>OX336371.1:42029892-43229892 GCA_946902895.1 Fragum fragum
AATGAGATATTTCGTTGTAACTTATTCAGGCTAACTTAGTGTCAATATTTGAGCAAGTTTTGTAAAGGATTACAAGATAATATTTTTTCAAAAATACAAAATAGGTAATATTAGGCGGAGCCAAAATGTACAGCTTGGCCACTATTTCAACATCCTTAGGGATTTATAGATATTCCTTCATTATGAATGCGCAATATCTAGGCTTTGAAGATTGTACCAATAAAACATGAATGATAACCTCGTTTCCTTGTTAATAGGATGTGTCATCGTGGAGCCCTGATCGGATACCGGGGGCTTAATCTTTATAACTTTTGTATATAGGTATCACATACAAAATATGAAGACTCTATGATTAATGGCAATGTTGATCTCTATCTCTCTCTCTCTCTCTCTCTCTCTCTCTCTCTCTCTCTCTCTCTCTCTCTCTCTCTCTCTCTCTCTCTCTCTCTCTCTCTCTCTCTCTCTCTCTCTCTCTCTTTTTTTTTCTTTCTTTCTTTCTCTCTCTCTCTCTCTCTCTGTGTTTCCCCCTCTCTGCCTCTCTCTCTCTGTCTGTCTCTCTGTCTCTCTCTCTGTCTCTCTGTCACTCTCTCTCTGTCTGTCTGTCTATCTCTCTCTCTCTGTCTCTCTCTCTGTCTCTCTGTCACTCTCTCTCTGTCTGTCTGTCTATCTCTCTCTCTGTCTCTCTCTCTGTCTCTCTCTGTCTCTCTCTGTCTGTCTGTCTGTCTGTCTGTCTGTCTGTCTGTCTGTCTCTCTCTCTCTCTGTCTCTGTCTCTCTCTCTCTCTCTCTCTCTCTCTCTCTCTCTCTCTCTCTCTCTCTCTCTCTCTCTCATTGAAACACACCAAGTTTATGTCATTGTGTCGACTGCTTTTGGTTAGAATTTAACAAGGTACGTGTGATTTACATGGGTGATGGTAGGGTCAAACACAGACATTTCAAGATATCACTTTGTTATTGATACACTTTGACTGCAGTTACATCTCAACGAATATTTTGGAACCTGTGGCAGTTCGTCAAAATGTGGAATTTACATATCTTTATCTAGGAGGACATTTTAATTAGATGCCACCTGTTGGGTTTGGGTTTTTTTGTTGATGTTGTTGTTTGAGAGCGTCTAACGAATACAGACTTTATAGTCATCTAGCGCTTTGCATGAAGGAGTCTATTGTGTATACAACGGTTTAAACTTCTAGTTCCCACTACTTCAGCGTAATGAAGTCGAAAATACAAGGTTTGTTTTACGGTTATATGTCTATCCTCATTTGTTATTTCATGTGTATAGCTTAGGTAAGACCTTTATAGCTAGCAAATAGTCAGCTTTACCGAACAAAGTTTTGAGGTAGTTTCAGAGCTCTACGAGTTAACAGTATTTCAGTCATATCGCGGCGGCTGGAGCACCTAACAGGATTCCTGGTATTTCTCACAACAGCACTACCTAAACATCCTTTCCTAGCCGCCAGCTGCTATCCAACTAAGGTTAACGAATATCCATCCATTGGTAAGAAACAAATGTCGGAAAGAATATGTGCTACCGCCAAACTGCCTCTGGAGGCTTAGCTACTAACCCATTGAATTCATACGCCATATAAGGTAGTCCGTCCGTATTTCAGGGTTATTGCAAATTCTGGCTGCAATATATTTCCTCTGTATATTAGCTCACCTGAGCACATTGTGCCAATAGTGAGCATTATGATAATTAATATCCGGCAAGCGTCGTCCGGCGTCAACAATATTTAGAGGTTACACTATAGAGGCCATAACATTGGCTCAATTTTAGTGAAATTGGTCAAAATGTTTCATTAAGATGAACCCTACGAACCACATCGAAATTTTGAACATCTAGTTGGGAAACGCGGAAGAAGGGATTTTAATGACAATTTCTTTGTTTACACTCTAGGGGCAACAATTATGGCCGAAATTTTATGGAACTTGCTAAAATGTTCGTCAGACAAATAAATTGAAAGTGAGATATTCCATTGGAAAATACATAGACAATGGCCTCCTGGTATTTTTCACACCGGTACTACCACTACATCCTTTCCTATCCTCCAGCTGCTATCCCACTTAGATTTACGATTATCCACCCATTGGTGAGAGACAAATGTCGGAAAGAATATGTGCCGCCGCCGGGGATCGAACCATCACATCCCATGATTGAAGATTAGGAGTCTGATGCGCTACCGACTGCGCTATGACGGCGGCAATGATTCTTGTAGAAGTGGGGAACATTTCATATGAAAACACCTGAAAGGGGGCCGTAATGATAATTGTTTTTGTGCACTCTAGGGGCCACTATTTTTGCTAAATCTTGATGAAACTTTCAAAGTTTATTTTATTCATATTAGAAAACAATAAAAAGAAGAAAAATTGTTTATTATATAAATAATCTTATTTTCATTGTTTTCAATTTCCAGCTATTCCAAATTATTACTCTGTCTGATCAGAGTCGTCACTATACTTACTACCTTGTATTGCGACATGAATGAACTGTATTCAAATTCTAAAGGTTTCCTTCAAAAGCATGATTTGTAACTCCTCAGTTGCTTTAACCTCGTTTATAGCAAAAAAGATTGCTCAACAAAAGCATGCTTTCCTAGCTTACAGTATTTGATGCTAATATAAAGTTCAAGGTCAATTCCTAAGGCTAAGGTCATCCATATCCTATATATAAACTAAAAATGGTCATGAATTTTGAACAGTAAGAGAGAAGGTTATGAAGGATATGAAGGGAGATATTCGGGCAAAGGTCATATCGATTTCAAATTAAAACAAGGTGACAAATTGTTACAAGATACGTCCGTCTCTCTGCTGGATGATGACTGGGGAAGGGGATTAAAATTTAAGTCTAAATAAAGAAAGGGTAATAATTCACAATGATAACTTATGGTTCTGGTGTTTTTTCTTGTTATTCGGGAGAATTTGAAAACCACAGGGTTTTACACTTTAAGAGATTTGAAAAATAAGATATGTTCCTTGATGATATCTATCAACCAATAAAGTTTCATTATGATAGCTGTTATACTTTTGGGGATATGCTCCAGACAAAAACAACAAAGGGGGACAAATCAAAAAATAGGCAAATGAGAGCTACGGTTCTTGTACACTGCACTTCCCCTTGATGACATCTACCCACCCATAACGTTTCATGATCATACAGCCGCCGTCATAGCGCAGTTGGTAGGACTGTCAATCTAGAGGTCCCGGGTTCGATCCCCGACGGCGGCACTCATCCTTTCCGATTATTTGTCTCTCACCAATGGGTCGATAATCGTAGACCTATGTGGGATAGCAGCTGGAGGCTAGGAAAGGATGTAATGGTAGTACTGGTGTGAGAAATACCAGGATTCCATTGTTAAGTGCTCCAGCCGCCGCGATATAACTGAAAGATTTTGAAAGCGGCGTAAAAACCCCATTCAACCAAATTCATGATCATAGCTATAATACTTTCAGAGATATGCTCCGGACAAAATCAAAGTATGAAAAACAACAAAGAGGAATAACTCAAATAATAGGCAAAGAAGAGCTACGGTTCTCGTGCACTGCACATCCCCTTGATGACATCTACCCACCAATAAAGTTTCATGATCATAGCTATAATACTTTCAGAGATATGCTCCGGACAAAATCCAAGTAAAAAAACAACAAAGGGGAATAACTCAAAAAATGAGATAGGTAGAGTTTCGGTTCTTATGCAGTGCACTCCGTAATCACGAGAGGAATAAAACTGCCAAGTTTAAAGTCAATCGGACCTTAGGTGACAGAGTTATGCTCCGGACAAATAAGTGGACGCCGCTCGGACATCGGTCCTCGGACGCCACGGGTGATCCCATAATCCGTTTCGTCTTCGACGAGCGTATAAAAATGGCAAGTGGCGGGGATATTCATATTTAACCAATACAATGTTTTCTTGATGTTATCGACCGTCTTGATCATGAATTAGTCATAAAGCAAGTAAGTTCAATAAACATTTTGTATCTCCAGTTTTCATAAAAAGTCCGTTTGGAGTACCAACAATTCTATTTGTACGAAACCCCTTATTAGACATGTGCGACGGAGAACGGAAACCCGAAACGGAGAACCAATAACGGACTAAAAGGGGTCGTATCAATTCAAACGAAACCGATTTATGACAAAATTGGAGAACTAAAGGTTCTTGAATTCCGTATCGACAAATTGGTGACCTATAGTTTTTTGTTTGTTTGTTTTTTTGTTTTTTTGTTGTTGTTTTTTTTTGTTTGTTTGTTTTGAGGGGTTTTTTTTTTTGTTTTTTTTTTTTTTGCTTTTCGTCTTTCAATCTGTCCGTCTGTTCGTCAATCCTTTTTTTCCTTCCGTATGTAAAGATTTTCTCAAAATTACAGAAGTGTTGCAGGTCCCATATTTGGCATATTGGTAGCCCGCATTTTATCAATGCCTCTATTTAACTGTCAATGTGACTGTCAAAAATCAAGGTCGGAAAGACTTCTGTCCAAAAGTTTACCTAATCTCTGTTTTTAAAGCAACCTTAACATCTTAAGAGTTCAAAAACACATTTTATTCCCACAAAAAGTGGAATAGTAGAGTCTTCTCCATTTCTACTCTTGCGATGTCCCACTATTTCTCCAGTTTCTACAGTACAGCAGTCGAGGAACGTCAAAACTTTACGAGCTTCAGTACTGTTGTCAATAAGTCTCACAATCTTTAATGGAGCTTGCTTGGAAATTTTAGGAGATAAAAATATTTGATTGACTAGTGAGTTAAAATGGGAAGGCAGTTAATTAAACAGCCCGTAAAGAAACTATACTACTCAAAGTTTGCTAAGGATCATCTTTTTATAGTTGAACATTTTTTGTATGTTTAATATTTTTGTGATTCCAAGAACTATAGATTTTTAGATTATGAGATTTTGTGAAAGATCGGGTGTTTCGATGCTATTTTGAAAGTAAGGCTTACACGCAGGATGTAATGGTAAAAAAATAACATCATCGGTGCAACAAAATTTAGAAGTTTTATGCACTCACTAATGTGCACACCGGTAGCGTTCTGGAAGTCACTACGTAACGTTGTTACATTGTCAAATCAGTGACGCCGTGCATGAATCACCAGAAATCGGTCTTGAACCCCATTGGCTGACCGTTCTCGCCCTCAGCATACAAATACCTAAAATTGCCGGTCGTGATGAACCGATTCCACATTCTGGAAACAACACTCTGGGACACACTAAGTACATTAGCAACATTATAAACATGCCTTGGGATAACCCAGAGTGAAGCATCCGAATGCCCCTATTCATCTCATCTTGATTAAGACGGCGTCTTAAACGTCTATATACGATATTGAAAAGGAAATCAATCTAAAATTTGTGATACCCTTGTTGATAGTTCACTGAATGTAACAACGCGCGTGAACATACATGGCAAAAAGAAAAACGTTTCAGGGGGTATGTATTTTCCCGAGATCCTAGCATACATTTTTGCGACAGGGTCATCAAGTCCGAAAATTAACCTATCTTTTCTTTAAAAAAAATGAGTTGCTTATTTTTTTGCACGATAAGGTGATCTTCTGCAAATTTTGAGTAGTATATTTTACCGATTGATAAGGTTTTTATACACAAACAACGGCACTGGTATCAATGCAAGCAACTATAGTACTATATTGTGCGCTCATCATTAAAATTACCATTATCAGAATGATAGATAGAATAATTTAAATGAGCATAAATAATAAGCAGGCATACATGTGTCGCCGCGTTTACAATCATACGGCGATTGGTCGTTTAATCTTGACAAGCCGAGGGCGGCGTTTTGATTCCCTTACAACCACGTGTATCATCCCAATACTCTCGCGTTCTCATTATCAAACCTTCACGTTCTCATTATCATAACCTGGCGTTCGCATTATCATAGTCTCGCGTTCTTATCATCATATTCTCGTGTTTTAATGATCGTACTTTCGTGTTCTTATCATCATTCTTTCGCGTTCTAATCATCATACCCTGCATTCTCCTGGTCATACTCTCGCGTTCTCATAATCATACTCTCGTGTTCTCATTATTACACTTTCGTGTTCTCATCATCGTACTTTCGTGTTATCGGTCTGATACCCTTGCGTTTTAATCATTATACTCTCGCGTTCTCAACACCATACCCTCGCGTTCCCATCATCATACCCTCGAGTTCTCATCATCATACTTTCGTGTTCTCAGCATCATACTTTCGTGTTCTCAGCATCATACTCTCGCGTTCTCATCATCATACCCTCATTTTCTCATCATCGAAAATTTCGTGTTCTCATCATTATACCTTCGTGTTCTCGGCATTATATTGTCGTGTTCTCATCATCATACTCTCGCGTTCTCGCCCTCATACCCTCGTGTTCTAATCATCATACTCTCGCGTTTTCAACACCTTACCCTCGTCTTCTCACCATCATACATGTACCCTCACGTTTCATCTTCATACTCTCGTGTTCTCATCATCATATTCACGCGTTCTCGACATAATACATCGAACCCATTTGTCCTCGTTGCCGTAGTCTCGCATGCTAGTGAATTTCTCGTCTTAGTCCAGTTCATATTTAATAAAACTATAACCACCAAGAGAATGATTTCTACGAAATAAAACCTGGATCAAGACTTTTATTTGTAAAACGGTATATCGCTTTGATTACCCTGTATGAGCTGCTTCGAAGGAAATATTACAGCTCTGTATCTAGGTACAAAACTTGATAGTTGACAAAAATCCTTGTCGAAACATGAGTTTGTTTGGATTTTTATTCAGTAAGCCCTAGAGCACGAATGGCATGTAAAGTTATGGGAAGTTGACACAAGAGGACCATGATAATCCTGTATCGCTCCACTGAATATTATGGCTCAAGGCTTTATGATATAAACACATTATATAAAACCTTATTATTTTGGAGAAAATTTTTAAAGATATTCTCCTTTAATCCTAGGTTTATTGAAGACCTTACATTATTTTCGACGTTTATTTCAGCAAATTTGTGTTAAATGATTTTACGTGTAGTACTCTAGACTCATTACCAAACAAGGTGATACGATTAAAAGGGTTTTTATGTATGAAATTATAATGTGTCAAAGCTGAACGATGTAACTAGTAGAGAGAAATAAAATAAGTCCTATCTCTAATTCAACATAATTAAATGTCAATGCATTGTTCTATCTTTTTTAAACTAAAGAAAACAATCCATTTAACATAAAATCATATTTGATTGAAAAATTGAATTCAAATATCCACAATAAAATAAGTTTGTTTATTTAAAGACTTGTTAATTTTTCCTAAACATTCCATGTATTCTGAACTGGTAACTTTTGCCATGTTTGCGTGTCATTTCATTTAAAGTTCAAAAGCATTTTTTGCTATATACTTCGTCGAATAAATGAATGAGTTGAATTACTCATTAAATACCCAGATTACCTTCAAATAATACACTACTCATTAAATACCCAGATTACCTTCAAATAATACACTACTCAAAGTTTGCTAAGCACCAAAGCTTCTTTAACTTATGTTTTCCATGATTTTAAAGATTACATGGGTAGTGAGGATTTCTTCATGATACCTCTGTGCTGTCAAGGTACCTCTATCCAAGATAACAAGCTTTTTCCGTCCATCCCGGCTGATGCCACCCAAGACCATAGTAGACCCACCTCCATATCGGTCGTGTTCAGCAATGTTTGCTGATTGAAAACTGTCCCCTGTCCTGCTCCTCACCCAAATCTGTCTGTTCGTGTAATCCAGATAATACCTGGTGTGATTAATTGAAAAAGGCTTTTTAACAGTATTTCAGTCATATCGCGACGTCTGGAGCACCTAACAATTGGATCCTGGTATTTCTCACACCAGTACTACCCCCACTTCCTTTACTAGCCTCTAGCTGGTATCCCACTTAGGTTTACGAGATAATACCTGGACTCATCAGTGTAGAGAACAGGGCGCCATCGTCTTTGGCAGCAGCCAATGCGATCCATATCATGTAGTCTCATTGTATTTGTTTGTTGAAATTTTGATATGAATAAAATATGTTTAAACCAATGCGATCCAAGGCCCACGCTAATCGACGGCGACAATGTATGTTGGACAATGGGATACGAATACATGGTCTCCTTGACCCGAGATTACTCTCGTACAGCCGTGTTCGAATGGTTTAGGTCGAAACTCGCACTCCTGAAGCGTTATGAAGATCAGAACGTAGCTGCGTCGTCGTAGTAAACCTATTCCTCCGGGCTTGAATAACTGATAATAGTTTATCTGCGTCAGAGATACCACGACTTAATTTTCCACCATGTCTCCTAACAGGTGTCCAATACTATGTGTACTGTGACCTAGCTCTAGTTACCACAGTTTGGTGTACACCTAGTGCCAAGCCGACCCAACGGTGAGAGGCCCCTTGATCCACCATACCAACAGCCTGTCACATCTCTTCTGCCTTCTGTCTTCTAACATTTACAATTGCCATCTCCAATAAGTAAACGCTCGAATTAAGAATCGAAAATGAGAAATTTAGCCTGTACACAAAACTCGTACATGTAGAAAATAAGATCAGGGAGAAAAGAAATGGGGGACCCTCTGTTAGTACGACTATCATTAAGAAATTTCGTGTCAGATTTGGTAATATATACGTTAAACGTTTTGTCAAGACATTACATTACTATTTTAAGCATTTATACATGATCTTTGTTAAATATTGACTCCTTTAAGACATCGAAAAAGTTTGGTGCTTAGCAAACTTTGAGCAGTATATATTCAATTAATACTATGTAAACACATCACAGTCTACACGTCACTTTGAAAAACTTATTAATATATCGCACGCAATATATTTGGTTGTTCTACGTCTTCCGGTAGCGGATAACTGATTTGAAATGAAATGAAAGATCGCCATTTTGCGGCAAAATACCATTCAATTGTAACTATATCTTTATTAAGGTTTAGTTAAGAGGTTTTGGTCCCCAATAATGTTATTCATTATTTTTTCCATTAAATTGAACAATTTTAGTTACAGATATAACTAAAGTGGGTTTAAAAGAAGATTTTTTAAGCTCACTCGAGTTATCCGCCCGTCTGGTGTCATGTTTTGAGCACGTTAAGCTCAGGTAACACGTGCTCTGAGCCTCATTTTACACAAATAGAATTAAATAACCTAACTATGACATATATGCTAAAGCTGCTCACGTGTATTGTTTCCGAGCTTTTTACCTAGCAGTATTCATATGTAAAACCCACTTTACCGTTTGAGTTATTTCTCTAAAAATTAATATCCCCTGATCAGCAAAGAACAAAACAACCCGGGATACTCTAATACTATTTAGGAGGGGATGATAAGGTTATACTTACAAGAAATATTGCTTGATTTTCCTTTCTTCCTTGGCATTTTCGGTCTTCTATCTATTAATTGTCACCTTGAATAAAAGATAGGTAAAACAATATGTTAAACCTTGTCATGCTGAATCCGGAAAATTCCTGTTTTGGAAGAAGGTACAGACAAAGATCAGCCTGCACATATGTTCAGGCTGATCATAGTCTACACCACCTGCTCGTCAAGTTTCAGAATTGTTTATGAAATCAGTTTTCAAATGAAAAATTGACCTGCAATTAGTGCTTCCAGGGTTTTCAGTCTTTTGACTTTAGTGCAGTTTGAAACAGGATTTATTAAGCATGACAAGGGTTAAGATAGATCGAAACAAGTGAATTTGCTGTAAGAGATGCGCTAATTTTCAAATTATTAATAATTATGAAATATTTGGAAGAAATTGAGTTAAGTTTTGGTGAGTTCCAGAATTAACTTGTTTCGAAAATGAAAAGCAGCTGAGTTTTTAAGACATGCACTACTCGAAAGATTACGTCCAAACAGTTTTAGACAGCGACCATAGCGTAATTGTAGCGCGTAGGACTTCTAGTCGTGGGATCCCGAGATTCGATCTCCGAGCGCGACACATCCTTTCCGACATTTGTCTCACACCAATTTGTTGATAATCGTACACATTAGTGGAATGAGCAACTGGAGGCTCGGAAAGGATGTAGTGGTAGTACTTGTGTGAGAAATACCAGGAATCCATGATAAGGTGCTCAAGCCGCCGCGATATTCCTGAACTACTGTTAAGTAGCGTTAAACCCAATTCAATCAATCAATCAATCAATCAGTCAGTTGCAATTACATCCAAATCGCAATGTTCTTAATGGTACAAATATGTGTTTCCTTTCCTCAATTAAGAATAGCTATGAGGTCATCGAGATAAAATACTGTGGTCTCGATATGGCTCGATCACGCACAGGACTTGTCAAATTGCTCCCATACTTCAATCATGGAGTGTCATGGGTTGATCCCCGGCGGTGGCTCTTATCTTTTCTGATATTTGTCTCTTACCAATGGGTGGATAATAGTAAACCTAATAGGGATAGCAGCTTGAAGCTAGGAAAGGATTAAATGGTGGTAGGGGAGACCGGGGCTAGTCCGGCCTCGGGGCATGTTCGGCATTCGATGGTTTCTCGCGGGTTTGTTGAGATAGAAATCAGAGAACCCTATTGTGGCAACACTCACGACGATCTTTTCTACACCAGAAAAAAGATGATGCATAGAAGAAATATTGTAATTGTGGTGAACAGATTTTCGTTTTCGAACTCGGTAAGTAAATTTTTCAATACTGTTTCAGTTTTTATTAGGTCCCAGATTGCTGATATTTCAATCTCTGCATTTCTAGATTTATTAGTGTTTGACAATGCCCTATTCATTGATGCATAGTTTATGTCTATAAATACAAGACGTTAGAAGTTGTCACGTTGTATATTTGCTCAGTGGGTCTTGGGCTAGTTCGGCCTATGGGGTCGGGGCATGTCTGGCCGGGGATGAACATGCCCCACAAATTATCTTATTGTTATTATTTAAATTTGTATAAGCATGCCTTATAATGATAAGGTACTGATAACGACCCTGTGCTTTTATGGATTTGTTGCTATTTCCTTTTTCATCTTTCACATTGATAAATATATACATCTAGACGATTTCTTTGATTATATGATTCCAATACAGATCTCATATAATAAATTTATTCCTTGCCAAACTCTTGACCACAAAAAATAGGAAAGTTTTAATTTATCTGCTTCATGTTTTGTTTTGTTTTACTCTTCTTAGTTTATTCATCACTTTTCCAGTCTATACATAAAATTATATATCATGTAAACAGACAATTCAATTCGAACTTTTGGACCTTTACTTGATCTAAACACACAGAAATGTGCAAAACTAGATCAAAGGGCTCCTATTCGATCCCTCGATTGTGGGTTAACTATGTTTTCAAAGAACACCAAAATGCATCTCCAGGACTGAGCGGAATAAAACCCCCAATGCCAATTTGAAATAAATCTACTTTGCCTGTTGACCTAGGCGATATATAATCTTGCAAAATAAGAAATACATTTTTTGTGTGTTCAGTCCAATGTTCCCAGCAGGCCGAAAAAAAGACGTCTAATTGCTCGACGTCTCGTTTTAGCTATAGTGCATGTTTCTATTGTTGGTGTAAGGCACTTATAGGCGTGAAATGATCTAAAATAACTTCAGGATCCTCTCATGTTTTTTATCTTTCTATTTGTTATTCAGAATCACATCATTGTGAGCACATATGAACGGAATATACCCTCAATAACGTTATCAGACTTCTTATTGAAAACACTGGATCACTACAACAGCACACCTGATGACTTAAAGGAAACAAGCCAAAGTTTGAGGTTGCGCACTCGACCCTTCAAGACTGTGTAAAGAATGGGATGATGTAATCTGACAGAAATTGCTCGTCTAAAAATTAAAATGTTTTTTGATTCATGCAAATTTGTTGTTTTTTTAATTTATATCCCCCCTTCAGTTATAATGTAGAAAATACGATAGCAGCCCTGAAGAGTCTAAAAATGCCGAACTTACCCCAGGGTCGGCCGGACTTGCCCCACTGCGGGGCAAGTTCGGCCTCTACGACCAGACCACTTTGTCTGAAGACGATCTCTAAACTTAAAGAGATACAGGGCTGGGTATACTTGGGCTTGTTCCGCCTCATTATGCTCTACATAAATATATACATATCAGGTACGAATCTGTAACTGTCATTGAAATTTTGTACACTTTTTAAAAAGGGGCTGGACTAGCCCCGGTCTCCCCTACTGGAGCGAGATATACAAGGAATCCATTTTTAGGAGCTCGAGCCGCCGCGACTGAATAATTGATAAAAGCGGCGTTAAACCCTATTCAAACAAACTAACGTCATAATATGCAGTAATTATGAAAATTACATCACCCGATATAGATTTGTAGCAACCCGTTTTGTAAAAAAAACCGTTTTCTAATAATTTATTACAAAACGGGTTGGTTGGACATCATTACAATTTGAGTTAACCGTTATAACCCGAAATGTAATAAAACTCCAAATTTGAATAAAACATCCTGAGTGCATTAAAAGCGAATCCTTGGCAAACTTATACAAATGGTCTACTATCATGTATACATGTATAACTTTCTTCCACAATTATTAGATAAGTACCAACTAAACATTGTAAAAGAAACTGGACAATGAAAAAGTGTTTATTCAAAAAGAATAAATGAAGTAATAATTTCATTCGGAGATATTTGGAATGAGTTCTTTTAATAAATGCAAACAATTGATACCAGCAAGTAAAATGAAGATTGTGAGCAACAACTCATTTTGATGTAAATTATTACCAAACGGGTTGGAAAAACATTGAAATGTTATAAAACTCGAAGTTGTTATAAAACACCCTCAGTACACTAAAAGTGAAACCCTATCAAAATTTATACAAATGGTCAAATAAATTGCCTATATAATTGGTCTCCACAAGTAACAAATTAAACTTACTTGAACACTGTTTAAGACACTGGCTAATGGGAAAGAGTTTATTTGTAAAGAACAAATGGAGCTATGATATCATTAGGAGATATTTGGAATGACAGCCCTTAAAAATCGCAAACTGGATAATAGTAATTTAACTAAGATTGTCAGCAACAATTCATTTGGAGTAAACTATTACAAACGGGTTGGGAAAACATTGTAATAATTTGAGTAAACCGTTTTAACACGATATGTAGTAAAACTCAAAATTGTAATACATCACTCTTACTAAACTTAAACTAAAACCCTATCAAACTATTTACAAATGGTCTATTTTCATGCCTATATATTTGTTTTCCAAAATTATGAATTATGATTAAACTGAACATTGTTTAAGGAACTGGCCAATGGAAAAGTGTTCTGATGAAGTTATGACATCATCAGGTGATATTTGGAATGAGTGCCTTTAAAAATCGCAAACAACGAAAATGGGTAAATAGATCAAGATTGTCAGCAAATACTCATTTCGAGTATATTAATACAAAACGGGTTGTGCAATTTAATTGTAATTTGGGTAACATTTAAAACCCGAAATGTAATAAAACACTAAATTGTAATCAAGCACTCTGAGTGCACTTTAACTGAACTTATCTTAAATTTGCATGTTTGGTCAAATTTCATGGATCTTCAAATTAGAAAAAATGATCTTCCCTTAATATTGTTAGGAAAACTGACCCAAGGAAATGTTTTTTCAAAGGAATCTATGAATTTATCTTATCATATTGAGTCATTCGAAATGAGTGACTTTAAACATCGCAAACAATTTTTATGAGCAATTCAAACCTAGATTGCAAGCAACAACTTATTTCGAAGGATTTTTTTTCAAATGGGGTTGGAGAACTGTTTTACAATTTGAGTAAACCGTTATAACCCGAAATGTAATAAAACTCCAGATTGTAATAAAGCATTCTGGGTGCAATAAAAGTAAAACCCTATCGAACATTAAACAAACGGTCTAATTTCATGCCTGTATAATTGTTCTATGCAATTATGAAATTTGATTTGACTGTACATTGTCTAAGGAACTGGCCATTAGAAAAGCCTTTACATAAAATTAACTAATAAAGTTATGATATCATCAGATGATATTTAGAATGGGTGCCTTTAACAATCGCAAGCAAGTAAAACGGGTCAGTAAGTTCAAGATTGTCAGCATATACCCATTTCGAGTATTTTATTACAATTTTGGTAACATTTAAAACCCGAAACGTAATATAACACTAAATTGTAATCAAGCACTCTGAGTGCACTTTAACTGAACTTTCCCAAATTTACATGTTTGGTCAAATTTATGGATCTTCAAATTAGAAAAAAATGATCTTCCCTTAATATTGTGAAGTAAATGACCCATGGAAATGTTATTTCAAAGGAATCTATGAATTTATCTTATCATATATAGTCATTCGGAATGAGTGACTTTAAACATCGCAAACAAGTTAAATGAGCAATTCAAACCTAGATTTATTTCGAAGGAATTGTTTTCAAAAGGGGTTGGAGAACTGTATTACAATTTGAGTAAACCGTTATAACCCGAAATGTAATAATCGGCCAGTTATTTAAACAAAATGTAGTAAGGATCTTTTTTTTATTTGAAGTTCCGTGAAATTTCACGAATCATGTAAAGTTTGAGATAGTTTCTCTTTTATGTGCTCTCAGAGTCTGTTACAATTAAGTGTTTCCAAGTATCCTATGATGATATTATAATTTCATTATTTCGTTTTAGATAAACATCTTTCCATAGGCCAGTTCCTTTAACAATGTTCAGTTAAAGTTTAATTTCATAACTTTAGAGAACCAATTATACAGGCATTATCTTTGAACATCGTATAACGTTTGATAAGGTTCCCTGTTTGTGCACCCCGAGTGTTTTATAACACAAGAGGCCCATGAGGGCCTGAGACGCTCTACTGGTTATCAAGTTTTCCGTTAAAGAAATCTGATATTTAAGGAAGTTAATTGCTCAAAGAAGAATGCATAAAGAAAAAAAAAGGGCTTTATCCCCTTTATCAGTTTAAGCAACAGTCCTCAAGGCCCCTTTTCCCATGACGGATCCACTCCATTTCCAAAAGAAAGTTACCTTATGACCCTACAATCATTCTGTGCTCAGGTGAGCTAAAAATACATGCAACAAAATCGCACCCATTCTTTGTTCTCTTTTTAACAGGGTATTATTTGCCGGCGTATTCCCAGATGTCTGGCGCATAAGTATTTTCGTTCCAGTATATAAATCATGGTCTAGAGATGACCCAGCCAATTACCGAGGCATACCGCTTGTAAGATTTGTTCGAGTATTTTACATGGTAGATTAATAAAACTGTCAGATACTTTCAATATAATAGACGATGCTTAAGCTGGATTTCGATTCGGGCATTCTACTATAGATAATATGTTCACTCTTCAAAGTTTGAGTCAGAAATATATCAGCATACCCGGTGGTAGATTTTGCGTTTTTTATGTGGATATTAACAGGCGTTTGATTAATTTTTTCGTGCTATTTTTCCATTGCCCAACAATTTTGGCATGCAGTGGGCATATTCTCTAGACATGTACATTAATTTCAATGTATTCAGATATTCGAGATTATGTACGCGTACACTAAACAGTAACAAGCCCACGCTACATGTAACATTAGAACTTGACAAGGGGACGTAACAAGTTCAGTCTTGTTTAATCTTTTTATTTATAGGTTATCTACCTTTTTTTGAAATAATCTTATCTACCTTTTTAAGAAAATAAGAATATATGTAACCGAAACCACACCAGAAATAATTTGCCTTCTGTTTTCTGGTGATGTTGCAAACTGTTCGGAGACTGCTACAAACTTACAACTTCAGTTTGGTTCAATTTCAGAATTCCATAAAAACACTGGAACTAAAATCAGTCTAAAACAGAGAAAGGGGTATTTCGAAATGTTAGTCCTGTAAGGGGATATGAAAGTTTGACATACAATTGCAATCTGGTAAATGTTACTGCGCTTTATTAAAATAAGGGTCTTCTTTATACCCCGTCGCTTTGATTGAAATCGGCGAAGCAAAAAATAACATGTTGATAAATAGGTTATGTGAGATTGAACATATTACGCGAGTTAAGGATACTTGAGGTAAAAAGAGTAATCGTTCCATAAAGGATCTCATTACAAAATTTCATAGGTAGACTCAGTATTATGCAAAAATGCGCATATCATATTTTGTTATGGCGGTGTCTTTGGTCGAGAGGTAGGGTGTCGGCTGTCTG
Source organism: Fragum fragum (assembly GCA_946902895.1). Classification (NCBI taxonomy): domain Eukaryota; kingdom Metazoa; phylum Mollusca; class Bivalvia; order Cardiida; family Cardiidae; genus Fragum; species Fragum fragum. The sequence goes on from OX336371.1 coordinate 42,046,011, forward strand.
ATCAAGAGGTCCTAGGTTCGATTTCTGGGAGCGGTTATCGACCCTTGTTCTGTCATTGGCCCGCATAATCGGCGCGAGCACTGGTGTATTCGATGATCAGAATCGAGAAGGATTAATCTAAATGGAAAAACTTGTTTCCCAATCGATGTAAAATGAATAGGATTTTAGTAACAGTACATTTCGTTTTACAGAATTGTGACACTTTGATGAAAAATTGTGTCCGTTAATCGTGAAAGGATGTTCTATCACAGGAAAGTTTTTAAGAGAAAGTGTGTAGTTCAAATAGTTGATTTCATTGAGAAACAAAGACCTTGCACCGATGTTCGCGGCATCAAATTACTCCATGATAACGCACCGACCCAAAATCCTCTACGGTACAGGAATACTTCAAAGAATCTTGTGACTTTTGGTTGTTCCCAAGGCTAAAGAAAATACTGACGGCGCAGCATTTTGAACCCAGTTTTGGGTATAGACAGTGGAGTCTCCCAGTGTCTGCAACATTTACCTAAAGAGGATTACCGGGCGGCGTTCCTGAAATTGGCAGATCGGTGTAAAATGTGTGTACAGACAGACGGGGTATATTTCGAATGTCTTAGATAAAAACCTGATATTTCAGGCGGTTACAAAAAAAATTGCCCAAATTACGAACTAAAAAAGGTCCCTCTTATATGGTATGAACAATGACCCGTGTTCTCGTAGTAGGGTGGGGGCAAGGAATACCAGTTTTGAGTCATGACACCGATTGTTGTTTACATGGGTGTTTATTGATGATGTGGATAGCTTACATCGGTGTTATCATACTCCTTCATTTTCACTTTAGTTGTTGCCGGGCATTTTCAGTGTCAATTTTCGGCCATGTTTGAACCTTTGTCCGTCTTGAGGGGCGTGAAATGCGTCATTGTGTTGGATTGGGTTAATGTAAATAATATTGAAAATAGATAGAGAATTTATAATAAAATGATTTCGTGATAAGATTCTAGAATGGAGACATCCGTTCAAGTCTCCGATTGGAAACGGATCAAGTCGGTCTTAGTGAATAGAATAGAATATTTACCCTAAACAAGCTCGGTCTCCGAGTAAACATAGTGAAGGAATGAAAAGATAGTTACTGAGCGAACCGTAAAGGTTAGGCTCTGATAACATATGCAATACACAGATAGTTTGATTGATTAAATGGAGTTTAACGCCGCTTTTAACAGTATTTCAGTCATATTGCGGCGGCTGGAGCACCTAATAATGGGTTCCTGGTACTTCTCACACCAGTACTACCACTACATCCTTTCCTAGCGTCCAGCTACTATCTCACTTAGGTTTACGATTATCCACCCATTGGTGAGACAAATGTCGGAAAGGATATGTGCCGCCACCGGGGATCGAACCCATGATATCCCATGATTGAAGATTAGAAGTCTGACGCGTTACCGACAGCGTTATGACGGCGGCAATAGACAGATAGATTCACTTAACTGAATATATACATACAGATTCGTATAGAAGAAGACTGACTCATTCCCAACCGACGAAGTTTAGACTTGTCCAAATTGAAAGAGGTTGCTAACGACAAATAAAGTTGCTCTAAATTGATAAATGTGGGTCATTTGAAATAGAAAATATTGTGGAAAAAAAGAGGGAATTGCTTGTTACAAGCAATTTCTTCTTCCTTTCTTACAGTAATTTCCATAGCTATATTTTTTCGGCGCGTAAAATGCAGGTAAAATCCCAACTATTTCTATTACTAGGATCACTGAGGAATTAGTAATGTAACCAGTAGCTGAAAATATGTTTGATTGTAATGGCATCCAACAAAAATACTTCACATAAAGGTCGGTCATCATCGGAACATGTATGAAAATCCATTTAAAAAAATGGTTGAAATCCAACGAGTATACCATTTGGGGTACCGACGAAAGCACTGCCGAACGGAGTACAAAAAGATACTACAAAATTCACACTACAAGCTGTCTGCTCGAATACCTGAAAAGTTCACCTTGTCTGATTTTCTCATCGTAAGCCAATCTTTCATAAGGTATCGAAACCGAAATTAGATTCTTAAAAGTACGAGGTAGACATTAAAAAATCAGATAAGCTGTGACCTAGTTTAATTTGATCATTTACAATATGTTCATACTTGCTTACAGTGATTAAGCTGCATACACAAGGAACGAATATCCATGATCTTATACTGTATTTTTCCATATTTCGACAAAATTGCCTTTATAAAGAAAAAGAAATAAATGTTATATCTAGGCCATAACTTTATAAAAGATTTATTTACCTTTTCTTAATAAAGGCAAATTATATCGAAATATTGAAAAATTTGAGTTCCCCGAGGAATGTTATTGTGATATCAATGATTCTGTTTGTATTTTAAATACTTTCAACGATTTTGAATTCTTTAATCTATGGTTTTCATAGCTATTGATGAAGTGTCCTTGTTTCCAGTTTATACGTTGCATGCACTCTTAACCCGACGTCAGTATTCGGACTGGTTCTAATACATGTAAATAATATATTTCCATGACTCAGAGCAGTCGTCGAACAACTAAATGCTCAATCACGACTGTCAATCAAGGAACCAATCCACCAATCAAATCATTCATTCGGCCTGGAATTGAGCTTTGAACTCCAGCATTGCCCGACATTAGTGTGAAACATTTGTCAGTGTGGCGTCTTAAACACTGTAACTACAGGTTATTCAAGGTATAGTTACACCGATTAGGTCGCCAACCAATCATTCTACTGTTTTGTTACGTGTTGCTGGCCACAAATTTATCAAATTAACGCCGTTAATCACAATCTGATAAAAATCGGATACATAATAATAGACCATTGCTACGTCCCTACGTAACGGAGAGATAACGTAGTGGATTCGTAGAGATGATTTAAATGAGAATGCCGCTCAATATGTAAGCGGAATTTCCCGAGTCATTGGGCGGGGCCAACGGAGTAAGTGGGCGGGGCCAGATAATTGATCTATTAATTACTATCACCAATATGAAAACAGTCACTAGTCATCATGATTACGTGAAATACTTATGAGAAATATTTAGTCAGGGTTTAATATTCCTGGTACGTATTGTCATTTACTAATACGTATATGCTAAAAAATAACTATAAATTACAAGTACATTCATACAGGCATTTATTAAAATAGCCATTAATGTGTTATAACTGATATATTTTATTAGAAAAACTATCTCAAGGTCTAAAGAAGAAGGAATGAGTCTCATCTCAGGTTCTGCAGTATTTCTATTCTTCATTGTAATGTAAGGATTGACTGATAAGCTAATACACAATAACTCCATGCCTCGACTTATCCAACATGGGCTTTTTCTACTTGCAGACAAGTTTATTTTCAAGTCAAATCTTAGAATGGTACAAATTAGATCTCGACCAAAATTCTTTAAGTATCGGAAAATTGATGATTGGAAAACATTATAGCTAATTTAAGCTTATCTTATTTCACAAAAACATTAAATGGGTACGGACCACAAGATTAGTTCTAACAATTTAGTGTCGGTCCATCCTATAATACAAAGAACATTGACAATGGCACCTATACAGGATATACATACATGTAATAATTATTGATAAGGAAATTAGCAGGTTCGAATTGAGGGAGAGGTTAAGAAGGTAATTGGGAAGAAAAATGAAAAGTTGAATGACATAATAAAAAGGGAAAAAACCTTTAACCAGGGAAGAGAGAAAGTAAAGGGTTGAAAGTATGATACTCCGGGACCGTACCAATTGTGTTTCATTATTATCATTATTACTCTAGGGCCACCGAAAGCGCTTTGACTGTTAAATAAATACGCGAATTGCTTCTAATAAAAGACAGTTGTTTTTAAAATTAAGTTTTTTTGTTTGAATGGGGTTTTACGCTGCTTTCAACAATCTTTCAGTTACATCGCGGCTGCTGGAGTACCTAACAATGGATTCCTGGTACTACCATTACATCCTTTCCTAACCTTCAGCTGCTATCCCACATAGGTCTACGATTATCGACCCATTAGTGAGAGACATACAGTCGGAAAGGATCGAACCCGGGACCTCTAGATTGATAGTCCGACGGGCTACCAACTGCGCTATATGACGGCGGCATTTTTATAATTAAGTCTTTCATCTCCAAACATCAACATTTTAATACTAAGAGGTAGGAATGCTCTTGTAGATCTGAACAGTACATTTCTACTTTTAAATAAACAAGTTACTATTAAAAATGAATGTTCAGCATTTTCCACACATCTCCACAGGCACATGTAGGATCTGAGTTTAAGTGATTCGAGTAAAGATTATTATTTAGATTACTACAATTATTCCTTTTCCGTGCATGCATGACTGACAGGTATCTGTTTCCAACATAGTAGAATATTGGAATGCTATTCGGCCTATATATTCCCTTTATTGTCGATTTAAAAATATTACATTAACTTTCTCTTATATCTTGATTAATAGATATCGTTCCAAAGTGACACTACAGAAGCAATGAATTAGAATACTTCATTCCAACAGTTTCTTCATTCACAACGTTTTGAAAGAAGCTGCAGACGACAATTTCAAGTTGATTGAATTTTATTTGTTTTTGTCTTTTTGGATGGAAAACATTGTGGACAATGAAGAAATTCCATGATATAAGTATCAAGCAATTTCTCCATTTACCCCAATGTTTTAAAAAAATCTTGAGGGGCGTAAATAGGGGGTTCTTTTGGAATAGGTTTAAAAAGTAAATTAATCGATTCCCACACAATCCCACATTTTTACCTTTCTAAAGGAAAAGCTTTATGAAAACTGAAGAAATTTTAAATTTCATTAACTAAAACTTGTCGTCTTCATTTTCTTTCAACCAGGCTTGACAATTTTTGCATTTTGCCGTTTGGAGATGGGTTAAAGTATATCCAGGAGACATATTGAAAAGACTATTCAAGCAGGTGTTCATGGGAATCGAGATCTCTGTAGAATGTGCATATGTTTGTTATTCAAATCCGAAATGAATGAAATTAGTTAAAATTTGTACGACTAAGTAGGTCAATACTTTTCAAGTTTCTGTTTTGAGCCAGATGTTTCACAAATATGCTTATATATATATGTGATTGTGTGTGTGTGTATGTGCGTGTATAAAAAACATTGCATTTTACTTACATTGCTAAGTATTAAATCCATGTCACTCAACTTGTTCCCAACTCCGGGTTTTCGCAAGTGATTTAAAGTTTGGGGTTTCTCGTTTGAATCTTAAAATAGAATGGAATCAAAGGACTGAAAGTCCTGAGAGCGGTTTTGCTGGGTTATCATTAACCGCGCTCAATAACATCAACATGTACCAAGATGAGTAAATAAATCGAACACCTAAGTGGGATGAGCAGCTGGATGCTCGATAAGGATATAGTGGTAATACTGGTGTGAGAACTACCAGGTAGCCCCAGCCGCCCCGATATAACTGAAATACCAGTAAGAGTTGCTTTAAAACCCTATTCAATTAATCATGACCCTTTTACTGTTTACCGAAATCGCTATTTTGATTAAATCACAACGATTTCTTTAATATCATTTCATCAGTGCGTGAAAATTTGTGGTTGTGTGGTAAAAGGTTAAATGATTAAAGGTAAAGCAATCAAAGCTAACATTCAATTCTTTTTGCTTTGAGCATATTATTATTACAATTGAAGTACAGTACTACATGTTCGTTTAAAAGATATAGTCGAATTCGAGAGGTAAAAGGATGTTTTATTCGGTGGGGTTAATCGTGACTGTGGTTGTAACTTGTAACATATACGTGTACTGTGTATACGGGGTGTAAATTTGCTCAGTCCTGCCAGGTCAAAACTAACAGACAGGATTAACAGTTTGTTTACTTGTATTCGCCCACTCCACCACTGACCTAGATTCTATCTTGAAACGCGAGGAGATAATTTCTCTCATTTAGACAATTCATTAGACAATTTACCATGGATATATTAAGTGGAAGTTTTAAACCATTTTCCTGAATATTTATGACTAAAAGGAAGCTGTTGGCATTCAGCAAGTAAGTTATTTTCTTCAACAGCGATGAAACAAGATGGAGGCGATCACATAGATTTTCACTTCAAGTGTATGAGCATGCGTTGAAATGAGTGGAAAATTCGTGAAAACTTGTTTCCGGTTGATCGATATGAGATACCGGTTTTGTCCTACAAAACCGCTAAAAACCATAACACGAAGGGGAGTTGTTACGCGAAAATAGATTATTTGTAAGCATGACTGACAGGTATCTGTTTCCAACATAGTAGAATATTGGAATGCTATTCGGCCTATATATTCCCTTTATTGTCGATTTAAAAATATTACATTAACTTTCTCTTATATCTTGATTAATAGATATCGTTCCAAAGTGACACTACAGAAGCAATGAATTAGAATACTTCATTCCAACAGTTTCTTCATTCACAACGTTTTGAAAGAAGCTGCAGACGACAATTTCAAGTTGATTGAATTTTATTTGTTTTTGTCTTTTTGGATGGAAAATATTGTGGACAATGAAGAAATTGCTTGATATAAGTATCAAGCAATTTCTCCATTTACCCCAATGTTTTCAAAAAAATCTTGAGGGGCGTAAATAGGGGGTTCTTTTGGAATAGGTTTAGAAAGTAAATTAATCGATTCCCACACAATCCCACATTTTTACCTTTCTAAAGGAAAAGCTTTATGAAAACTGAAGAAATTTTAAATTTCATTAACTAAAACTTGTCGTCTTCATTTTCTTTCAACCAGGCTTGACAATTTTTGCATTTTGCCGTTTGGAGATGGGTTAACGTATATCCAGGAGACATATGGAAAAGACTATTCAAGCAGGTGTTCATGGGAATCGAGATCTCTGTAGAATGTGCATATGTTTGTTATTCAAATCCGAAATGAATGAAATTAGTTAAAATTTGTACGACTAAGTAGGTCAATACTTTTCAAGTTTCTGTTTTGAGCCAGATGTTTCACAGATATGCTTATATATATGTGATTGTGTGTGTGTGTATGTGCGTGTATAAAAAACATTGCATTTTACTTACATTGCTAAGTATTAAATCCATGTCACTCAACTTGTTCTCAACTCCGGGTTTTCGCAAGTGATTTAAAGTTTTGGGTTTCCCGTTTGAATCTTAAAATAGAATGGAAAAACCATAACACGAAGGGGAGTTGTTACGCGAAAATAGATTATTTGTAAGTAGACTTATTCATTAGGATGAAAATTGAACAACGGCTATACAGTTCCGACAAAATAAAGAAGTCATTTTAAGAATATCCTTCAAACAAACCGATGGGGAGGGTGTTCCATGAAATGTTTTTTGTATGTCGAGAACGGGACAATCGACCTGGAAGTTGCCGACGGTGCACAGAATGATTTTCAATCAATACCGCTTTATGTATTGTTTAATACTTATATATACTCTTCATTCATGTATTCTTTACGACGCTCTCCCCCCCCCTCTCTCTCTCTCTCTCTTTCTCTCCCGTCCGTTGCAAAAACGCCTCTCCTCGCAATAAATATATTCCCCGTAACGTCTTCTCTATCGTAAATAACGATAAATCTATTTTAGGACCACTTACTTTATTGTGTCCGACGTCATCTGAAACAGACATTCGAAAAGGCTCTTAAATTCTCACTGCTAAAGTTCAGTCTTAACTTTACCCCTTTCTAAATTACAACACCAACAACAAATATAGCATTTTATCAGGCAGACTGTATAGACCGGGCGGGTTATATAATGTCGAGGACCGTTTACATTTACATAATAACTGAAATTTCTTAAACAATGATTAATTGATAAAAGTTTCTGAATCCATATACTCAAGATATGTTATGTGAAAAACCTTAAAAGCCTGCCTATCGACGGCTGACTCGCCTAGGAATAACAAGAGATAAAAACGTCATGGGGAAAATGCTCTGGAAACCTGTGACCGTTTGTCCGGTGTCAGACTGCAAAGTGTTGGACCACACTTTTCAAAACTAATAAACGTTTCCCAAAAGAGAATTGATAGAGATTATACCTACAAATATGTCTTTCAGAACTCTGTAAATTGAGTAGAAATTCGCGACTGCTTCTGTTGAGAATGTCTGGTAGAATGACTACATACACTCAACATATACAAGGCACGGATATCCCGTGCAAAATAGCTTATATCGACCTTTTATCAATATAGTATCGATAAGACAATTTTTTCTCGCTCTACTGCGTAACGCGAGAGAATATTAGTCTTAACTTTACCCCTTTCTAAATAACAACACCAACAACAAATATAGCATTTACCAGGCAGACTGTATAGACTCAACGTAAGGGCAAGCGAAATTAGGAAAAGGGGCAACAGGGACAATATTTTTGATATTACTTTCAACAATCTTTCAGTTAAATCACTTCAAAGCATGAGAGACATACTCTCGAAAAGCACTTTTGGGATTTTCTGACTGCCAGATATAGGATATCTCAAAGATTTAGACATTTAGACACTTCAAGCCTTCTAGATATCGAGTCGGCGACATAACCATCTTAACTACTGTCGGACTTCCACCGACCATGTCGTTTCCAGCAACGGTCATTTATACCCGCATTCGCCGCCGCTGTAGTGCCACCGGCCCTAAAAGAATGCAAACTTATGTTCAAATCCTTAGCAAATGGATGTAAACTACCGAAAATACACTCCCTGGCTCTAGTGTAACCAAGAGGTTTGTCTACAGATATCAAATTACAAATTTTCCCAGATCTATATAGCATGGTCTAAATAAATATTTAGTATCCGTTTACGACTGCCTGGTAAGCGACATATAACGTTTTAACATTTGATATGGACAAGCTACGGACTCTTCCTTTACATAACGATAGCGTTACCAAATCTATACTGATCGTTCTTTGCTTTTCTTATTCTTAATGACAAATAGGTATCATAAAAATGACGTCGTTACAACGTAAAGAACTAATTTCGTCAAATCTAAAAATCCCTGAATATCCTAGCAATATAAAACAAGTCCCTGACTACCGAGACGTCGTCAGAATCCGTGTAGTGAAGGCAAACGTTCTTTAAAATGTCGCTGTCAATTGGTTCCTTCTTTGTCACAGGTTTTGAGAGTGTACGTTTCGCTGGTTCCACTAAAGACGTTAGTACTATCACTTCTAGCGTAAGTTAGGTGTTCTGTCATCTTCCTGGGTAAATCCCCGAAGTTAGCGGCCGGTAAACCTGCCTGTTCTATACCCTCTGCCACACTGCGTTCTTTACCTATAGGCCCGAAATAAAACAAATAATTAGCATTTGCTATCCATTTTCAGGGCTAGAATGCCAAATTAAAGAGGATGGCCATCAAAAATGCCATTTTTACCCTTCCCAGTCTAGTCAAAATACCTTAACAAGTGAGAGTCCTTAACGTACCAGGCAATACTATTACCTTCTGGAAAAAGTATCGACCAATACGGATCCGACTTCCATTCCGGAATGACTAGAGTACATATGCACTTTTCTGATACAAATTTATTAATAGTTCGGCAAATCAATCTAGGAGGAGGCACTGCCCAGTTAATTTGATCTGCCCAACTTAGCTTAAAAGCATCGATGCCACTGGTATGAGAACACCAAAACCTAGAATTGAAATTCATCTACTTCGCATTGTAGTCAGAAGCAAACCGATCTACCGTATGCGGTCCCCGTTTCTTATCTAGAAAACGAAATAACCAATCAAGAACTGACCAATCATCGCTATCTGCACATCTACTTAAAAAATCTGCTCTTTTATTTAATGACCTCGGTATCCATTTACAAACGAACGAAACTCTTTTTCCCCGCAGAAATCATTTATCTTTAAACTAATTTGGTGTAAGTGTGATTTTCTACTGCCTTACTCAAAATGCTACAGATATTTTTGCTATCTGTATTCACACGCACACGGTGCCGTTCTAGACAACTTTCACAAGATTTCATTACTCTGTTCACGGCCTCTAATTCTCGCCAAGTTGAGCTTCTTTTGCTTTCTTTGACGGACCAATGTCCTATTACCTTATTTTCTAAATCACTAGCAAAAGTAAACATACTGAAATCTGGTAATTCCAAAGCCAAGCTAAAATCTGTCTGATTCAAGAATCTGACTTGTTCCTTCTAGAACAACATTTCATAAAGTGCATCTGCGCTAACCCTTACAGATGATTTAAACATTCGTACATGTAGTACGTTTTAAGCTGAACCAAATCGCCAACTACGCACTTCATAGACATTAATTGACCGATTACTTTAGCCTATGTTTTGGCCGGAAGAAAACAGTTTCCGTTTTGAACCCGATCTATTTTTTTTTTTTTTTTTTTTTGAAACCGACATTTCGAAACTGGAAATTCGTCCTTCCGAAACCGAAAGTGTACCTTTTACGGTATCCCATAAATAACCTAACCAGATTTTTCTCTGTACTACCTAGGTAATCAAATGCACTTATCATTCGCGAGTAAGAATCCGAATTTTTCTAGATCAATTTTTTTTCTTACAAATAGCGCCAAATCGTATGCTGCAGTAAATGGATTACTACCGCCTAATCCGTCATCCAAAAACATAACGACCTTATGACCAAATGTTCGCCAACGTTTTAATACGAATCTTAACAACTTTGTAAAGATATACCTAGCGACGCTTAGTCCGAAAGCTAAGACGTTAGAAACGTAATACGTTTGATCGCCATTGATTGACCACGAAAACCCGAGAAACGTTCTATGTGGTTCGTATATTTCAATGTGATGATATGTTGACTTGAGATCAAATGAAAGAGAAAATAACCCTTTGAGAATAGATCCCTAGCCAAGGACTGATCTTCGAATCTTCTTTTGAATTTAAATAATTTGTTTGAATGGGGTTTTACGCCGCTTTCAACAATCTTTCAGTTATATCGCGGCGGCTGGAGCACCTAACAATGGAATCCTGGTATTTCTCACACCAGTACTACCATTACATCCCTTCCTAGCCTCCAGCTGCTATCTCACATAGGTCTACGATTATCGACCCATTGGTGAGACAAATAGTCGGTAAGGATGAGTGCCGCCGTCGGGAATCGAACCCGGGACCTCTAGATTGATAGTCCGACGCGCTACCAACTGCGCTATGACGGCGGCTTGAATTTAAATAAATGAGGATTTACATGCCTGCAATCTAACACAAGACCTGGCTTGTCCAATTTGTTATAAAAGACCGTTAACGGATTCACAACTAATTGACATTCGCTGACTCGATTTACACAGCCACTTTTGATAAGCTTTTCAATTTCGCGTGCAACGTAATCAGGGTTATTCAAAGCCGATCTATTATTTCTAAGAATAACTCATGACGGAATTGTCTTAAGAGGAAGTTTGTACCCGTTGGCCAAGATATCAAGAAAGAAAGCGTCTGCACCGCTGTTTCTCCAAAATTCTACCTTTTTTTTCAGTTTTCCGATTGGTGAACGACCTTGACCTCACTTTCAACCGAGCTTGCATTGACAATTTTGGACGAACTATTTATAATATGCGACTTCTTCAAACTAACTATTAGTACTTATCTGATTAGATCCCGCTGTTTCATTCGGCACCTCGTTGACCCTAACTCAGCAGTCATGTAGCGAATGTCCGGGCTTTCCGCACTTAAAAGCATACGCCCGGTTTTCTCCCTCCGGGTTGGATACGTCCCTGCCCTTGAACGGTGGCAATCGAAATAACGGCAGGCTGTGGTGTACTGTAAGAACTGAAGCAACGTTCCCTAGCTTTTCTCTCCTGTCGAACCTTTCGGTCTGCGTGAACTTGAGCCCTGAATATCTTCTTTTCATCGTCCGAGTCCTCGACTAGCGGATGAGCCTCGTATTCCTGCACGACACGCCAGCCTTACTCTGATGAATCGGCAAGTTTAATCATTTTTTGTCGGGGTAAAATGGTGTTCATACCTTCCAACACCTTACGACGTGCTTCTGAGACTGCAGGCGAAGCGACCGAGGTAATTATCTCAGTCAAGTGGGATTCAGCTTCTTTGAGACTGTTCAGCACATTCCTGTTACATTTGTACTGCTCCTCGTTACCCTTCCTGTGGAATTGGTAACTCTCAGCTGTGCAAATATTAAGTTGCAGTTTAGTCAGCTGCGATTCAGACAATGCCCTCTGTGCGTCAACAATTCTGCTCTCAAATGCTTCTAGGCGGCTGGAAACGAGCGACTCCATTTGCGTCAGTAGTCGGTTTTGCTCGTCAGTGGAAGACATCCCTAAAGTATACACACGCGGTCCTCTATGAAACAACGTAAAAATTCGCGACTGCTTCTGTTGAGAATGTCTGGTAGAATGACTACATACACTCAACATATACAAAGCACGGATATCCCGTGCAAAAAAGCTTACATCGACCCTTTATCGTATCGTAACGCGAGAAAATATTTTTCTAACCCGTGGGATAGCAGCTGGAGGCTAGGAAGGAATATAATAGTAGTACTGGTTTGAGAAATACCAGGAATACATTATTAGGTGATCAAGCCGCTGCGATATGACTGAAATACTGTTAAAGGGCGTTACATCCCATTTTATCAACCAATCACACATTCTTATACGCGTGTCGAACTGACACCATTCATTTAGCAGTCTAGAATCTGTTGGCTAGCCGTCACCATTAGTTTCAATAGATTATCATCACAAGTGTTATTTTCATTGTGACTGGATAATTTTGAAAGCAAATTCTAAAAACAATAGAGGACCATGGTGGTCTTAAATCGCTCACCTTTTTCATCAGCAAATAACAGCACTCTTTTGTAAAAAAACAAAGGACCACGATGGTCTTAAATCGCTCACCTGTGCCTTCTGCAAATCACAGTACTCTTTTGTATAAAAAGACACAGCTTGATCCAAATAACATTAAAATATATCACATATCAAAGCTCTTAGCCTTGTGGTTTGGGGGAAGAAGATTTTCGAAGATTTCCTTCTCTATTCTTTTGTAATATCAAGGATCGCAAAGGAAATGGCTAATTTTCAGAATACGGTTATTCTTTGAAGAATTTCGGTAGAGAGTCATAAGGTAATTATACATAGCAAATGTCAAAGCTATAGGCCTAATGTTGTGGGAGAAAGGTGTCCTTTTTATTATGCTCCCCGAAGGGACAGCATATAGCCGCCGCTTCGTCTGTCCGTCCGTCCGTCCGTCCGTCCGGAGGAATTGCTCCATAACCCTTGGACCAAACCAAATGAAACTTACCATGTGAACTCCCTATGGTATAATGCCGATGTCTTTTTTCCCGGGTTTTGGATTTGAGGCCTCGTCACGAAAAAGGGGGACTTAGGGTAAAATATAGTTTTTCTCAAATTTCTCCTAATCTAATGGTCAGAATTTAATGAAATTCCATATTTTAGTAGCAAATCAGATGCCTTTGACATAAACTATTTGAAATTTGCGGAAAAAAGATAAGTCATGGAAAAAGGGGGCTTAATGTTTGATAGCTTTACGTTAGCTTTTCATTGCTTTGCGACAAACTTACATCGGCTACAACTTTTGATTAATTAGAGATAAAGCCTTCATATTTCACATGTGCATTGTTTATGACAAAACCTTTTTTTGTTCTAAGGTCAAGGTCACTTGTTAAGGTCAAGGTCGTTTCCTAAGGTCAAAATTTCATTTTTTTTAAACTTACATCGTCCATAAGTTTACAATGGTAAGTGATATAGCCTTCATATTTCACATATACATTGCTTATGACATGACTTTTCTTTTGGTACTCAGTTCAAGGTCATCTGTCGAGGTCATTTCTCTCAAGGTCAAGGTCATTCCTCAAGGTCAAAATTTCGAAAAGCTTTACTATAATATTCTCCATAAGTTTACATTGGTAAGTGATATACCCTTTATATTTCACATGTACATTGCTTATGGCATGAACTTTCTGTTTGTATTAAGTTCAGGGTCACCTGTCAAGGTGACAAGTCATTTCTCAAGGTCTAAATTTCAAAGAAAAAATAACTTTAACATCGCCAATAGGTATACAATATTAAGTTATATAGCCTTTATATTTTACATTTGCATTGCTTATAACATGACCTTTCGATTGATACTAAGTTCTAGATCATTGGCTAAGGTAAAGGTCATTTCTCAAGGTCAAAATTTCGAAAATTTTAACTTTAATATTGTCCATTATTTTAAAATGGTAAGTGATACAGCCTTCATATTTCAAATGAGAATTACTTGTGACAAGACTTTTCAGCAGATACTGAAATCAAGCTCTTGGTCAATGTCAAATTGTCAAGGTCATTATTTTTCAAATATACCTCCTTTATCAATTGCCAAAATTTCTTGTTACTTTACGTAAATGTTATTTTTTAAGTTCCCTAGGTAATATTTATTTCAATTTTTGACTCAGTGAACCTTACCATGCTAAAAGGGGGCTTAATTCCATGTAGCTTTACATTTCGCATATTTCCTTCCCTAAAATAAATCAATCTATTGTTTCTGTAAGACAACTCAAGATATAGTCTTCATTTATAGTATGTAGACATTTTTCATTGATAACTTTGGCGATCAAGGTAAATATTTTACCCTTAACCATATAATAATATTGAATTTTACTAGAATCAGGCCTGTGATTCCTTCAATGATTGTCAATCTTCCAAATTTCTTGTGAACTGAACTCTCAAACTATAGTTGTATTCAATACGAATTTTTATGTCCAAAAATCGCATCCGGCGGCTCTTATTTTGGTAGAAGGTCATTTAACTCTAATACATACCAAATATCAAAGACGGTTTGGAAGAAGAAAATTTTCAAAGATTTCCTTCTTTATTCCTTTGTAAAATCAGGGATTGTACGGAAAAGGACTAATTCTCAGAGTGCAGTAATTCGTTAGGTTTTTTTTGGTGGAGGGCCAATAGACATTGATACGTACCAAATATCAAAGCTATAGGCCGTATAGGTTGGGAGAAGAAGATTTTCGAAGATTTCCTTCTTTGTTCCTACGTAAAACCTGGGATCGCACAGAAAAGGGCTAATTTTCAAAATACGGTAATTCTTTGAAGAATTTTTAGGGGGCCAATAGGTGATGATATGGACAAAATATCAAAACTCTAGGCCTTGTGTTTAGGATGAGATTATTTTTAATAACTATTTACAGACGGACAATTACCGAGCACAATAGCTCACCCTCAGCACGTTGTACTCAGGTGAGTAAAAAGCCTAAGAAAGAACGAGAAACCTTCACTGAAAAGAAAACGTGACGATTATTCATCAAAAGTATTGGAATGCTGAAAGTTTCAGATACTTTGTAAAACCGTGATTACCTTTTAAAAACCATGATGGCCAAGTGCAATGCAGTATCAAGTCCATTTGCATTGTATCGATGAATTGCATACTGTTTTTGATGGACTCTGTAGGTGTCCATAAATATTACCCAGTTTGGAAAATCCAGTAGGATGCTACTATGTTAAAGTAGATGTAGTGCCCAGTTAGGTTGGATTCATTACCTTTGAAAACCTGTATCCCCCAATGAACTATACATTTTGAAAATGGCGTAATACGAGGATTCTATATAATTCGTAGAACGCTTAAAAACTCCTCTTAAATGCGAAAATACCTACCAATAAGCCGCTCAGCGTAGATGCGATCGTAATTTAAAAAACACACAAAAACATCGGCTGTCAACCAAAGAATCAATCAAAGAACAGTAAAATCATTCATTTAGACCGGAGGTGAACTTTGAAATCCAACAATGGCCGATATTTATGAGAAGCGTTTTGTTGGTATGGCGACTAAATCATCGGAACTTATTCAAGCTGCAGTTTTGACCTTATACGCAAACCAACCATTTTATTAATCTATTTATTTATTTATTGTCATAACCGTTGCAAATAACGCTGGTTTGATGTCTAAGTAGAACATCCTGTCGGAGCTCAGTGGGCGTGGCCAGCAATTCGTCAATCAATAGACTGGTCAAAAAGGCAAATACATATCCGGCCTGTCGGCACGAGCAGATGCCTTCTGCTTGTTTTGTGATATTTATAGAAGAGTCATTCAAGGGCGAAATATCTTCTCAAACAATGTTCTTATGAGGAGTTAATATACGCCCTTGTGATATTTTAATAATTGGTAAATGTTCACCCGTACAAGAAATGGTGAGAGCGGCTTAACTCCACAAGTCTTTTTTATGTATGTCTGATTGTTGTCTCTAAGTCAGTTGACCGATCGCGTCTGTCAATCTAATCATTCATTTAGACCGTAATTTAACTTTGAACTCCAACATTAGCTGACATTTTTGTGAAACATCTAAGTTACTTTGGTGACTTGAATGTCGTACCTACAGCTTGAATAGGCATTAGTTACGAAGTTGAGGTCGCAAAAAAAACTATTTTACTTTTTTGGTGTATGTTACTGGCTATAAATTTTGCAAAATAACGCCGTTTAATGGCGAAGTGGAACAGCTTTTCTGAGTCAGATGGCAAGATTTCGTGTCCTAATGCAGAAATTAAAAAAAAAAAGATTTGGATAACTGTTGTACCCAGTATTCTCCATTCTTTTCTACGTCATAATATAAGACAATAAGTCGTCTGCAATACCATTCACTCTAAACCATAAACCGTAAGAATAGTTGCTAGCGTGGTTAATAGCGTTTTAATCGATACAGGTGATTTTGATTTGATAATTTCGCTAATAGACCAGTGAAATAATCAAATTTTAAAAAAAACTGTTTTGAGTTGATTCCCCCAGACTTTGTTCAGTTTATTCTTATAAAAGTAAACTGTGCAGGGCCAAAATTTCTGATGCGGCCATTCAATTTCGACGTCATACAAGTATAAAATGAACGTTTTGGACATCTCATTATTTTATGGAATGATTATTCCTATCATGTGTAAAATCAATAAAAAATGCTCCTTTTCACGAATATTAATACGAATTTTTGTGGTTCCATCGCTCGTGCAGTATAAATCTTTTCTTAGTCATTGAATAGGAGAAAAAAAGGTTTCTAAACAAAAACAAGACATCATCTTCTCTTTCATTGCGAGTGCAACATTGCAAAATGTAAAGCCGAGTATGGTTTTCGTTTTATTTTGTGGGGGAGAAGACTCTTTCTCCCTCCCAAATAAAAAAATATCACGTAATCAATCAAGTATCTAATGGCTTACCGTCACCTACTCTTGTGATGGCAAATCTTCACTTTGTAACTTTTCCAAATAATTAATTTTATCCCCTGCCAAAAACTTTGATCACGTTTCTTTTGTTGTGTACTTGAAGTACATGGAAAATATGAAAATCCCTTCATTTGGAATCAAAATCTTGCTTAATTTCATCGCTAGACATGATTAATCGGCTATAATTTTGGTCCAGGTAGCCTCAGAGGATGTTCACACACTGCTTCAAATTTCTATAATTGCAATACTTCAAAATAGAGTATTTTCATTGGCCCAAATCGGATCACGTGATCAAATCAATGGCACTTTATACCTCGATAAAAGACAGAACTATTTTCGACAAAAATAGAAACAAACAAGGTCAGGGATTTCCGATATTGGGAATTCACTTCCAAGAAATACCAAACTTGTTTTATTACTATTTATAGTCATCACCTTTTGAATTTCGATTTCCTCGAATTCCTTTATACTTCCATGGATTTTCAATAAATAGATAAACAAATAGTGTCCTTATAACAATTATAATGTTCGTTTTAAACATGAAGATTTCGAAAAACTCACATTTATTAGCCGTAAATCCGAGATGTCGAATCGGCTTCGTCACATCAGCATGCATCGTGTCCATGTGGTAGGTTTATATTTCTTGTCTATTACAAAGCATCTATTCATAATTCTAACTGTTATCGACCCAGATATCATAATTTACAGAGTTTAAAGTTAGTATTTCCTCATAATAATTCCAAATAAATCCAACGAATGTTCGAATTTCCATTTCAAAAAACCCAAGCGACGAAACAAAATGTCCGCCGTTACAACGACTCGAGCGATAAACTGTGTCAATGTATCCATACGCCTGTCAAATAAAAGTAACTCCGCCCACAGTTCGTTTATTTGTTTTTATTTTCATCTCTCTATCCGTTTCGGATTTGAAAATAGACGTATTGCAATTATATGGGCCGAGTGTATTTTTCACTGCGTTTATTGGAGTAAAAAGTGCAATTACCTTAGCACATGGCTTAAACATAACGCCCTACGGGCGTTATTTGCCATGTGCTAAGGTAATTGCACTTTATACTCCAATAAACGCAGTGAAAAATACACTCATCCCTATAATAAATACCTTGGCCTGTAGATAAAAACAATATGCACTTCATCGACACAATGTCTATGCACTGAATGACGTATTCCACCTAACCATCACGGTTTTAAAAAGCTTATCACAGTTTATAAAGTATCTGAAAATTCAGAATTCCAATACTTGTGCCGAATAACCGTCACGTCTTTTTTATCAGTGACGGTTTTCATCATTCTTTCTAATGCTATTTCTAGAACGTTGTTCATTATTGATCAGTCATGATTAATCATCACAACTAAAATGAAACTTGCGATGGGTATCCATCACAATGAATGATGACGAATAGCTTTCAGGAGTCGAGATTTTTATAACTTTTTTCGAACTCAATTGAGAATTTGTTCAAAATTCGATTCGAAATTAAAGATGTATATAAGCCGAATTTCCATCCTCGGATATCCCTGGGTCTCCTTATTTGCTACGCTACATCGACGTCGATGTAGCGAAGCAAATAAGGAGACCCAGGGGTATCCGAGGATGCCGAATTTCTAATTACGAGGAAATGACACATTATATTAGAAATTATAATTCAAAACACAAATTCTACAGTAAACAATCAGACATAACATTTACCTAAACTTTAAGTGAGTAAATTCTCAACTGAGTACAAAAAAGTTTTATGATCTCGGGCCAAGATACTAGACTGGTTATAACATCCTTAAACAAAACTCCCAGTTATACGGCGAGTGCTATTTGCTACAAACTCCCTTGATAAACAAGAGGAGCATGATGGTCCTAAATCGCTCCACTGGGTATGATGGTATGATGTTCATGGCTTTATGATATATATGAAATAGCAAAGCCCTCTGTCTATTTATTTTGGAGAAGATGTTTAAGGATTTTCTCTTTTAATCCTAGGTATATTAATAATCCCATCATGTAGCGCTAATTTCCCCAATATGGTAACGCTTTGAAGTATAGACATATATACATACCAATTATCAAAGCTCTAGGCCTAATGGTTATGGCGAAGAGGATTTTCAAAGATATAATTCTTTTTTTCCTATCTAAAATTAGGGATCGCACAGAAAGGGCTAATTTTCAGAATACGGTAATTCTTTGACGTATTTTGGTAGATAGTCAATAGATGATTATATGTTCTAAACATCAAACCTCTAGGCCTTATGGCTTTGGAGAAGACGATTTTCAAAGATTTCCTTCTTTATTCCTTGGAAAAACAGAAATCCCACAGATAAAGGCTAATTCTCAGAAAACGGTTATTCTTCGAGGTATTGTGGTAGAAGGTCAATAGGTGATGATACATACCAAATATAAAAGCTCAGGGTCTTATCGTCTTGGAGAAAAGACTTTAAAATATTTCCTTCTTTATTCCTTTGTAAATCATGGATCGCACAGAAAAGGGCTAATTTTCAGAGTACAATGTTTCTTTGAAGAATTTTGGTAGAGGGTCAATTGATGATGATATGTACCAAATATCAAAGCCTTATGGTTTGGGAGAAGATTTTCAAGGATTTCCTTCTTTATTCCTTTGAAAATTAAGAAATCCCACAGAAAAGGGCTAATTTTCAGAGTACAATGTTTCTTTGAAGCATTTGGTAGAGGGTCAATTGATGATGATATATACCAAATATCAAAGCTCTAGGCCTTATGGTTTGGGAGAAGAAGATTTTCAGAGATTTCCTTCTTTATTCCTATGTAAAATCATTGATGTTACAGAAAAGGGCTAATTTTCAGAAAACGGCAATTCTTTGAAGTATTTTGGTATAGGGTCGATAGGTGATGATACATACCAAAAATCAAAGCTTATCGTTTGGGAGAAGAAGATTTTCAAAGATTTCATTCTTTTTCCTTTGTAAAATCAGGGATGGCACAGAAAATAGCTAATTTTTAGATTACAATAATTCTTTGAAGTATTTTGGTATAGGGTCAATAGGGGATGATATGTACCGAACATCAAAGCTGTAGGATAATATATGGTTTAGGAGGAGAACACTTCCGCAATGAATAACAGATCCTTTTAAAATGGGGTTGTTGGGTTTTTTAGACAAAGTTTTAAATAAGTACTTTATTTTGTTAATACATGTTGTATATTACAAGTTTTGTCATCAATAACATAAAAACGAAATAAATTAATAACATTAAAACATAAATTAATTCAACAAATTCAAGAAACAAAAACACTTGTTTAAAAACTTCATATGCAGCAGGTCAAAAATCTTAACCCCATTCCCACACAAACCCTCCGTTTTACGCGCCTCATCAAAAAGATAGTGAAAACATAAAAAATGAAGAAATTGGTGTTGGAAGCAATTGACTTAATATATTTTTTCCTACGACAGACAAAGTCTTTTTAATTCTTACCTAAAGATTAACGTCTGAAATTCCTTTGAATTTGGATCAACCTAAATTTCGTGATCTTGTAACGAGTAAAGTACTCCCAATTCAACCGAGGATTCCGTTTATGATCCTTTTTAGCAAGCAAAGCGTCAGCTGTGATAGCGTAAGTTAACAGACGAAATTGTGAGCCCTTCCCAAAGTTAAACGAGTACAAACTACCACTGGAGGCTTAACCACTAAATCCATTGAATGCCGACGCCATTAAAAGTAGTTCTGGTGTATTTCAGAAATAATGCAAACTCTGTTCAAATTGCATATAACTCTTTCAAAGGCATGCTTTTAACCCTTCCCAATCAATTCCGCTTTTTAAACATCTCAAGAAAAAAGCTTTGGAAAACTTTATGGATAATGAAAACACTGCTTGTTACAAGTAATTTCTTCAATGTCCACAATGTTTTCTACCAACAAGAGAAAGATTTCTTAATTCAACCAACTTGAAATGGTCGTCTGAAACTTCTTTTAATATGAACCAGTATAAAATTTTGTCGTTTTGTCATGGGTTAATTCCTGGGTTACTTAAACCTTGTTTATTTATCATGATAACCTTTAGCAAAGTGGAATACAATGCTTTGCTAGCTTACAGTACTTTCAATACTTTGATTTGATATCGATACAGGATGTCTAATCTAGTAAATCATAGAGGTGACATGTCTGCTTTTTCTTTTAATAGATCTATCTCCTAAAAAAAGATTCGAAAATATTTCGTTTTATAGGGTTTCTTTTTTAAAGGCAACGAGATAGCAATTCGTTTTTCTTTCTTTTTTTTAAGTATCTTATAAAGACCGGCTAGAACACGCATTTCTTTTTATAAAAAAAAAGAAAGAAAAAGAGTTGAAACAGAGCAAATCAATAAGTCATTCCCACGAGATAATCGTCCAATCTGGTTACTTTCCTAATGCGGCACCCATTTAAAGTTATCAAAAAATCAAATAAAATAAAGACAGACTTTGATTGGCTGTGTATCTCGTTCCCACAAGATAACAATTTACTTTTTTATTTAAAAAAGGGTAAAACGAACAGATGTCTCGTATAAAAAAAAACGAACTATCTTTTCGATTCTTTTTAGAAATAGATCTAAATAAGACAAAAACGCACCAGTCACCTCTATGCCACCGTACTAATCATATATGAGCCTGTGCGTGACATTTCAAACAATTTCGCATGTGCGTGACTCGCACACATTGAGCACCCTGGACAGTCATTCGGGGCAATTAGAATACTCGCCGATTGTTTGAAGAAGCTTTGGGTCAGTATCTATCTACAGAGCGCAGAGTGAAGACTCTGATCAGACTGTGCAGATGCACAGGCTGATCTGAGTCTTTACTTGGCGCACATGTGTAATTGTTGGAAATATCACGCATAGGCTCATATTATACGTATATATTTCAAATATATCAGACCATAAAACACTCGTCTATTCATAGAATGGTTTAGTGTATTCTAGAAGAAATTACCATATTGCCATCGGCAATAGAATCGAAAGATCGACAAGAAAAGCTACAGACCGACTGACGGGTCCGACCGACAAATAAGCTGACTCCTATATAACCCCTACGCCTGTAACCCCCCACCCCTCCTCCTCCCCGACTCGCCTATCATACAGTGTCTAAATTCGGGTCACTCGACATGTTTCGGGGGGGGGGGCAAGGAGGAATACTTCGTTTACCCACTAGTTTCAGACTTTGTCTATTCCAGAGTCGCTATTCAATCAATACTATCATATTCAGACTATAAAGTCGTTACAGTATTATGTGTTTGCTGTCCGTATGAAATGATATTAAAAACGCACATAACAGAATTAAAATTCATGTGGTGTAAGGCTCGATCTCTCTCAGGTCTACCATAATAACTAACAAAGCATTATAACAAAATATCCTACGGGTGCAATTAAATTACTGTAAGCGTTGTGTTATCTACAAAGAATATGTAATCCATTCACTTGCATTTTATATGATTTGGGAATTCTAAATATATATCCGGGGAATATAAATAGTTGAATGCGACAGTCGTCTACACACAAATAGATTATACTTGACCCAACTCACGAAATAGGACAATCTCACAAGAGTGAAATGTATCGACCCTGTTCAAATTACCTAGTTTGACAAAAAATACAAATATATTGCTTTAAGCGATTCTAAAACGAGAAAAATATAGACTGGTCCAGATTGAAAGAGGTAGCAGACGGCAACACAAAGTTGGCTCAATATGAAAATAATGACCCTATGATAAAGAAACATTGAGAGAAACAGGGGCAACTGCTTGTAACAAGTAATTTCTTCTTTACACAAATTGTTTTTAACAGTACTTTTTCAAATAAATATTTTCGAAACAACAATCCTGATTGACCTCTGCTGAAAATGATTTATTTAAAAGTATTACCGTTATACGGATTTGACCAATCGCGGGTGTCAATCAAATAACCAGTCGACCATAGATATCGTTCTTTGAGACCAGAATGAGTTTTGAACTCCAACATTGGTCGCCATTTTTACTAACCTTTTTGTTTGTTTGGCTACATAAATATCGTTACTACAGCTTCACGACGTTCGCGAGACTGTCAAGTTTTAACTGTATCACGACTTGCTGCATGAAAAAGACTTTATTGATAAATATATATATATAATATATTAAACTATTTAAAGCATTAACGTAAAATAAAACAAGAGGACCACGGTGGTCTTAATCGCTCCCCTGAGTATGATGGTTCATGGCTTTATGGTATTTACAAAAAAGCCAAGCCCTCTGTTTAATTATTTTAGAGAAGAGGTTTTAAGGATCTTCTCCTTTAATCCTAGGTATATTGATGATCCCACCATAAAGCGCTAATTTCCTGAGTATGGTAATTCTTTGAAGTATTTTGTTAGAGGGTCAATAGACATTATTTCATATCAAATATCAAAGCTCTAGGCCTATTGGTTTTGGAGGAGAAGATTTCCAAAGATATCCTTCTTCATTCCTATCTAAAATCAGGAAGTGCACGGAAAAGGGCTAATTTTCAGAGTACGTATTTAAGTAAATGGTCAAAAGATGATGATTTATTCCAAACACCAAAGCTCTGGGCCATATGGTTTGAAGAAGGAGTTTCAAAGATTTCCTTCTTTATCCCTTTGTAAAATCAGGGATTGCTCAGAAAAGGGCTAATTTTTAGTGTCCAGTAGGCCTAATTCTTGAAGTATTTTGGTAGAAGGTCAACAGACATTAATGCATACCACATAAAAAGCTCTTGGCCCTAGAAGATTTTCAAAGATTTTCTTCTTTATTCCTTTGTAAAATCAGAAAAGGGCTGATTTTCAGAACACGGTAATTCATTTTAAGAATTTTGGTAGAGGGTCAATAGGTGACGATACATACCAAATATCAAATCACTGGGCCTTATGATTTAGAAGAAGAAGATTTTTTAATAATTTTTACGGACGGACAGATGGACAGACGGACGGACATCGGACATTTACCGATCCGGTAGCCCACCTTCAACATATTGTGCTCAGGTGAGCTAATGAAATAAAATAAAAAAAAAACTGAATTGCACATCAAAATAAATATTCGAATAAATATCGATTTCTGTTTACGACGGAAGTACATGTTTGATGTTCTCAGAGTGCTATCTACATTTTCAACTGTGTCCGTTTCGCCTTAAATAAACCAATCGCTTGCCACTCCTACTTACGCTGTTGACCCCGCCTATTGACTCCACCTGGAAGGTCCACTTCGATTTTGAACGGTGTTATTTTGCAAAATTAATGGCCCGTACGAAAAAGTAGAATAGTTGGTGGGCGACTAAAACGTCGTAACTACAGCTTAATTAGCCGCAGTTACGACGTTTAAGTCGTCATATCAACAAAAATGCTTCTCACATATCGCGGCCAATGCTAGAGATCAAAGTAAATTACCAGTCTAAACGAATAATTTCATTTGTCGACTGATTTTTTGATTGACTAACTAGATTGGTCAATTGCTGAAATTCGAGTGACAATCACAAATCGATACACTAGTCGTATATTTAGACAAGAAGTTCGACATTTTGTTAAGCATTTTTTTCTTTTTTTTTTTTTTTTTTTTTTTTTGACGACTTAAAAGTCGTGACTACAGCTTATTCAAGTCGTCGATACGGCATTTAGCTAACAACTTTTATTCTTTTTTTTTTTCATGTTACTGGCCATTAATCATGCAAAATAACGGCGATTGGCTAAACTAAACTTTCTGTAGGAGGCTAAGGGGCAAGGTCAGCGATCCGTCGATAAAAGAAAACTGATAAGCGATAATTATTTGAATAGGAGATCTAGTCTATCATTGGGCATTAGAGAATATTTTTTTTTCTAAAACTAAATTAACCCTTTCCCGTTTTTGGAAATTTTAGACTAGTCCAAATTGAAAGAGGTTGTAGACGACAATGAAAACTGAATGCAACTTGAAAAGAAACCATCCTATGTGGTAGAAAATATTGTGGAAAAAGGAGAAATTGCTTGTTACAAGCAATTTCTTCTTTTTTCACAATGTTTTCTCGAGTATAAAATCACAGGAACGTACAATCCCGTATTTGAACGGGAAAGGGTTAAAGTAAGGTAAAGTAACCATTCTGCATTCAGAAAGTCTTCAAAAATACGAGAAGTTAGGGCCCTGATCAGCCTGTGCGAATCAAGGTCTAACCAGGCCCGACGCTTTTCGCTCTCAGTATATGGCTCCTCAGGACGGGTCACAAATGAGAATGGTTGGTGTCCTGCACCTGTGATGAAATAAGGCTAGTCCTAACCTTGTATCTGTCAAACGAAAGCAACCTGAAAAAAGTAACATCACGTCCATTTAATTAAAATTCTAAAACGTAAAATAAAATCAGAGACACTTAATGTTGAATTCTTTCTTCTATATGGCATCGTTTTGATGGATTACTGCTATTTTTTCTCTCTACGCTGTTCAAAAAAAGGGCAAGCAATTTCTTCATTATCCGCAATGTATTCTTCCCAAAATGAGAGAACTTTAAATAACCATCTACTAAAATTTTTCATATGCAGCTTCTACGAATATGGGCCAGTCTAAAACTTTGTCGTACGATAATGAGTCGATAAACATCCACAGGGTATTTCAATCTATTTTAGTTTTTCCCAAAGTCCTGATACGTAGATCGCTAGAGCTTATATTGAGCTAGATTTCATTCAGAACCAATTTCCTTCATTTTACACACTGTTTTCTACCCATAATTCGAAAAAAAATCGTCGTCTGCGACTCCTTTCAATTTGGACCAGTCTAAAATCTTTCCGTCTGGTAATGGGTTAAGAAAAATGGTCGCTTAATGCATTTTTGTGTCATGATTACGATGTATAGATTTGCTTGCCGACATAGGTTTCACATAATTCTCGTTTAAGAACTCGGTCGTAGGGCCCTTGAATGTTACAGGCCCTATGGCTCTCGCTGGAACAAAATTTCTCACCAAAAGAATCATCGACACGATTTTTATGAGTACAAATATCATAGGCTTTAGTTACAGTATTTTTCAAGGAATGTTTTTCCAACTCCTTAAAGGTTTAGGACCTATGCTTTTTAAGGGAATTTTAATGGTTGTTTAATAGAGATTATCGCTTAATAGAGAAGGTCTCTTAAGCAGAATTGACTGTACGAGCATTGACACTTTAATACCTTTAAAGTAACGGGAACTGTTAAAGTTTTCGAATATATTTTGGGGAGAATGGCTCTAAATAAAACCTGAGACCTCGCAATTTCGATAAACTTTTAAGATTTGACTTCACTTTTAATAAGTTTTTGTAATGAAGAGTCAAGACTATATAACTGTGGGATTAGCTGGATCCAATCAGAATAACTTGACTTGGTCCATTAGATGATAACGTCTGCTACAGATATTTGAAGCTCTGAGCCTAATGGTTTTCTAGAAGTAGAAGTTTCCTTCCGGCTTTTGCTTCCGGCCGTTTTGACAACTTTATTTCTGCTTATTATTCGCGTTTAATTTCAAAATAACATTTAATTTTATATCTTTCAAATGATTCATAAATCCTACCTTTTCTTCTGTTTTATTATCGCTATTCAATACATCAGGACTACTGTGTGCTGTTGCTATGACATCTGTATCTTGGGAATCTGTTGTTGAATATGGAGGAGGTGGTTCGGAATAGGCAGGAGGCGTGTCTTCTGCTGGGAAGGGAGGAGCTACAAAAAGAGAATGGGGAAAAGGTCTTAACTCTAGTTGCCACTTTCTGTGATTTTCTCTTAACAGAAGGTTTGCCTTAAAATAAAACTATTTGTAAAATTCTTTTTAACCATGCTTTTATAAAGCTGGCTTCAATATTTGAAGCTTTAGATACCAAACAATAAAGTGATAACAATAATTTCTGAAGCGTTTGACGGATATCTGGCCCAGCCAACTAACTCCGCTGGCCACGCCTACTAACTCCGACAGGAAGTTAGACTTCGTTATTAAACGATGTTATCTTGCAAAATTAATATCCAATTACATAATTATAATAACAAGAGTTGTCCGTACACAACATATAGGGGGCTTGTAACCTTTGGGGAGCTTTTTGAAACAGGATTAAATATTAAGGGCACATGTTCATAGAGTCATCCTCTGATTAAGGTTTATGTAGAATATGAGAACCCTAGGATGAAAATGACCTAGATATATAAAACTAAAGTTTTTGGTTAAAGGGTTTAAGGGTTTACATCACATGGCCAAGGTCATTGTCTCAAATGAAAGTCTGTCTTATGATGAAATTATGTGTGAAAAAAGAGCACCCTTGATGAAAAAACGACTAAGATAGAAAAACTTAAAGTTTTTGGTTAAAGTTTGTTATAGCGGGTTAAATGTCATGGCCAAATGGCAAAGGTCACTCAGATAAAATCCTCGGAGTGCATGTGTGAAATATGAGCCCCCAAGGTAGTGAACTGACAAAAATAAAAACAATTTTTGGTTCTGTTTTGTTTTTTACATATATATATATATATATATATATATATATATATATATATATATAGCAAGCCAAAGGTCAAGGTCACTAGGTTACAGGATGAAAGTCATTATCTCAGCCCATTTCCTGATTAGTGCATGTGCGAAATAAGCGCCCCCTAGGTTGACCAAAATGGCCAGACCAAGATAGAAAAAGTTAAGTTTTGTTTTTTTATTTTTTTATAACGAAGTCACGGTAACAAGGTCAGAGTGTCAAGGTCATAGTCTGAAATGAAAGCTATGTTCTGATGAGTTCATGTGTGAAAAACGAGCCCCTAGTATAAGTTATAAAATAGATATGAAATCTTTAACCAAGTGGGACGCCGACAGGGAGATCAAAGCCGTCGTCAAAGCGCAGTTGGAAGCACATCACACTCCTATTCTTCAATCATGGGGTATCATGGGTTCGATACCTGGCGGCGGCATATATTCTTACCAACATTTGTCTCTAACCAATAGGTAGATGATCGTAAACTTAATTGGGTTAGCAGCTGGGTACTAAGGAGGATGTAATGGTGGTACTGGAACACCGCACACGCTACTTATGGTCATAAGACGTCTTAATTTTTGAATGTACTCTATGTCTTTATTTCCATGGTAGCACCGAAAATTTTGTTTTTTTACCATTATGTCTTTCGTGTAATCCTAATGCTCAAAATAACACCGAAACATTCCATCATTAATAAAATCACAATACATAAAACACTACTCTCACCAATGGGTGGATAATCGTCAACCTAAGTGGGATAGCAGCTGGAGGCTAGGAAAGGATCTAGTGGTAGTACTGGTGTGAGAAATACCAGGAATCCATTGTTAGGTGCTCCAGCTGCCGCAATATGACTAAAATACTGTTTAAAATGGCTTAAACCCAATCCTTTTGATTTATTGATTTATTTTTTAAAAGTGGCGTCAAACCACATTCAATCAATCCTAAAACACTAAGATTCGAAAATACACAAAAAAACGTGTGTAATTTCAAAAATATCTAACAAAAAAAAGTGATCCTTGGTAAATTTTGAGTAGTATATTTATTTGCATCGTGTATGATCAGATCCACAAATAACGAAAAACTCTAAGAAGGCTAAGAATCAACCAATTAACGCAACTCTCAATCAAAAAGCTTATTCAAGTTGTAGTTACGACGTTAAGGTCGCCAACCAACCATTTTGAATTTAGTAAAAAAATGTATACAGATCGTGTTAATTGCAAAAAAGTCACTTTAATATCTGAGTCAGACTTCTTGTTGGTGTCAACGGTCAGTTTGGTTGATTGAATCGGGTTTAACACCACTTCTAACAGTATTTAAGTCATATCGCTGCGGCTGGAGCAACTTACCATGGATTCCTGGTATATCTCACACGAGTACTAAAGTTAAAGTTGTCGGAAAGGATATTCTCCGCTGCCGGGGATTCGAACCAGGGATCTATGTCTAAGAGTCCTACGCGCTACCACTGCGCTATGGCCACGGCCTCTGTGGTCAGGGACAGCGATAGAGATGAAAGAAAATATTCAGTTTACCTGAAGGTTCGACGGGGACCGCCGAAGCCGCTGTTCTATAACTATAGGAAGTAGATTTTCTGGACTGTTTATATCCTATACCAGAGTTATGTCCCTTGCAACAACAATACACTATAACCACAGCGGTAAGTACAACAAGAACGATAACTCCTACTATTATCGCCACTATCACCCCTATACTAACGATGAATACATCTATACCTTCTGCAAATGCGTCACCTACAATAAATAACACATTGTCCAAATGTGCGCGAAATAATCGTAACAGGCATTTCAAACGATAGAATTTAGTATACGCCATTGTCAATCAGTCTAATAGAAGTTAAACTCATTTGAATGTTAAAGGTCCTACGGCTCTTTTGGGGACAAAATATATTACGAAAAGGAATCATAAAATCTTCGTTAGTCTAGTATCTAGTTTTACTCTCTAGTAAAAATAAGATATCCCATTTACTGATGTATTTAAAAAGAGGTGTTCCATAACTGAAAATATGTTACAGGTATAACATCCGTTATTTCAAATTTCAAATAATTTGCCTTTTGGGCCTAAAACTGAGCCAAAGTGACCCAATTTCGAACACCAAGATTTCATTAAGACAAACACGGTGTTGATTGAGAAGAAACTATAGCCTTTAGAGTGTCTTCAATGTTTTTCTAAGGAGTCAAAAAATTTATCATGACAAACATTCTGGACAATTGGCCAATCGCTGGCCCCGCCCACTAACTCCCTAGCCCCCGCCAATTAACTCCGACAGGAAGTTCCGCTTCGATTTTCAACGGCGTTATTTTACAAAATCTATGGCCAGTAGCATGTATTATGAAATGGTTGATTGGTCACCTAAACGTCGAAACTACAGCTTGGATAAGCTGTAGTTACCACGTTTAAGTCTCCAAACCAACATTAAAGGTTAACAAAATGGCGGCCAATTATGGAGTTGATAAGCTCAGGTCCGGGCTGAATAAACTATTTGATTAGTCGGGTCATTCCTTGATTGACAACCGCGATAGGTCATTTTGCTCCTTTGGCTAAGGCGAGCTAATAGTTGTATATAAGACACATACTAGATGAAAACTCTCTAACTTCTAGATGAAACAAATAACCCTCGTGTGATAATTCTTCTTTTCGTAGTTCTATAGTTAAATACTGTCCACTACTACATAAGGATTGTGGCACTTCTTCTGTATGGCAGTTGTAACTTCCCTGAGAAAGAGAGAATCTTCCTTATTGTAAACCAAAACATTCGATCATATTTACATAGGACTTGAGATCAAAAAGTCAAATTGCCGATAATATAATCGATTTAGATCGAACGTGAACTTTGAACTCCGTTAGATCGATACAACCTAGTTATCTATTTATTTTTTACTCATATATATACATAGATAATATATATATATTTATCTATAACTGTATAGTTTATCTAATTATTTGTAGAATTTATTTATTTATTTATTTATTTTTTTCGATCATTATATCGAAACTTAGCATAAATATTGCAGGATTATGAAACAAAAAGTAATATAGTTGGTTGGCGACCTACACGTCGTAACCACAGCTTGATTAAGCTGTAATAACGAGGTTTAAAAAGTCGTCAAAACAACAAAAGTACTTCACATTATTTGCGGCTAATGTCGGAACCCAACGGCAATTTCAGATTAAGCATATGTGTTGTGTTTATAGTTTTTATTGGAGCAAAAATTTAGGATATTACCAAACCATATCATGAAAGCATCATTTCATTACATGTATTTGTGCATTGTTATCAAGCACAGAACTCGAACGTTCTACAGTGAGCAACGAAGATAAGTTAGAACTGCTTAATTGCTTAAGTGTCGATACGTATTATCAATCGACAAAAGATTTGACTGGCTCAAATTGAAAAAAGCTGCAGACGACAATTAAAATTTTGAGAAATTTTAGATTTTTCAACTTTATGGGTTGAAAAAATTGTGGAAAATAAAGAAATTGCTTTATGCAAACAATTTCTTCTTTTTAAACGTTTCTCAATGGTTTTTCTTGAAGGGCGTCAAAAAGCTTCATTGTGTGGGAACGGGTAAAAAGTACGACTTGGTTCGGAAAAACTGATACTGTCATTATCCATACATGCATTTATGTCCACGGACCTGGCCCTTCTAAAACTAGCAATAAATTGTACTCAGTCTTTTTAACGGGCTTCGCTTTCCGACTTTTACTGATCAAAGTTTTACAAAACCATCCTAGGTTGATCGGTAAAAGCGTATTCTTCTCGATTGTGTCAGTTTTAGAGGTACGCGATTGCTAATAGGAATGTTATTTCTACCGATTACATTCGTTGCAGGCGAACAGTATCGGACTCGACAGAGAAAAATCCGTATAGTACATGTACCTAACTAATTAGATGACGTCATATGTGGAGTGACGTCTATATGATTAATAGGGGGATTTCGTTACCTTCTTAAAATCTTTTATGACCTTCTCATTATCTTTTATAGTCAAAACTCGCTGATATATAATAATTGGAATACTATGTTGTAGTAGTGATACAAAACCTTGCATTTGATTCTCGCCCGCGTAGGAAAACTTGATATTCACCTTGACTTTGGTCTTGTGAAATATCAATTTTTTTCTACTCGGCTCGAATCCAAACAAGATTTTTAATCGCTACTGTAACATAATATTCTATATTCATTCGTAATTTCAAAAGCTTCTTGTCCATTAGTATGTTAAGAGTGAATAGGCTTAAAATAAAATTACTTACAATAGCTGTACCGGAAGCCGACTGTTCTGCATAGACTGTTAACTTTAAATCACACCGATCTATACTAAAACCTTTAAAGCTTAGACACAGTCTATCATTGGTTTCCGATTTAAACACCATGTCGCAGACTGTTGTATCATATGGTTCCCCGCCTGTTGACAACACTGTATATTCCTCGCCCTGTTTAACACTGATGTAGCTATTTCGGGAACAATCACCGTACCGGTCCATGTACACTGAAATATAAGAGCCGACATTAAGTCAAGGATTAATATTTAAAAAAGAACGGCTTCTGAATGGGATTTTTAGATCAGACCACAAAGAGAGAGGTGATGTCATAGTGAAAGTCACATTTATTCTTAACCGTCAAGCTAATGTTGTTTCTGAAACGACAGGTGGTTTGAGATTTGAAACACATGTTTTATTTAAACATGCCTATTTTGAAGCCAGGAGCCATTCTTAGGAAAAAACGTTCATCAGAATTGATTTACGTGTGGACATTAACAAAAAGAGCTGCCACCACTTACCGGATAGATTAACACAAAAGGAATGGCAGATATCATTTTACATGAAAACTTCAAATCTGTCAAAATTGTCACGATACCATATAATTAAGTTAATACGTATTTGGTCGAGTAAGTGACCTGAAACTAGCACTACTAACCAAATAAAGAAAAAATGGCGGATATCATGTTTATGGGTGTGCTAAGCTAACGAGAATTTTGCCGTGATGGTGCTCTGGATCTGGCATCACTTACGAGATAACTTTAAAGGAAAAGATAGTTGATATCGCGTATTCGGACAAGTAAACAAGTTGATTGAAAATTAAAAACTCATACGTTTCGCTTAAAGTATCTGGCAAGTGATGGTAGTTCTAGAGCACTAACACAACAAATTTCGGGTTAACTTAAATAACTTCACAATTCGTGTGACGTTTTTAGGATCATAGAAAATTTTAATCGTACCATATCCAATTTTTCCTGCGATTTCTTCACATCAATAAAGCCAAAATGTATCGGCAAATAATAAAAGAAACACCATGTTGTAAAAGGCTAGTTCTCGTAAAATATCCAAATTTCCCACTCGGCGTGAATCCAGTTCGAGGTTTTGAATTAACGGATTATTGGCCCTGCCCTCTGAGCTCCGACAGGAAGTTTCACTTAGATATTAAATGGCGCAATTAGTAAAATTGAAGGTCAACAGCTAGGAACAAAAGAGTAAAATGATTCGTCGGTGACCAAAACTCCAAATACTACAGCTTGAAACCAACTATATAATACAGGAATGCGATGCTGTTTTTAGACTGGTGTCATCCGAGATGAGTTCTGTAACGTTCAAACTTGAGACTAGAAACCTACAGAACTGCTTCATAAAAAATTTCGCCATTAAATTGATTGGTCATTTATTTCTTTCATTGATAGCCGTGATCCTCAATTACAACAATAACGTTATGCTATATTCAGCCGCCGCCATAGCGCAGTCGAAGCACATATGACTCCTAGTCATGAGGTCCAGGGTTCGGAGAATAGCCTAACCAACATTTGTGTCTCAACAATACGTGGATAATCGAAAACCTATGTAGGATGAGCAGCTGGTGGCTACTAAAGGGTGTTGTGGTGGAACTGGTGCATGGAATACCAGGAATTCAGGGTTAGGTGCTCCAGCTGCCGCGTTAGAACTGAAATACTGTAAAAAGTGGCGTTAAACCCCAATCATTCAACCAACCATGCTATATTCCCAATATATTTTTCATGCATATAGATTCAATGAGTAAATGATGTTCTACCTAGTAAAATACTGACTATAATTAAACGACGATAATGTCTCAAAAGGCGAAGACCGACTTGCGTATACACTTATATAATGCAGGTTACCTGACGGCAAAATTTTGGACTGGTCCAAATTGAAAGGAGTTGCAGACGACAGTTCAACCTTTTATGAAAATTTAGATTTTTTCATCTTTCTAGGTAGAAAACATTGTGAAAAATGAAGAAATTGCTTGTTACAAGCAATTTCTTCATTTTACACAATGTTTTCCTAATTTTTTTTCTTGGGGGGTGTGCAAAAGTGTCATTGTGATGGAATGGGTTGATAGACACTAACTGGTCATAACAGAACAGAATATTTATTTAACATTGTGACTTGAACACATATGGTCATAGTCAAAATACAAATATAATTAATCACATATATGAGTAAGGATTTTAAACGAAAAATTAATGTAAGAAAAGTAAAAGGAAAATATCACCGCCGCTTGTGTTGTGATTTTACTCATTACCAGACGACAAAATTTTAGACTGATCGAAAACGAAAGGAGTTAAGGCGACAACTTAAAGTTTATGAAATTACAAATGTTTTTTATTTTTCTATTGGGAAAAATGTGGAAATTTCTCCATTATCTTCAATGTTTTCCCAATTGTTTTTGGAGGGGGGTCAAAAATCGTCATTTCGAAGGAACGGGCTAAAGATTTTGTTGTAAATCATTTTTTGTTGTTGTTGTTGTAAACAAGGGACATTTTATCGCCGGCGAACTATACGTGCATTATTTTTCATGCAAGTGAATAATCAATGTTTACATGCAGTTCTGTAGAAGCTAACTGAAATAAAGATTAACCTTTTTCATACTGAATAATATCCTACTCCAAATTTATATTCAAATCAAAGGTCTGAAGGCGCTAGAAGGCCCTGATAATTTGAGTCTATATTGTTTTG
Source organism: Fragum fragum (assembly GCA_946902895.1). Taxonomy (NCBI): domain Eukaryota; kingdom Metazoa; phylum Mollusca; class Bivalvia; order Cardiida; family Cardiidae; genus Fragum; species Fragum fragum. The sequence goes on from OX336371.1 coordinate 42,080,526, forward strand.
TTAAAAACAGTGACTTATCCCATTAACCGGATGGCGAAATTTTAGACTAGTCCGAATAAGAGGAGTTGCAGACGTCACTTTAAAAATAATGAACTTCTAGATTTTTTTAACTTTCTGGGTAGAAAACATTGTGGAAGAAATTGCTTGTAGCAAGTAATTTCTTCACTTTACACAATGTTTTCCCAAGTGTTCTTCTTGATGGGCGTACAAAAGCGTCAGTGTGTGGGAATGTGTTAAATTGTCAAACAGGTTGTTTAGACTAAGATCAGACTGCACATATGTGCGGACTGACCTTAGTCTTTACCTCCTGCCAAATAAGAAATATTCCGGATTCAGTGTGAAAAGGATTAATAAATTTCATGCTATGAAAATAATTGCATACTCACAACACCAAAACATGTGCTACACTTCACACTCTCAAACTAAAAGTTTGGAAATAATAACAACGAAAACTAAAGATAATCAAGTATATAAGCTAGGAAATAAATATTTTCATCAAACGACATTTGTGAATTTAACACTGTGTAGAAAAGGAATAACTTTAAGAATTATGTTTGATTCATTAATAATCTTAAATAATGTAAACACCGAGTACCGACAGACTTGACGCGTTCAATTAAAGAATCAATCGACCAATTAAATTATTCATTTAGACCGGGAATGAACTTTGAAGTGAGTTGGCCTACATATATTTTATATGAAGCATTTCTGTTGGTTTGGTGACTTAAATATCGTGACAATAGTTTATTCAATCTGTAATTAAGTCTAGGTTTAGGTCACCAGCCAGGCATTTTCCTTTTATGTTTCATTTTACTGGCAACACATTTTTCAAAATAATACCTTTAACCCTTTCCTGTATAAACAGGGGATTTTACGTTGCGGTGATTTTATACTTGGGAAAATATTGTGGAAAAAGAAGAAATTTCTTGTAACAAGCAAGAAGTATTCTTCTCCGACAATATTTTCTACCACACAGGATGATTTTATTTCAAATTGCATCCAATTTTCATTGTCGTCTGCAAACTCTTTCAATTTGGACCAGTCTAAATTTTCCAAAATAACGGTAAAGGGTTAACATCGAAGTTGAACTTCCTGTTGGAGCTCAAGCCTAGCGATCCATCAATCGAATCAGAAGAGACCAAAACTTAATTGGTGATAAGAAATACAATAGTATCATAGGTTTCTCCTACAATCGAAATTTTTAGTTTTTATCTTATGACATTATGATTTAATTTTGATTTCGCCTATCAAGATTCAAGCGTATTGATCGGCCGTTTGTTTTTTTTTTTTTTTTTTTTTATTTTTTCAAACTTCCATGGACAAAATTTTGATCACGCAAATATTATGCTTGTACATAAAATACATAAAATTGTTCTCAAAACTAGTAAAATATATGCTTTGTTTGGTTGATGGTCGTGATTAAGTTACAAGAAAAGATGAGAATTTTTTATCATAAATATATATATAAACCTAAAACTTAATCAACTAAATTATCCATTTTGGGGTTCAAAACTCAATGAAAACCATTATTTCTAAAATCAAAACGCTACAATTTTAGTGATACCTAAGTTCATGAGCCAACAGCAACATCCCTAGTCCGTAATTATTATGTAACATAAAAACCAATACAGTGTTAATCTTTTTTTCCTAAAATTCGCTAGAAATTACAACTTTTTAGTAAAAAGATGATATTTTGTCGAAGAACTATTCCATGGTTTAAAGCTGATTTTGTGTTACAACGCTTATTAGATTATTTTAAAAACACGTTATAGATAACTTCTGTTCTAAAACTACAGCTTCCTCATTGAAAATTCTGTTCTAAAACTACAGCTTTCCCATTGAAAATTTTGTTTTAAAGCTACAATTTTCTCTTTGAAGTTTTTGTTCTAAAACTACAGCTTTCTCATTATCTATTCAAACCAAAAGCTTCCTGGTTGACATTTTTGTTTTACAACTACAGCTTTCTCGTTGAAATTTCTGTTCTAAAACAACAACTTTCTCATTGGAATTTCAGATCTAAAACTACTGCTTTCTCATTGAAAATTCTGTTCTTAAACTACAGCTTCCTTTATGAAATTATTGTTCTAAAACAACAGCTCCCTTTTTGAAATTTTTGTTCTAAAACTACAGCTTTCTCGTTTAAATATTTGCTAAAACTACAGATTTCTCATTGAAATTTCTGTTCTAAAACAGTTTTCTCATTGAAATTCCTGTTCTAAAACTACAGCTTTCTCATTGACAATTCTGTTCTTAAACTACAGCTTTCTCATTGAAATTTCTGATATAAAACTACAGCTTTCTCATTGCAATTTTTGTTCTAAAACAGGTTTCCCATTGAAATTCCTGTTCAAAAACTACAGCTTCCTCATTGACAATTCTGTTCTTAAACTACAGCTTTCTGGCTTTCTCGTTTAAATATTTGCTAAAACTACAGATTTCTCATTGAAATTTCTGTTCTAAAACAGTTTTCTCATTGAAATTCCTGTTCTAAAACTACAGCTTTCTCATTGACAATTCTGTTCTTAAACTACAGCTTTCTCATTGAAATTTCTGATATAAAACTGTAGCTTTCTCATTGCAATTTTTGTTCTAAAACAGTTTTCCCATTGAAATTCCTGTTCAAAAACTACAGCTTCCTCATTGAAAATTCTGTTCTTAAACTATAGCTTTCTCATTGAAATTTCTGTAATAAAACTACAGCTTTCTCATTGAAATTTTTGTTCTAAAACAGTTTTCTCATTGAAATTTCTGTTCTAAAATTACAGCTTCCTCATTTGAATATTTGTTCTTAAACTACAGCTTGATCATTGACAATTTTGTTATAAAACTACAGCAAACTCATTGAAATTTTTGTTCTAAAACTACAGCTTCCTTTTTTCATTTTTTTTTCTAAAACTACAGCTTCCTTTTTGAAATTTTTGTTCTTAAACTACAGCTTTCTCATTGAAATATTTGTTCTAAAACAACAGCTTTCTCATTGACATTTTGTTCTATAAAGCCAACTACAGCTTCCTTTATGAAATTATTGTTCTAAAACAACAGCTCCCTTTTTGAAATTTTTGTTCTAAAACTACAGCTTTCTCGTTTAAATATTTGCTAAAACTACAGATTTCTCATTGAAATTTATGTTCTAAAACAGTTTTCTCATTGAAATTCCTGTTCTAAAACTACAGCTTTCTCAATGACAATTCTGTTCTTAAACTACAGCTTTCTCATTGAAATTTCTGGTATAAAACTACAGCTTTCTCATTGCAATTGTTGTTCTAAAACAGTTTTCCCGTTGAAATTCCTGTTCTAAAACTACAGCTTCCTCATTGACAATTCTGTTCTTAAATTATAACTTTCTCAGTGAAATTTCTGTTATAAAACTACAGCTTTCTCATTGTAATTTTTGTTCTAAAACAGTTTTCTCATTGAAATTTCTGTTTTAAAATTACAGCTTCCTCATTTGAATTTTTGTTCTTAAACTACAGCTTTCTCATTGACAATATTGTTATAAAACTACAGCTTCCTCATTGAAATTTTTGTTCTAAAACTACAGCTTCCTTTTTGAATTTTTTGTTCTAAAACTACAGCTTTCTCGTTGAAATATTTGCTAAAACTACAGATTTCTCATTGAAACAGAAATTATCTGTAACCTATTGCAAAGTTTTAGACTTGACGCAGTCGTTTTTGTTTAAACCTTTGTTTTAGAACATTTTCCTCTTGTATGTCTCGTTAATCCAAGTTATGTTTGTGGCTTATGCTGAATAGAATCATTCTTTTTCGAGACAGGGGAATTAATTGATATACTTGTCCAACCAAAGAGAGATTTGTTTCCTCTTAAGTAGATTTTAGTAGCCAGACTAGAAAAGCATATACACCCCACATTATCACATTGATCTAAGTCCATAGGAGACCATGGTGTTTGGTGGGGGCAAGTAAAAATGTTTCGCTCGCTGAGATTGACTACAGTGTTATGTAGAAACATGTTTATTATCTCATTATCAAAATTAAAAGTTAACGTCTTCTATTCTTCTATTTTTTTTTTGCCAATGTTTATCATATTTGTACTATGAATCCCGAAAACCTCCTGTAAAGCTCGTAGTAACATAACTTCTGTGCTGGCAAAGTAAACATTTTGATGATACGTTCTAAGCGCGACCAAAGAGGAATCGTTCATTTGACGTCCGTGACAAACACACGGTAAGATTATATGGGACAAAATTTACGAATTCTGATGATTTATAAAATGTTAGGAAAAATCTTATTGAAAACAATTAATGGATCATCGTAGACGTCTCAACATAAAAGCCGCATTCTACGATGACAGATATAGATTAAGATAATTCATGAGGCGTGTGTGGCATAAAAGACGGATAATAGTATCAAAACCACATATACCTGTATCCAGTCCTCACTTTTGAATGAAGTTGGGGGATTTTTTATCCAATCAGTCAGGTAAATACTGTAGATACTCTAATTAATGGCAGATGGGTAATCTGCCAAACTCATTAAAGAATAACACGTTTTTTTAGAAAAGATGGTTGAACATAAAAAGTGCATTAAACATACACGTATTCCTCAACACAGGAAAAGCCTTTGTATTTTTCCAAACCCGTCATACAAATTATGTACAAACGTTCTTGTTATGTTTGAATTGGGCTCTGTAAAACGGTCTACGAAGAAACAATTTTACATCGACATACCAGATATGCCTACTCGGTGCAATTCAATGGCAAAACTACGTTTGAATACCGAAACTATAGATTTTATGGAAATGATCCGAAGAAGAAGAATACAGTAAGGTAGAATTGTCATTCTAAATTCAGAAAATTATCAAAATGCAAAAACTATCGATCCTGGTCAGCCTGTGCGTCCGCGCAGTCAGGCAAGGGTTGCTACCTTTCGCTCTTCCAACCGGGGTTTCGCCATACGGGTCAGTTTTTTTTTTATGGACACTCAGGAGAAAAAATCGAAATTTCTTAGAAATTTCTCCATACTATATTCCTCAGAGTATTGGAGATAGATGAAATCGACACACGAGAATTGGATATCTAGGGCTACCAAAGCTCGTAGCTAGAGCTTCGTGACGTATCGCTGACCACGCCCACTGAGTGTCGACAGGGACTTTGAATTAGTTTGACTAGCATTAAGTTGCAACTTTTATAATCAGTAACTTACAACAAAAAATAAAATGATTGTTTGCGAAATTAACGTCGTAACTACAGCTTCAATAGGCCGTTGTAAGGACGTTTAAGTCTAAAAATCAGTAAAATACTTAAGATAAATGTTGGAGTTGACTTTTCACACGGTCTAAAGGAATGATTTGATTGGTCAATTGATATTTTGATTGTCAATGTCAACCCGCCAATTCTAGCTGTAATAAGCAGATTATTGTCGCCAATAGATGGTGTAATTATTTCGTATTCTTTTGGCTACAAGTAATTTACCTGTATTTGCTTGTACTATTCCAGTCAAATGTAGAACAAAGCAGATCACCATAAATATTGTCACACCGACGATCTCCATGGTAACGGTGAGTGAGTCAAGGTCATCTATGACTTTAGAGAGTTCTGTTTATCTCTGTTGACAAGAAAAAAAAACATTCTTTTTAATTACTTTGAAAGCAAATAAACAAAAAACAAACAAACTCAGAACAAAGAACAATTTGTGACCTATTTTGAAGGGAAATGATAAAGTACAGTTGACATTCGTTTTGAGACTCTGCAGAAAAATAACCAAAATCTATCATCCGACAGCGAGGAAAACCGACTTGCTTCTTCGCTCGCAAAAATTTAAGTTGTATAAATCATAGACTGAGAACACTAAAGCATTCCCGTACAATCCCGCTTTTTTACTTTTTTACGCCCTTCCGAAAAAAGAAGAAATTGCTGATTGCAAGCTATTTCTTCATTATCCACAATATTGTCTACACAAAAAGACAATAAAAAAGCAAATTCTATCGACTAAAAAAAAATGTCGTCTGAAACTTCTTTCAACTGGAAAAGTCTAAAATTTTGTCGTCTGGTAATTGGTAAATAAGCGACCGATGTATGCAATTTGGAAATTTCACTATTCTAACAAGTGTTGAGAGAACATATATATTGAAACCACTGGCTAAGATATCGTATTTGAGTAATTAACGGTAAGAACAACAAAGTCGCCAATGTTGTGATTGACGGATCGCTGGCCCCGCCTATTTCCTCCGCTGACTCCGACAGGCAGTTTCACTTCGATATTCACCCTTTCCTGTACAAAACCGGGATTTTACGTTGATGTGATAATATACTAGAGAAAATATTGTGGAAAAAGAAGAAATTGCTTGTTACAAGCAATTTCTTCTTTTCCCACGATATTTTCTACCACATATGGTTGTTTTATTTCAAATTGCATCCAATTTCCAATGTACTCTGCAACCTCTTTCAATTTTGACCAGTCTAAAATTTCGAGAAACAGGAAAGGGTTAAACGGCTTTATTTTGCTAAATTTATGGCCAGTTACACGGAACAAAAATATAGTTGTCATCCATTAAGCTGTAGTTACAACGGTAAAGTCGCCAAACAAACAAAAAAAACCAAAACAACTTCATAGTAATGTCGGTCAATGATGGAGAACAAAGTTCACTTCCGGTCTGAATAGATGATTTGAATTGGTCAAATAAATCTTTGGTTAGTGATAAGCCAATTTAAAATTGTTGTTTTTAAAATTTAATTATTTTTGTAAACAAGTACCACTTTATCTCCTCCGATTTATAATCATTGTTAACGCGAAAAGGAACAGTAATATAACTGACAAGATTGTAAACCCTGTTCAGACTAGGTTGTCATTTCGTTTAATTGTTCAGTTTTAGATGTTTCGAATTGTGTTGTTGTTCGGTGGGCACACTTAAATAATTTGTAGTTAAGGCTTAAGTTGCCAAACCAACAAAATGGCTTAAAATGAATATCGGAGTTAAAATGAGTGACTCGATAGGTCAAATGATTTTTTTGGCGGGCGGTAGATATCCGTCAATTCCCCTTATACACACCCAAATGTCCCTTTTTCATATGACAGTTTACAAAGTACAAGAATCTAGTACGAACATGTAACCCTTTCCACACAATCACCCTTTTTTACGCACCTACAGAAAAAGGTTAGGAAAACATTGTGGAAAATGAAGAAATTGCTTGTAACAAGCAATTTCTTTTTTATTCACAATGTTTTCTACCCAAATAAATTGAGATTTTAAAAATTCTGCCAACCTAATTTTTTCGTCTGCAACTTCTTTCAATTTGGACCAGTCTATTTTTGTGTGTGTGGGGGGGGGTGAGTCAAAGTAGTGCTATATTGTCGGATAGGTCTCAGACTAAATTAAACTCTCATAAACATTTAACATTAGGTTATTTATCACGTACGAACCAGGTATAATCTGTCCGTACCAACTCTCACCTGATAAATAAAATGAGAGGAAAGGTTTTATTGCAGACTCTGATAACAGGAATATAACTTTTTTCCCGGTATTTTCAACTTTAAGGTAAATATCTGAACGTCATATTATTTGTCTTTTCAAAGGCCAAACCTGTTAACCCATTCCCAAACAACAAAAGTTTAGACCGACTTATTGAAAAAAAACTGTAAATGATAGTTTCAAACTGGTGATTTTTTTTTTTTTTTTTTTTTTTTTTGATAGAAAACATTATGGATAAGAAAGAATTTGTTTGATACAAGCAATTTCTTTATTTTCCACAATATTTCCCAAACTTTTTTTCTTGATCGTAAAAATGGAGATTGTTTGGGAACTGGTTCAATTTGTTAATTGCCTTTTTGCAGAATACTTTCGGTTTCATTCACGTCACAATCTGATATCTTATGCATTTACATTAGGATTAATAGACTGGCCGTGATATGCCATATAAGAGCATGTGCTGGAATAAAAACCTACCAATTTACAATGACAATTAAAACACTTTCAATGCACGCGCCCAAATACGTTCTCTACAGAAATAATTCCGTATCGGACATGTAACGGTAAATTTAAGACAAACTTCCTGAGCTTCTTTTATCTGGTATAAAATAATGGAAAACAGTGATGCAGTAGTCATACAACACCTTGAATTGGATTCTCGCTGTGTAGAAAAAAAATTGACCTTCAGTTGCGTGAGGTATCAAAATTTTCCTACGTGGCTCGAATTCAATAAAAGTGTTTGTATCACAGCAATAACACAATATTCTTTATATATCAGCCTGCTCTTCCGCACAGTCTTATCAAAGTCACTTACTCAAAAAATGACGGATCACTGTCCCCGCCCACTGACTCCGCTGGCAACGCCCACTGACTCCGACAGGATGTTCTACTCCGGTATTGAACGGCGTTGGTTTGCAAAATAGGGTCAGTAACGTTTAAAACAAGAAACTTATTACGAATGCGAATACGATTAGGATTTGTCTTGCCATGTGGTGTTTTGTCCACGTACAATGTATATATTTCAAACGAAAAACAAAACAAACAGTTTGGGGGTAAATAATTAATTGAAAAACATTTCATTCTACAATCTGTATTGGCCCTTTATCTTTGCCTGACAGACTTTTCGGGGAATTAAATCTTTTCAATGTTTCCCATGTCAATCAAGTCCCTTGTCTCCTGTTGAAGACTAGACACGGATTAACCCATTACCATACGACAAAATGTTAGACTGGTCCGAATTGAAAGGAGTTGCAGACGATAATTTTTAGTCCAAGAAATTTTAGACCTTTTTTAATTTTCTGGGTAGAAAACATTTTGGTTAATAAAGAAATTGAGCATAATGTTTCTCCCCATCGATTTTCTTGAGGGACGTCAAAAAGCTTGTCTCGGAAATGGTTAAAGAGACCTGCATGAGGGCACATGGAGAGGGCATAAATTTAACCTTTCTTCAAGATGATTCAGGTTTTTACGTCCCTGTGAATTAATAATCAATAAAATAATGTAGAGAAATAAAATTCTTGTAACAAGCAATTTCGTCTTTTACCATAACATTTTCTACCCTACTGAATGGTTATTTACTCCAAATTAAATTTTCGAGTGCAAAACCTTTGAATTGGGGCAGGTCTAAACATATGCAAAACAGGAAAGGGTTAATGGTCCAAACAAAAAGTGACTGTGGCCATTCTACCTTTATCTAAAAGTCTGTTATATTACTTCCGCCGAAGTAGCTGAGTTCATCCACGATTTCCAAATATATGGATTACTTCACCGCTCTTAAATATGCTAATATAAAAGTTATCAGTAAGGATTCAATATTTTGGGATTTGTAATTTTCTGCAAACATCATGTATGTTATCTCATCCAGTTTCAAAACAGTGGTCTCTCGTATTAATCAATTTTCTAGACGGGTCCAAACAAGATGCAGACGGTAAATTCTCCTTCATAAAATAAATAAATGAATAAAATCTGTTGGTTTTTAGGGCAGAAAACATGGTGGGTAATGAAGAAATTCCTATTCAAAAGTAGTTTCTTCATGTCCTTCCTTATTTCAAAAAGTTTTTCTTTTTTTTTTTTTTTTTTTTTTTTGTTGTTGTTGTTGTTGTTGTGGTTTTGTGGGGGGGGGGGTTGTTAGGGTGCGGGCTAAGACATCGAAACGGTTCATATTTTTGTGGTCAATAAAAATTAGACCAAATTCAAAGAAGTGGCAAACGAAAAATTCTCGTTCCCAAAACTTTATAATTCTGTCTTTAAGGACAAATAACATGGTGGATAAGGAAGAAATTGCTGGTCTAAATTAATTTCTTCATTTTCCTTCATGTTTTTGAAAGCTTTTTTCTTGGGGTGGGCATAAAAACCGGGAATGGTGAGAATGAGTTAAAATATCACAACGATTCGTATTTTTGCGGTCAATAGAATTTTTACTTACAAGAAGGTAAAATATAATTTCTATAATAAGATCACCTATAAAGTTCGAAAAGCATAGACCCTGGCCAGATGATTCAAATAGAGCAGGCTGACAAACATTTTTTTTTCTTGTTTTTTTTTTTTTTTTCCCCATTTATACAGATTTTTCTAACAGTCGAAAGTTGAATGACCATTATATCTAAATGAATGTATTCTTCCCCCACCCCCTTTTTACCCTGATTACAAAACTAGACAACAGGAAAATGGTTAAGTCGTATTATGATAATGGGTTGAATTCACATGAATTTGTCAAGTATAAATCTACTAAGAATTTTAATTTATTCATTTAACCCATTTTCACACAGTTACGCTTTTTGATGCTCCTCAAGAAAAAATAATCGAGAAAAAGTATTTGAAATGAAAGAATTGCTTGTAACAAGCAATTTCTTCATTTTACTAAACAGTTTCTAACTAGAAAGATGAAAAAATATTCAATTCTATAAATTTTGAATTATCATCTGCAAGTCCTTTCATCAGTTTTGGGTCAGTCTAAGATTTTGCCATCTAAAGTCAGAAAGAGACAGCGTAAAACATAACATCATTAAGTTTCCAATCCATATCGAACCTACAGCTAGAATAAGCTATAGTTATATAACTTCACTGTTTCAGTACTGAAATAACCTGTTCGTTTTTCCTTACAAATCTATTGAGATACAGAATTACAAACCATTTTCGATTTTTCCACACTTCCTTAACTCTTTCCCAGAAATCCTAAGAGCACTTAATTATGATAGAATAGTGTGCACAATACCCTCGTACATAACCTCATTGATAAGGTCTATTTGTTTACATATTCCCTCATGCTATCTCACAATCAATGATGTACCTAATATCCAATACACAGGAGAACATGATTATCTCAGTCATACAGCACGCGAACGGGTTCTCAGAAAAATTCCAATATCAATATCCGCAGCCGTACCGTTATAAGGATAAAAGGATCGTAGAGCAGTCCATGATATAGATTTTTTCCCGGCGATAACAGATGCGTTCGTGTACCTGTAATTCCAGGCGAAGTCGATCTAAAGTTACTTATGCTTTGAGAAAAAATAATTTTTCTTATCGAAAGTCTATTTTGCTCTACCCTTTCCCACACAATCCCGCCTTATTAATGCCCCTAAGGAAGGCAGCTTTTCGAAAATATTCTAGAAAATTAAGGAATTCCTTGTTACAAGCAATTTATTCACTGTCCACAATATTCCCTACCCTTTTATAAAATTTCCTCAACTTAGATTCTTGTCTGTAATTTCTTTCAGTTTAAACCAATCTAAAATTTTGTCGGCTGGTGATGAGTTAACTCATTATAAGACTGGTCCAAACTGACAACGTATTACGTTATGATGTAGGGGGTGTAATAAGAAAAAAAATGTCATATTGTGAATTTAACCCTTTCCTGTTTCTCGAAATTTTACACTGGTGAAATTTGAAATATATTTTAGACCATAATGAAAAGCGAGTGGAATTTGGAACAAAACCAATCTATGTGGTAGAAAATATTGTGATAAAAGAAAAAAATGCTTGATATAAGCAATTTCTTCTTTTTACACAATATTTTCTTACGTGTAAAATTGCATGGGCGTTAAAACCAGGGATTGTACAGGAAAAGGTTAAGGTTGTATGTAAGTAGAAAAACAAGTGTCATGTTAGATGAGGAATATATAGGATCCAGATCCATCAATATATCCCAGGTAATCATTTCTTCTGACAATTTTTTCTGATGGGCGTGTAAAGAAAGGATGATGCGGTAATGCGTTAGATTTATGTCGCTTCAATTGATCAATCGCTGCTGTCAATCAAATAATCAGTCAACCAATGAAATCCTTCCTTTAAACTGGAAGTTCAGCTTGAACCCAAACATTGGTCGCTGTCTTAGTAAATCACTTTTGTTGGTTTAGCGACTTAAACGTCGTAACTACAGCTTATTCAAGCTGTAGTTACGACTCTTAGGTCGCCAACCAACCACTCTACTTATTTCTAGCACGTATATGGCCATAGATTTTGCAAAAATAACGCCGTTAAAAATCGAAGCAGGACTTCCTGTTGGGGTCAGTGGGCGGGTTCAGAGGAGTCAGTGGGCGGATTCAGCGATTGGTCAATCACTATTTGCGTTAACCCATTACCACACGAGAAAATTTTAGACTGGTCCAAATTGAAAAAAGTTGCAGACAACAATTCAAAGTTAATGAAATTCTGGATTTTTTCAACTTTCTTGGTAGAAAACATTGTGGGAAATGAAGAAATTGCTTGTTACAAGCAATTTCTTCATTTTCCACAATGTTTCTCAAAGCCTTTTTTCTTTGGGACGTCTAAAAGCGTCACTGAGTGGGATTGAGTTAAATCGAATTTGTTCGAACTCGGGATTCTAGTCCGTTTTAGAGCTATTTGAAACATAGTTATAGAGGTAAAGGTGTCATATATTTTTTTACAGATTCAAAACTTGAACTTTAACGAAAACAATACAACGTCTGTCATTTGCACTTATTTTTGGGTAGTTTTATCTGAACATCAACGTATCAGACAAAATACACCGCTATCGATTCATAAATAAGACAAACCATTTTATTGTAACACATTCATTATTTGTCTTTGAATATGTATAATCTTTTGAGAAATCAATCAGATCAAAACAATTTTGACATCTAGATAAAAAACAACAACAAAAGTCTCTATAGTCGAAATATCCTTTATTTTTGGATCATTTTACATGTATAGTTTTGATAGAGATGTGTAGTAAGTGGGCTAAAAAATCGTCGTAAACACAACTTTAATAAGAAATAATTCCAATGTTTTTACACATACCCTGGCGACAAAATTCAGACTTGTCCATACTCAAAGAGATGGCAGACGAAAAAACAAAAACAAAGTTTGTTTAAATTAATAATAAACCTGTTAAAAAGTATTTTAAAAGGGTCATATAACGCAAAAAAAAAAAAAGAAAAAAAAACATTGTGAGAAAAGAAAAAAATACTGGTACAAATAATCTTCTTTTCTCACATTGTTTTCCATACCTTTAAATAAGCGCGTAAAATGAATGATTGTGTGGTTATGGATTAAACCAGTCTCAAATGACTGGTCTGAGTTGTAAGAGGTGCAGACGACAAAACAAATTTGGTTTAAATTGAAAAACAAGGGTCGTATGAGGTAGAAAACATTGTGAAGAAAAGAAGAAATTGCTTGCTCCAAGCAATTTCTTCTTTTCTCACAATGTGTTCGAAAGATATATTTCTTTGGTGCGTAAAAATAGGATCGTGTGGTAATGGATTAAAGCATATCAACGATGTTATCCCGTTTTGTCGATGTCTCGATTCAATCAATAGCTTAAGATATTCCCTGAGTAATATAGATGTTAATAATTCATTGTGTTATGTAATCGACCGGAGGTCTTTTTGATTGATCAATGACAAATCTTGGCAAGATATCGATCAATTGATCTTCCGTTAACCCATCACCTGACGGTAAAATTTTAGACTCGACGAAACTGAAAGATGTTTTTGACGAAAATTTAAAGTCTGTCAAATTTTAGATCTTTTCATCTTTCTGGGTAGACAACATGGTGGAAAATGAAGAAATTGCTTGATACTTGGGGCGTCAAAAAGCGTTATTGTGTAAGAATGGTTTAAGAAACAATTTAACTCACCTTTTATGTGTGTTATATTGAATTCTATTGGTTGAAAATAAGAGCGAATTGCACGGGCTGGCCAGGATCTAGTTTCTTCATTCTTTGTAATTTTCTTATGAATATACAATGGCAATTCTTACTAACCATTTACAGATAAACTTGTACTAAGCGATCACTAAAGGGACGGCAAAACTATAGTCCCTTAAGAGAATGGTCGCTTAACCCTTTCCTGTTTTTGGAAATTTTAGACTAGTCCAAATTGAAAGAGGTTGCAGACGACAATGACAACTGGAATGCCATTCTTATGTGGTAGAAAATATTGTGGAAAAAGAAGAAATTGCTTGTTACAAGCAATTTCTTCTTTTTCCACAATGTTTTCTTGAGTATAAAATCACAAGAACGTAAAATCCCGTATTTGAACGGGAAAGGGTTTTGGTGACATATATTAGGGATCAGATCGATTGCATACATACTTGTTGTAGAAATCTCACTTAATTTTATTTTGATGGAACTCATTAGTTGAGACGATTCTAACGGAGTCCCCACATATAGTATTTGGTTTTAATAATTCTGTTAGAAAAAAAGCCTAATTATTAAGGTTCTTAGTTTTTTGAAAAGGGGTTTGATGCTGGTCGTTTAATGAAAGTGGTCGATTAGTAGAGGTGGTCGCTTAAGCAAGACTGTAATTACTTTAAAAAAATGATTATATAAAATTGCTGCTTTTTTTTATCTCATGTTCAAATAATTGTTTTACGGCACTCCCGTGAATTCTCTATTCATTTGATAGGTCCCGGTAATTTTTAAACCGCAAACCCTTTTTGAGCACTGGTCATCGTGATTCCCTTTTTGAAATATTCATTTTTCATCTTTCGAGGGTGTGAAAGCATTTGGATTGGAAGTGTTTGATGGCGACTTTAAATTCTTAAAATCTTCTTTGCAATGGAACAAAAATAAATTAGGAAATATCAACTTAAAGTTGTAGGTGGGTCCCTGGCCAGGTCAACTCTTTGATATGGACCGACATTAGTTTGAATACTTACAGCCAGAAAATATAACAAAATGTAAATCGTTGATTGGCGAAGTAAAACTCGCAACTTCAGCTGAAATAAGCTATGGATAGGATGTTTAAGCTGCCGAACAACCAAAAAGATTTGGCCTAAACCGGAGTTCAGCATTCACTTCCGGTGAAATTGATCGATTCTATTTGTCAATCGACAACCGCCATCCACCAACTTATAAGAAATTAAAGTAGTTTTAATTCATCTTATACGGAAATTATTTTTCTCTACTACAATATAACTGTTTTATGAAGTAATTTAAGTAAATTATAATAAATATGTATTATCAACCCTACCCAAAAAGGCAAAATTTTAGACTGGTCCAATTTGCAAGAAGTTAAAGACGACAACTACAAGTTGTTGAAATTTAAAAAGAAATATTTCCTTTTGTGGTAGAAAATATTATGGACATTGAAGAAATTACTTGTTACAATCAATCATAGTCCCCAATCTTTTCTAAGGCCCTTTTCTTGGGGTCTAAAAGGTGGATTGTGTGGTAATGGGTTAATGGGTTAAAGCTGTGAAATCAACAAACTAAGGCCCTTAAATTCCCCCAAAGCGTATCAAGCACGCTATGTCCCAAAGTCGTCAAATGTCAATTTGTTTGGCTAAGCAGTGCCAAAATATCGCATTTACAATACCGAAATACAGACAAGTCAAGAGCGAAAGGATTTGCAGACGACAAGAAAACATTGTGAAAAATAAAGAAATTGCTTGTAACAAGTAATTTCTTCAGTTGCCACTATGCTCTCCTAAGTCTTTTTTCTAGAGGGGCGTAAAAGTGGGATTTTGGGGGAATGGGTTGATAAAAAAAATGAAACCGAATATTACTATAACATTTATTGGCGGGAAGTATATTAACATTTCAATTTGAGATAGACATAATCATTTTACGTACAGAACTAGGATGGTGGTCGTCCGTCACGGTACAGTCAGTCTTGCTTAAGTGACAATCTCTATTGAGCGACCACTTTCAGTTAGTGAACAGCACCAATATTCCATTTCCAAAAGCAAAGAATCTCATAATTCGGCGGTTTTCAAATAGAATTATCAAAACTAAATCTTTTGTTCGTGGATCTCATTAGAATCGTCCCAACGAGGCGTTTCTAATGATTTCTATCAACATAGAATTCAGTAAGAATCCTACGATGATCTATATATGAAGTAGAACCGATCCCTTATATATGTCAGAAAAAGATGTATTAAGGGACCAATCTCTTGAGCGACTATGGGCGCGGCTATAGCGCAGTTTGTAGCACGCCGAACTCTCAATCACGAGGCCCAGCGTTCGACCCCCCGATCGCGACGAATATCCTTCCCGACATTTGTTTCATACCAATGGTTGGATAATCGCACACCTAAGTTAGATGAGCAGCTGGAGGCTCGGAAAGTATGTAGTGGTAGTATCGGTGTAGGAATTGCCAGGACTCCATGGTTAGGTTCTCCCGCCTCTGCAATATGACTGAAGTACAGTTGAAAGTGGCGTTAAAACCTCATTCAACCTATCAATCAATCTTGGACGACCATATTTTGGCCGTCTCTGTAGTGGTTGCTTAATACAAGTTTAACTGTTATGTGTATCAACATTTTTGACAAGAATCTACTGTTGTTTAAGTCTCTTTTATATTTATGATTTTACCCAGTAACAGTTCGGATATATTCAGTTAATCATTCAAAGACTACACGATAACCAAACAAGAATGAAGAGATCTAAATTCAAGAGAAATAAGTTGTAAACATACCGAGCTAACTAATCCAGTATCAGAAATATTCTTACATCCTGGTAGAAGAGTCAACTTGTAGATCGAAGTTGCAATTAACAGACAATTAACCAATAACATATTGTATTGAGCGAGGAGCCAGCAAATTGCGTTTCTCGGCACAGCTTGTTTGAAAATCAATACGTGTAACAGTGTGGGTCTGGAGCCATAACATTATTGATACTATTTAATCTGAATACATGTCGACGGTCGATCACCTAACTGTTGTAACTACAGACACAATATAGCTGTGGATTTCAGTTTTTGATCGTCTACGTGAGGGCAACCTACCTCTAACAGTGTATTTCTGGGGCTATTATAAAAAACTATTTGGTATGAATATATGTCGAAGATCGATAACCAAACTATTGTAACTACAGCTTAGATAAAGTTGTAGTTACTACTTTTTGTTCGCTACGAAATTTGTTATCCATCAAGCGAAAAGGGTCATCTTGGATCTATGAAAAGCGTCGATTCAGTTCAAATTCTACCATTTGGGTTGATTAATTAAAGGTCGACATTTTCGATTTGATAATTTTATTTCTACATAAAATGACCTACACCTAGGCGCCTTTTCGTATAACGGGTCACAAAACTCTGAACCGCAATGAGCAAACAGAGAGTCATCGGTAGGCCATCAAAATATCGTAAATACAGCTTAATTGACAGTTCAATGGCCCCTTCAACTACGCTCGACTTGAATATTAAACTTTGTTATTTACCAAATGTTTCGTCAGTAACATGCAACAAAATATGGGATGGTTATTTGACGACCTAAAGGTCGTAACTACAGTTTGAATAACCTGTAGTTACGACGCTTAAGTGGCCAAGCAACAAAATTGGTTATGATAAATGTCAACCAATGTTGGAGTTTAAAGTTCACTGCCTATATAAATGTATGATATTATTGGTCTATCGATTTTTATCGACACTCACGATACGTCAATTCAGCGGTATTTGAGATACTTTGATCGCTAAGTTACGATAATTGACCATTCGCTGGTACCGCCCACTTATTTCGTTAGACCAGCCCTCTGGCTCCGACAGGAAGTCCCGATTTGATTTTAACCGGCCCTATTTGCAAAATTTATTGCCAGTATCATGTAACAAGAAAGTAGAATGGTTGGTTGGCGACCTTAACGTCGTAGCTACAGCTTGAATAAGCTGTAGTTACGACGATTAAATCGCCAAACCTAATGTTAACGAAAATGGTTGCAAATGTTTGAGATCAAAACTCATTACTGGTCTTAATGAATGATTCAATTTGTCGACTGTTCATTTGATTGACAGCCGCGATTGGTCAATTTCATTTGTCCACACGGCTTCCTAATAAAGGATTGTTTGATATTGACTCCCTGTATTTACAATATTACGTAGTAAAGTGACAATTATTTGTCTAACATCTTTTTAAGCAACCATGAATCGAAGGGTCTTTAAGCCTCCGACAGGAGTAGTGACATGTAACTTGCAAGATTTAAGTCCGCCACTTATCCTCTTCTCTTCATAACATTTTAATGCTCAAATTTTCATTGCGCTTCGCTGCATGGTCTGGTCATTGTTTTTCCAGTTCGGTTATATTTTTAATATTAGTATCTTTATTAGTTCAAGAAAACGGAGGCTTACTCAACAAGTATAAATGTCACATTTCTTGTTAAGCAAAAAAACCAAATTACTTAAAGCCCGTGTCAAAACCGCGACCATACCGCAATTAATAGCGCGCCAGACTCTCTATCCAGGGGTCTAGGGTTCGATCCACGGTCGCGGAAAATATCCTTTCCGCCATTTGTCCCCCACCAATGGGTTGATAACCGTAAACCTAAGTGGAATGAGCAGCTGAAGGCTCTGAAAGGATGTAGTGGTAGTACTGTTGTGGGAAACACCAGGAACACATAATTAGAAGCTCCAGCCGACACGAAATGACTGAAATGTGATGTCTAACCCGTTCAACAACCCCCCCCCCCCAAAAAAAAAAATAATAATAATAAAGCAATTTCTTGATTATCCACAATGTATTCTTCTCCAAAAGAAAAAAAAAATATAGAGATTTCATCAACTTATAAATTGTTGTCTGCAACTTCTTTGAATTTGGACTAGTGTAAAATTTGATTGTGTGGGAATGGGTTAATCGTAAAACTTTATCTTTTTAACCTGTTACTAGCACTAGGGCAAGCGTTTAGTTACACCATTTTGGCAGTTCTCCCAACGTTAAAGGTTAATAAGTAAATCTTGGTCAGGTTCTGCACTCGTTATGATGAATTAGGCACCACATGTAGGCTTGTATATGTAACAGCAGACCTATTCTTATCTCTCTATGGGGAATCAGATCATAAATAATCTCTAATTAATTACCAGGAACATATTATACACTTTCCCTAGAGGGCATGCCTGGCTGCAAGAGAACATACAACTCACTTGTAGACTTTTACAAGTTGAATAATTCTCCAGTTGACTAATTGATTGGTTGATTGTTTGTGGTTTAAGGCTTATTTCAAAAGTATTTGAATTATATCGCGGTCAGTGCACCTAACTACGGTTACCTGTCGTTTCTCACACCTGATCAACAGAGCCGGGGTTCGAACTCAAGACCCAATGATTGACAGCACAGCGCGTTACGGACTGAACTAAACGGGCTCGGTCGAATAATGCTCCAGGCCCTTCTCCCCCTTTTTTTCAAACAAACTAAATGAGAAAAACCAAAGTGTAAAACTCGAGAAAGAATATACCAAATAGTAATCAAATTGTAACGTTTGGTTTTTTTTTTTTTTTTTTTTTCGATATCCTATTTGATATGCATTAAAGCTCCCATACATTCTAGGTAGAGCAAAATTTACTTTTTTTGAAAATGGTAGACAATTTCACCCAAACCGATGCTATAGCTATGAACCTTTGTGTACAGCATACTAATGTGAAGTGCTCAAAACCGATGAGTTAACCTTTTATAATACAACAAAATTTTAGACCAGTCTCAATTGAAAGAATTTGCAGGCCGACAATCTTAGGATGGTGCGATTTAAAAAGCTTCATTATTTAGAGTAGAAATATTGTGGACATTAAAGAAATAGCATGTTACAAGCAACTTCTTTTTTATCCACAATGTTTTCAACAGCTTTTTTTCTTGGGGACGTCATTGTGTGGGAATGGGTTAATGCATATTAACTTTCTTATGTACCTATGTGTAGTTTACATTTTGTACAAATGAAGAAATTGCTTGTAACAAACAGTATCTATTCATTTTTTACAATGCTTTACAAAGTTTTTATCTCGAGAGGCGTCAAAAAAGCATGATAGTGTGGGAATGGGTTAAACGTCAAAACTACAGCTCATTCATTCTGCAGCTACGACTTTCGTGTCACCATTTTATCATAGAAGATATCTTTCGCAAAATAATGCCGTTTGACATTTCAGAAAAATTGCCTTGTCGGAGCCACTTTTGTTGAGAGCAGTATTGTGTCTAATTGACGGATCGCGATATCAATCAAAAGCTCGATAGACCAGACAAATGATACATTCAGACCGAAAGGGAACTTTGAATTCCGATATTGGTCAGCATTTGTTGATGATGCTGCACTTACGACGTTTAGGTCGCCAAACAACTATTTACTGTTTTTGTTTTTACAAAATAGTGTCATTTTATATCCAAGTCGAACTTCCTGTCGAAGTCTGTCGGCGTGGCCATTGGTCCACCGATCCGTCAAATTGATTTCCAGTTCCAATGAGGGGTGAATCAGTTCGCACGTTATTACTTAATCATAGGCACCTATATTCAGATATCGTTTATATAATTATCCCCCATTGTGTGTTATTATCTATCTCTGTACCCAACGAAATAATTGAACGATTTCCTATCAAGTGGTCATTCACAATTCATATTTTCCCTAATTAGCATTTCTCGGTAGATCACGCTGGATACTTTACATTATACTTGCGAGACCTTTTCCGTATTTTCCAAAGTCAACCCCTGCCGACGTTTGTAAATGTCCATAGACGTGATAATCTAAGCCAGTACAGAACTTTTTCACCCATTACTCATGTGTGCATAGTAAAGACTCAGATCAGACTGTGCATTTGCACAGTCTGATCAGAGTCTTCACTATGCATTCTATCTAGATACTAACCCAAAGTTTCGTTAAATGATCAGCGACTATTCTAAATGCAGTAAGTGGTTGTCCAGGCTGCTCAATATCTGCACTTCACTCAATAGACTAGCCACAGTCGTTTGTGCTTAGACCTTTAGTGTATTACTATTTTTTCGCAATGTATAACTCTTTAATTCAAGTTAATTTCCTATCCGACATTTGCCTCTCACCAATGGGTGGATAATCGTAAACCTAAGCGGCATAGAAGCTTGAAGCTAGAAAAGGATGTGGTGGTAGTACTGGTGTGAGAAAATACTAGGAATCCATTGTTAGGTGATCCAGCCGCCGAGATATGACTGAAATACCGTTAAAATGGCGTTAAATCCCATTGAATCAATCAATCATGTTTCTGACTACTGCAAATACTACAAATAGACCGAATAAATATGTCTAGCACGGGAAAGATTTGATTCCCTTAAAAGAATAGTCTGGCAGCCTTTCTTGTAAAAGCGTGAAGAAGTGTCAAAATGTTGCAGAAATCTTGTGCCTTATGATTCGTTGATCTACACAGCTCCTGGTTCATTTTAACATCTTTAGGAAAACGGTTCTGTAAATAAACATAACTTGAAGGAATTGATGTTGGACAATCTAGTAAACAGTGGGTCTGTTCTGGTCATTATCATCCAGGAACCGGCATAAATCACAGACAATATCTCGGAGGCTGTTATATCTATCTGGTCAGAAATCATTTATCACTGGAATTCATCTTCACCTCGGTGGGAGACCTATATATTGATAAACCTTGGCTATCACTATATCAAGCGAGAAACTATAAAATACAGCTAAAAGCGAGAGCAGTAAGAGTTTAAAAGCAGAATAATGATAACAAAAAGAAAATTAAATACTGAGCTTGACTCTATTGAAGTTTCCCATATTTTTGTTCTTCCGTGGAAGAAAAATCATTCTAAGCTATGACATAGCAAATAGGAACCATGTGACTGCACAAAGCCTTAAAATTATAAAAAACACATGCTTTCCATTAACGTGTAGAGTGTGAAAAACGAAAAACAGCTATTGCACGCGGATATCACGGATATTGCTATCATTTGGTGCGGTGATACTTTGTGCTCAATCAAGTTCGCCCCCTTATTGTTGTTCGAGGCAACTGAATCGCTAATTAGTGCAGGTATCGGCTTTTCCAACCCTTTTCGTCCCATTTATGCAGAGGCACGACCCTGGTCTTACGTTTCAGCAAGATAATGCTAGGAAACACACAGCATTTATAACGCAAGACTTTCTGAAAAATGCCAGTATCGTAGTCTTAGCCTGGCTTTCACGCAACCCTGGCCTCAATCCGAGTATGCATATTTGGGACTAGATAGGACATCGTTTCCGTGAGCTAGTTTATCCACTTCAGACTTTAGGTTACCATGAACGAACCCTCAGGCACGATTCACAATTTTTTTAAGATCCGCGAGTAAGCCTTGTATTGCTATTAGAGATACTAGAGGTGGACACAATCGAAAACATAAATGTTATCTTTTGATCATCATGTGAATCTTATTTTGGGGGTAACCTGTCTTTTTTGACGTTTATCAATACAACACCCTGCAACTGAGTAATTTGTAAAGCTCTACAAATAGCCAGATGCTTTGTGTTCTTAATGCATAAAGAATCCGTGCATTATATCCTCGCAGTCATTGAAGTGATCGCTAGCTCTACTTAACTCCGACGAGGTAGTTTGTCTAGGTGACAAACATTAGCGTGGATTAATTTTTCGGAGTCATTTTCCTTTGGGGTTGTTTATAGATTCACGATTTTTGGCTACGGTTCGCCACCATTTGTAAAATCGTCGTGTATCGTGCTGATTCGTAGTAGAGCCGTGATGAATCGTGGTGAATCTTGATGAATAGTAATGATTCGGAAAACTCCATGGTAGCGCAACGGAAGTTTAAACTGTTTAAAACATTCGTGGCGTATCGTTGCTGGTTATTGGGCGTGGCCTTATTCGTAGAATAACCATAGCGGAATCGTGTGTAGCTATATTCGCGGTAATTCGTGAGAGATCGTAGCCAGTCGTGGATTCTTTGACACCACGAATGCTCACGATTCACCACGAATTATGTACACTTGTCCTACGAATCATCCATGGTTTCGCTACTGAGAACCACGATTGGCTCGTGTCGATTTCGCCGTGAATCGTACTAGTACCGCATAGAACAGTTGCCATCATGAATCGCCATTGATCCATACCTTACAGACGTACTAATATCGTGGACATTATTACTGGAATCGTAGTGACACTGAATATTTCTACTTTTCGCCACGATTCATCCCGATCATTCCCGATTTTTCTGGCCATGAAAAATCTGGGTGAATCGTAGAGAAAATCGTGAATATGTAAACGGGTATTTAGTAAAAACAAAACATGTTTTGTTGGAGGACAATCTTATACGGTGGAACTTGTATTAAACGACCACTCAATGGACGGCTAAAATATGGCCGTTTAAGAAAATGGTTGTTTAGTTCACTTTTTTGTGACACATGTTAGAGACCGGTTCGACTGCAAAAATATTTTTCGCAGGATTCTCACGTAATCCTATGTTGATGGAACTCGTTTGATTCGTCTCGTTGAGGCGATTCTAACGAGATCCACCAACATAAATTTTAGTTTTGATAATTTCATTGGCAAAAACGTCCAATTATGAAGATTCTTTGATTTCGCAAGGGAAATCTGATGCTGAGCGCTTAATAGATGTGGTCGCCTATACAAGTTGACTATAGTTGTAGGCCAAATCATAATTTAAATAGGTTGGGTAAACGAAGTACTTATCGCTCGCCTACGGATGGAGTTCCTGTCTGAAAAACGTCGAAAATTGTAAAAACAGCTTAGATAATGCGAAACAATTGATAGGTCAGTCGATTTTTGATTGACAACAATGATTTTCTAATACTGAACATGTTCGCTATCCAATAGATCTTTGAATGTTAAATACAACATTCACAATATTCGAAAATTTCCCTACTAACCGTATCGACTGCGCCGGAACTCCCAGTTGTGACTGTTAGTACAACTTTTAAAATACTCGAAAAATTCCCAACGACCTGTAACCCCAAATAACTTTCAACTGCGCTAGAGCATCACATTGTCACTATTAGTACAACATTCAAAATACTTGAAAATCTCAAAAACTCTGTGTCCCGGAACAACTTTCCACTGCACTGACGTTTCAAGTTATTACTGCTAGTATAAATCTCGCAGGGGGTGTGCGATTGCGGTCGAAAGTTATTCACTTATGACGCCGAAAAGGCTTACGGGAATTCATAAGTTACGGTTTGTCTAGCCATATAAAACTAGATTGAAAATTAATGAATTTCTTGAGGATTCCTTTGGACTAGCTACCCGAAAAGGGACCATCTAATATTTCATTTATTATAATTTAGTTTTGGTTTGGTCCATCATGATTCAAGAGTTTTGATAGGCTTTTTTTTCTTTTCACACTTCCATAAACAAAATTTTGATTACGCAACTATTTACTACGCTTCCACTTAAAACTAGAAAAGCATTTGCTTTGCTCTGCTTTAATTTTAAGAAATGGATAGAATATTCTTGTTTCGATTGAGGTTTGAACCTAAAAACTTAATCATACTAATGTGAAGGTGCACTCCGCGTTTTCATCGAGTTGATACCTCAATCAAACACATTAGAATTGTTATCTTCGATGCTTAAAAAGAGATCAACAAGTCAATCTGGGATGTTTTGTGATATATGGTTGTATTGTAATGTAAAATAATTATTCTATACGTTAAAAACCGAGAGCATCAAATATTTTAATGGCAGATAACGTCGCATTTCTTTTCCAAGGTATTACTTCGACTTCGCTTAAATTCAATTGTCAGGTAGTTGGCTCAATGTTTTTTTCTCTTTTGTTTCAAAGGAACGAGAACAAAAATCTGGAAATGGTTTTAATCAAGGTTCAATTATGGCCTTGATCTTTAACCTATGTGGCCTAAATCCTTTGATCATTGGCAACAATTGAATGAAGTTTCGTGGTTTTAGATCAATATATAGTGGCCTCCTTATCATATACTGTTCGGTTAATCTTTGTTGACTGTTTATCAGTTTCGTTCAAGATATCTGGATCGTTTAGAAATATGACTGTCATGGGCCGGGCTTATTTCTATAAATGGTACATTGTTTTAAATTAGGAAAACGTCTTCTCAGACACTGCTAGATAGATTTCTACAAAGTCTCAAGATAGTTAATGAATGACCTTCTGACAATTTCTTAAAAAAATGTTGATCAGAATAAGTGATCCTTTATTTATATTAAGCACTTGTAAGCTGAAGCTATCAATGAATGAAATGCATAGCATGTATTGGCATAATTAATTGCCTTACCCGTTTTATAGTCTAGATTTTCTCCTATGTGAAATTCAAGAAGATATTGAGTGTGTGAACAAGAGCCGTTAGAGACGGATTATGATCCCCGAATATAGCCCAGTCATGAAAATTATAAAATAAAAGGGGAAAGAGTTCGGGCGGATCGGTAGACGAAGATATGGCTATACGCTCGCCCTAATCCAGACATTCAAAATTTTAACATACGACCTTGAGTTGTGAGTTCATCAATAAATTTAGCTGTCTGAAAATATTTTTCAAATAGTACATCTATAGTACATGATAGAGAACAATTGTGCCGTGTTATTTTGAAATCCATCAATAAATGAAGAAGGTGTTGCTCTGAACAAGGTCTGTTTAATGTTTGACCTTGAAATGTGACCTTGGAGCTATCCAAAAACCGTGAAATGCGTCGGCGCAATATCGAGAGGAATTCACATGTTGAGTTTCACCCGTTTTGGCACAAGGGTTGTGGAGATACGGAGGCGGACGGACGGACGGAATGACAGACGAAGCGGCAGTTATGTGCTCGACCTTCGAGGAGCATTAAAAATTCAGGCCAGTCTCGTGATACAGGTGCTCATGTGCCTGAATTCAAAAAGAAAATTGATATTAGTGTTCTTTGGATCAGCGTCAGAATAAACTCTTATAATCAAAATCATATATGCGGACTCGCATACCAAGAATCTGCTCAATACCTCAATAAGTCGAACATCCGTATATAAGTCAAAATTAAGTGGACCGGAACGAAACTCGGACTTGTACTGTAACTCATTAATGGGGGCTAGCATACAAAAAATAGCTCAATTCCAACCAGCGTTTAGGAAAACTATAATTTCCCAGTAGTTTTCTAAGTCCAGCACATGTTTCTTCCTCAAAAATCTATGGACAAGAACGAAACTCGATCTTGTTCTGCGACTCATTAATGGGGGACTCACATACCAAAAATCAGCTCATTACCTGCCAGCGTTAAGAAAACAAAAAGTCCGGAAAACTGACTTACCGGACGCACTGGCTGAGGGACAGACGGACGGATTGCAAACATAAAGTCCCCTTCGGCTTCCCCGGTAGGGGACTATTAAGATTTTGCTACATCGAACAACATGGGATATGCACATGTCTGAATTATACCGAGTCTTTCTGTGAAATTTGAATGAAATCCATCCAATGGATGCTGAGAAATTGAGCGGACACGATTTTTCACCAAAGGGCAGTAACTACGTCAAAATTCAATGGACAGTAACCCAAATGGAATATGCACATCTCTGCTTGATACTGACTTTATCAGTGAAGTTTGAATCCAATCCGTCCAATGGTTGCCGAGAAATTGAGCGGACACGAAAAAGCTACAGACGGACGGACCGACCGACAAGCTGACTCCTGTATACCCCCAAACATAGTTCAAGGGGTATAATAATGTCGAAGTTCAAATCTATTTCCAATCTAATTAAAGATTTGATAGGTCTATGGATTACTTATTAAAGATTGTCAATTCAACGAAGTTGCTTTTTTTCCTTTCAGAGTTGCTTGAAAATATGATACATCAAATCAAAAGTCGCCAGTATTGAGAAGTATACAGCACATTTGAGATTTTATGGAAAGTAAAATCCCTGATAAAACTAGTATCTAAAGTAGTCCCAATTTTTCTTTTGAAACTAGAACTCATAGGCCGCAAGGTGAAACCGCATCGATGGCCGAGTTGTAAAGCTGCTTGACTCGCGGTCAGAGAGTCATGGGTTGTGAGTGTACTAGAGCAACTAACTCTATACGCTTAAAGCTTTCCTGTACAATCCCTTTTTTACAGCCCTGTGATTTTATACTTAAAAAAACATTGTGGAAAAGAAGAAATTGCTTGTAACAAGCAATTTCTTCTTTTTCCACAATATTTTCTACCCTACTGAATGATTATTTTTCAGATTAACGCCACTTTAAATTTTCGTCTGCAGAACCTTTGAATTTGGACAGGTCTAAAATTTTGGAAACATGAAAGGGTTAAAGCTCTCGCGAAACAAATAGAACTAAATAAGTACAAACTAAGGTGACGCGTTATCCCATTGATTAGATTGAAAGAAAAAAATAACAATAATTCAGTTGAACTTACAAGTTAAAGTAAAGATTTTTCGACCAGAGTAGCATCATGAAAATGTCATAAGCACAAATTCTATCTATCTATCTATCTATCTATCTATCTATCTATCTATCTATCTATCTATCTATCTATCTATCTATCTATCTATCTATCTATCTATCTATCTATCTATCTATCTATCTATCTATCTATCTATCTATCTATCTATCTATCTATCTATCTATCTATCTATCTATATATATATATATACTGCCCAACTCCCCTTTCGGGTATTACTGGCATATCACATATACACGAACACCATTCTGTAAATTTTAGAGCAGTACCTTCAGTATTATAGAAGAAAAACTTCTGACAAGATTGCGTCTATAGATGGCAAGGCCATATCCAGTAAACCCCACTTCGTTCCGTGGCTCAGAGTATGAAAATTAACAGATCATTGTCAATGAGCTGCAGGTACCTTGTACATATATCAGTAGATAACCCATTACCAGCCGACAAAATAGTAGGCTGGTCCAAATTCAAAGTAATTGCAGATGACAAACTTGAGTTGATGCAATTTTGGGGGTTTTGGACTTACTAGGTAGAAAACAGTGCGGACAATGAGAAAATTGCTTGTTACAAGATATATTTCTGAATTTTCTGCTACGTTTTCTAGTTTCATTTTCTTGGGGTCGTCAAAAAGCACCATTATGTGGGAATGGGTTAATTATTGATTTACATTGGGATGGATCTCAGCTCAAAATAAATAACAAAGACGAACATTTTAACTACAAAATGTATTACATAATGATACTATACTTCATTGATATAGATAAATTCTACAAGCATAATGAACGAAATCTGTAACAATTTATCAATGAAAACCACTTTATTTCACTTTAACAAATTACCTGAAATTTTACCTGTAAATAATACATTCATATTGCTTCTCGTGGAGGTTTCTATTTAAGGTTTACATTTTCTGAACTGAATAACATAAAATGTTTTAATTGTGATTTCTAAGGAAAACATTGAAGGAGTTGGATATTGAAGACCCTTTGCAATCATGTACTGAAGTATTTGTGAGGGTTTTGAATGATTGAAGGAGATGAACAAGTTTTCAAATCAGTTTATATAAGTATCTGCATTAAGTGTGTAGGTTGCATTTTACAAAAGAGCTATAGATAAAAAAAGAAGCAATTGAAAATCTGATTCTTAACCCATTTCTAAATAATCCCTCATTTTTACATACTGGAATAACTGTATCAAGGAAATGTATCCAAAAATGACTCCTTTTTTTCACAATGTTTTCACCCAAACGATACCCAGAAAACCAGAGGGAGGGAATATTCAAAAAATTAATTAAGGAGAAATTCATTCTTACATTTTTTTAATAGCAAAACGTACACACTCAAACTTTCAAAACTAGCCTGTGGTGTTTGTCACTAAGCCCTTGTCATTCCTGACCCTGAATATATGTTCTAGTAGAAGGTATAGACAAAGATCAGCCTGCACAGAAGTGCAGTCTGATCTTAGTCAATACCACCTGTTTTGTCCTTGTAAAGTCAAAGTTGTTTAGAAAACTTTTTTTTCAAATACACAACTAGTACTTCCAGTACCTTCAGCACTTTGTTTTTAATTAAATTCTTAACGCTTGTCATGCTGAACCCGTAATATTCCGGTTTTGGCAGGATGTATAGACTAAGATCAGACTGCACTTATGTGCAGGCTGATCTTAGTCTACACCTCCTCCTTGTACATTTCCTGCCAGAGTTGTTTATGAAGTTGATTTCTAAAAGAAATGTTGATTTTTGAACAAGTTCTATCAGTGCTTTCAGCCCTTTGATTTGACAGCGATTTATACAGCATGACAAGGGTTAAAAGCATTTTATTCTGCATGACAAGGGTAGATATGGAACATGTAAAAATTGAATTTTTAACCAGTAACTAGATGGCCATACATCACTCTTCAAAAGGAAGAGTATTTTCACCCATTACCAAGTCACAACATCTTGGACTGACCCAAATTCAAAGAAGTTGCAGGCGATAAACTTGAGTCAGTGAAATTTTGGATTTTTTTTTTAATTTGGGTTAAAAAAATGTGAAAATATTTTTTTCTTGGGGTGTCACAAAGTCGTTGAGGGAATGGGTAAAAGCACAGGCCAAAGTCTGATAGGTTTTTAAAAGTAACTGCAGTATAATCATTTCGAAACAAGCAAGTTCACCTATTCCAAGGTATTTGATTATTTTTTTAATAAGTGGACCAAAATGTGTGATTGTATGGTGTTGTAATGAATATATTGTACATTAACCCACTACCAAACAAAATTTTAGACTGGTCCAAGTTGAAACAAGTTGCAAGTGATATTTCTAATTAATGAAATTCTAAAGTTCTTAGTGTTTTGATGTAGAAAAAATTGTTGATAATGAAGAAATTGCTTATGACAAGCAATTTCCTTATTTTTCAAAATGTTTTCTCAGTAGTTGTTTTTTTCAGGGGGTGGGGGTATAAAAGCAGGATTGAGTAGGAATGGTTTAACCAACTTCTTTACGCTCCTATAGAAAAACAGTGATTTTAATGGGCAGTTAGAACTATGCAGGTCTATCTTCAACTATATTTTAAATCTAAAAGGCCAACATTCCAATGCAGGCCAAATTTCATAGATGAAATGACAGTGAAGAAAAACTATTAAAGCTTTTGATGAGAGAAGATAATTTGAAGAGCCAACTTTGTATATGAAAATGAATGTTTGAAAAAAATTGTAATCAGTATTGACATTTTGAATTGAAAATAACAGCACTGATTGTGTCTGAAATGGTTTGCCCATTTCAAGAAGATAATATTGTAGGCTGGTCCTGTTACACAGATTGTAGACGCAAATTAAAATCCTTTTTACACCCTGAAGAGATTGTATTTAGGAAAACATTGCATAAAGAAAAATGCTGCTTGTTTCAAACTATTTGCCTTTGCTCACTTTTTTTCTATCCTACATTTCATTTCTTGACTGCAATTCCATTGCACTATGAAAAAAACATCTGCAAATTCTATGAATTCAGACTTGTACAAACTTTTGTCCACTGCTATGGGTTGAATTAGAAAAATGCTGTATAGGGCAAAAAGTTTATGAATAAAAAAGAAATTGATTATCACATGCAGATTCTCCTTTCTCAACAATCTTTTCTATAGTCAGTTTAAAATCCTTGCATTTTTCATTTCCCTCAAAGTTTTCTACTGAAAGAGTATCCTTTAGAGAAATGAATAAATCTGTTGTAGCCTCTACCAAGCTGTGGTAGAGATGTTTTAGCTCTAAAATATGATATGGTGAGAGTTGTGTTTCTACAGCACAAATTTACAGCTTTTTCCATGAAAATGCATCTAGCAAGAACACATGTAGAGCAAAATTTCCTCTGGCTTTTAATAATTCTGGAGGTTTTTAACATACATGATACAGTAAAATGAAAATTTTGATGAAGAATGCGATATATCATGACTGTGATTTTGACCCCTAAAAAGCTACCAAATGCTATACAACTATATCACACATTAAAACAGATATCTGCATAATCATTCATTAATAACAAATCAATACATAACTGAAAAATCAATCTCATGTCAAACATTTGAATCATTTGGTTTGGAAGTTCTATTATGCAATCAACACTCAATTCTGCACAAAGCCAATTTGACGCAGGAAAGAAAAATATTTTTAGAATATATTGTGAAAAAAGATGAGTAATCCTGGAACCAATATTTTTTCTTTTTAAGTTTTCTATCCATTTTATATAAAATTTAACCCATTACCACAAAATGACACTTTCTGACGCCCTGAAGAAATATGATCATGGGAAACTTTGTGGGAAAATAAGAAATTGCTAGTAGCAAGCAAATTCTCCTTTTCTCACAAATTTGTCTACCCCCTTACACTATCATATTCCAATTTTGGGCCAATTTGAAATGTCGCCTGTATCTTTTTTCAATTTGGACCAGTATAAATTTTGTTGTGTGGGAATGTGTCAAACTATTGACATCTTCATCCTCTATCAATTTAGACAAGTCTACAAATGTAATGGCCCTGTCACACCTTTTAGCCAGTGTGTTGGGAAATTGTGAGGTTTTAAATCACAGCTCCCAACAAGTTGGATAAGCTATGAAGACGCTCCACACATGTTAACCCATTACCAAACCACAGAATTTTAGACTGGTCCAAATTGAAAGGAGTTGCAGACAACAATTTAAAGTTTAGGAAATTTTGGATTTTTTCAACCATTCTTGGTCGAAATCAATGTGGAAAATGAAGAAATTGCTTGTAACAAGCAATTTCTTCATTTTGCACAATGTTTTCTAAAACTTTTTTACTTGGGGGGGGGGGGGGTAACTAAAGGCGTCACTGAGTGCAAATGGTTTAACAGCACACTGTAACAGACTAGCATACTCCAGCATATGCTTGTAACTTCAAAAGTTTTGTGCATGCTTAAAGTTTCTCGCAGTATGCCTATAGTGTGTTGATATACTTCTGGCACAAGTACCTCACCTTTGAGAACTTTTAGTGACACGTTTGAGCCTTCATTCATGCTTGTGGCAAAGAGAGTGAGCTGAGAGTTAGAAAACATTTCTAGGTTTAGCATCTGTCAACATTCTGGAGACTTTCTTAATTTTCTAAAAGTGATGTGCACATGCTGGCTAAAACATTAAAGTGTGACAGGGCAATAAATAACACTTTTTTTACAATTCAAAACCTTATATATAATTTCTTGATGCAACCAGGCATGTATTCTATTCAAAATGTGATCCATCACATAAAAAGGGACCTTGCAGGGATTTTAAGAGCAAAAGGGCCCTCCAGCTGTCAATTAATCCTTTACAAGACAACAACATCTTAGACTGGTCCAAATTGGTAAAATTTAGAGTTCATGGAATTCTGGATAGAAATTATTGTGGACAACAAAGAAAAATACTTGTTACAAGAAATTTCTTCATTGTCCACAATTTTTTCTAAAGCTTTTTTTCTGGGAGCTTCAAAAAGTGTTATTGCTTAGAAATAGGTTAAAGACACAATTTCTTAAATGATATTCAAAAAGGTAGAATGGCCATTCTAATTCAGAAAATCGACAAAAATCATAAGTTTCTGTTGCGGTCTACGCAGTGTCACTATTTTCACACCTCCTACTTCCACTTGGTTACTCATCTCAAAATTTTAAATAAATATGCAATAATCAAAAGTATTCAACTTGTACATGAAACAAATTAAATCACCATTCAAACTACACACTTGTTGCTTTACATTTATTATCAATTGATCTCAATACAATTTAGACATTATTCGGACAGAAATATGACAGACTTGTAATAGAGTAATGATTGACATTGTACAAATGAAAATAGGATAATTTTAGTAAAAAAGATGCCGCTAAACATGAAATATAGAAAGTTTATAGAACAATTGTTTTCATAGATTTGCACACTGACAGTTGTATTAACCCTATACCAGATAATAGAATTTTAGATTTGTCCATATTGAAAGCAGTTCTAGATAACAATTCAATGCTTGTTTAATTAAAAAATAAGAGCCATTTTAGGCAGAAAACATAAAAGCAATTTCTTCTTTTCTTACAATATTTTCGATAGCAAGATTGTGTATCAAGCAATGGATCAACAGATGTATATCAACAACTTGAAGGGCTTGACCATCTGTATCTCTCCACAGGCCTGAATCTACTCATTCAGTAAGATATGTTTTCAGAAACATAATATATTCTGAATGATCTTAGCCATTCCCAGCAAATGAATCTACCTGTAGATAAATCTAGTCACTGAAATCTTTGAAATAGGTTTACCCATTCCCAAAAAATGACACCTTTGGGTGCCCCTCAAGATAAACAATTAGGAAAATATTTTTGAAAATGAAGAAATTGCTCGTCACAAGCAATTTCTTCATTTTTCACAATGTTTTCTACTCAAAAAAGTGAAAAAAAATATAATTTCATAAACTTTAAATTGTGGCCTGCAACTCCTTTTTATTTAGACCAGTCTAAAATTTTGTTGTCTGTAAATGGGTTAAACGACAAGTCAAGTCATGTAAAATCAGTAGGATCCTACCTATGTAACTTACTTGAATTTCAGTCAGTAGTTTCTGAGGAAAACATTTTTATAGAAAGATTAACAGACCAACACCCACCACACAAGGGACACTATGCCATGAAAATAACCCAACTGGCCTTTTGCCAGCAGAGCTAAAAGTAACTGCACATCAGTAATGAACATGTAACTTAACCCATTACCACTCAATAACATGTTTTGATGCCCCTGTAAAATAAATTATTGTGGAAAAAGGAGAAATTGTTTGTAACAAGTCATTTCTCTTTTACCAATAATTTGTTCTACTATATTCAGTCATTGTTTTCAAATTACAGACACTTTGAAATGATTGATTGGTGTTTAACGCTACTTTTGACAGTATTTCAGTCGTATCGCAGCCGCTGGAGCACTTAACAATGGGTTCCTGGTATTTCTCACACCAGCACTACCACTACATCCTTTTCTAGCCTCCAGCTGCTATCCCACTTAGATTAACAATTATCCACCTATTTATGAGAGACAAATGTAAGAAAGGATATGTGCCGCCGCCGGGGATCTATCCCATGACACCCCGTATTTGAAGGTTAGGAGTCTCCTGCGCTACCAACTGCACTACGACTTTGAAATGAGCAAGTCCTTTCAATTTAGACCAGTCCAAAATTTCGTCATATTCGAATTAGTCAATCAGTTTTGAAGTATGTAAATAATGTAAAGTCAAAGGCTATGTTTTGACAACAGATTGAAAGACTGTCAGGGGGGACAAATGTCATACAATATGCCTATGCATGTTGACTGATTCCTGAGAATAAATGATGGGATCAATGATGCCTCATGTCTTTCAATTTTACTTAAAATTGATACTTTCAGCTGATTTTGGTCTGTTGATATGTAACTCATTTCAGTATGTTTAACACTTTCCCAATCTACTATGCTTTTTGATGCCCCTCAAGGAAAACAATCAGGTAAACATTGTGTAAAATTAAGAAATTGCTTGTAATAAGCAATTTCCTCAATTATACAATGTTTTTTATCCAGCAAGTTGAAAATATCTACAATATCATAAATTTAAATTGCTGTCTGCAACTCCTTCAGTTTGGATCAGTGAAAATTTTAGCCATCTGGTAATGGGTTAAGACTGGTCGAAAAAGAGGGCAGTGAACACTAAAGATAATATGAAATAGTAAGATTCATATGCAATAGGGCAGAAATGAGAAAATTGTGGTTACCAGTATTTTCTTCTTTCTTGCAATATTTCCATAGCTCTCTTTCTTCAGTGTATAAGAGCACTGCCTACAGATGCCTCACCCTAGGCTGTTTGGTATTAGGTAGGGTATAAGATATATAAGTTGGAAAAGGGACTTAATTCTTACAAAAATGAATTCCCTTTTGAAAGTGAACATATTTTCCAAGTTTTGAATAAATGCCTTCAGTTACACCAAAGGTATTACAAGGATATGGCAATAGTTTGGGTTTTCTCAAACGAAAAAAAAAACAGGACTGTTTCTTAAACCCATTCCCACACAATCCCAAATTTGGATGCCCTAAGACAAAAGTTTAGAAAAGCATTAAGGAAAATAAAGAAATTGCTTGTTATAAGCAATTTCTTCATTAGCCACAATATTTTCTTACCCAAAAGACAAAGGTTTTTGAAATTTCATCGATCAAAAATTTTTGTCAGCAACTTCTTTAAATTTTTGTCCACCTGTTAATGAGTTACAGAAGACACTGTCAGCTCATCATTTTTAATATTATAACCAATTCTGTTCAGTTTCATAATTGCTTTGGCAAAACTACATAACTCTTGGAGAAGGTCTCTTCTTTTTTGACATCAGAATCGTTAACCCATTACCACACAGCTAACCTTTAGACTGGTCCAAATTCAAACAAATTGCAGACGACAATTTTAAGGTTGAGAGAATCTTAAGTATCTCCATCTTTTTTTGTAGAAAACAAGTTTGAAAATACATCATTTGCTTTTTAGAAGCAATTTCCTCATTTTAGAAACTTGTTTTCCTGAAGTCTTTTCTTGAGGGGAGAAAAAAAGGGGTTGTTTGGGAATGGGTTAAGTGGTATACAAAGTGGAAGAGAGACAAAATATTGCTTATTGAGCACACTGAATGTCCATTTGGGGTGGAGTGAAGGTCATGACTTCTTCATAGACTAGCTCTGAAAAAGAGAAAAATTTCAAATCTGATTAACCTTTTATGAGCTTTAATGACCCTGAAAGTTCTTTTACATAGTTAAACATTTATGTGAAATTCGGTTGAAATCAATCAGTCTGGTTTCTGAGAAGAAGATTTTCAGGTGGAAATTAGCCCCATCCATATGCCATATATCTGATCAAAATTCTTTGAAGGAATCAGATAAAGGGCTATTTAAGGATCGTTTTCTGTGAAATTTGGTTGAATTCTGTTCAGTACTTTCTGAAAAGATTTTTACAGTAAAAGTTTTTAGACTGATGCACATGACAGACACAACACCATGACAATACCTCGCCGGCTTTCAGCCAGTTGAGGTAACAAATATTTCTTCTCTGAAAAACTTTTTTTGAAGAGGGTCACCAGATAATGCCATATGCAAACAAGATGTGTTTGTGAAACACCATGCCCTACAGAGTGATTTTTATTGTTTTTTGTTCTTTGTTTTAGGGAAAAGGGTTATAATTTTGACCTTGACCTTGATGAAATGACCTTCCCAAGTTGCGCCTTGTTAAGACCTAACTACATACCAAATATAAGCATTGTAACTTAATTAGGGATGTAGTTATATGAAAATGTTTAATTGGCAGGTTAAGTTTTTGAGCGACGTTTTAGGGAAAAGGGTTATAATTTTGACCTTGACCTTGATGAAATGACCTTCCCCAGTTGCGGTTTGTTGAGACCTAACTACATACCAAATATTAGCAGTGTAACTTAATTAGGGATGAAGTTATAGGAAAATGTTTAGTTGGCAGGTTAAGTTTTTGAGTAACGTTTCAGGGAAAAGAGTTAAAATTTTAACCTTGAACTTGTTGAAATGACCTTCCCTAGATGCGCCTTGTTGAGACCTATCTACATACCAAATATTAGCATTGTAACTTAATTAGGGATGAAGTTATAGGAAAATATTCAGTTGACAGGTTAAGTTTTTGAGTGACGTTTAAGGGAAAAGGGTAAAAATTTTGACCTTGACCTTGATGAAATGACCTTCCCCAGTTGCGGTTTGTTGAGACCTAGCTACATACCAAATATTAGCATTGTATCTTAATTAGGGATGAAGTTAAAGAAAATGTTTAGTTGGCAGGTTAAGTTTTTGAGTAACATTTTAGGGAAAAGGGTTAAAATTTTGACCTTGATGAAATGACCTTCCCCAGTTGCGGTTTGTTGAGACCTATCTACATACCAAATATTAGCATTGTATCTTAATTAGGGATGAAGTTATAGGAAAATGTTTAATTGGCAGGTTAAGTTTTTGAGTAATGTTTTAGGGAAAAGAGTTAAAATTTTAACATTGAACTTGTTGAAATGACCTTCCCTAGATGCGCCTTGTTGAGACCTATCTACATACCAAATATTAGCATTGTAACTTAATTAGGGATGAAGTTATAGGAAAATGTTCAGTTGACATGTTAAGTTTTTGAGTGACGTTTAAGGGAAAAGGGTAAAAATTTTGACCTTGACCTTGATGAAATGACCTTCCCCAGTTGCGGTTTGTTGAGACCTAGCTACATACCAAATATTAGCATTGTATCTTAATTAGGGATGAAGTTATAGGAAAATGTATAGTTGGCAGGTTATGTTTTTGAGTAACATTTTAGGGAAAAGGGTTAAAATTTTTACCTTGACCTTGATGAAATGACCTTCCCCAGTTGCGGTTTGTTGAGACCTATCTACATACCAAATATTAGCATTGTAACTTAATTAGGGATGAAGTTAAAGGAAAATGTTTAATTGGCAGGTTAAGTTTTTGAGTAATGTTTTAGGGAAAAGGGTTAAAATTTTGACCTTGACCTTGATGAAATGACCTTCCCCAGTTGCAGTTTGTTGAGACCTAACTACATACCAAATATTAGCATTGTAACTTAATTAGGGTTGAAGTTACTAACTTTTTATTTTAATGTAAAATAGAGGCACTTGAGGGCCTGTATCACTCCACAGGTCTTATTGTACTGATTAAACAAATGGAGTTTTCAGGAATTCAGGAAAATCAATATAAACAGATTCATATTCACCATGTGTGGCAAATAAATCTTGTCAATAAAATCTTTTAATATTTCAAGGTTTTCATCATTTAACAAAAGTCAATTCATTTAAAGTCAGATGAAAAGGGTATCAACAACTTGTTAAAAAAATTTCACTGTGTATCATTGACTTAGGCCACGATAAAAGTCATGTTTTCAACCAATCAAAAGTAATTGATGGAATCTGAAAAAGAGTCATCATAGGATCATTTTTGTGAAATTTAGTTGAAATCCATCAACTGGTTCTGAGTAGAAGATTTTCAAAGCTTTCACCATATATGGTAATTAGCCCGGCCCATCAAAATTTCGTTAACAAGTTTCAAAAAGGGTCAGATAAGGAACATTAATATTCCAAAAAAGTTTGATTAAAGTTGGCCATGTGGTTTAGACATAGATGATTTTCAACCAATTACCATACAACAAAATTTTAGACTTGTCCAAATTGAAAGAAGTTGCAGAGGGTAATTTTAACTAGATGAAATGTTAGATTTTCAACTTTCATGTTTGATAATCCTTGTCCTGCCATTTTTTCATAAACCAAAATTTTCTGAGCAAAGTTTATAAAGGGTCACCCAGGAACATTCCAATAAACTTCAGTTGAAAAATAGTCCAGTGGTTAAGGAGGAGAAGATTTTTTTTTCTAAGTTTCTTTGCAACACCCCCATTTTTTCGTGAATCAAGATTTTTTAACAAGTTTTAAAAAGGATCCAATTCTGCCTAGTTTTGTTAAATCAGCCGAGTGGTTAAAGAGAAGGTTTTTTAAGAATTATTTCATGATTTCTCTAAGTCTGATAAGCCCTGCCCTGCCATGCCACATTTTTTTTGCAATCAAAATTTCATGAACAAGAAAAGGCTTACCATAAGAAATTACTACCAAGTTTTGTTTTAAGAATTCTTGACGACTTCTGGTGGTTAAGGAGTGATCACAAAAGCACACCTTGAGCATGTTGTACTCAGGCAAGTAAACAATAGGGCCATTGGCCCTGAAGCGCTCACCTGAGTTGACGAATGTAGATGCTAAATAGCACAAGTGACCTTATCTTGCCCCTGGTGCCAAAGTCTTGTCTCAGTCAATTAAACTAGAAACACATTCTTATCCTGTTACAAGATATTTTTGGAGCAGAAGTGTAGTGTCTTCATAGCAAGGAAGATTTTTCCAAGATCTGACCCATGTCAGAGAGATCTTGTTATCTTTTTATCACATGTGAACCAATATCGATTATGACAGGGATATCATGGAGAAAACATTCTGAACAACCAATATATAATGTGACAGGGATATCATGGAGAAATCATTCTGACCAACAAATGTTAAATGTGACAGGACAATCATGGATACAAACATTCTGACCATATATCAAGACCCTTGAAACACTAGATGGTTGTCCCAGGACAACTGCTGTCGAGCTCGCAAAGTTTTGTAGGTATCATGCTCCAGAGAAGCTCAATTTTAGTGTTTGAACTTGAGCTTTGACCTTGAACTAGAAGCTTTCCAAAAAGTTCTTTCAAATGGCACATCTACTCATGATGGAGAGCAATTGTGCCAATTTATTTTAAAATCCATCCATAATTGTAGGAAAAATGTTCCAGACAAGCACAATTTTAGTGTTTTACCTTGAGTTGTGACCTTGAACTTGAAGCTATCCGAAAAGTTATAGGAGTCATTGTCCGGAAAAATTCGGATAAACTAACGCACTAACACAAATACACCTTCTTGTCATAGTGACAACTATATCTTGCTCACGGCAAGCGGGCTGGACAAAAAATGAGGCGCCTAGTGTGCACACAAGGTTTTTTACTAAGATTTGACAAAGTGACCTAGTTTTTTACGCCACTTGACCCAGTATTGAACTTGATCGAGAAATTATGCAGACAAACATTCTGATCAAATATAAATAGATTTGGGCCAAAGATATGGCTTCTAGGGTGTTGTTCACAAGGTATTTCATAGATTTGTCCAAGTGACCTAGTTTTTTACCCAATATCAAACTTGATCAAGAAAATATGCAGACAATCATTCAACCAAATTTCAAGACATTTGAGCCAAAAATGTGACCTCTAGAGATTTGACCTGGTAATCTGGTTTTTGAACCTTTTACCCAATATTAAACTTGATGGAGGGCTCCTAGACAAACAATGTGTCCAAACTTCAAGAGAGTTGAGAAAACGTGACCTCTAGAGTGCACAGTAGATGTTGATACACGACAGACACATCTACATCACCCATTCCCACACAATCCAACTTTTTTACACACTGAAGGAAATTACTCCAAGAAAAAACTGGGAGAAAAGAAGAAATTGCTTATGACAAGCAATTTCACCTTTTCTCACAAAGTTTTCTATCCTGTTTGGCACTTACTACTTAATTTTAGCACACATTGGCATGTTGTCTGCAACCTCCTTTAATTTAGACCAGTCTAAAAATTCATTGTGTGGGAATGGGTTAGAGCCCAAACATCCTTTAACTCATTCCAACTCAATCCCTCTTTTTTACGCCCCTCAACAAAAAAGCTTTGGAAAACATTGTGGAAAATGAAGAAATTGCTTGGATCAAGCAATTTCTTCATTATCCACAATGTTTTCTATCCAGAAAGATGAAAAAATTTAAAATTCCATCAACTTGAAATTTTCGTCTGCAGCTCCTTTCAATTTGGACCAGTCTAAAATTCCACTGTGTTGGTATGGGTTAAATGTATGTATGGACCAATAAAAATTTCCTGAATCTTATTTTTTTGGAAGGGCTACACGACCACTACAATCCTTATGATGGTACAATATTTCTGTGCAAGTTTACACATAGATAGATAGATCATCTTGTGAAAGTATAACGAGAAATTGATGAATGATATGTACATCAATTTTGATTAACTTCACTGTCATGAAAAAGGAACAAATGACTATTTTGTATGATAAAACACAATTTTGGAAGTGATATCATATAACCCATTCCCACACAATCCATTTTTTTAACACCCCTCAAGAGAACAGCTTAGGAAAACATTGTCAAGAATAAAGAAATTGCTCATAATAAGCTAATATCTTAATTTCAAGAAAAAAAAAAAAATCTCAACATAAAGACATAGATTTTCAAAATTTCATTATCTTGAAATTGTTGTCTCAATTCCTTCAATTTGGAATATTTTATAATTGCTGGCTGGGAATGGGTTAATAGGTACAGATTATTATATTAGCAGCAACACAAGTAATTTTCTTACTTCGCCATTCAGGTATATCTAGTTCCATGTCTTCAAACGATTGATCATAGGCATCTGCTGTGGGTTCGTCTGACGGGTCAGCATACTGTTGGAGGTAGGGGTGATCAAGGGCTTCAACAGCAGTAATACGTGTGTCTGCATCTAAATCCAGCATTCGCTCTAATAAATCTACAGCTGGAAAATCATAATAATCAGTCTTTGTTATCAAGTGTAGATTTTCTTACATTGCTAGTCTGATCATACAAGAGAGCCATGGTGATCTAAACTATTTCCTTCAGGGACGAAAAAAGTGGGATTGTATCAGATGTGTTTAAATCACTTAACTAAGTTCAAACCCAGTTCATATATTTATCCCATTCCCACACAAAATTTTAGACTGATCAAAATTGAAAGAAGCTGCATACCGTAGTGGAATTTTATTTTTTTTTTCCTCTTTTTGATAGTAAACATTGTAGATAATAAAGAAATTGCTTGATAAAACAAATTCATCATTTTCCACAATGTTTTCCAAATCTTTTTCCTTAAGGGGCAAAAACAAGAGTAAATGTGTGAGAATGGATTAAGGTCCCTTTTCTTAAACTTTTCAATGAAGTGAAAGTTTTATTCCTGATAATTAAGGGAACTGTATTTAGAAGATTTCCTTCACTACCTTTAAGTAGAATCTGCAATGCCACGATATTATGGTTCATTTCCTTTGTAGAGTGAAAATACTTTGATTAGGGTTTAACACTACTTTAAACAGTATTTTAGTCATAGCCTGGTGGCTGGAGTACCTAACCATGTATTCCTGGTATTTCTTACATCAGTACTACCAATACATCCTTTCCAAGCCCCCAACTGCTCATCCCACTTAGGTTTATGATTATCCATCCATTGGTAGGGGACAAGAAGGATATTTGCCACAACCGGGGATTGAGCCCTAGACCTCATGATATAGAGTCCAACATGCTACCAATTGCACTATGGCCACAGCCACATTTTTTCAGTAGAGGGCAATTATTGTAGGCAATCCATAAGAATATGAAAGGTCCAAAACTAAGGGCTTTGAAGGAAAAAGAGCTTCAAAGATTTTCTCTTATCTCCATGTGAATCCTTGATTCAACAATATGGGACTATTTCTGGTCTAAGAGTGATGATTCTCAGTATTGTGACAGAAGATAAAAAGGCTGCATGCCTCATGGAAAATGCCTAATGGCTTTGGAGAAGAAGTTTTCTGGGGTTTGATTCTTTATGTCTGATTATGATAATATCAATTATTTTGGAAATGCTTTATGCAAACTTGAAAAGTCTAGCTTCGGTTGAAGATTTTTTTAAAAGATTTCCCTCTCTATTAAAGTATGAAAGCCTACAAAATAGGCTTATTTTGATTAAGAGTAATACATGTTATGCAATGTTTTGGTAGTACCATTAGGCAATTTGTCATTTGAAAACTTGGTTGAATATTTGAAAATGTTAGACTAAATTTGCTTGGGAGAAAGATTTGCATAGATTTCAAATTATTCTTTCATTAAATCCGAAAACTAAAAACTTAGGGTTTAAGTTGGTGTCAAAGTAAAGTTTCGAAGTATTTTGGTTGATTGCTGATTGGAATGCTGAATTCAGGCCAATATTTATGCTTTTAATTACATTTGTTTGTAATTGCAAGAAGTTTTCCTCATGAATTTCATTTCTTTAATTTACTTTGAAAGAGTAAGAGCAAAGAATAATTTCTATGAAGCTTGGTTGAAATAGCTAGTTTAACCCTAGTCATGCTGAATAAAATCCTTGTTCTCAATTGCATCTAAGTCAATGAGCTAAAAGCACTGATTGTGGATCAACATTTCTTTAGTTGATAATATAAACAACTCTGGCTGAGGAAGTGTAGACCAAGATAAGACTGCACATATGTGAAAGCTAGTCTTTGTTTTGTCACCTGAAGAAACAGGAATATTACTGATTCAGCATGACAAGGGTTGACAAGATGAAGAAGATCTATTGTCATTATCCACTGACAGAGAGACAATTACTTTGTTCAAACGTCTGACTGGACCAAATATATTTATGGGATATATTCCAAATTAGCTGAAAAACAAGACAAAAGTAATTTGGTCCATTACAAGATGACAAAATTTTAGAATAGTCTAAATTGAGATTGTAGTCAACACATCTATAAAGTTTGTTTCAGGAAAGATAGTGATGTTTTTCTGGAAAAAAAAGAAACTGTTGGATTTCAACAAGCCAAACAAAAGTTTGAATGATATGTTTTGTTTATTATCTTCAGGTAGTATAAAGTTTGTTTTTTTGCCATACAACAATTGCATTTAACCTATTACCAGACGCAAATAATTTAGACCTGCCTCTTAATAGAACGAAGTTGTAGACAACATTTCTGATTGGGCAATAATAAGATGTTTATATTTTAAGGTAGCAAACATTGAGGACAAGGAATTTCTTCGTTATGAACTATGTTTTTTCTTGAGGGATTGAGTGGAAATAGGTTTACCACATATTCACACATACAAAATTATAGCAATTGAATTACACAATTTCTGTAGGTTTAACCCATTACCAGACGGCTAAATTTTAGACTGGCCCAAATTGAAAGAAGTTGCAGACGATAGTTTAAGGTTTATGAAATGTTGGATTTTTTCACCTTTCTCGGTAGAAAACATTGTAGAAAATGAAGAAATTGCTTGTAATAAGCAATTTCTTCATTTTCTACAATGTTTTCCAAAGCCTTTTTCCTTGAGGGCGTCTAAAAGCGTCACTGAGTGGGAATGGGTTAAAAAAACAAATGCTTGTATTGAAAAGCAACATTCAACTATTCTATGATCTAAGCACTTGATGGTAAAAATTAATTCAAAGTTCATAAGGGGTGAATTCCACTGGAATGTATAGGACCTATTTTATAAGCAATTTCTTCATTTTACACAATGTTTTCTATCCAGAAATTTAAAAAATCTAACATTTCTTAAGTTCAGAATTGTCATCTGCAACTCTTTTCAATTTGGACCAATCTAAAATTTTGTCATCTGGTTAAGTGTTAACATACATATAAGAATTTTGCATCTGTAACCAAGTAGTTAAGAGTAAATTCCTATGCAAGTAACAGTTTAACTCCTTTATACATGTGCAAAGTTTCAAGTACATATACTAAGGAAAGTTATTTGCACTGACTTTAATGTAAAACTCTAACCCACAATTTAGTAAATTTCATAATTAAGCCATTCTCACACAATGCCACTTTTTAGGCACTTCAAGAAAAAAGCTTTAGAAGACATTGTGTAAGTTGCAATAATGGCTATCACGAGCAATTTCTTCATTATACACAATGTTATCTACACCAAGTGACAAAGAAATCTAAAATTTCACCAACTAAAAATTGTTGTGTGCAACTTTTGCACATTTTGACTTGAAAGTATAACTTAACCCATTACCAGACAGCAAAATTTTAGACTGGTCCAAATTGAAAAAAGTTGCAGACAACAATTAAAAGTTTATGAAATTTTGGATTTTTTCAACTTTCAGATAGAAAACATTGTGGAAAAATGAAGAAATTGCTTGTCACAAGCAATTTCTTCATTTTCTACAATGTTTTCCAAAGCCTTTTTCCTTGAGGGCATCTAAAAGCGTCACTGAGTGGGAATGGGTTAAAAAAACAAATGCTTGTATTGAAAAGCAACATTCAACTATTCTATAATCTAAGCACTTGATGGTAACAATTAATTCAAAGTTCATATGGGGTGAATTCCACTGGAATGTATAGGACCTATTTTATAAGCAATTTCTTCATTTTACACAATGTTTTCTATCCAGAAATTTAAAAAATCTAAAATTTCTTAAGTTCAGAATTGTCATCTGCAACTCTTTTCAATTTGGACCAGTCTAAAATTTTGTCATCTGGTTAAATGTTAACAAACATATAAGAATTTTGCATCTGTAACCAAGAAGTTAAGAGTAAATTCCTATGCAAGTAACAAGTTTAACTCCTTTATACATGTGCAAAGTTTCAAGTACATATACTAAGGAAAGTTATTTGCACTGACTTTAATGTAAAACTCTAACCCACAATTTAGTAAATTTCATAATTAAGCCATTCTCACACAATGCCACTTTTTAGGCACTTCAAGAAAAAAGCTTTAGAAGACATTGTGTAAGGTGCAAAAATGGCTATCACAAGCAATTTCTTCATTATACACAATGTTATCTACACCAAGTGACAAAGAAATCTAAAATTTCACCAACTAAAAATTGTTGTGTGCAACTTTTGCACATTTTGACTTGAAAGTATAACTTAACCCATTACCAGACAGCAAAATTTTAGACTGGTCCAAATTGAAAAAAGTTGCAGACAACAATTTAAAGTTTATGAAATTTTGGATTTTTTCAACTTTCAG
Source organism: Fragum fragum (assembly GCA_946902895.1). Classification (NCBI taxonomy): domain Eukaryota; kingdom Metazoa; phylum Mollusca; class Bivalvia; order Cardiida; family Cardiidae; genus Fragum; species Fragum fragum. Next base: position 42,125,286 of record OX336371.1, read on the forward strand.
ATAGAAAACATTGTGGAAAAATGAAGAAATTGCTTGTCACAAGCAATTTCTTCATTTTTCACAATATTTTCCAAAGTTTTTTTCCTTGGGGTGTTTAAAAGTGTCACTGGGTGGGAATGGGTTAATACAGGGTCAAAATTCAACTAAAATGAATGTTATAATGAAAAGATTATGTTGCAAGCAGTACTTAGACCTACATCATAATAAGTTGAAAAAAAGGTAATTTTCCACCAAAGTGCATGTCAGAGTAATAAATCTTTGTCCAAAAGTTGAATATATTGTCACAAAAGCATGAGAAGTTTCAGTCAAAAGCATAAGCAGAAATAAAGATATAAACTAAAAATTCCACTAGGTCTGTTAATGGGGTTTAACAACACTTTTTACAGTATTTCAGTCATACTATTGCAGCTGGAGCACCTATCAATGGATTCCTGGTATAACTCAAACCAGTTCCACCTCTACATTATTTCCAAGGCATGAAAATGAAAGATTAGAACTTATGATCAAGAAATTGAAAGAAAGCATTCCAATACTGTTTGATTAAAGCATACTCAAATAATTGTTTTGATGGTCATAGACAGAAACAGGGCTCTGGAAATTTGGAAATTTAAATCGGTCCGGGACAATGCCCCCCCCCCCCTCCGCCGGCAAAAACGAATACCCCGCCTTTTTCACCTTACGCGTACGTAAAAGGGATCATCATTCATTCCGTAGTTGCCTTCTTTTTCAATCTTAGATGAGTGGAAGATAGATGAAAACAACTGACGGATCCTACTTTCATTTTGTTTTGAAAATTCGGCAGTGTATAAATTGCAATTCCGGCAATGAACGGGAATTCACGAAATTCCAATGTAATGTAAATAAGATAGACAAATAAATTAGATTATTAAAATTTCTGGGTTTTACAGAATATTTCCGTAACGAATGCCATCCCCCCCACCCCCCTACCCCCGAGTACCGCCGATTTAATTATAGTAATGATATACTTTTTAATAAGCTAGTTTTGTTTATAGCGATTTTCTCTCAACACGAGCCTCTGTTGATGGAAAAACACAGCTGACGTCACAAAAATGTCAGGTCAGTCCATTCTACTCCATGGGATCGCAGAGTCGTGACGTACATCAAAAAGACCGACGAGACAAACTCGAGTGGGTAGCCCACGTGTTGCACTATTTTCCAAGAGTAGAATTTGTGCACAAATCTCGGTCATTTGTGAATTGTAGTTGATTTGCGATTCATTATTTGGACGTTTTCCACCCCTGAAGTAAGATTTCATGATTCGTAGTTTCTTTAATTTTATTGGCGGAACAAGCAATATTACTAAGCAGTCGTTTTCGTTTATATTCAAATTATCTTCATCTGCGGATTTCCACTTATTGTTTGAATTCTATCGGCTACATGTTTCTTACCGTGAATGAAAAACTACAAAACATTTGTTAACGACGTGACTTTTTTTTAAAACAAATTTCAAACTCGGTCTCACACGCTTACTTGTGATAAATTAATTTCATAAAAGCGTTGTGCTGAGCTATTCCGACTATAACGGCAAATGAAGTCTGTTCATGTCTCGATTTGTATACGCTTCCCATATTTGATTATAGTGAAAGAAATTTGTTTTGCGAGCAACAGCAATTTAAAATGAGGCAGTATTGGATGTCCATTCTGATAAGACTTCAAACCTGTGTAGTCAAACCGATTATCTATTGCAAATAGTTTACAAATCTCGAAACCCGAAGTTCGGTCAAGCGTGAAACTGTGGCTAACTGCAAATTAGGTCCACATGCGGATGGGCAGTTGACTGGCTGGCGGCAAAACTAAGTATCGATTTTTGGCACTTTTGTTAATCCTTTAATCTGCAGATGACAGGTGAAACCCTCGAATTCTTTCGGTTTCAAGTGGATTTTGATAGATGGTGGGCGAGTTTATTGATATTTCAACGTGAAATTTAGTGAAAATTTCGGACCGATTTTTGGTGTTATTTCTAGGATTTCAATCGGTCTGGCAATTCAAAATTCGGTCCAGACCGGCAATTTATCGGATTTCCGGAGCCCTGGACAGAAACATAAGAAATTTAACCATTGTTTAAGTTTTGTGAGTTTTTTTGTATTGTATCTTTAACCCATTACCACACAGCAAAATTTTAGACTGGTCCAAATTCATAGAAAATTAAGAAGAAAACATTTAGTTGAGGGAATTTTAAATTTCTAAGTGTTGTGGTGTACAAAACATTGTGGATAATGAAATGAGAGCACTGCCTACGGGTGCCTACTCTTGGCTATTTGGTGCTGGATAGTGGATAAAATGCATCTAGAGCTATCCCCCTTGATAGTATAGGTTGCTCTTTTAATAGTGAACAAGTGTGCCAAATTTCAAATGAATGCCTTTAGTAGAACCAGAGATACCACAAAATGTCAAGGTTTTTGCACGACAACAACATTGACGACAACTACACCAAGGCTATAGCAATACCTAGGGTTTTCTCAGAAAAGCCGAGCTAAAAATTGCTTATAACAAGCAATTTATTCATTTTCCACAATGTCGTCCAAAGCGTTTTCTTGAGGTGCATCCATCAGCATCAATGAGTGGGAATGGGTTAATAGAACTTTTTTTAACATGACTTGAAAATACAAATAGGTGATCAAGAATTTCGTGTTCAAGCTGACTTTTTCTTGCTGGCCAAGGAGGAATATTTCAGAAGAGATAGTGTCGTACCCATGCCATAGGTGCCTTACTTGATTAACCCATTGCCAGATGACGAAATTCTAGACTTGTCCAAATCAAAAGGAGTTGCAGACAACAATCAAAAGTGAAATTTTAAATTTTTTTCCATTTCGGGGATAGAAAACATCATGTAAAATAAATGAATTGCTTGTTTTCCCAATTGTTTTTATTAAGGAGAGTCATAAGTGTCATTTTTTGGGAATGGGTTAAATGTTACTAATCAAATACTTTTTATTCTCTGTAAAACTTAGTGCACATATTCTCTTATGATGGGTTAACCCATTACCAGACAGAAAAAAATAAGACTGGTCCTAATTGAAAGGTGTTACAGACAAAAATGCAATGTTTATGGAATGTTTAAATTTTTCAACTTTCTGGGTAGAAAACATTGTGGAAAATGAAGAAATTGCTTGTTACATAGTTTTTCTTCAAGAACGTCCAAAGGCATCACTGTGTGGGAATGGGTTAATGCAACTTACTTCACCCTTTCCCATACAAACCTGGGATTTTACGTCGCTGTGATTTTATATTTGGGAAAACATTGTGGTAAAAGGAGAAATTCATTGTAACAAGCAATTTCTCCTTTTCCCACAATATTTTTTTTCACAATTAGGATGGTTTCATTTCGAATTGCATCCACTTTTCATTGTTGCCTGCAACCTCTTTTAATTTGGACCAATCTAAAATTTAAAAAAACAGGAAAGGGTTAACTAATGGAAATATTAGAAAGAATAACAAAATGAGATTCATCAAAGAAAGGAATCTACATGATCAGAGAAGCAAGGAATGTAATAAGTTCAATTATTGAATGACTTACTGTCTGTTGGTTTTATTATGTACAAAAACTTCCATTCAAAGTTACATTAACCCTTGTCATGCTGTATAAAATACCTTACTGACATGCTGTCAAATCAAAGGACTGAAAGCACTGATAGAACTTGTCATTCAAAAATCAATATTTCTTTTAGAAATCAACTTCATAAACAGCTCTGACAGGAAAAGTACAAGCAGGTGGTGTAAACTAAGATCAGCATGCACATAAGTGCAGTCTGATCTTAGTCTACACCTGCTGCCAAAACCGGAATATTCCGGGTTCAACAGACAAGGGTTAACATTCATTGTCCCTACAGTTGCTAATTCAATTTATGCAAAATAATGAAAACTCCTCTGGTGTAAAAGAGCATTTCATACAGTTAAATTCTTATTTTCTTTTGACACTTAATGGTAGGAAATTCCTTATACTTCAATCATTTATTCATTTTCAAACACTTTTTAATGAGGCTTGTATCATGTCAAATGCATGGTTTTAGAAGATCTTAGCAGCAATCTGTGACAAGGCTTCACCCATTCCCATACAGTGACAGGGTTCCCACACTCCGGCAGTTCCAAAATTCCCTGACATTTCCCTGACAAGAAAGTGATTTTTCCCTGACATTTTATCGACGTTTCAACCGATGTTTCCCTCTTCCTTAACAAATTTATCAAAGAATTACCATTGCTATTATGCATATAATAGTTATAGAACTGCTGCTTTTAACCTACTCATTTTGAACAAACAAACTAAAATTCATTATCTGCATTCCTAACAAAAAACTTTAAATAGCATGTTTCTAAAGAGGTCAGAAGTTTTGTGTTGGTCTCCAACCAACACTTCTAGCCAACCCTTGCCACCTATTACGCCATCAATTATTCTGAAACTATTACAGAAATGACCATACTGTGCAGGAGGCAAGGGGTGCAAATTCCTTTAGTTTCTATTATTTTTTTTAAAATAAATATCAAAATTGGAAATCAGTACTTTTAGTATCTTAAGCCAAAAACATAAGAAACTGCCTTAGCCTTAAAAGCTACTCCAAAGAAAAATTCCCTGACAGTCTGCTCAAAATTCCGTGACATTTCCCTGACTTTTGCCTTATTTTTCAAATTTCCCTGACACTCATCAAAATTCCCGACATTTCCCTGACTTTTACAAAATTCCATTTTCCCCTGACTTTTCCCTGACGCGTGGGAACCCTGAGTGATGCTTTTGCTTGCTCCTAAAGACAAATAATCAGGAAAACATTGTGTGAAATGAAGAAATTGTTTGTAATAAGAAATATCTTAATTTTAAAATTGTTTTCTACCCACAAAGTTGAAAAAATCTAAAACTTTGAATTGTTGTCTACAACTCCTTTCAATTTGGACCAGTCTAAATTTTTGCCATCTGGTAATGGGTTAAAAACCAGACATGAGAAATCCTTGGTGACATTAAACTATATAAACTGATATCTTTTTTTAATAGGCTTAAAGTTAATTGTTTAAGCTCATTTTTCTCATTTAAGTTGACAAAACAAATAATTCTATATTGTCATACACACGAGTTTTTGTTAGTCCTGTAACATTTTGATGAATCTCACACCTATGTATTTGACTTGCCCAGTGAAGAGGGGGTTCTTTCTACAATTCTAAGATGCTGCAATATGGATCTTGGTTGCTATAAGCTTAATCTGTTTTCAAGGAGACGTCTTGCTAAATGATAATACATGTACATGATAACCCACAGAGGATTCATGGTGTCAAAGTATGTAATTGTATGAATTAGATTGCAGATTTTGATATCATCTGAAATACCAATACATTTTTTGTTAGTAATATAATCATGTTTATAAGAATCTATGAATGGAACCAGATTGTCATACCAAGATTTACAATTTATCCCTTTATATTTTATATGTATTTTTTCATAGGCCGACACAAAAGTTGAGATTACTGTTGGTATTGGAAAATTACAAGGCCTTTATGCAAAACCAGTTCAATGGCATAAATAACATATTCATGGCCACTGGTTTTATGTGTTCATATGACGCTAAAACATGGTCTAAAAAGCCTGTTAAACTATTTATCCATGATAACTGTAATTGGTAATGTAATATAATTGGACTGTAATTACTCAAATGGATGGCCTTGCCCATTGAGCTCCAACAGGAAGTTCAATTTACATATTTAAAACGGTCTAATTTTGCAAAATGTATGGTCAGTAGCTTATTACAAGAAATAAAATGGTTGTTGGCCAGCTAAATGTTATAACTACAGCTTGGATAAGCTATAGTTTTAATGTTTAAGTCACAAAACCAACAATACTTCATGTAAATGCTGACCAATGTCACAGTTCAAAGTTCAGTTCTGGTCTAAATGTCTGATTTGATTGGTCAGACATTTATCGATTATTTGATTATTAGTCGCAATCCTTCTGTAAGGGTATCCATAGATATACCCTTCAGTGGAATTTTTCCCCGAATTCTTGATTTAAGGTGCAAGTGGTATAATTTGCAAATTCAAAATGACATGTAATGTAATAGAACAGAAGGTAAAATAGGCATGCAGAAATGTTCTGAAAATGTTAGAATCCACAAAAAGCGAACATTTCAATGTCAAAAACGTTTCCTCTTATACAGTATGTAATGTCACAGACTTTTAGAAAAAACAAATATTAGTTTTCTTGGTGGGCTTATTATAGATTAAGAAGATCTCCTCACTGGGCATGTCTCAAAGGCATAAAGGGAGAGATTTAGATACAGAGAATAATCAGGATGAATGTAAAATGAACCCCTATTGTCAGTACTTATGGAATGTTGAAACCATTACTTCAGAGATTGAAGAGATTAAATTCATGTTACCTAAAGCTCTAATATTGGTAAATAGATTATACATTGGTGCAGACTTATATTCCCAAATGTCAAAGCTTATACTTGGTACTAAAACATGAGCATATTTGACATTTTTGATACAAACCCAAAGGATTTGCGCCCTGGAAAACACCACCGAAAGACTTTCTCTGCCAGCAAGGTAGTGCCTTAATAAAATTACGAGCCTACAAAAGACAGGTTAAACACAACTTTAGCACAGGTGTATCACAATAAAGTTGGGTACCCTTTCTCATGTATACAGTCTTTTACCCGAATCTTAGGATTTCATGGTGTCTAAAAATGACAAAAACTAAGATAATCTAAATAAAAAGTACAGAAAAAGAAATTACAAATGAAGGATTGAAATTTTCTGTATTCGTAGGGTGTATAGAAATATTGACCTTTCTTCATTCACTATTTCCATCAAATAGTTGACTTTATTCACTCACAAGGGCTACATTATGCATATTTTTTTTCTGTTAATTCTCACCAAAGTAAATCTCTTTAGACTTTATACATCTAAATAAGAACTAGAAAGCCCTGCTGAAGTCATGTTATATCCACCTTGTTTTAAGATATTCTTTTTCTTTTTATTTCCTCTGCCAGATAAAACAATCCATACATGAGAAAGAGTGGCATTATTCCAAACAAGGATAAAGTTATAAAATACACACCCTGCGGACTAACTCCTCTAAAAACTTCCCTGAAATCTTGCTTCTTCCATTTTGGTAACTGTTTTATGTAATTCCTTGCCTTCAAGAAAATGTACAATCAAAAATATAATGAAAGAATCCTAAAATCAAATAATGTGAAGTATATCGATCAATCTAATTTGATACTGCCTTAGATAAATTTTTAATTCTAACTGACTCAAGCGGAAAAAATCAAGTTGAAAAAATCTAAAATTTCATAAACTTTAAATTGTCGTCTGTCACTCCTTTCAAAATGGAACAGTCTAGATATTGCCGTGTGGTAATGGGTTAAGCTAGTCACACTCCACAACCTTAGTATCTGCCAATGTTTATCAATGAGACCTATCATCATGCTAAATGTGAGCACTGTATCTTGAATAGGCTTTTAAGTAAAATGTAAATGTTGTTTTTTTAGTTATGTTTCAGACAGACAGACAGACAGATAATGCTAAAACAATAAGCCTTTGTCTTGGAGGGTGTTTAAAAGTGGGTTTGAGTGGGAATGAGTAAAAACTTGGTGAGGATCATATGGTTATGCTATAAATGAAATATAAATTCCCTTAGCCATGTAGTTTCTGAAAAAAGTTTTCCAAGATAATACTAAATAAATACTAAAATTTCACTTTCAATTACCACAGCAACCATTGTTTTTCACGGAATGCAATTCTTTTAACAACTTTTTATAGAGCTTTGCCCACGGAACATCCCTGAAAAGTTTCAGCACGATTGGCATACTGATTTGGGAGGAGAAGATTTTTAAAGAATATGGATCAACAGGCAGACGGACAGACAATGACCAATCACAATAGCTCAATTTGCACTCTGTGCATAGGTGGGCCAATAAACCTTTAGTAATATTTTTGAAAGTATAATCAGAACAAGAAGGCCATTAGCCCTAGTGTGCTCACCGGATAAGGCTCTTTTTCTTTAAGTAGTTAACCCATTCCCACACAATGACGCTTTAATCGCCCCTCAATATGATAGCTTTTGAAAACATTGTGGAAAATGAAAAAAAATGCTTGTTACAAGCAATTTCTTCATTATCCACAATGTTTTCTACCTCAAAAGACAAATATTTAAAAGATTTCATCAACCTAAATTTGTTGTCTGTAACTTCTTTGAATTTGGACCAGTCTAAATTTTTATCGTGTGGGGAATGGGTTAAAATTTAATATCAAGGCCAGGATTATGAAACAAGTGGGCGTAACCATACTTTATACATACATGTATATATATATATCTAGGCTATATAATGGAGATCCAAAAGCCCAGTTTTAGCCATATTCATTTAGATTTTTATAAAAGAGGACCACCTACGGAACATTTCTGCCATATTTGTTTCAAAATGGCCCAATGGTTTGGGAGGAGATGATATTTAAAGAAATTGTTGATGGGCACTGGAAGACAGAAGCCAGATTGATGCCGAATGGACGCCAGACGGAGGGTGATCTTAATAGCTCACATGAGCTAATAATTCATTACAAAAAATATCTTCTTTTCCAGCAATATTTTCTAACCTCCAATAAATTTATTTCGCTATTTCTTGGATTGTCATCTTGTATCCTCTATCAATCATGAAAAGCCCCTTTTTTCGGTAATGAGAAAAGTATACTAAAGCTTTTACCTCTTCACTTCTTATTTTTTCAAGCAGTTTATCATTGGGTGACCCAACAAGGGATAATATTTTTGTTAGTTGATCAATATCTGTGAGGGTTAAGGAGAATAACAACCAATATGCACCATAATGCTAAATATAAATACATTCTGGATAAGCATTGGGGGAGTACTACAAACTGAAGGGAACAATAATCAAACAAAGTAAACATTTGACAGATCGACCATGTCAATCAAAAAGATCATTGACTAATCAAATCATTCATTCAAACCTGAAATAAATGATGAGCCCTTACATTATGTCAAGCATTGTTTTTGGTTTGGGTCCTTAAAATACAGTAACTACAACTTACTCAAGATATAGTTGGGATATTCAGGTTTCCAAACGACAATTATTTTTGTTAAATGTTCCTGATCATAAGCCAATTCCCAAACAATCCTGTCTTTTCACGTCCCTCAAGAAAGAAACTTTGGAAAATATTGTGGATAATGAAGAAATTGCTTGTGACAAGCAATACCTTCATTCTCAACAATGTTTTCCACTTCAAAAAAATGAAGAATCATCAACTTAAAATTGTTGTTTGGAACTTCTTCCAATTTTGCCCAGCCTAAATATTTGTTTTGATTGAATGGGTTAACCCATTCCAACACAGCATAATTTTAGACCGGTCCAAATTGAAAGATTCTGCAGATGACAATTTCAACTTGATGGAAATTTATTTTTTCATCTTTTGGATAGAAACCATTGCTGATAATGAAGAAATTGCTTGATACAAGCAATTTCTTCATTTTCCACAATGTTTTCAAAAGCTTTTTTCTCAAGGGGCGTAAAAAGGAGGGATTGCGTGTGAATGGGTTAACTATGAGAAATAAGATCATTTGGAATCTCTGTGACCTCTGTGTGCTGGAGGTCAGTGGTTGCCAATCTGTCAATTGATGGTTGATCACTACCCGCACCCGTTTCAAATTGAACTGACAGAGATACCTTATAGAATTACGTGTGGTTCCTTTGTTGTTAACGACAAAAGAGAGAGAATGCTTATGACGAATAAAAGAATGCTAATGACAAAAGAAAAAGTGAATGATTAAATGGCAACCGAAACATTCTAACTAACTATGGTTATGAATTCCTAAATAAGCTGTACTTTTGTTTGAACTGTCTATTACAACATGGTTCCACATTTCCACCCTTGTCATGCTGATCCCAGAATATTCCTCTATTGACAATAGCTGCTGCAGGTAGAATAGACTAAGATCAGCCTGCACAGATTTGCAATCTGGTCTTAGTCTACATTACCTGCTTGTTCTTTTAGTGCTGATGAAATATTTAAACATATGGTAGTTCTAAATTTGACAGAATTTGTAATTTTGTGATGAAAGGATAAATATTCAGCAGGACATGGGTTATTGTGTAAAAGAAATATAGCTAAGGTAGACATTGTAAGAATGCCTTGTACAGCCCTAAATACTTAATTAAAACCCACTTTGTTTCGTTAAGTGTCATGAAATAAACATGGTGGCTCCTGCTGGTTTAACTGATTTGATTGGCTTATTGACTCATAAATTATAAGGGTGAGAAATCTTTGATCAATTCCCACACAATGATACTGTTTGACACCCCTAAGAAAAAAAGCTTTGGAAAATATTGCGGAAAATGAAGTAATAATTGATAGATTGATTGAATTGGGCAACAAGCATTTTTTCATTTTACACAATGTTTTCTACCCAGAAAGTTGAAAACATCTAAAAGTCAATAAACTTGAAATTGCCATCTGCAACTTCTTTCAATTTGGACCAGTCTAAAATTTTCTTGTGTGGTAATAAGCTAAGGCATTAAATAATGGACAATAAATAAGAAATAACTCTTCTGAATTAGATCTATCTGTAATAAACAAATTATATACAAATAGCCATTCTTTTAGATATGACCTTTACATTTGACCTTGTATGACAAACATGTCATAGGTATCAAGAGAAGAAATAACGAGGCCTGCAATAAAGTTCATTGTCTGCATCAAAATGTCAATTTATAAGGTAATTATTGATCAAATTAACAGTCAAAGATTAAACTTGTATGTGACTTGTACGGTATGTTTAGAATATGGGCTAACTAGGTGTCCTGGTGATAAAATACAACAAATGATTTTTAGTTGTTTATGGTATTTCATCAGAGTAATGAATATTTGCCTGGAAGTTTAACTATAATCATGAAAATAGTTTAACCCATTACCAGATGACAAAATCTAAGATTCGTCTAAAATGAAAGGTGATGCAGACAACAATTTAAAGTAGATGAAATATTTGATTTTTTTTAACATTGTGTATCATGAAGAAATCGCTTGTAACAAGCAATTTAATCATTTTAAACGTTTTCCAAAACTAGTTTTCTTGGGGGTGTCTAACAGTGTCATTGTGTGGAAATGGGTTAATGAAGATGAGAGGATTGCAAGTTAGACTTTAACAAAGAATGTCTTCGTCGTTAGGAATATGTATTTACTTAAACGAATGTCGGAATAATGGATTTTCGCTGAATGGTTGATTTTAAGGTCAAAGAGGCATGATTGTGCATTGTTTCATAGCAATAGCAATAATAGGAACAGAGATTACACAGTTGCACTTAACCAAGAATTTATAATTTGAAAAAGAGTCAAAATTCCACCAAAGTGAATGACAGAGTAATGAATCTTTTCTTAAGCGATGATAATTCTGGCATGTTTAACCCTTTCCCGCTCAAATATGGGATTGTAAGTTCCTGTGATTTTATACTCAAGAAAACATGTGGAAAAAGAAGACATTGCTTGTAACAAGCAATTTCTTCTTTTTCCACAATATTTTCCACCACATAGGATGGTTTCATTTCATAAGGCATCCAGTTTTCACTGTCATCTGCATCCTCTTTCAATTTGGACTAGTCTAAAATTTCCAAAAATGGGAAAGGGTTAAAAAGCATATGAACAGTATCAGAGCACTGTGATATGTAGGAACTGAGCTATAATGAGACAAGACAGTTGCACATAAATTTTACACAGGGCTCATGATTTTTGTTGACCTGCTTACTGCTGAGTGCACAGAAGAAAACAAGATGCCAAATTGTCACAAGATACGCCCGTCACACTGCTTAATATTAACTGGGGGTTTGAATAGAACTGAGGTTATTTTGAATGAATATTTTTTGTCAAACAAAGTATGAAAAACAACAAAGGACAATAACTCAAAATATACACTACGTAGAGTTATGGTTCTTGTACACTGCACTCCCACTTGGTGAGCTCTATCCATCCATGAAGTGTCATGATTCTAGCTATTATACTTTTAGAGATATACTCCGGACAAGATTCAAGTATGAAAAACAACAAAGGGCAATAACTCAAAAAATAGGCTAGGTAGAGTTATGGTTCTTGTACACTGCACTCCCACTTGTTGAGCTCTATCCATCCGTGAAATTTCATGATTCTAGCTATTAAACTTTTAGAGATATACTCTGGACAAGATTCAAGTATGAAAAACAACAAAGGGAAATAACTCATAAAATAGGCCAGGTATTATTATGGTTCTTGTGCACTGCACTCCCCCTTGGTGAGATCTATACACCCATGAAGTTTCATGATCCTAGCTATTATACTTTGAGAGATATACTCCGGACAAGATTCAAGTATGAAAAACAACAAAGGGCAATAACTCAAAAAATAGGCCAGGTAGAGTTATGGTTATTGAGCACTGCACTCCGTATTGATGAGAAGAATATGACTGCCAAGTTTAAAATCAATTGGACTTACGGTGACAGAGTTATGCTCCGGACAAAGAAGTGGACACCGCCCGGACAACCGAACGCCCGGACACCACGGGTGATCCCATAATACGTCCCGTCTTTGACGGGCGTATAGAAAGCGTAGAAAACATCATCAGAAAAGATTCAGCTGTTTGATACAAGCAATTTCTATTCTTAACCCATTCCCACACCATAAATTTTAGACAAGTTCAAATATAAAAAAGTTGTATACGAAAATTTTAAGAAGTCTTCAAATTCTATGTCTTTTAGGATAGAAAAAAATGTTGATAATGAAGAAATTGCTTGCAAAATCAATTTCTTCATTCTCCATAATGTTTTCCAAAGTTTTCATATTGAAGGGTGTTGATAAGCATCATTGTGTGAATATGGATTAACCCTTGTCATATTGTACCTAGTACATTCCTCTTTTGACAGGTGTTATAGACAAAGATTTGCCTGCACATAAGTACTGACTGATCCCAGTCTACACCACCTGCTTGGTCCCTTTCAAACGTTCAAGTGCTGAATATAAAATTACTTTTCAAAAGAAAGATCGACCAACAACTAGTACTTCCAGTGCTTTGATTTCAAATCATTACAGGATTTTATTCAGCATGACAAGGGTTAACACAGCTATATTTCTTCAGTGACTGACAGCGGTAATAAGTCAATTTAAGAAGCAACATTACTATAAAAAGCCCTTATGAGATCTTACGAAAGAAAATATTTAAAAAAAAAAATTGCTAAATTACAAACAACTTTATTTTCGACTTTTTCATTTTTTTGTCCACTTGTAGCTGGGATTGGTTAGAAATGGGTTAACCCTTTCCCGTTCAGTCCCTGCTTTTTACGTCAATGTGAATTTATAACTGAGAAAATATTGTAGAAAAAGAAGAAATTGCTTGTTACAAGCAATTTCTTCTTTTTCTACAATATATTGAAAATACTGAATGGTTATTTTTCAAAATAAATCCACTTTACATTTTGGTCTGCAAAACCTTTGAATTTGGACAGGCCTAAAATTTTCAAAACAGGGTTAAGTGTCTATTTTTGATTGGCAAACATAGGTAAAGGGGATGCAATCATTAGACAAGAGGGATATTTAATCACTTTACGCATTAAAAAGGCATATCAACCAATTTTTTTCTTAATTTGATTTTGTTTGAAATGGGTTTACGACACTTTTAACAGTTTTTCAGTCATATCGCAGCTGGAGCACCTTACCATTGATTCCTGGCATTTCTCAAACCAACACTACCACTACACCCTTTCTCAGCCTATGGCTACTCATATCATTTAGTTTATGATTATCCACCCATTGGTGGGAGACAAATGTCAGAAAGGATATTTGCCACGATTGAGTGCCCAAAGCACTACCAACTGCACTGTAGGCTGTGTCCCAAAAACCCATTCCTACACAATCCCATGTTTTTTATACAGCTGAAGAAAAATAGCCCAAAAAACATTTCAGAAAAGCAATTTTTCATTATGAACACTGTTTTTACCCCCCCCCCCCCCCTAAATATCAACTATAAATAAGTGGCTGTTACTTCTTTGAATATGGACCAGTTTGAAATTTTCTTTGCTGGAAATGGGTTAAGCATTTAGGTGAGAAAACAAATAAAAAGCTCTTGTACTACGTGAGAGGGTTAACTAGATAGGATGAATAAGCAGTAAACATATAATCAATTGGGAAGTTATATTTGATTCTCAAAATAACTACAACAACACGTATAATTAGTATTATTATTCTTTCTTTTTCAAGTACCAACGTTTCGGCATACGCCTTCTTCAGAGTACATATTAATAAAACAAATAAACAAACGTGACGTCATTAACGCTACGTTAAAATAGCGGAAAAATAAATTACGCGTGTAGGAGCGTGCGATTTCGTAAAAATATGGCAATGTTTACAAAAACATTAAAATGCCATAAAACATCGAAACTACAGCCCCCATTCATGCTGGAATTCTGTGATTCAGCAGCAAATAAACGATTTGTAGACTCATATAAAATTTTCTAATATTTCTATCACAACACACTGTGTTAAACAGGTAAGGATGAAATACAAATCATAAATAAGTGCACATATGTGCAACCTAATACTGATCTATATTGCACACAAAACCAAGCAGAATGAGATACATAGAAGCGCTTATCGGATAATAGATATACTTAAAATCCTATATCAAAAAGTGTTACCTAAAAAAAGTTATATTTGAAAATCCTTTTCTGCATGCTGATGTAATAATTTTACAATTGATTAGTAACAAGGACCAAAGATGGTTTAAACATTCTGTTTTTCAAAGCAATCATTTATTTATGTGAGCGGTCACATTTGAACAATTACTTCTACTATCGAAGATGATATTAACAAAGAATACACAGAAACCTATAGAACACAAAAATAACTCAGTTTTCACACATTGGATAATGCTTAACTCTTTCCTGTATAATCACTGGTTTTTACGTCATTGGAATTTTATACTATAATTTTGATACAAGCAATTTCTTCTTTTATCACAATATTTTCTTCCACATAGAATGGTTTTGTTTCAAATTGCAATCACTTTTCATTGTCGTCTGCAACATGTTTCAAATTGGGCCAGTCTAAAACTTCGAGAAACAGGAAAGGGTTAAAACAGGTTTGTATTTACTCTTTTTTTCAGAAATAAAATGACCAGACTATGTCTAGATTACATATTCACATTAGCTTATCAAGGTCTTCTATACTTAAATGCCTCCATGCACAAAAATTCTAGAAATAGGGAGAAGGGTTGATGCAGAGATGATTCAGAAGATTATTACAGTTAGAAGAGTGGTAAGAAAAAGATGCTGTTTTGTAAGCCAGGTGACATGGTAACAGAGATGAGCAAGGCAACTGGGAAAGAAATAGTGTCATGTTAAGCGACAACTCATTGGATAACTAAAAGGTCGTCACTTAACAGAATGGTTGCTAAAAACATTTTTTTCATAGGATTGATTTGATTTCATACATAAATTATTACAGAATTCTTGCTTAATCCTATGTTGTTTGGACTCATTAAAATCATGTCACTGAGTTCCAAATATATTGGACTCAGTTATGTTATGTTTTTAGCAAATACAACCACTTCTTTATGAGAGCTTTTGATTTTTAAAAGGAGATTTTGACTGTGGCCGCTTGATGGAAGTGGTCGCTCAACAGAGGTGGTTGTTAGAGTAAGGTGTATCAATACTAGATGGTTGTCCAAGGACAACTGCTGTCGAGCCCGCAAAGTTTTGTAGGCATCATGCTCCGGACAAGCACAATTTTAGTGTTTGACCTTGAGCTTTGACCTTGAAGCTATCCAAAATTTCTATCAAATGGGACATCTACTCATAATGGAAAATAATTGTGCAAATTTATTTTGAAATTGTAGGAGAAATGCTCTTGACAATCACAATTTTAGTGTTTGACCTTGAGCTGTGACCTTGACATTAGAACTATCCAAACAAGAGTGCCAAGTCACAATATACGCCGCCACTTTGCTGCTGTTTCACAAAAATAATTGTAGACACTACTTATTTTGACAGAACCAAATTCAAAACATTTGCCAGTTTCATTTAAATCAAGACAAAAAGTTAGGAGGAGTTGCGTTCACAATGCTGCAATTTCAATAAACACAAGATACTAAGTTTTAAGGGGGCATAATTTAGGGAAAAATTAACGATACATAAAGTCCTTACTTCATGCACATCTACCAATTTAGGTTACAACATCCACCAAGTTTCATTTAGATCCAGCGAGAAATTAAGTAGGAGTTGCATTCACAAGGATTCAATTTCAATAAGCCCCAGAGACTAAGTTTTAGGGGCATAATTCAAGGAAAAATCAATGAACCATATAATCCTTACTTCATGCACATCTACCAATTAAGGTGATAACATTGACCAAGTTTCAAAAAGATAATGAATTAAAATTGTCACTTCAAGAACAATGTACCATTCCATTTATTACAATTCTTACTGCAGAACAAAGAGACTTCCATGTAGATGGTAACCAGGATGCTACAGGCAAAACATTAAACGTCTAGGCCTTATGACTTTTAAAAGTTTCCTTTCCTTTGCCATGGCAATCAGATTTCTTGACAGAATTCAATTCTTTTAACAACTTTTGGTACAGCTAGAACATCCCTTTAAAGTTTCAGCCTGACAGTCAACAGACACTAAGCAATCATAATAGCTCATCTTAAGCACCACATACTTAGGTTAGCTAAAAACATCATGTTTTCTAAAAAAAAATCTGCAAAAAAATATCAAATTTTGTACCTACTCTTTATTTAAGAATTAGGTGTTAAATTGAAAATCAAGCAAAGTGTGTGGTGTAGCCTTCAGTGGAACATTATTTGAAAGTATAGATTTTTTTCCAGGACAAATAACTAGATCTTTCTATCAAACAAACAAATATTCCATTTTTTAACAAAAAACTTGAGGATTACCTCTTTACTAGTAATCTTGTCAAGCAGGTCTTCACTAGGAGTACCAACTAAGGATAATATACGCGTAAGTTGATCAATGTCTGTCCTTATTAAGGAAAAAAAGAGTTGTTCAATTGTTCAATCGCTGGCCCCAGCAACTTACTCTGTTGGCCTTACCTATTGACTCTAAAAGGAAGTTCCATTTTGATTTTAAATGGCGTTATTTTGAAAAGTTAGTAGCCGGTAGCATGTAACAAAATTGTAGAATGGTTTGTTGGCAACCCAAACATTGTAACTATAGCTTGAAATTAAGTCGCCTAACCAACAAAAATGCTTTACATAAATGATGGCCAATATCAGAGTTTAAAGTAAACTTCCAGTATAAATGAAAGATTCAAATTGTTGACTGATTATTTGATTGACAGCCGCGATTGGTAAATTGAGGTAAATTTAGTGCGACAGAGATATCAAATGTTAGTTTGCATTATTTTGCTCAGAAACATAAAACAATAAAATGAAGTTATAGTGTTAAAACAGCAGACCCATCCCATCGCAAAAAAAAAAAATATTGACAAAAATGTTGCATTTGAACATTCCCTTCAGGTCTAAATGAATGATTTGACTAGTCTTTTGGTTTTTAGATTGACAGCTGTCTACCATCAGTTATATCAAAAAGGCATATGAGTCAAGAGCAGCCTATTAAGTGAGTTTTTACTTCTTTAAAACAAACTGCATTTGTGACAAACATTTCCCTTATTGCATATCTCTTAACCCTTTCCGGTTCAAACACGGGATTTTACGTTCCTGTGATTTTATACTTGAGAAAACATTGTGGAAATAGAAGAAATTGCTTGTAACAAGCAATTTCTTCTTTTTCCACAATGTTTTCTACCACATAGGATGGTTTCATTTCAAATTGCATCTAGTTTTCATTGTCATCTGCAGCCTCTCCGAATTTGGACTAGTCTAAAATTTCCAAAAACGGTCCAAACATGTGTTTTTATGTTGCTGTTTTTTCATACTTGAGAAAACATTGTGGAAAAAGAAGAAATTAAAGAAACAATCAATTCCTCCTTTTACCTACAGTATTTTCTACCACACAGGATGATTTTATTACAACATGCATTTAATTTTCATAATAGTCTGCAACCTCTTTCAATTTGAATCAGTCAAAAAATTGGAAAGGTTTAATAAACTAGAGGCACTTGAGCATGATAATAGATCTACTGTCCCAAAATTATTCATACAAATATTTTGATACAAACAATTTCTTTTACATAATCCAAGCTATATAAGACAAATGAACAGGGTTGGAAAACCTCTCAGTTGTTCAGAGAAGAACAAATGTTTCATTACAAATCATATCTTTTTTAATATTTTTCTACCAATTAAGGAATCCAAATCATAAGAATTATTCCTGTAAAACTTGGACAAATATTTTATGACAAAATTTTCACAATCTTGACCAAATATCATGTATGAAAGTTAAGCCCACTTGAATAAGCGTAATTTCAGTCACATTATCAACAACTAGAGACAACATGTTGAGCCACCAAATTTTTTACCTGAGCTGTGACATTGAGCTTGTAGCTATCTGAAGTTTGTTTCGAATGGCACATATCCTTATTATGGAGAACATTTATCCAAATTTATTTTGAAATCCATCAATAAAATTAAATGTAGAAGATATGCTGTGGACAATCACAATTAGAATGTTTGACTTGAGCAGTGACCTTGAGCTTGGAGCTGTCCAAAATTTGTTTGATGTTACACATGATGGAGAACCAGTGGGCCAACTAATTTTGGAATCCATCCTTAAATATAGTAGATATGCTCTGGACAAGCTCGATTCGACTAAAGAAAAACACTTCTCTTGATGAATTTGTGTAATTGGTGGGAGATATAATTTGACAAATTTAAATAGACTGACACACTAACACACTAAAGCTCACACACCAACTTATGATAATCACAACTACATCTCCCTCACCAAAAGTGGGCTTGACAGACATATTAATATAAATATCCGAGTTCAAAGATCACTTCTGGTCTTAACAAATGATCTGATTGGTCAATAGATTTAAATTGACATCAGTAATCAAATGTGAAAGGATACGATCAGTTCCTGGAAAAAGTGGACGACCTGTCAACATTTCTGCCATTATGCAACCTACGGACCATATATCAACTGAAATAAAACATACATCATTATGAGACAAACTGACTGTCAACAACGAAAAAATATACTTAGATGACATGTGCAAACATCATTTTAAAACAATAAAGGCTTACTGTATCAACTAGTTATCACATATAAGAAAATATTGTAAATAAGAAATTATGTTTTCCAACTATTAATTTCAACTTTCAAGGCATGTTTCAAATCATTTCCATCCTTTTGCAAAAATTCAAGTTCTTTTTTAATTAACCTTTCCTGTTTTTCGAAATTTCAGACCTGTCCAAATTCAAAGGTTTTGCAGATGCCAATTCAAAGTTGATTTTATTTGAAAGTATCATTATGTAGGGTAGAAAAAATTGTGGAAAAGGAAGAAATTATCAAAAGCAATTTCTTCTTATTCCACAATGTTTTCTCAAGTATAAAAACATGGGGACGTAAAAACCAGGGATTGAGTAGGAAAGGGTTAAAAGTAATCTGATTTTTAGGCAAATAGTTAGAGTCAAGATGGTTTGCATAAATAACATAATGTAGCAGCCTGAAGTGATACCAATTTTATCTAGTACCCAATAAGAATTTCACACAAATTTCTCTATCAATTACAAATATATGGTTTTTGAATAGAACAAAGTTTATTCTTTCTCTATTCATTTAAACATTAGTTTAAGTGTTTGAGTTGTACAACAGTTACATAAATATCAATTGTAAAACAGGAAATTAACACTTCTCTTCAATAATTCTTCTAACTTGAGATTTTTATTGCAAGTATAGAACCAGAGTTATAATTCAAAGCAAATGCACATTGCATTATTCACCTATTCCAACATAATCCTGTTTTCTTACATCCCTCTTAAAAACAATTGAAACAAGCATTTTTTCCATTTCCCAATATGTTTTTTGACCAAGAAAAAAAAGATTTTAAATTTGATCATCTTGAAGTCGTCTGCAACTTCTTTCAATTTGAACCAGTCTACAGTTTTGTCATCTGGTCAATTAAGTACCTGTTCTATTATAGTGCATCCAATTCAACATAATTTCAGGTGCTCTGTACCAGCGTGTTGCTACATAACCTGTCATTTGATCATCGGTGTGGCGGGCTAGACCAAAATCTAATATCTGAAAGAAAATGGCATGAGTTTGTTACCAATACATTGCAACAGAAAGTTTTAGAAATTATGATCCTCATATTTGACCAGAACTTTATAGTTGACCTTGGTACCAACATTAAAGGTATAACTACTGGGAATACACATCTAAAATGGCCTTATAGCCTACCATTCAAAGTTATTGGCAATTGTTTCATTTCTTTTTTATTTGACAAATGGACTAACAAGGTAGTGGACAAATAGATAGGGTACAAACAATATGCTACATTCTTTTTATGATCTTTGTCACAACCACTGGTCACTAACTTGCATCTTTTCTAGCATACTTCGCTATAACCAAAATCATCTCAGGGTTTTTCAAATGGTATCAGGGGTGCCTTGTGGCTCAGGGTTAAGGCAGATGTTCAGGTTTGAGCAGCTGGTTACAGAGTTTGGTCTTAGAATAAAAGGCATTCAAAGTCTTTGCATAGATCTTGATCATGCACAAGTGAACTTCATTGTGATATAACTAAAAGATTGTTCAAAATGATATAAATCCAATTCTTCAAATATTTTCCAGCTAACAAGAACATAGCCTTTTGGCAGAGAGATAAGGGGGAGGAGCTCAGATATCTGAGGCTTCAAAGAGAATAAATAAGGTGTCTTTGTGAAATACTAATGTCCGCCAAATCGCATTTTTCTTTTCAAAAGCTTGTCCATAGTAAATGATCTTAACCATTTCAGGAGACTTTGACTTTTGTAAAAGCAGATGAATGAAAATGAAAGCTAATATCATGCCAAATATTATAATTGTACTCTGAAAAGGATAGAAACAAACTAATATATGAAGTATTTTAGGGGTAAAGTGTTAAGATTTTTACCTTGACCTTGAACTAATGACTCTGACTAGAAGTCCATCATTGACAGGTACTTGCATATCAAATATTAACCTTGAATGTTGAAAAGTATAGAACAGGGCTGAACCTAGGGCACAGGATTGTGGCATCACATTTTTCTATTAGGCTTGGCCACAAAAGAAGTCCACTCAGTGCATGTCAAGCATATTTTTTAAGATTGGTGCATACAAAAAAAATGACCAATTGCGGCTGTCAATCAAGGAATAAACCAACCAATGAAATAATTTATTCAGCCTGGCCCTGAGCTTTTCAACTCAACCTTTATTGTTGGTTTGGCGACTTAAACGTCGTTATTACAGCTTATTCAAGCTGTAGTTACAACGTTCAGGTCAACAACCAACCATTTTACTTTTTTATTACATGCTACTGGCCATAAATTTTGCAAAATATTGCTGTTAAAAATCGAAATGGAACTTCATGGCGGACTTAATGGACGGGGCTTAGGGAGTCATTAGGCGGGGCCAGCAATTGGTCAATTCATAAAGTGTGGCTGTCAAATCTACTTGTACAGCCATCCTCTTATTCAAATACAATTACTTACTTGTATAATTTGGTTATCTGTTAAAATTCAAATCTACAAGATTCATTTTCTATTGACCCTTTCCTTCAAAAACCTGGGATTTCACGTCTCTGTGATTTAATACTTGAGAAAATATTGTGGAAAAAGGAGAAATTGCTTGTAACAAGCAATTTCTCCTTTTTTGCAATATTCTCTACCACATAGGAGGGTTTCATTTCAAAGTGTATTCAATTTTCATTGTCGTCTTAAACCTCTTCAAATTTGGACCAGTCTTAAATTTTAAACTAGAGGCGCTTGAACGCCTGATTCGCTCCACCGGCCTGAAATTACTTATCATTCATGAGAAATTTGGTTGAAAACCATCCTGCAGTTTGCAAGAGTAAGATTTTCAAAATTTCAGTATATATCATATATGGGGACAAGTCTGCTAAAAAAAAGCCATAATTTTCATCTGAACCATATTTTATGAAGGAATCTGACAAAGAGTCACCATAGGGTTTTTCTGTGATATTTGTTGGAAACTTATATTGTTTTTAATCACTGTATACCATAAATGGAAATTAGCCCTATCTATTTAAGCCAATCATCTCTTATTTAAGCAATCTTAAAAGGGGTCACCTAGGGATCATTCCTGAGAAATTTGGTAGAAATCTATCCAGTGGTTCTTAGATGAAGACTTTAAACGGTTTCACCATATATGGAAATTAGCCCCGCCCATTTAAGCCATGCTTTTCATACGATCAAAATTCTTTGAATGAACCTGATAAATGGTCACCCAATGATCATTCCTGTAAAATTTGGTTGTAATCCATCAATGGGTTTCTGAGAAGAAGATTTTTGAAGGTTTCACCATATATGGAAATTAGCCCCATCCAATAAAGCCATGCTTTTCATCCAAACTAAATTCATTGAAGGAATCTGATAAATGGTCACCCAATGATTATTCCTGTAAAATTTGGTTGTAATCCATCCATTTGGTTTCTGAGAAGAAGATTTTTGAAGGTTTCACCATATATGGAAATTAGCCCCGTCCAATAAAGCCATTTTTTTCATCCAAACTAAATTCTTTGAAGGAATCTGATTAAGGGTAACCCAATGATCATTCCTGTAAAATCTGGTTGAAAACCATCAATGGGTTTCTGAGAAGAAGATTTTTGAAGGTTTCACCATATATGGAAATTACCCCCACCCATTAAAGCCATGTTTTTCATCCAATCAAAATTCTTTGAAGGAATCTAATAAAGGGTCACCGAATGATCATTCCTGTAAAATTTGGTTGAAATTCATCTATTGATTTCTGAGAAGAAGATTTTTGTAGGTTTCACCATATATGGAAATTAGTCCCCCCCCCCCCACACCCATTTAAGCCATGTCTTTCATCTGATCAAAGTTCTTTGAAGGAATCTGATAAAGGGTCACCCAAGGATCATTTCTGTGAAATTTGGTTGAATTCTGTTCAGCACTTTCTGAGGAGAAGATTTTTAAAGTAAAAGTTTAGTTTACGGACACACGGACAGACACATGACGGACACAACGCCATGACAGTAGCTCGCTGGCTTTCAGCTACTTGAGCTAAAAAGGGTTAATAGCATTTACTGTATTCATTTTTTGATTCCTTTTTATTAGAACTTCAGTTAACTAATTGGTTAGTACGAGCTTCTATGCTAAAGAATTGTGTTAAACAAAAGGAATTCAGTCTATATTGCTTCAAAATTAACCTTAGGGTCAGCATACTCAATTTATGACTAAGACCTGTACTGTGGTAAGACTGAATGTTTGATGACAGTGCACAAGCAAGTAAGGATCACAAAAGCCCACTATCAGTAATTTGTGCTACAGTGAACTTAACGTCAAAACCACTGATCAACTTTGAAATGAAAATAAACTGTTACCTTTAATTCACAGTCTTCATTCACAGCAATGTTGCTAGGCTTTAAGTCCTGAAAATAAATTGAACCTATGAAAACACAACCCTACAATTCTGATTTAGAAAACAATTTGTGAAAAAGAGAACTTCCTTGTTGCAAGAAATATCTTCTTTTCACACAATGTTTTCTACACTGCAATTCGCTTACTTTTCAATTCATTGTTTGAATTGTCATCTGAAACCTCTTTGAATTCTGACCCATCTAAATTCTCATGAAAATGGGTTAAAACAGAAATTAAAACTTTCACTAGGAATCATTACTTTATTAATGTCTTTGCTCTCTTTACACATTTCTAAACAGTCTTGAATTCAGACATGCTTAACAAATATAGTAATGGAGAACATTATATGAAAGGAAAAAGCTGCTTAATCCAAAGAATTTACATACCCATTTCCTGACAAAAACTATAGAAAATATCAAGGACAATGATGAAAATACTTTTTACAAGCAATTTCTTCATCGTCCAAAAGACAAAACAGTAAGACTTAATGATTTAAAATTTTTATGTGCAACTTCTTTGAATTTGGACAAGTCTAGAACTTTGTTGTCTGGTAATGGGTTAAATATACCTGGCATCCATAACAAAAAATGACAGTATCTAAAACTAGAGGAGCTTGAGCGCCTGTATTGCTCCATAGGCCTGGTTGTACAGGTTTTCAAGCATGTATCCTACCAATCAAAACTAATTGATAGAATCTGAAAAAGAGTCACCAGAGGATCAATCCAGTGAAATTTTGATGAAATCCATGGACCGAACTGCAATATTTGACGAAATCTAGTCCGATGTTCACTGGCCTGCTTGATTTTTGCCCGGCACGTTATTAATCGAATGACTTCCATAGAAATGGTCCAAGATGCTGGGACGGCTCGATTACCGAACAGCTATAATCGAGTACGCTCTATCTAAATTTCCATCTACATTGGTCATCATGGAACTCCTTGTGGATTCAATTTCACCTGCGGGTATGGTCAGAATATACATTCTTTTGTTTGTCAAACCCTTTGTATTGTAACTTCAGAAAACGTCCGAGTCATGATTTCAGGACGTT
This sequence comes from Fragum fragum, assembly GCA_946902895.1. NCBI lineage: Eukaryota > Metazoa > Mollusca > Bivalvia > Cardiida > Cardiidae > Fragum > Fragum fragum. Next base: position 42,149,861 of record OX336371.1, read on the forward strand.
TTCCTAGAATCTCGGATGTTAATTACGTCCGGGTCTGATTTTCCGGACGTTTTTTTTTTTTATTTTCTGGACATAATATAAGTTGACGTCCGCTTATTGAGAGCACTGTATTGTGTGTGTAAAAAGCCATGTTTAACATCAGAAACCTTAGATACTTAAAAGTTTTTACAAGTGAATTATGCAGTCACATTGTCTTTATATTATTAAAGAAAGATAAAGTTTCCCAAGACAGGAACACCCCTAACTGACCAATCACGGCTGTTATTCAAATCAACCAATTAAATCAATCAACTAGACCAGGAGTTAAGTTTGAACTCTGACATTGGCCGCCATTTATGTTGGTTTGGCAACTTAAAGGCTGTAACTACACTTAATTCAAGCTGTAGTTACTGCGTTTAGGATGCCAACCATTCTTCTGTTTTTGTTGCAGCTTACTGGCCATAACTTTTGCAAAACAACACCATCTAAAATCAAAGCTGAACTTCCTGAGGGAGTCAAGTGTAAGAATAAGGGCGTGGGGCCGGTAATTGGTCACTTACGCATTATTGGTGACTACCCTAAGCAATGTTATTATTTGCTAACTTACCCTGTGAATGATTCCTGCTGAGTGTATGTACTGAAAGTATACAATAATTGGTAGATCAGGTTAAGAAATTTAAAGTGGAATACCTCAAATCTTGAAGAGTGACCTCGAAATTTAGGCGGTTGATTCACATATCGTCAGGCAGAATACTATACAATGATACCCTTACATCAAGATCTTGAATACTCTCTTAACCCAATAGTAGACAACAAAATTTCAGGCTGGTCCAAATCCTAAGGAGTTACAGACAACAATTTAAAGTTTATGTTTTTTTTTCAACTTTCTGGGTAGAAAACATTGTGACAAATGAAGAAATTGCTTGTGACAAGCAATTTCTTCATTTTGCACAATCTTTTCTGAATTGTTTTTATTGAGGGTTGTCAAAAAGCGTCATTGTGTGGGAATGGGTTAAGACTATGAAAGAAGTATAAAGGAAGTGGCCAAGTATAAGTTGACAGAACTTGTGGCCAAACCCTTTTGCCTAAATTTTTAATCTCATGTTGTAAATAATGAAATTCTGAGGCAACAGTAAATATTTTACACATTCCCAAACAATACCCTTTTTCTAAGTCCCTCACGAAAAAAGTTGTCTGCACCTTTTTGAATTTGGACCAGTCTAAAATATTGGTGTGTACTAATGGATTAGTCCAATAAAAAAGACAGAAAAGCTGAAAACTAAAATTCATAGGAAAATTGATGGGAGAAACTTTTGGCTATGAAATCAATTTGCTGTTAAGATATCATCAGACAACTAAATTTCAGTCTGATCAAAATTCAAAGTTGTAGATGGCAATTTTAAGTTGATGAAATTTACATTGAAAACATTTTGGATGATGAAGAAATTTCTTGTGACAAACCATTTCTTCATTGTCCAAAATGTTTACCAAAGCCTTTCTCTCCGGGTGGCAAAAAGAGTTATTGTGTGATATTTATCAACCAATAGTTTTGTTCAATAATTATGTAGGGTCAAAATAAAGTTTTACATTCATCTGATTTCATCTGGTTTTCTGTATGTTAACCCTTTTACATTGAATTTAAATTCCTTTTGTATTCTTCATACATAATTAGACATATAAGAAAAAATACAGAGCAAACATTAGAATTACTTGTTACAATGATTCTTTTGTTTTGAGGAGATGAGTAGCACACCATTTGTTTTCATCAAGATATGGACCTAAAAACTTACTCACAATGCTTGAATATGGAAAGCTTATTATTCTTCTAATTCAATGCATTCAAGCAAAACAAAGTAAATATTTTCTAGTCTTGTGTTAAATTTCATTGATCTACCTTGTACTCAAACATACAAATAAGCTGCTTACCTAAAATCTTGTTCATAGAAGTATAAAATAAATTATCCAATCAAAAAACTTGATAGAAGACATTTATATCAAATCATTTTCAAATGCTTTCTATCTCATGCACAGTATTTCTTTCATTCAACTGTCTTGGATTGGAACAATTTAATCCCTTACAAGTCGATTGATTATTATTATAATTAAATGGGGTTTAACATCACTTTTAACCATTACCAGATGACAAAATCTAGACTGGTCCAAATTGAAAGAGGTTACAGATACAAATTCACAATGGTGAAAAAAAAAGCCTTTTTGGTAACAAACATTGTGGTCTTAGAAGAAATTGCTTGTCTTTATCTTAACCCTTGTCATGCTGAACCCGGAATTTTCCGGATTTTGGCAAGTGGTGTAGACCAAGATCAGCCTGCAAATAAGTGCAGTCTGATCTTGGTCTACGCCTTCTGCTTGTACTTTTCCTGCCAGAGTTGTTCATGAAATTAATTTCTAAAAGAAATATTGATTTTGAACAACAAATTCTATCAGTGCTTTCAGCCCTTTGATTTTACAACAATTCAGTCAGATAATTTATACAGCATGACAAGTGTTAAACAATTTCTTCCAAAGTACATTTTTGAAGAGAGTGAAAAAGCAGGATCATGTGGTAAATGGTAAATATTCAGTCTACAATTTAGTCATCAGGAAATGGATCAAAATATGCTTTCAAGCTTTACTTAAAGCTTCTGTCACTTGTTTGTTTGTTTGTTTTTCTTCTTTATTTCTTTGGAGTTCAAGAATTCACAAAAAAAAATCCGAGAGTTTACTTACCTTGAGAGCTCGTAGCACTTGATAAATAAGAAACTGTACATGGTCATCACTGAGGGTCTGTGTCTTGATTATATTGTTCATGTCTGCTCCCATTAAAGCTGTTACTAAATATCTGAATGAAAACAACATCAGAACACAATTTAGTACAGGTTTAACCCATTATAAGATGCCAAAAGTCAAAACTATCTAAACCTGAAAACAGATCTTTGCAAATGATAATTCTAATATTCATACATCTCATATCTCAGCAGCTGTCATTTAACCCTTTCCTGTTTTGTAAAATTTTAGACCCATCTAAATTGAAAGAGGTTGCAGACGATAGTGAAAATTGGATGCAATTTAAAATGAAACCATCCTATGTGGTAGGAAACATTGTGGGAAAAGAAGAAATTGCTTGTAACAAGCAATTTCTTCTTTTCCCACAATGTTTTCTAAAGTATAAAAGCACAAAGACGTAAAATCCCATGTTTGAACAGGAAAGGGTTAAATGGAATACTCCAGGCATTCCAGCATATTACATCAAGGTTCCCCTTGGATAATCAGGGATCCCTCCCATCAAGATGTTAAAATTTCAAAGAAGGTAAATTTTATCTTATCTTATCAGGAGCAATAGTTGATATCCTTAAATAGACAATACATGTATTTGAGAATTTTTTAAGAATCCTGGTGGAATCCTTAGCTAGGAACTACTGAAATCCCTTTGATTTTTTTTTTTTTTCATTTCTTTTATTTTTTTGTGACCTTTGGTCCTTGGACCATAGTGTTAACCAATTACTACAAAATTATGCTTTCTTTTGCCTGAAGAAATTCAATCACTTCCTTCACTTTGGAACAGTCTAAAATTTTGTCCTTTGGTAATGGATTAATGTCCAACCTTACATGTAAAAATTCCAGTACTACAGTAACAACATGTTTACAAATATTGACCAGTTGTTTATTGATAACCCCCGTTGACTGATATTTTTAAGATCATTTCCTTCCTTTTGGTTCATGATATAGAACTTACACATCATCAAATTCTTCAAATGTTATAGCTGGTGTGAACACATCAAGTAGACCAATCACCTACAAAAAAAAACAAAAAACATTATTCAATCCATTTCCACAAAATTCTGCTTTTAACGCCCCTTCAAGAAAAGAAGGTTTGGAAGACATAGAGGAAAATGAAGAAATTGCTTGTAATCAGAAATGTCTTCATTTTCCACAATGTTTTTGACTAGAAAAGACAATTATATTAAGCAAATGGTGTTTTCAGGAATCATATTCGGCATGTGTGGCAAATGAAGCTTGTTCATGAAATCCTTTAACCTTTTCTATGTTATACAAAAGTCATTTCAATTACCAAGTACGATGAAACAGGTTTTGACAATTTTTTGAAAAAAAGTTCCTGGATACCATATATAAACATAAGCCACAACCATAATTTTCAATGAATCAAAATTCATTGAAGAGTCTGAAAAAGAGTCAAGAAAATCATTCCACTGAAATTAGATTGAAATCCATCAACTGTTTTCTGAGAAAAAGAATTTCAAAGCTTTCACCATATGGAAATTAGCCCGGCCTTTTAAAGCCATATTTTTTCATCATATAAAAAGTCTTTGCCTTCCAAGGATCATTTCTGTGAAATTAAGTTGAAATCCATCATCTGGTTTCTGAGAATAAAAATCAAAGCTTTCACCATATATGGAAATTGGCCCCACCTATTTAAGCCATATTTTTCATCCTTTCAAATTCTTTGACCAAATCTGATAAAAGGTCACCCAATGATCATTGCTGTAAAATGAAAAGAAGATTTTTAAAGGTTTCATCACATTTGGAAATTAGCTCTGCCCATTTAAGCAATGTTTTTCATCAGATCAAAATTTTTTTAACAAATCTGATAAAGGTCATCAAAGGATCAATTTTGTGAAATTTGGTTGAATTCTGTTCTGTACTTTCCAAGGAGAAGATTTTTAAAGTGAAGTTTACTGACAGACAGACCAACTGATGCCAGACACAAGGCCATGACAAAAGCTTGCTGGTTTTCAGCCAGTGGAGCCAACAATTCAATGACTTTAAATTGTTATATGCAACCAGTCTAAAATCTTGTCTGATTATGGGAAAAGATATCATCCCCTTTCAAAAATTAACTACAACTCACTACAAAAGGACCATGGTGGTCCTTACTTGCTCACCTGATCTCTTATAACCTCTATTGTCATTAAGGTTCCTTTCCTTTGGTATTTTATTTGGGAGAAAGTTCTAGAAACAAGGCCCTGCAGGTTATGAGAAGTTTTGAAGATTTCCAGTCAAGCTTGATATGCATTCTGAGCAATTTGGCAATGATTCGGCAAAGATTGTGGCCCACAGAAAAGGTTTTACTACAGATATGACCTAGTTACAATGCTCCTAAATGCAAAACCTGTATTCACAGTTGACCTAAATATTAACAAATATTCTGAACAACTGGAGAAGGAACACAAATCGCTCACCCGAGGCATCTGCAAATTACAGTACTTTTTTTGTATAAAAAAGACATAGCTTTAGCAAAATAAAACAAATAAAAGACTTCGGGCATAATACAAAACTATCAGGTAATGCTATACAATAAACATGAATGCCTATGGCTTTATGGTCTAATCCATTACAAAACTATACCACATTTTGACACCCTCAAGGAAAATAGGTTTACAAAAATTCTCCATTTCTCACAATGTTTTCATCCCTAGAAAATCCTTTGATTGAAATATCAATCATTATCAAACTTTAATTACCATCTGCAATTTCTTTTAATGTGGACCAACTTTAAGAGGAAAAGACTTTGAAATTGATCTAATTGAGCATTTTACCATACTTTGGGCCTCTGGGGCAGGACCACTTTGACCCAATAGGTATTATTTTAGCAATCTTGGTTGAGAACAATCTAGATGTACGATAATCCATTTATGAATGCATTATAACTTATACATTGGGACAGGAAGATATTTGAACATGCCCTTATTGAGTGTTTTTCATAACTTTTGATCCCCTGGGAAAGGCAGTTTTTGTCGAAAGTGGTATAACCTCAAGAAACATGGTGGACATCGATAATGTTTGGCTATGTTTTTAATATAAATGCACTAGGCCCTATATTTCAGAAGAAAAAAAATTAAAATTTAGCTATTTACACGACTTTCGACACCTGGAGCAGAGATGTTTTTGATCCTAAGGGCATATTTTCCTGCAACATATTCAAACATTATTTAGTAATGCTACATACCAAAAGTGAATATCCTTCACCTTATGCTTCATCAGAAGAAGACATTTGAAATTACTCTAATTGGGTGTTTTCCCAAATTTTGGACCTTTTGAGCAGGGTCATGTTTAATCCTAAGGCTATGATATTAGGAACCATCTGGCTATGCCATATACCAAACATGAATGCCTTAAGACTTTGTAGATTGGGAGGAGAATACTGTTGAACTTGGTCTAATTGAGCATTTTTACAAACTTTGGACACCCATGGAAGGGGCGCTATTTACCCTACAGGCACAATTTAATCAAAATTGATAGAAAACAGTCATGCTATGTTACATTCCAATTATAAATGCCCTCAGCCTTAAGGCAAAGAATTCTTTTTTAACCTACTCAAATCTTGCGCTTTTCCCTATTTTGGCCACCTATTGCAGGGTCGTCTTTTGATCCTAGGAGCAAAATTTTAAGTGAAATAGTACAAAACCATCTAGTAATGCTACAAATCAAATATGAATGTTCTAGGCCTTATAGTTTACAAGGACTAGCCTTTTGAACTTGCTCTAATTAAGCATTTTCCAAACTTCCAACCTCAGGAGTGGGGCCATTATTGACTCCAGGGATATATTTTTTGAAAACTTGGCAAAGAGCCAAGTGATTAGGCTACAAATAAAATATAAATGCCTTTGGCCTTGTAGTTTCTGAAAAAAAAAATTAAAAAGTTTTACTGAAATTTCAAATTTTCAAATGCTACAGCAACCAGTGTTTTTCACGGAATGAAATTCTTTAAAACAACTTTTGTGCAAAGAGCCAAATGTGATTAAGAAGTGAGATGCTATTTTTGGATCAAGATTAACCTGTCATGCTTAGCCAAGAATATTCCTGTTTTGAAAGTAGGTGTAGATAAAGATCATACTTTTTTTTTTTATAGAAATATTGACCAATAATTAGTGCTTCCATTGCTGTCAATCTGTTTATTTTAATGCAATTTATTCATCATGATAAGGGTTAAGAGGATTCCAATTCATCTACTCTTTCATGTTTGTTCCGAACTTACATTTTCATGTCTCATATGTTTCAACATTCGAAGTTCCCTGTAGGTACGCTTTGCATGAATTGCAGATTGGAATGGCCTTGATAGTTTCTTTATTGCAACTTTCCTATTTGAGTTGATCTCTAAAGCTGAACTGAAAAGATAAGATTAAATACATTTTTCAATTCATTACATCATGCACAGGAAATCTTGTTATAAGAGACCACTGAATGAACTGCTAGAATGTAGATGCTTATCATGAAATTGACCAATCACAGCTGTCAATCAAATAACCAGTCAACCATTAAAATCATTCATTGGGACCAAAAATGAGAGTTGGCTGCCATTTTTGTTAACTATTTTTGTTGGTTTTGCGACTTAAATGTCATAACTACAGCTTTTTCAGGCTGTAGTTTCAATGTTTAGGTTACCAACCAACTATTCTACTTTTTGTTACATGCAACTGGCCATAAATTCTGCAAAATAACGCCGTTTAAAATTGAAGAGGGACTTCCTGTTGGAGTCAATGGACATGACATGGCATGTTTTTTGTTTTGTATTGTTTCTCTTTTTGATTGTTGCTCTGGCAACTATGTGGAAGGGTTTGCTAACCTGCTAAATGGGATTTTTTTTCTAAACTAAGAAAAGATGAGTCAAAAAAATATTTAAATTTGGAATTATACATTACACAATAATTGCTTGAATTGAATTCAAGGCAGAATTTAGCAAATTCCTACCCTAAGTCAATTTCATTATACTTTGAAAAAACTCCATGAAGAATACCTAGTCTTTTCCTATTGAAATTACTACTTACTGGTAATTAAAGATAATAAACAAGTAATACAAACATATTTTGAAATGACTGATTTTAGAACAGGACTTGTTTTCAGTATTTCATATGGGGAACAGGTCCTGTCAAAATTGGAAATAGATTCTTTTCATTTTGGATTCTTCTACACAGGACCATAGAAAGAAAATTACCTCTTCCAGTCTAACTTACTGTAAAACTGGAAACATAATCCAGCATTTCCAAATATTTTTTTCTTTCATCTAATTATCGTGAGTTATCAATAATGGGCTACAAATTGATAGTTAAATTAGGGCAATAGGAAATTCACAAAACATAACTGACATTTGAACAAGAATCTTGGTCCCATCAAAACTTAATCCTAATTCATAGTGTTCAACCTTGGGAAACTCGTACACGGTGAAGGTAGACATTTCAAACTCAGTCTCATTCTGTAGTAAAAATTTTCAAGTCTTTTACTTGGAAAGTCGAACAAAGGATTGGACTTATAAGACATGTACTTTTCTACTTGCAGACAATCAGTGCATTTTTCAAGACCACTTGATAAGGACAAGTAAATACAAGGCCAAGTAAAAAGATGATCCCAAAGATAACTCATTACATCTAAAACAATTATCATGATGTTAAAATTAAAGATTAGAAAATATTGTGGTTAATGTATACTATACTGGGTTCAAGCATTTTTTTTCATTAATGATAATGTTTGCCTCAAACTTAACCCATTCCCACACAACAAAATTTTAGACTGGTCCAAATTGAAAGAAGCTGCAGACAACAATTTCAAGTTAATAGAATTTTGAATTTTTTCTTCATTTGGGGTAGAAAACATTGTGGATAATGAAGAAATTGCTTGTTACAAGCAATTTCTTCATCGTCCACAATGTTTTCATAAGCTTTTTTCTTGAGGGGCGTAAAAAGGAGGGATTGAAGTTGAAAATCATGTCTGACTTGTCAAGGGACAAGTGGAAAAACTCTATATTTTCACACTCCTGAGTCATAAGTTGATTTGCATATCTGTTTATGACACCTTGCTGTCAAAGTATGTATGGTGTGTCAAAATAACATTTTCCTTGAAAATTAAACAATTGATTTAACTAGTTTATATTATGGCTTGGTAATATGATCTTGATCAGAGTTATTATTTAGCTCTTTCTTCGCCACTGTTTCAGGGGAGAATCTTATTGTGCAGTATAAAAACAAAGGAAATAACATACTTTTAAACAACTCTGGGGGCTAAAACCACCAGCCCTATCAGAAAGATTTATGAGTGCATGCATGCATGCATGACACACACAGTGCCATAATCATGGGGTCTTTAATTTGACCGAATATTGGTCTATAGGATGGTACACATAAGGAGTCAAATTACGGATCCCTATGGCCCAATGTCTAAAATGGAGCTAAAAATGAATGGAACAAAACCAGTAAACCTGGTACCAAAAACCACAAAAATACTGTGAATCAAATAAAATCAAGATGTCAACTAATCTAATGAAGAAATGAATTAGAAAGTATCAAAGGACAGTGAGTAAAAAAAACATGTCAACTTCTTGTCCATTGGATAGGACTAGATTTTCATGCTGGGCCATATCTACAGGACTTTGTCCCAAAATCATATCCTTCATGGATTCAAGTTTGAATAATTGAAAAATGCCCTTCTTCAGGTAAAAGAGAACCCATGCAGAAGCTCTTGACTGTCTGAGACTAAAACTATTCTTCTAACAGTGCTTTCAGCTCTTTGATTTCAATAAGTTATTTGAAAATAAATAATACACAGGGTTCTCCCCAGAAATGTTTGAAGGCTTAGTGGCAAATGCGCGGTGTGTTGTCTGCTAACATCTTGGTATGACTATACATAATATAGGTCATTAAAAGTGCTTTTTAGCTTATTTATTGACAGCTCGTTTTTTTTTATTGAGAGTTATTCTTGAATAATATTCTTCATCTTTTTAATTATTATAAGCTAATTTATCTACTCTGAGGCTTATTTTGATACCAACCAATTGTGATATTACTCAGCTTATTTTACCTCTCTATCCTGTTAGTTAGAAAGGGCACTAAATTGTCCAATAAAGAAAAGGATGTGAAAAGGAAAGGTAATGAAAGAATATACCCAAAAGTCTCAAAGGAATGAGTAAAAAAATGTGTCAATTGCTTGTCTATTAGATAGGAATAGCTTTTCATGCTTGGCCATTTTATCAAGTATGTCCAAAAATCATATCCTTGAGGACTCTTTAAAAAAAGCATGGAGTGATGGAGTAAAACTGTTAGATATTTGTTAGGGTGCAAAATTTTAAAAGTATTTTGAGTGTTAGATTAAAAGAGCTGACAAAACATATTTTGGTCATTCAGGGACGGCTCACTATCTGAAAAGAATCGAGACTTGTTTTTGAACGCTGCAATATCAGGTTGCTGTACAATTGTTTCTGGAAGGCTGTTCCATAGTATCACTGTGTAGGGAAAAAAAGAATATTTAAAGTAGGCTGCTTTTGTGTGGATTTGTCTGAAAGATGCTGTGTGCAGCATATGTCAGGTAGTCCTCACTGGTCTTTCAAGATAAGCTGGTACTGGCATTGCAACAAATTATTAACGATTTTATAAAACATGGTGACTCTGGAGATGTCTCGTCTGTATTGGAGAGTTTCCCAACCAAGCTCCTTCTGCATGCAGGTAACACTGTCATAATAAGCAGGGGTGTGGAATTACCATGCCCGACTTGACCAACACTGGCTTTTCTACCTGCAGGCAAGTACATTTTTCAAGGCTACTTGTCCGTGGACAAGTAAATATCAGGGCAAATCTTGAGCGTCATGTTTGTATCTAAGGCTAGAATTTTTTTTTAATGAAGAAAGTGCTGAGTTCCAGCATTTTCTTCTTTAAAAATGTTTTCTCAAACTTTATCTGTTCTTCATCTTTTCATGGGCAAGTCCATTTTGATCCTGGACAAGTAGAAAATCACATTTTACTTATCCATGGACAAGCAGAGAAAATCAGTATTTCCACATCCTTGTAATAAGAGAAATTATTTTGAACCCATCTTGCCGCTCTACGTTGTACTTTTTCCACTTTGTTGATATAGGTTTTTGTGTAGGGGCTCCAAACTGTTGATGCGTATTCTACCTGGGATTTGGGTTATTTCATATTGGCTTTATAAAGACAGAGTTGACCCATTCATGGTTAAAGAACCCTCTCTTTGAATGTATCTATGACTTTGAATACCAGATTGGCACTCTACATGCTAGTTGACTAGCAGCCATGAGCATTTAACATTGGTTTTGCTTCAAAGAGCTTTATAGGAAACAAGAACTTTGAAATCTAAAAGCTTTAATGAAATGTTAGTACATGAAAATCGGTAATCTATCTGTTAATGGTGACTTCACTGTATTGTTGTGATATGAAAATTACTAAAATATATTACCATACTTGTCCGTATGCACCTGACCCAACAGGCGTTAAAAGTTTATAGTGGCTAGGAACTTCCCATACAGTTTTGTTCAGCTCAATACGATAGAATCCCTCTTTCATGCGATGGGATCCATCTTTTACAGGCGCTTGACTCGCCATTAACTCTACGGTACTTGAAAATCCTAGCAGTGACAAGTTTTCGTATGATCACTGCTTCTTGAAAGACAATTTAAATCACAAAATAAATCAAAAAAAGTTCTCGCTTTCCTTGAACTTTACAACTTCCGGATTTCAACCTTGACTGGGTCGCGAAAGTTTAATTAATCCGCAAACTCGTCTACAGTACACTGATAAATAGTAAATGTTTCCAGATGGTGTAAATCTCGCTAAAATCACACATCTGAAAAGTTATAACATGATTCTCAAATTTTATATTATCTTTTCAGATTACTAATAATAAACGCAAAAGTCAATGTCTGTATACATAAATGCATGTAAATAGTTGTGGGGTTTTACATACTTTCCCCGTAGTAGTTTCGGTTTCGTTTAGGGAATGACAAACGCATGCGCAACTGTCATTTCCACGTTTCTCGAGGCCGGCTGGTGAAATACTAGGCAAGCCTGAAATATGGTACTAGACATTGAATTATTTAGATCTGATAAGGGAGGCGACCCTTCCAAAATAAAAGAAAACCAGGCGAAGAGATTTAAAGATGTTTCACTGGTTGATCGCATTTGCAGCCACGACACAGAATGGCGAAAAGGTAACACAAAAAGTGGTATAAAATTCGGACACTTTTATTTGGACAGATGATGCAATGGGAACATGAATACTTTATACTGCTTCTCGAAACTGTTTTCTTTTTCGTTGAAATTATATATTGATAGTCTGGTTGCAATCATTCACTCTACAGGTGTGCACTTTTCTTGCTTGTTGTTGTTTTTCTGAATAAGATTTAGAATTTGGTTAATCATCAGTATTGATTGCCTGTGAATCACCAGTAGATAGAGATTTCTTCTATTCTTCAGCTGTTATCTAGGTTTGGTAGTTGGGGTTTGCATAGTATTTTGTCTATTGGGTTGAGGTGGGCATTGAGGAATTGCTTTTAACCAATTAAACACTCATAATGTATATGTATCTCCAGCATTATTTTTTGGTTGATAGAGTGTGGTAACTAAACTGGCCTGGTTTATCTGAGATGAGACCTATGGAGTCTATGATCACCTCAAATTCCTGCAGGTCCATAGGAGCAGTAGTTCAAAAATCTGCAGGTCCCCCCAAAACTTTAACAGTCCCACAGTCAGCCAAGTCAGAAAAGGGGTATGAATTAAAAAAAAAAAATACAGATTGGGTGAAATTTTTTTAGAAAAAGGTAATTTACTTGCATTTAATAATTTCTCCTCCTATTGTATGGGTTAGGGTGGTATTACTGGAGAGAATGTCCTAGCAAGGCAGGGTTAGCTCTGGCTACAAAAAAGTTGTCGCCATCACTTTTGCCAAATTAAAAAAGTTGGGGCCAAATGGAAAAACTTGGGGCCAAATTGAGAAGGAGTTGGTGCCAAAGTCAAACATTTCTTAACTGCACAATTTTTTTTTTGAACTTATATGTTGTAAAATAAACAATATACATATTAAAGAGGTTGTAAACATGGTAAATCATTCTTAATTTAGTCTTGAATGAATGTACCTAGTCATACACCTACAATGAGTTGACTCATCTTCAATGAGTGCTTTCAGTACTTTGATTAGAAATTCAAGACTTTGATGAGAAAATAGAGAGAAGGAAATAGCAATAAGCCTTATATACTATGCCTGATTTGATGATAGAATAACGTAGACACCTGTATAAAAAAACAATTTAAGGATGAACATTCTTGGGTACGAATGAACAAAAAAGAAATGGTTCGTCTGCTTTTAGGACGGTAGAACTCTTGAAATTTCAGACAAATTTTGACAAACTACAACTGTTACTATCAACAGCTCATCAGAATATCCTTCTTATAAACCATGCATGCTGATTCAGTGTTTAAGCCAGGATTCGCGGTAGCGGTGCCGAGATTAGAAACTGACTGAAACTGTCCGCAGAAATATAGGAAAATATGCACGAATACATAAAATGTATTAATCAAGAAAAGGCAAATGGTGGCCAGTTTGATATAATTTTTGTTAAAGAGAGACAATTCATGCATGATAAATGTATTCAATTTTAGCCGTCATCTAAGGTCATCCCTAAAACTAAGTCACGCCCTCAACACAAAATCAATACGACCCGCCAACCAATGAGCGCATTTCATTAATCTGATTTGCTCTCAATCAGAATTGTAATTAAATTGGGCAATGTGTTGGTCTTGTGTCAGACTCGATGACATAATTGACCCGATATACAAGCCTTTGAGCAATTATACACACCTAGCCCTCGGCCTTGATTTCCGGAGATTAGTCAAAGTAAAAGTATGTATAAGAAAATTATCATTTTTTTGCACCACGAACTTTCGCCAAATGAAAAAAACTTGCGCCAGAATTTTATTTTTGTCGCATTTGGCGACAATGGCGATTGGCAGCGCGAACCCTGATGTGTGCTTGGTTGGATGAGGTTTGACTGATAAATGAGGTTTGACTGATAAATAATTCATAAGCATATTTCCTTTTTTCCTACATTAGCTACTGCATAACACTGACTCATATACAATAGCTGTGCAAGTGTCTACACTCACTAAGTTTTTATTGCAGGTATTACAAGGAAAGGGGCTGTCTTTCCTTTACTCATTCTCAAACAGCAAAATAAAATTTTAGACTAGTCATAGTTGAAAGATGTTGCAGACAACAAAATGAATAGGTCTGAATTGAAAAATAAGGGCCATGTAAATTAGAAATATTTTGAGAAAAGAAGAAATTGCTTGTTACAAGCCAGTTCTTCTTTTCTCACAATGTTTTCCATACCTATATTTCTTTTAGGCATGAAGATGGGTTTGTGTCACTGTGGTGATGGGTTAACTCTACAGGTCCTACAATAGACCAATGTGAAAAATGTAAAAACAAAAACATTTAGGATAAATTTCTTGTTATAAGTAAATCCTCCTTCTGTCACAAAGGTTAGGTAATAGGAGGGAGCATGCCCAAGTAAAGCCTGATGTGAGTTTATGATCATATGTGACGTACAGTTGTAATGTACAGTTGTAAAGAGTAAAGGGAAAAGGTTACAGTTGTGTACACAAAGTGTAAAAGACTGGTACTTGAAGAGAAGGTTTAAATTTCATAAAAGGTTAACACGTCAGCCCAATTAGCTCGGTTGGTAGAGCACTTGACTTCAAACCTCAAGATCACGGGTTCAAGCCCTGGGCTGACAATATCAACAAACTAATTGTCTTTTGGATGAGACGTTAAAGCGAGGCCCATGAGATGGTGCTATCCATCGAGCACATTAAAGAACCAGTCGGAGCTTTCAGGTCCTGTATCCTTGCACTATCCCCTGTAACAACAAACCGTCTTCTGGGGGCGTCGCTCATATGGGCATGTGCTACGGTAGCATCGATAAATAAACGGAAATACACACACACATGAAAATTTGCTCTAGTTTATAGGATTACATGTCATTAAATGGAGTATTTACCAGAATAAGATAAGTGAATTTAAATTTCTGGAAAAAAGATTACTTTGGAAAATATCATAAAAGCATTGAAAAGTTGTCTGTCTCAGTTTTTCTACATATAAAATAGCAGGATTTACCAAAAGATAGAATTATGCTATGTAAGTTTTGATAACAAATCAAAATCTTGTTGAGAAAAAGTAATTCTCACAACAAGTTTTATTTTGTTATCAAAATAATTTTGAACACTTGTAAATGAAATGACGTCCGTAAATATCCACCATTATTCACATTGCATGAAAGTTAGCAATGAATCTTACAGATTGATAAAGCAATAATGTGACACAAAAACAACTGTAATTTCAGAAGGGAAAGGGTTAGATGTCAAAAAATTCTTTAGAACCAAATGAATGCATTTGCTTGCAACAATCATGTTAAATCAGCAGAGGTGCATAATAAGGGCTACATAATAATCACACAACATGTTTAATTCATTACATTATTAAAAATCTGATAACCTTACTTAACCCATTACTAGACAACAAAATTTCAGACTGGTCTGAATTAAAAGGAGTTATAGAAAACATTCTAAGTTTATGAAATTATATAATTTTTCAACTTTCTGGGTAGAAAACATTGTGGAAAATGAAGAAATTGCTTTCTTCACTTTTACACAATGTTTTCCTAATTGCTTTTCTTGAGAAGCGTCTAAAAGCGTCATTGTGTAGGAATGGATTAAAAGTTTTTGGACCAAGATCTTAAATACAGGGTTTTTTTTATTAGCTCGGCTGTTTTCGGAGAAAACCCGAGGTATTGTCATGACCTTGGCGTGGTTTGTGTCGGCGTTGGTGTTGGATTGACAAAATTTAACCTTGGTCATATCTCTGTTGTTACTGACGATGTCCCCATGAAACTTGGCATGTGTATTGACCATCACAAGAGCTATCTAGACTATCAAGGGAGATAACTCTAAAAGCATTTTTGTAAGAGTTATGTCCCTTTTACATCCTAGAATTTCTGCATTATCCAGCACCTGTAGCCGAGCGTTGGCACCCGTAGGGGGTGCTCTTGTTAGGCCTTAAGATATAACCCATTCCTACACAAAATCATGCCTTTAAATGTTCCTGAAAGTAGAGTTTTAGAAAAATCTGAAGAATATTAAGAAATTGCCATTTCTTTACCATCCACAATATTTGTTACCCCAAAAGCCAAAGATCCTTAAGCTTTTCACTGACAAAAACTTGCCTTCTTCAGCTTCTTTGTATTTGGAGCAGTCTAAAATTTTGTCATTGAGTAAAGAGTTGAAAAAAAAGGAGTAAAAGTCTTTAACCCTTTCCTGTACAAACACAGGATTTTACATCACTTTGAATTTATACTTATGAAAATAATGTTGTTACAAGCAATTTCTCCTTTTTCCACAGTATTTTCTACCACATTGGATGGTTCCATTTTAAATTGCATCCAATTTTTAGCTCTACTGGCCGAAGGCCACTAGAGCTATAGCGATGGCTTTTTCCCGTCCGGCATCCGTGCGTCCGTCCGTTAAACTTTTCCTTGTTTACGCGATAAAGTCCACAGTTTTCATCGGATTCTCTTCAAACTTTCACAGAATGATTGTACCATCATAAGGATCGTTCCTTTCGAAATAGGGTCAGATCCGTCAAGAAACACGGGAAAAGGGGCCTAATTAAAACTTCATAAAAAAATCTTCGTTAACGCGATAAAGTCCACAGTTTTCATCGGATTCTCTTCAAACTTTCACAGAATGATTGTATTATCATAAGGATCGTTCCTTTCGAAAATGGGTATGATCCGTCAAGAAACAAGGGAAAAGGGGCCTTATGAAAATTTAATTAAAATTTCAATTAAAAATCCTCGTTTACGCGATAAAGTCCATAGTTTTCATCGGATTCTCTTCAAACTTTCTCAGAATGATTGTACCATCATAAGGATCGTTCCTTTCGAAAATGGGTATGATCCAACAAGAAACATGGGAAAAGGGGCCTTCCTTTTGAAAATGGGTATGATCCGTCAAGAAACATGGGAAAAGGGACCTTATGAAAATTCATTAAAAATTCAATTAAAAATCCTCCTTTACGCGATAGAGTCCACAGTTTTCATTGGATTCTCTTCAAACTTTCACAGAATGATTGTACCAACATAAGGATCGTTCCTTTCGAAAATGGGTATGATCCGTCAAGAAACCCGGGAAAAGGGGCCTTATGAAAATTTAATTAAAAAATCTTCATTCACGAGATAGAGTCCACAGTTTTCATCAGATTCTCTTCAAACTTTCACGGAATGATTGTACCAACATAAGGATCGTTCCTTTCGAAAATGGGTATGATCCGTCAAGAAACATGGGAAAAGGGGCCTTATGAAAATTTAATTAAGATTCAATTAAAAATCCTTGTTTACGCGATAGAGTCAACAGTCTTCATTGGATTCTCTTCAAACTTTCACAGAATGATTGTACCAACATAAGGATTGTTCCTTTCGAAATTTGGTATGATCCGTCAAGAAACATGGGAAAAGGGGCCTTATGAAAATTCAATTAAAAACTCCATTAACCCATTCCAACACAGCAGAATTTTAGACTGGTCCAAATTGAAAGAATCTGCAGACGACAATTTCAAGTTGATGGAATTTTGAACTTTTTCGTCATTTTGGATAGAAAACATTGTGGATAATGAAGAAATTGCTTGATACAAGCAATTTCTTCATTCTCCACAATGTTTTCAAAAGCTATTTTCTTGAGGGGCGTAAAAAGGAGGGATTGAGTTGGAATGGGTTAAAAATCGTTGTTTACACGATAGAGTCCACAGTTTTCATCGGATTCTCTTCAAACTTTCTCAGAATGATTGTACAAGCATAAGGATTGTTCCTTTCGAAAATGGGTCTGATCTGTCATGAAACAGGGGAAAAGGGGCCTTTATTAAAATTTAATAAAAAAATTCTTGTTAACACTCTAGAGTCCACAGTTTTCATCAGATTGTATTTAAACTTTCACAGAATGATTGTACCATCATAAGGATTGTTCCTTTGGAAATTTGGTCAGATCCATCTGGAAACACGGGAAAAGGGGCCTTATGAAAATTTAAATGAAAAATCTTTTAAGAAATACTCTTTAACACTCTGGAGTCAATAGTTTTCATCGGATTCCCTTCAAACTTTCACAGAATGATTGTACTATCATAAGGATTATTCCTTTTGAAATTAGGTATGATCCTTCAAGAAACACAGGAAAAAGGGGCCTTATGAAATGTTTAATAAAAAATTCTCATTTATAATCTAGAGCCAACAATTTACAATGGATTCTCTTCAAACTTTCACAGAATGATTGTACAATCATAAGGATTGTACCTTTTGGAAGCGGATTTGATTCCTCAAGAAACATAGGAAAAGGGGCCTTATAAAAATTTAATTCAAAGATCTTTGTTAACCCATTCCAACACAAGAAAATTTTAGACTGGTCCAAATTGAAAGAAGCTGCAGACGACAATTTCAAGTTGATGGAATTTTAATTTTTGGGCGTCTTTTGGATAATGAAGAAAGTGCTTGTTACAAGCAATTTCTTCATTGTCCACAATGTTTTCCAAAGCTTTTTTCTTGTGGGGCGTAAAAAGGAGGGCTTGAGTTGGAATGGGTTAACACTCTAGAGTCCACAGTTTTCATCTGATTGACTTCAAACTTTCACAGAATGATTTTACCATCATAAGAATTGTTCCTTTCAAAATTTGGTATAATCAGTCAAGGACCACGGGAAAAGGGGCCCGATTAAAACTGGATTGAAAAAGTCCTTGTAAACACAATAGAGTCCATAGTTTTCAACAAATTCTCTTCAAACATTCCCAGAATGATTACTACATTATGTGGATTGTTCCTTTCGGAAGTAGGTTTGATCCATCAAGTTTCATGGGAGAAGGGGCCCCATGAAAATTTAATAAAAAAAATCTTAGTTAACACATAATGGCCCTAGATTTCACCTGATTGACTTCAAACTTTCACATAATGATTGTACCATCATAAGGATTGTTCCTTTCAAATTGGGTCTGATCCATTGAGAAACATAGGAAAAGGGGCCTTAGGAAAATTCAATTAAAAAAATCTTAATTAATGCTTGTAAGTCCACAGGTGAGATGGGGTTGTCTTTATACTCAAACAGAATAATTATACTTTTGTAAGAAGAGTTCCCTTTGGAATTGGTTCAGATCCATCAAGTAACATGGGAAAAGGGGCTATATGAAAATTCAATTAATAAAACCCTGTTAACACAATAAAGCCCACAGCTTTGATCAGATTTTGTTGAAACTTTCACAGAATGATTGGAAGGTCATAACTATCATTCTTTTCATAACAGGGTTTGAACTGTCAAGAAGCACAGGAAAAGGGGCCTTATGAAAATTTCATTTATAAATCCTTGTTACAAAGTCCAGAGCTTTCATCAGATTTTCTTCAAACATTCACAGAATAATTGTACAATAATAATGATTGTTGATGTTTGCATTAGACCTGATCCGTCAAGTATCACAGGAAAAGGACCATTATGAAATTTAATTTTAAAATCATTGTACCACAATAAAGTCAACAGTTTTCATCAGATTCTGTTAAAACTTTCACAGAATGATTATTCCATCATGAGGATTCTTTCTTTTCAAATTAGGCGTGATCTGTCTAGTATCATGGGAAAAGGGGCCTTTAGAGAATTTTATCTATAATCCTTGTAACCAAGTCCTGAGCTTTCATTGGATTTTATTCAAACCTTCACAGAATCATTGTACAATAATCACGATTGTTGAGGCTGACATGAGACCTGATCCTTCAAGTATCACAGGAAAAGGAGCCTTATGAAAATTTTATTTTAAAAATTTGACACCAAGATAAAGTCTGCAGTTTTCATCAGATTCTGTTCAAACTTTCACAGAATGTTTGTACCATCATAAGGATTGTTTCTTTCCAAATTGGGCCAGATCTGTCTAGTATCATAGGAAAAGGGGCTGTATGAAAAATTATTACCAAATCCTCATAAACACAACAATGCCCTCAGTCTTTATCAGAATCTCTTCAAACTTTAATAGAATGATTGTACCATCATTTGGATTGTTCCTTTGTAAATTAGGTCTGATTGGTTAAGTGACACAAGAAAAGGGACCTTATAAAAATTTTATTACAAAACATCATTATTACAATAAAGTCCTCAGTCTTTATCATTTTCTTCAAACTATCATTAGGATTGTTCCTTTGTACATTGGGTCTGATTTGTAAAGTTTCACGGGAAAAGGGGCCTTATGAAAATTTAGTTACAAAAATTCTTGACACAATTCAGTCCACTGTTTTCATTGATTCTCTTTAACTTTTAAAGAATGATTCTACCTTCATTAGAATTGTTCCTTTTGAAATTTGGTTTGTTCTGTAAAGTATCATGAGAAAAGGGGCCCTATGAATATTTCACTATAATTCATTAACACAATAAATTCCACAGAATACACAGATTGATTGTACCATCATTCCAATTGATGATTTTGACAGAGGATCTGACTATAGCAGGGTCACATAAAAAGGGGCCTTATGAAAAACTTTCTTCAATATTCTGGTTAACACAATGATGTCCCTTGATTTCTCCGGATTCACTTCAAAATTTCACAGAATGATTGTACAAATACTTAGATAGTTCTTTTCAGAACTGGGTACAAACCATCAAGTATCATGTAAAAAGGGGACATATGAATTTTTTTAAATATTCTAGTAAACATAATGAATTCCCATTATTTCATCGGATTCACTTTTAACTTTCATAGAATGATAAAACCAACAGTAAAATATCACGGGAAAAGGGGCCTTATGAGAACTTGAATTTAATATCTTTGTTAACACAATAAAGTCAACAGTTTTATTGGATTCTCTTCAAAGATGCATGGAATAATTGTGGCATTAGAAACACAGGAAAAGGGGCCTTACAGATTATCATTCAAAACATTCTTGTGTATGTGATGAAGATCACAGTCATTATCAAGTTGTCTTTTAAATTTCACAGGACAATTGTCGGGTTGTAAGGAAAGTTCCTTTTGGAATGAAATTGATCCATCAGAAAACACAGGAAAAGGGGCCTTATTGATTTTCATTCAAAACAATCCTGTTTATGTGATTAAGTCCACAATTATTGTCAGATTCTGATGAAACATTCACAGAATGATTGTAGGGTCATAAGGTAACTTTCTTTTGGAAATGGAGTGGATCCGTCATGAAACATGGGAAAAGGGGCCTTGAGGATTGTTGCTTAAAATGATAAAGGGAATAAAGCCCCTTTTTTTTTCTTTATGCATTCTTCTTTGAGCAATTAACTTCCTTAAATATAAGATTTCTTTAACGGAAAACTTGATAACCAGTAGAGCGTCTCAGGCCCTCATGGGCCTCTTGTTGTTGTTGTCTGCATCCTCTTTCGATTTTGACCAGTCTAAAATTTCAAGAAACGGGAAAGCGTTAATCATGACGGTGACATAAACAAGCTTCAGTAATAAATCAGGCTTTCTCTGAAAACCAAGCGAAACTAACCCTTGTCATGCTGAGCTCGCAATATTTTTGTTTTCCCAGGTGGTCTGGACAAAGATCAGCCTGCTCATAAGTGCAGTCTGATCTTTGTCTTGGCTTCCAGCTTGTCCCTTTAAATCCACCATTTTTATTTCATTAATTTTCTTAATAATTACATACCCAAAATTAGTGCTTTCTATGCTTTAAGTGTGAATTTCTAATAATTTTAGCTCGATACCGGGGAGACCTTGTGAACAAGCTGAAAAATGTGTGCAGCAAGGCAATAGGAGAAAAAATGAAGGTACATTTCTCTACATACTGTATTTCTCCTCTTAAATGCCACAAGATCATAACCATTGTCATGCTGAACCAAGAATATTTGGCAGGAGGCATAGACAAAGATCAGCCTTTCAAACATGAGTTGTTTATGAGTTTTGTTTTATGACTTGAAAACAAGTGCATCCAGCGCTTACAAACTTCTGATTTTAACCCTTTCCTGTTCAAACCTGGAATTTTACATTGTTGCGATTTTATATTTGAGAAAACATTTTGGAAAATGAAGAAATTGCTTGTAACAAGCAATTTCTCCTTTTCCACAATATTTCCTTCCACACTGGATGGTTTCATTTCAAATTATATCAAATGTTTATTGTCATCTGCAACTTCTTTCAATTTCAACTAGTCTAAAATTTCAAGAAAACGGGAAAGGGTTAATGCAGATTTGAAAAGTATTTTATTCAGCATGACATGGGTTGATTTATTTAGTGAGGAGATCTTTCAAATAAAAATTTTTGTTGTTGTTTTTCCCCTACATTGATGATAATTCCATTAGATAATTGTTTAGGACAAAATTTAATATCCCTCTTATTTGAGGAAAACTCAAAAATTGTTCAAATTAAAGGAACTTAATCAACATATTTGTGGCTGTCCTTGTAAATATTGAAAGGGACATACTGTTAGGGAGGAACCTCTTATCAGGAGAAATACAAGATAAGTTTATGTAATATAAGTTTACATGATGTATAGAGTCTTCAATCATTTGTCTTCAAAGCAATGTTTATATCTGTGTTTAGATAATTTGCCTAACCTATTACCAAATGATGACTTAGACTGTTGCAAATTGAAAGAAGTTCTTAACAACAATTTCTGATTGATGAAATTTAAAAAAAAAACTTTGTCATTCTGCAAAGATGTGATTAAAGGAGAAATTGATTGTTAAAAACAATTTCTCCTTTTCTCACAAATTTTCTGGTGATAATTTTTCTTCAGGACATCAAAAAGTGTCATTGCTTGGTAATGGGTACGTCTTAAAAAAAGTAGGTACTTCTTAAACACAAGTTTAAATTGCTTTTAAGATATCACCACATTTTATGCCATAAAGTGATAATACTTCACAATACCCCCCTTTTTTTAAGCGTTTTTTTTTTAGGAAAAACCGGTATTTCATATCGATCAACCGGAAACAAGTTCTCACACATTTCAGCTCATTTGTACGCATGCTCATAAACATGAAGTGAAAATCTATGTGATCGCCTCCATCTTGTTTCATCGCTGATGAAGAAAATAACTTACTTGCTGAATGCCAACAGCCGCCTTTTAGTCATAAATATCCAGGAAAATGGTTTAAAACTTAATATATCCTTGCTAAATTATCTAATGAACTGTCAAAATGAGAGAAATAATTTCCTCGCGTTTCAAGATAGAATATAGGTCAGTGGTTGGTGGAGTAAGCGAATACATGTAAACTGTCTGTTAGTGATATGACCTGGCAGGACTGGGCAAATTGACACCCCGCATACACAGTATATGTAACACGCTACAACCCTGTTATAGAGGCGATTGAAGCGCCTATTAACCCCATCGAATAAAGAATAAAACACCCTTTATATAGACTCTCGAATTTGACTAAATCTTTGAAACGTTACTACTTCAATTGTGATAATAATATGCTCTACGTATAAAAGAATTGAATGGTAGCTTTGATTTCTTGACCTTTTATCATTTAACCTTTTACCACCCAACCACAAATTTTCACGCACTTAAAAAGAAAATGTTGCGATTAATTCAAAATAGCGATTTCGGTAAACAATAACGTGTCATGATTGATTGAATAGGCTTTAACGCAACTTTTGATAGTATTTCAGTTATATCGGGGCGACTGGAGCTCCTAACCATGGATTCCTGGTAGTTCACACACCAATACTACCACTACATCCTTATCGAGCCTCCAGCTGCTCCTCCTACTTAGGTGTACGATTTACTCACTAATATTGATAAAATATGCTCGCATTATTGAGCGCGGTTACTGAGAAACCAGCAAAACAGCTCTCAGGACTTTCAGTCCTTTGATTTTAATATCAAAGCAACTAGTAAGAATCCTATGTTTTTCATTACCTTAACAGCGCACATGACCAAAGCGCGTGGTGACCTATTGCGATAGTGTTTTGTCCATCCTTGTGGGTCATGCATTTACTTTTAACATTTTAACTTCTTAAGAACCATTTGACAGATTTCAAACAAACTTGGCAGGAAGTATCCCAAAGGGGAGGGGCTTTAGATTTGTACACATCATGGAGTTATCTCCCCTGGGCACCCTATAAAGGACCAAAAAGGGGCAAAGGGTACATCTTTAAACTCTTCTTGTAATAAACCGGCTGTTGGATTGTATTCACATTTGGTATTTAGAGTCTTTAGGCCAAGGACTATAAAGAAATCTGTCAAGAATTGGCCATGCTGGAGGGGGGGTGTTAAATGTGGGAGGGGGGGTCATAAGCTTCCATGGTGACAACTTTAAAAACCTTTTTCTACCAAACAAAGAGACCTACAGCTGATATTTGGTATGTAATATCATCTGGTAATATCATCTGGCAAAATTTTAGACTGGTCCAAATTGAAAGAAGCTGCAGACGACGATATCAAGTTGATGGAATTTTGAACTTTTTCCTCATTTTGGATAGAAAACATTGTGGATAATGAAGAAATTGCTTGGTACAAGCAATTTCTTCATTTTCCACAATGTTTTCAAAAGCTATTTTCTTGAGGGGCGTAAAAAGGAGGGATGGAGTTGAAATAGGTTAAAGAATAAGCTACACTAACAAGGGGGATAAATCCAATTGCATTTTTTGGGTGAATAATGTCTCCTTTTTTATTTCAAATTTTTACCAGCTTTGATTTTTGGTATGTTGTATCACCTGTTGGATTTCTATAAAGATTTTTATAGATTATTGTCCTAGGGTAATAATTAGACCATTCCCCGACAAGTTTACTTATGCTTTTATTGTGAAAACTTAAAAATTCTTCTTCTCCCAAATGTGAGGTCCTTGAGCTTTGATATTTGGTATGTAGCTAAATCTTGTTGACCTCTATTGAGATTGTATAAATTATGGCCTCATGGTGATAACTAGCCCATTCCCAGACATCACAAATTTTACATAGGTCTTATACTTGTATAGTTAAAATTTTAGAAATCTTCTTTTCCCAAACAGGAGGGCCAAGAGCTTTGATATTTGGTATACAGCATCATCTGGTGTATCTTTATCAAGATTGTATAAATAATTTTCCCAGGGTTAGAATTAGTTTGTTAGGGGATGTCACAAGTTTAACATAGGGCTTATATAGTGAAAACTTTCAAAATCTTCTCCTAGACAGAAGGGCCTAAATCTTTGATACTTGATATGTGGCATTATCTGTTTTTGTGCTCTTTTGACTCAGGTGACTGATAAGGCCCTATGGGCCTCTTGTTTTCATCTTTGCTCTGATGTGTGTTAAAATAAAGCTATTTTTGTGTCCTCATGCTAAACTTGGAATATTTCTGTTTTCGCTGGAGAAATTGTGTAGTCTGATCTTAGTCTACAACTCCTTTTTTCTGCTCTTAAGTTAGAGTTGTTTACTAGATAAATTTTCAAAAGAAATTTTAACTAAAAATTGGTGTTTCCATTGCTTTTAGCTCTTTGATTTTAATGCAGTTCTGTATAGGGTTTTTATTCAGCGTGACAAGGGTAAATAAACTGAAAAATGATCTTGCAATAATACTATTTTTTTTAATCATTGTAGAAAAAGGAGCCTGTGGGAGATGATGATAATCTACCAGAGGGATTGGTGGAACAACTGGAAGATTTAAACCAAGATAAGCTGGCGGTAAGATAATTTGTTAGAAATACTTTTATATGAAACATAGAACAATTGATTCTGTTTATATGTGTGTCACTTTTCTCAAATATCTAGCCTTTGCATTGCTCAAATATTGCAACTTCATTTATCTCAAATGTCTGGACTTAACTTATCTCGAATATCTTGATTTCAATTATCTGAAATATTTCAACTTCACTCAAATGTCTGGACTTAACTTTTCTCAAATATCTTGACTTCACTTATCTGAAATATTTCAGCTTCATTTTTTTCAAATATCTGGACTTAGCTTTTCAAAAATATCTTGACTTAACTTATCTAAAATTTTTCTACTTCACTAATCTCAAATATTTCAACTTCACACATCTCAAATATTGCAGCTTCACTTATCTAAAATATCTTGACTTCACACATCTAAAATGTTTCAGCTTCACTACATCTCAAATATCTTGACTTCACACATTTCAAATATTGCAGCTTCATTTATCTCAAATACCTTGACTTCACACATGTCAAATATTGCAGCTTCACTTATCTGAAATATCTTGACTTCACATATCTCAAATATTTCAGCTTCACTTATCTCAAATAGCTTTACTTTTTTTATCACAAGTATTTCAACCACACTTGAATCAATTTTCAAGAATAAAATAGCTTGCCACTACTTTTCTCATACATTGCTATGGCCTTGATTTTCTCTGCATCTGTGTCGTCTGCTGAAAACAATTACATTTTGTAATATCTCTGGTACGATAGAACACTTTCAATTGAAACTGGACTCATATGCATGTATTCACTATTACGCCCATTCCAACATAGCAAAATTTTAGACTGGTCCAAATTGAAAGAAGCTGCAGACGACGATATCAAGTTGATGGAATTTTGAACTTTTTCCTCATTTTGGATAGAAAACATTGTGGATAATGAAGAAATTGCTTGATACAAGCAATTTCTTCATTTTCCACAATGTTTTCAAAAGCTATTTTCTTGAGGGGCGTAAAAAGGAGGGATGGAGTTGAAATAGGTTAAAGAATAAGCTACACTAACAAGGGGGATAAATCCAATTGCATTTTTTGGGTGAATAATGTCGCCTTTTTTATTCAAATTTTTACCCACTATCAAGCACTTGAACAACCAAGCATTTGCATCAACATATGGTGCTCTTGTGATATAGAATTCTTGCCTAAACTTAAAATTTTGCTATATTGTATCTAGTTTTGCTGCCCAACCATAATGAAATGTTTCCATTCAGGAGCTAAGGCATAATTATGTTCACATGGTGACCATGACCATAGCGCAGTTTTTAGCGTATAGTACTTTTAACTATGAGGTTCAGGGTTTGATCCCTGGTTGCTGCTAATATCCTTCTAATAATTGTCTCTCAACAATGGATGGATAATCATAGACCTAAGAAGGATGAGCAGCTTGAGGCTTGGAAAGAATATAGTGGTAGTGCTAGTGAGGGAAATACCAGGAATCTATGGTTAGGTGCTCAGCTACTGTTATATAACTGGAATACTGTTAAAAGAGGTGTTAACCCAATCCTGCACAATCACTTTTTGCCCCTCAATAAAAAAGGTTCTGTAAATATTGTGGAAGTTCCAGAAACTGCTTGTTACATGCAATTTCTTTATTTCCCCCAATGTTTTCAACAAAGCATGACAGAGATTTTCAAAATCATCAACTTCAAATTGTTGTCTGCAACTTCTTTCAATTTGGATCAGTTTAATATTTTACCATGTGGGGATGGGCTAAATGTAACAAATTTTGTAATATATGTTGTAGGTGCTAACTGTTACACAGATTAAGAAACTTCGTGTTGTGATTGATGATGAAATGGCAAAGAACACAATAGCACTTGAAACTCATGAGAGGGAACGTAATGAGGCCATGAAGGAGATCGGGAACATTCTTCACGACTCCTGTATTGTTTCAAATGATGAGGTAATTCTTAATCCTTGTCATGCTGTACAAATTACCTTACTCAATTGCTGTAAAATCAAAGTGCTGAAAGCACTGATAGAACTTGTTGTTCACAAATCAATATTTCTTTTAGAATTCAATTTCATAAACAACTCTGGCATGAAAAGTACAAGCATGAGGTGTAGACCAAGATCAGACTGCACTTATGTGCAGGCTGATCTTGGTCTCCACCTCCTGCCAAAACCAGAAAATTCCAGGCTCAGAATAACAAGGGTTAACCTGTTCCACATAATGCCGCTTTTTTAGAAAAAAACTTTTGGAAAACATTGTGGAGAATGAAAAAAATGGCTTAACTTGCTTGAAAACAAGCAATTTCTTTGTAATCCACAATATTTTCTACCCTAATGACTACTCTTTTAGAAATTCCAGTAACTTAAAATTGTCATCTGCAGGTTCTTTGAATTTGGACAAGTCTGAAATTTTGATGTGCCTTAATGGGTTGAATTGATACAAGTTAACTCATAACTAGAGTGACCTCAAAATTTCTTGGCTCTTAGACCTTATGTAGGAAATTTCAGTGCAAGCTTATTATTTCATACACACATTTAATCCATTACCAGACGACAAAAATGTAGATTAGTCCAAATTCAAAGAAGTTTTAGAGGACAAGTGGGAATTTTAAGAATATTTTTGGTAGAAAACTTTGTGGAAACTGTGCACTAATTGATATATTCAATGCATCAAACCTATCTCTTTTAAGTCTTTAAGTTTGAATTCTTGAATACGCTTAAAACATACCACTGGTTAGAACTGTAAAAGACAATGCAGGTCAGGGGATGGATTCACTGGTTAACCCTTAACTTACTGACCTGTGATATTCCTTTTGTTGGCAGGTGATCTGGACAAAGATCAACCTGCATATGTGTTCAGTCTGATCTTTGTCTACACCACCTATTAGCTCTTTAAAGCCAGATTTATCTATAAAATAGTTTTTCTTAAGAAAAAAGTGACCCTAGTCAGGCCTTTCAATGCTTTCAGCCCTTTGATCTTAACCCTTGTCATGCTGAACCCAGAATATTCCGATTTTGGCAGGAGGTGTAGACTAAGATCAGACTGCACGTTTGTGCAGGCTGATCTTAGACTACACCTCCTGCTCATGCTTTTCCATTCCGAGTTGTTTATGAGGTTGATTTCTAAAAGAAATATTGAATTTGAACAACAAGTTCTATCAGTGCTTTCGGTCCTTTGATTTGACAACAATTCAGTAAGGTAATTTACACAGCATGACAAGGCTTAATGCAGTTCTGAGAAAGGATTATATTCAGCATAACAAGGGTTACCCCATTACCAGACATTTTTTCAGACTGATCTAAATTCTAAGATTTGACAATTCTTAGTTTTTAAATCTTTTTTTTTTTTTTTTTTTTGAAAATTCTCTTTTGAGAAGAAAACATTGTGGAAAATGAAGAACTTTGATGTTTCAAGCATTTCTTCTTTTTCCATAATCTTTACCCAAAGCTTTTTGCTGGGGGGGGGGGGGGCTTCAAAAAGCATTATTACAAACAAACAATACAAACACAGTCCACTTGTTTCAAGCAATTTCATCGATGTAAACAATATTTTCTACCCCAGGAGACAAAGAATTTTAGAATTTTATCTACTTAAAATTGTGGTTTGTATCTTTTTTCAATTGGGACTGGTCTAAAATTTTATCATGTGGGAATAATTTAACACAGATATATCTTTTTTCTACAACCCCATCAACATTGAATAGTCATGATACAAGTACCAGTACATGTCTCCTTATCAGACTTGCCAAATGAAAATCAAGAAAAGACAAGCGTCGTAATAAACAAAAAATTTAAATATACATTCATTATCAGAGATATAAATGTACTTGTCTCTGTTATTATATTTATGCTTTAAGTCATAATATGAATAAAGTATTTTCCATTTATGTTTTAAGTTACCCAACAACGAACTCTGAAGCGGCACCCATTATGATTATACCTAATTGTTTATAACCAAACAAGCTTTAACAGGGTACACGTCATAATGGTGTGATCATGTTTATCTTGCGAGTTGAAAAGGTTATGCACAATATTACCCAGGCACATTATCAATTTTTTTACATGACACCTGCCAGAAGTTAGTAAGGTTGCGTGACCACTTGAAGGAACATACCTAAAGTGCAAATTAGACAATTAAAGGTGACCTCAGGCTACATACCACAGATTACCTCTATTCACTGTGATTTTAATGAGCAAATCGCATGGGCGGAGCTGGGATGGCTGTTATACGCAGATTGACAGATATTTTCAGGTAACAGCTAACACAGTTTGGACTGTAATCATGAACAGAACTGATACTTACCCATTATATGTCACAGTGTCACCAGGTCTTTAGTATGTCAGAGGACTAGTTGACTTGATCGTAAAATTTGATTTCACTTTCAGGATGAGAACGGAATAGAGCGGACATTTGGAGACTGTGATACAAAGAAGAAATACTCTCATGTTGATCTGATAGTCATGATAGATGGTGTAGATGATACCAGGGGTGCTGTCACTGCGGGGGGTCGAGGGTACTATCTAAAGGTAAAGATGAGTAACTTTACTCTTTAGATTCCAATGATGATAAGTATTCCAAGCGGTAGGGATTTGATGTAAAACAATCTTCAATTTAGTACTTTAATTAACTTTTGGCTAATGCCTTCTTCAGAAATGACAGTATATTTAAACACTTTGTAACATCCATCTTTGTAGATATCAACATTGAAAATGGCTACATTGACTTCAAAAATAACCAAGCAACATACATGTACAAACAACATCAAGACATTACTATTTTCCCATACTTATGGGGTGCCAAAGTAGCATTAGCTAAAAATTAATTTAAGAGTTAGATTTAATACTGTTTTACCGTTTAGTACAGTGAAATCGATTAACACATTTCCAAAAGAGAAAATTTTAAACTGGTCGGAATTGAAAGAATTTGCAGAAAACTTTTTCAAGTTGGGAAAATTAAAAAGTCTCAGTTTTTTAGGGTGGAAAATAAGCAATTTCTTCATTTTCCACAATGATTTTCAAAGTTATTTTATTCAGGGGTGTAAAAAATAGGATTGTGTGGGAAAAGGATGAAATTGAATTTCAGATTTTAACTGAATAACTCTTTATCCTTTACCAGACCACAAAAGTTTAGACTAGCCTAATTTGAAAGATGATACTAACAACGAATTCAGTTAAATAAAATTGTAATATTTTTGGGTTTCTGGGTTGAAAACTTGCAGAAAAGGAATAAATTTTTGGTAGCCAACTATTTTATTCATTACCTGTAGTATTTTTTTACCCTATCAGACAAAAATCCTCTTTTAATTCATCACTTTAAAATTGTTGCTGCAAATTCTTATAGTATTGAGCAGTCTGAAAATTTTTTGATTGGTAATGAGTTTAATTTTTGCTCACAATCAAAGATAATTATTATTAGTTGAAACATCATAAAATCAATTTCTTTATATCCCATAATGTTTTTAAAAGTGAGGTTGTGTAGGAGTGGGTTAAATCATAATTTTCTCATCCCTGTAGATAAGTGCTTAAATAAGCACCTGAATTTGTTTCTCAATTAAATCGTTATAGGTTCATATTTGAATATCATTTATTATATAATGGTTATCACAAGTTCCATTAACTCATTACCAGATGACAAAATTTAAGACTGGTCCATATTGAAAGGAGTTGCAGATGGCAATTTGAAGCTTATGATATTTAAGATTTGCAAATTTTTAGGTAGAAAATATTGAGTAAAATGAAGAAATTGCTTGTTACAAGCAATTTCTTCATTTTACACAATGTTTTTCCAATTGTTTCTATAGAGGGGCGTCACTGTGTGGAAATGGGTTAATACAGATTTTTTCAAATTTTCAAATTTAAAATCAAAATTACATCTTCCATTACAAACTTTGTACAGTGATTCAGTTTCTTTTTTGTGTTCACAGGGAGCTGCAGTATTTCTAGAACAAGCGTTAATTAATTTTGCCATGAAGATTCTCCACAGTAAAGGCTATACACCTCTCTATACACCATTCTTTATGAGAAAAGAAGTGATGCAAGAAGTGGCACAACTCTCACAGTTTGATGAGGAACTGTATAAGGTGAACACTGTGTTTATAGTGAGCTTTTGTGATCCTTCATTTTTGTTTTCAGACTTCCAGCATCAACACAGCAGTGTATACCTTCTACAAATCTGGGTGTTGAATTCCCATGCCTTATTTATCTGATATAAACTTGTCTACTTAACCCTTTCCTGTACAAACCTGGGATTTTATGTTACTGTGATTTTATATTGAAGAAAAAATTGTGGAAAAAGAAGAAATTGCAATATCTTGTTTTCCCACAATATTTCATACCACATTGCATCCAATTTTCGTTTTCGTTTGCAACATCTGTCAATTAGGGCCAGTCTAAAATCTCAAAAAAACGGGAAAGGGTTAAGGACATTTTTTAAGACTGCTTGTCTTTGGAAATGTAAATACCAGGGAAAATATTGGAATGGTACGAAATAGATCTCAAAGATAACTCATCATTTATTGGAAAATTATTGTTATAGGTATATTTAAGGGCAGAAAATATTGTGATTAATGAAGAAAATGCTTGAACCCAAACTTTTCTTCATTAGTATTAATGCTTTCTTCAAATTTGTCCCTTCACTCTTTTGTGGACTTTTTTTTACCCCTGGACAAGTAGAAATTCATGTCTTGTCCAGGGACAAATGAAAAAAATAACCAGTACTTCTATACAACTAAGGTCGAAATTTTGGCTTACCTTGTGTGCACAACTCCTCTAACAACTCTTGACGGACTACCAAATGTTTGTCTTAATGTGGCTTAGCACTTATTATCAGTGTTTTATATTTCATTGCTGTGTCATGCAAAAAGGGGACTTATTGTTAAAAAGCTTGTGTTCACAACTACTCCCTCATTTCTTTACAACTTCTTAGGTCACCTGACCGAATGGTCATTGTGACCTATTGCAATCATCGTTTGTCCGTAGTAGTGCGTCGTCTGTCGTGCATCGTCTGTCGTCTGTCGTCCATCATCCGTTAACTTTTAAACATTTTCATCTTCTTCTCAAGAACTCATGGGGGGATTTCAACCAAACTTGGTAGAAAGCATCATTGGGGGATGCCAATTCAAGTTTGTGAAAATAGGGGTTCTGGGGGTCATAGGGGCCCCAATTGGGGGCAAAAAGGGGTAATTTTTGGTTCTTCTTTAAAAATCTTCTTCTAATAAACCGTTAATGCCAGAGCTTAAATATTTTGTGTGCATGACAACTAGGACAGATATATTATAAATTTTGAAATTCATGACCCTGGGGTCATGTATGGGGCCACACCCAGAGGTCAAAGTTCATCATGTTAAAAATTCACATTTTCATCTTCTTCTGATGAAGTACAAAGCCAATTTCAAACAAACTTGGTGAAAAGCATCATTTGGTAATGGTTATTCGGATTTGTGAAAATTAAAAGGCTTGGGGGTCAGGGGGCCCTAAAATTGGGACCAAAAGGGGGTAATTTTTGGTAACTTTTGAATATTTCTTCTTCTCAAGAACTACTTGGGGGATTTCAACCAAACTTGGTAGAAAGCATCATTGGGGGATGCCAATTAAAGTTTGTGAAAATAGGGGTTCTGGGGGTCAAAGGGGCCCAAATAGGGGGCAAAAAGGGGTAATTTTTGGTTCTTCTTTAAAAATCTTCTTCTAATAAACCGTTAATGCCAGAGCTTAAATATTCTGTGTGCAAGACAACTAGTACAGGTATATTATAAATTGTGAAATTCATGTCCCTGGGGTCATGTATGGGGCCACACCCAGAGGTCAAAGTTCATCATGTTAAAAAATTCACATTTTCATCTTCTTCTGATGAAGTACTAAGCCTATTTCAAACTAACTTGGTGAAAAGCATCATTGGGTACTGATTATACTGATTTGTGAAAATTAAAAGGCTTGGAGGTCAGCGGGGCCTAAAATGGGGACCAAAAGGGGGTCATTTTTGGTAACTTTTAAACATTTTCATCTTCTTCTCAAGAACTACTGAGGGGATTTCAACCAAACTTGGTCGGAAGCATCATTGGGGGATGCCAATTCCCTTTTGTGAAAAGAGGTTTGGGGGGCTTGGGGTAAAAGGGGCCCCAGTCGGGGGCAGAAAGGGGTAAATTTTTGTACTTCTTAAAAAATCTTTTTCTAATAAACCCTAAATGCAAGAGCTTAAATATTTTATGTGCATGACTGGTAGGACAGGTTTACTAAAGTTTGTGAAATTTATGTACCTGGGGTCATGTATTGGGCTACGCCTAGGGTTCAAAGTTCATCATGTTAAGAAATTCATATTTTTAGGTCACCACCTAATGGTCATGGTGACCTATTGCAATTATCATTTGTCTGTCGTTCGTTAACTTTGAAACATTTTTTATCGTTTTCTCAAGAACCACTGGGCAGCTTGGCTTAGAGTTTTTATATTTTGTCTGTAGCAACCATCATCTAGAAGACTTCTAGCAAGATTTTTTAAATTATGGTACAGGGCTCAAAAGTATGCCATCATTTGAAACTAACTCTGAAGATGATGGAGCTTTGATATTTTCAGCTACACTAACCAAAGGCCAGCGGGGCTATTGTCATGGTCCTGTGTCCGTCGTGCATCTGTGCATTTGTAAACTTTTCTTTAAACAACTATATCTTGAAAAATACTGGGCCAATTTTTAACCAAACTTAACAGGGGTGTTCCTTGCACAATCCTCTTCCAAACTGCTAAAAATAAATTTGTTCCATGAACTCTGGTTGCTATGGAAACAAAATTAATTTCTAAAAGAAATTTTGATTGCAAAACTCTTTAAAACTACTAGGTAGATTCTAATCAAACTTCACATGAATGTTCCTTTGGTGGACCTTTTTCTAATTCTTTCAAACAAAATCACTTGTCTTGATGCTCATTTACTCAGGTGACCATTAAGGCCCACTGGGCCTCTTGTTATATTTCACCAATGTTTGTCTTCATGTGGCCTATCAGCTCAAGGTTACTTTTCAAAAAGTCTGTTACTTGGGCATTGTGTTTCACAGACATATCTTGTTTTAACAGGTGATAGGTAAAAGCAGTGAAAAACAAGATGACCGAGCCGTAGATGAGAAATATCTGATAGCCACCTCAGAACAGCCAATAGCTGCTTTTCACAGAGATGAATGGATTAACCCTGAAACCTTGCCCATCAAATATTGTGGTTATTCCACTTGTTTTAGGCAGGAAGTAGGGTCACATGGTCGAGATACAAGGGGTATATTTAGAGTACATCAATTTGAAAAGGTATTTAGAATAAAATCTTAACCCATTGTCACACAATCCTGTATTTTACTCCCCTCAAATAAAAATTGCAGGAAAACATAGTGGAAAATAAGAAAGTTACTTGTTACAAGCCATGACTGCATTTCCCACATTGTTTTCTACCAAGAAAAACAGGGCAATTTGAAATTCTATTACCAGGATCTTGAAATTGTTGTCTGTAACTTCTTCCAATTTAGACTAGTCTAGAATTTGGTTGTCTTGTAATGGGTTGATCATGGCTTTACAATTCCAAGAATATTTTTTACAGGAAATACAGCTCACCTTACACATATCTGACTCAAAAGTTAGGTTGCAGGAAAAGGTTTAAGTACCAAAATATTTAAGGTGAAAGGAATGTGCCTGCCTAATTCAACACTGAAACCTCAAAACAGAATAGCAACTACATCTTAACCTCTTACCATTTTTTGTTAACATTCAAATTTGAAAGAGGGGAGACATAGGCCTATCTAGTAAAAAAGAAGTGTTTTCTTAACCCATTACCAGACAGCAACATGTAAGACTGGTCCTAATTGAAAGGAATAACAGACAACAATTTTAAGTTCATGGAAATTTTGACTTTTTTTTCTTCTTTTTAGGAAGCAAATATTGTGGAAAATGAAGAAATTGCTTGTAAGCAATTTCTTCATGTTACACAATGTTTTTCCAATTCTTTTTCCTTAATGGTGTCAAATAGTGTAATTGTGGGAAAATGGGTTAAACCGTATCTCCTCCCAAAGTAAAAGGCAAATATGAATTTAAATCCAATTTCAATAGCAAGAAAAGTTTAATCTAAAAAACATGAAAATCTTCTTTGCCTGACTCAGTAGGGCTAGAGCCTAATAACTTGTATGAAATGATGGTTTATGGACCTCTATGAATTTTACTTAGTTTATTATCAAACAGCAAAATTTTAGACTAGTCCAAATTGAAATGAGTTGCAGACAACAATTTGAACCTTATGAATTTTAGATAATTTTTTTAGCTCATCTGAGCAAGAAGTGCTCTGTGTGAGCTATTGTGATTGATCATCGTCCGGTGCTGTCCGTCTGACAATCTGTCGGTTCACATTTTACAAAAAAATCTGCTCCTCTAAAACCAACTATGCAATTTCAACCAAACTTCACAGAAATGATCCTTAGGTCATGCTCTTTCAAAATACTTCAAGAAATGAAATCCATGAAGAACTTTGGTTGCCATGGCAACAGAGTGAAAAAAATTAAAAAATCTTCTCCTCCGAAACCATAAGGCCTATGGTTTTGATATTTGGTATAAATCATCATGACCCTTGACAAAAATACTTCAAAGAATTACCATATGTTGAAAATTAGCCCTTTTCTGTGCAATCCCTGATTTTACATGGAAAAAAAGAAGGAAAATTTTGAAAATCTTCTACTCCTAAACCATAAGGCCTAGAGCTTTGATAATTGGTAAATATCAACAAATATTAACCCTCTACCAAAATACTTCAAAGAATTACTGTACTCTGAACATTTGCCCTTTTCTGTGCAATCCTTGATTTTACATAGAAATAAAGGAGGAATTCTTTGAAAATCTTCTTCTCCCAAACGATGAAGCCTAGAGCTTTGATATTTGGTATAAATCATGATCTATTGACCCTCTCACAAAATACTTTAAAGAATAACTGTACTCTGAAAATTAGCCCTGTTCTGGGCGATCCCTGATTTTACATAGAAATAAAGAAGGAAAACTTAAAAAATCTTCTTCTACCAAACCATAAGACCAAGAGCTTTGATATTTGGTATAGATTATCATCTATTGACCCCTTACCAAAACACTTCAAAGAATTATTGTACTCTTAAAATTAGCCCTTTTCTGTGCGATCCCTGATTTTACATAGAAATAAAGAAGGAGATCTTTAAAAACTTCTCGCCTAAATCTTAAAGCCTAGAGCTTTGATATTTGGTAAAAATTGTCATCTTTTGTCTCTTTACTAAAGTACTTCAAAGAATTACCATATCTTGAAAATGACCCCTTTACTGTGCAAACTCTGATTTTACATAGAAATAAATGACATTTTTGACATTTTTTTCCTCCCAAACCATAAGGCCTAGAGCCTTGAAATTTGGTATAAATCATCATCTTTTGACCCTTTACTAAAATATTCCAATGAATTATCATACTCTTTAAAATTAGTCCTTTTCTATACAATACCTAATTAAAATTTAAGGTGATCTTTGAAAATCTTCTCCCAAACAATAAGGCTTTGATTTTTGGTATAAATCATCATCTAATGAACCTCTACCAAAATACTTCAAAGAATTACCATATCTTGAAAATTACCCCTTTACTTTGTGATCCCAGATTTTACATAGAAATGAATAAGGAAATCTTTGAAACCTTTTTCTCCAAATTCATAAGGCCTAGTGCTATGATATTTGGTATGTATCAATGCCTATTGACCCTCTACAAAAATACTTCAAAGATTTACGGTACTCTATAAATTAGCGCTAAATGGTTGGATCTTCATTATACCTAGGATTAAAGGAGGAAATCTTCTTCTCCAAAATGAATTGATATAGGGATTTGATATTTTGCCTATATCATAAAACATTTAAGTTTTTCTATTGGTGTAGAGAACTTGTCGGTAATGAAAAGCGGCGTCAAAAAACGTCACTTAGTGGGAATGGGTTAAATCTTAATTCTTGGTTTACCAGCAACAGAGCAATTGATGGGGTTCAGGCCTATGAATAATGAATGGTAAGACCATGTTTATTTCATAACCCTTGATTTAACCTGTTCCCACACAATGACCCTTTAGGACCCCTCTCAAGATAAACAATTGGGAAAACATTATGTAAAACAAAAGAATTGCTTGTTTTCTACCAGACAGTTGAAAAAAAAAAATCTTATGCTTAAAATTGTCGTCTGTAACTCCTTTCAATTTAGACCATTTTGATAATGGTTTAATATGAGTCTGAACTGATGAAATGAATAGATCATTTGCCTTAGGTGAATGCAATGATGCAAAACCCCTCTTGTTAATGATTAAGTAAGTCTATAAATAGGGAGAGGGGTCTTCTTATAGTATGTAGCACTTTAACCCATGCCCACATATTCATGCTTTTTCACATCTTTCAAAAAAAAGCTTGGAAAACATTGTTGAGCAAGCAATGTCTTATTCATCCACTGTTTTCTACTCAAAGGCAAAGCGAAGACTCTTAATATTTCCAGTCATTCTGTCTGCAACTTCTTTGAATTTGAACTAGTCTAAAATTATGTTTTCTGGTAAAGGGTTACATTATTTGTGTGTTTCAGGTTGAGCAGTTTGTATTGACATCACCTCATGACAACAAATCTTGGGAGATGTTTGATGAGATGATTTGCAATGCTGAAGAGTTTAACAAAAAACTTGGAATCCCCTATAGAATTGTTAATATTGTGTCAGGTCAGTATGACAAACAGAGCCATGGGACATAATTCGTATCTTAGACTTAAATATTTCACCAATACAACCAAGATGATTCAAATGAGTACCAACAACATAGAGTTTCATAGAGAAATAAGGATTTGAGAATGCTGTAACCCCCTCTTATCTAGACCTCTGGACAAACTTGTCTTGTATAAACCCAATCCCACTTTTTTATGTTCCATGAGAAAAAGTATCGGAGAACATAGTGTAAAATGAAAATGATTACTTGTAGCAAACAAGAAATTTATTTTCTACCCCCAAAAATATAGAATTTTAAAATTTAATCAACTAAAAATGATAGTCTGCAACTTTTTATGCCCCAGCATCAAAAGATCAGGGGCATATTGTTTTACCGTTTTCCATCTGTCTGCAAAACTTAACCAAAAAACATAACTCAGCCTATTCAAGATACAATGCTCATATTTGACATGATGATACATCTCCATAATACGCATCTCCTCATATCAAGGTCAAGGTCATGTGATAAGGCCAAGGTCACATACTAAGGTCAAATGTTTAGTCCTGTTGCAAGGGCATTATGTTTCACAAACACATCTTGTTTTGAATGTAGAACTGTCTGAAATTTTGTCATCTGGTAATGCTTTAAATACTATTATACTCCTGAAAACAGATTATACTGAAATCAGATTGTGGGTTGTTTTTGTTGGTAAGATGCTTGCCCAGACAACTCCTCCTACAGTTTCTGTTTGATTCACTTTATACTTGGCAGAAATGTTAGTATGAGTTTTGGTTGGGCAAAACACAACGTTTCTGAAAATTCTATGAAATTTTAATAAGTTACCGCACATGAATCCTACTTCTCAGTCTGATTTGCTTGATACTTGACAGAAACGTGCATTAGAAGTTGTAGATGGGCAAGAGGCAATTTTCTGAAAAAGAAATCTTTAAACAATAATGAATTATTGCCCCTGATGTGACTTTAAAATCAGTTAGCATTGAGATTAACAGAATTTTTGCCACTGATTCAAATATCCTAGTTTCAAACCAGTGTTGGCTAATGATTAAGGAATTATTGCCTCTAAATTGACATGCTGAGTTATTGGCCCTATGAAAAGAAATACTGTACAGTACACTATTTCTATGGGGTCCAATTTCTGCGGTTTTTCTCAAACCAGGGCTTTTGAATTTCTGCATTACATTTTTCTATTGTCATTTACCTTGTAACTTTGCCATAAAAGGATTAAAATTCTGCCTATGAAAAAAGTCACCACCGTGCTCTCCTTGTGATTTTCATCATGCTTCATTACATTACTAAAATTCCATTTATTTGCTTTTTATCACAACAAAGCAAGTGATAAAGTAATGACAGTATTAGCTTAATACTGTCAAGTTGAAGTTATTGTTCATTCATACACTTATAGGTATTCTTTTGATCAAAGATTATCAGAGTGTGGTGTTGACTGCAAATCTGCAGCTTTTGGATTGTGATCTTATAGCCCATTTCCACACAATCTGTCAATTTTTGTTTTTAGGGAATCCGCCTTTGCATTGAAAGATTGTTTTATCATATGTGCTTTCTTATTATTAGTGTCTGTCTCTATGACAGCAAAACATAGCCAGAAAACTCACCAATTTTTATTTCTATTTGGCTATTCAAGATACCAAGTTTTTGCAGCTATCTGTAGGTGTAGGAGACAGGTTCATAGAGAGGTCATTTTTCAAAGTCAAAGTATTGCCATGGCCTGATTACTGTCGGCGTCTTGCACCTTGTCGTTGTCCTTCAACATTTTGTAATAGTTAATTGTTTGTTTCATTTATCTAAAACAAGCATTCTGATTGGCTTAAAAATATTACATACAATATTTTTAGCATGCAGCTATTTTGTATGCTTGCACACAAAATAGTTCCATAAAAAATGTTCAAAATTTGTAAAAAATCTTTTTTCTCAAGTCAATAAATTATATGAAATGAAGAGAATATTTTTGTTTTCATGGAGGTATGAAATGAAAAAACTAATCACACTTATGTATGAATCTGCTTTGCATATCCATACAGCTGGATTAGTTTTTTTTGTTTCATACCTCCATGAAAACAAAAAAATATTCTCTTCATCCCTTAGATATCTCTGGTATTACTGAGCGCATTCACTGGAAACTCTGATTATTCATTCACTTTCAAAAGAGCAATCTATACCAACAAGGGAGATAACTAATGCATTTTGAAAAAAATTATGTCTGTTTTGACTTAGAAATTTTATCAACTATCAAGCACTTGAACAGTCAGGCATGTGGTGCTCTTGTTGTGTTTTTTGTTCAGCCTATGGGAATGAAGGAGATTAACCCTTCCTGTTCAAGCCCTGGTTTTTACGTCCCGATGATTTTACAATTGAGAAAACATTGTAGAAAAAGAGGAAATTGCTTGTAACAA
Source organism: Fragum fragum (assembly GCA_946902895.1). Classification (NCBI taxonomy): domain Eukaryota; kingdom Metazoa; phylum Mollusca; class Bivalvia; order Cardiida; family Cardiidae; genus Fragum; species Fragum fragum. The sequence continues at coordinate 42,190,375 of OX336371.1, forward strand.
GCAATTTCCTCTTTTTCCACAATATTTTCTACCCTACTGAATGTTTATTTTTCAAATTAAATCCACTTTAAATTTTCATCTGCAAAGCCTTTGAATTTGGACAGGTCTAAAATTTTGCAAAACAGGAAAGGGTTAAATAAACAAAACTTAAATTAAATGATTCAAAGTTTGCAGAAGTATGAGCATCTATTCATGGTAAATTAATTTTGTTCTACTTCTAATAGGTGCTCTAAATAATGCTGCTTCAAAGAAGTTGGATTTGGAGGCATGGTTTCCAGGGTCTGGCGCATTCCGAGAACTTGTCTCATGTTCAAACTGTTTAGACTATCAAGCCAGAAGGTTGAAAGTGAGATATGGACAAACTAAAAAAATGAATCAAGAGGTACCATAGCAAATTAACCCTTTGCCTCTTTTCAAATTTTAGTCTGGTACAAATTGAAATAGGTTGCAGACAACAATGAAAATTGGATGCAATTTAAAATTAAAAAAATACATCTTATGAAGTAGAAAATGATGTGGGAAAAGGAGAAAATGCTTGTTACAAGAAATTTCAATTTTTTCTACAATGTTTTCTCAAGTGTAAAACCACAGCATCAAATGCCAGGTATTTACAGGAGACGGTTAATAGACCCATTTCAATGTTATGTTCACAACATGATTTTTTACCTTTTTGTCCTTTAACTAAAAGTGTTTGCAAGCAGTAGGGAGGAGATAAATATTTCATCAAGAGAAAAAGATATGTTTCTTCGCTATCTAGTCCTTATGTTTTTAGCTTTGCAGTTTATGGAGATTAGACCAAGGTATTGGCCTAGTAATTGCATCATCTGCAGCATTGTCATCTTTACAAACTTTGTGACTTTTTGAGATATCTGGTATCATGTTCATGTTCAAAGGAGTAACCTTTACTATCTAACACCTTGTAGAGAACCTCTTGACACCTCTCTAAATAAAAGTTTTAAAAAACATTGTTGTTCATGAAGTATTGCTTGTGACAAGCAATTTCTTCATTATTGACAATGCTTTCTACTCCAACAGACAAAGATTTTTAAAATTTTATCAACAAAATAGTAAAGTGTCATCTGCAACTTTTTCAAATTTAGACCAGTCTAAATATATTTTTGTAGTAATGTGTTAACCCATTCCCACACAATGATGCTTTAAATGCCCCGATATAAAACCTTTAGAAAACATTGTTGAAAATGAAGAAATTGTTGGTTATAATCAATTTCTTCATTATCCACAAAATTTTCTACCCTGAAAGACAAAAGATTTCATCAACTTAAAATTGTTGTCTGTAACTTCTTTGAGATTGGACTGGTCATGTGGTAATGGGTTAAGAAAATATGACCAATCTTTCTATATCATCTATTCTAGGCTGAATATGTACACATGCTGAATGCCACAATGTGTGCCACCACAAGAACTATATGTGCAATCTTGGAAAATAACCAGGAGGAAGATGGGGTCATAGTTCCTGAGGTTCTTAGTCCGTACATGCCTGAATGTAAGTTTTTGTGTCACATATTTCCAGAATCTTTTCATACAAGTGTTGCCAATAACCCAAAGAAGTGCTCTTTTGTTTTTGGATCACATAGGTCAAAGGTCAGGGTCTCAATTGAACTTTGATTGAAAACTGTTTCCGTGCTTTAACTCATAAGCCATTTCACCTAGGACCTCAAAACTGTATACACATGTTATCTATGACCAGACTAAGTGCCCTATTGTTTTTGATTAATTCTAGTTCTAAGGTTAACAGTACTACTTGAGTGACAAAGCCCTGGTTCAGGGTGTATGTCCGCTTTGCGATACTTTTAGTTCCTTTCAATATAAGTATCTTTATGTTTTGAAGTTAGAAGACGGATAATTGTTTTATTTACAAAAGTAAATTCTGATTTTCTTCAAGATGTACTTCCAATCAAAAGAAGTCAAGAAGAAGCAATTGCCAGATCATGACTGTTTATCAAAAAATAATTGGTGCAATCATTTATGTTCAGGATTTCTTTGTAGAAAACATTGTGGAAAATGAAGAAATTGTAGCAATTTCTTTATTTTCCACAATGTTTTTCATTACTTTTCTCTTTAGGGGCATCAAAAGGTGTCACTGTGTGGGAATGTATAACACTGTAACCAAAGCTTAATAAATGTGTATTTACAATGTTAAGTAAGCAAGTCAACAATTGGCCTATTACTGAATGTCCCTGACCAGATCTTTTACAAATTCATGTTATATACAGTCAAATCTGCGTAAAGCAGCCAGTCAAGGGAGAGGGCCAAATTTTCTGGTGTTTACAGATTGGCTGCTGTTCACAGTATCCATAGGGCATCCATTTTGCCATACCATATTTCTTTAGCTCATTACCAGATCACTAAACTTTAGACTACTCCAAATTCTAAGAAGATCTAAGCTTCCATTTTAAGTGTCTTTTAAAAAAAAAAAGAAAAGGCAATTTGTACCATTTGTACCAATTAAGATAGAAAATATTGTGACAGAAGTAAAAATATCTTGTTATAAGTAAAGTGTAAGAAGGCATGTAAAAATCACAAAATTTGAACATCGTGTATGTTCAATGGCCAGATGTGGTGTCCATAAACCACTTGTAACACAAACTATCAATTTTTTGAAATGAGACATTCTTTTTGACACGCTAAGAAGAAGGATCACCATTTTCATATTCCTCGAGAATTTCTCGTTTACGTTTAGCTACATTTTGGACCTGCGTATGACCTACACCAAACTCACTAGCAATTATCCTGGAGGAATGTGCAGATTCAAGCATGCGAACCTCTTTCTTACAATCCTCTAGAAAAAGGAACATAACCCTAGAGAGCGACATTATAGCGAGAATTGACAGCAAAAGCAAGTTTTCATCCATTTTAAAGACCTCAAGAAATCAGTTTGCTAAATGTGTAAACAACCTATAATGCTCAAGTTCATTTAAAGAGACCTGACAACTTAAAAATTTCGTATCCTTTAATCAATAATCATCACTCAAATCGACCATATAAATATAAAAGGCTAATTACATGTCAATTAATCAACTACACTGGATTAAGTTAATAATTGTCTGTTTACATCTTGTACATTACAATAAGGCGACTTTGGCAGTTACTATAGTAGTAATTATCAATTTTTTCGAACACAACTGATTAGGTTACGTGTTTTGTAAGATGACAGTTGTTTAGGTGTGACCGTTGTTTAGGTGTGATATACTGTTGGCATTAGACCAATTAAGGTGACCACTGGCCGCATTTCAGAATATCACACTATTCATAGTGCAATTAAAGAAGGAATTTGCGTGGGGGAACTCGAATTGCCGTTGTCGGCAGATTGGCCTCTGTGCATTGTTAGCCACTAACACAGATTTGACTGTATTACCCTAGTTTAACTACCTTGTCACAGGCCACTTCAATCACATTTTGTAGTTTATCAGAATTGGATTAAATCATCTTGAAACTTATGTAAAGGAGCCATTCTTTAACTCGGTGTGTAGGAACTTTTGACATGATTTTCATGAAGGGATGATCTTCTTTTCATTGGTTGTAGTTGACAAGCTTTTCTTGAAAACTTTTATTTTCTAAAACATTTACTGTGTATTTTGAGTTTAGCTATTGGCGGTTAGAAACAAGGTATTGCTGTGACCTTTTTGTCTGCCTTCTTGTCATTGATGTCATCATAAAATGTTGTTGTTGAGCAGAAACTTTGATCGTTGTCCTGCTGAATATCAATTCTTTCTTCACAAGATTCTAATTTTTTGTCAAATTTTGGTCTACCTTGTGTTCAAATATTTCTCAGCACTAAAGTAGAAGCAGGTAGTGAAGACCAAGATCAGACTGCATGTCTGATCTTAGTCTATACACCTGCAGCAGCAATTGTCAATTCAGGAATATTCCAGGATTGACAAGGGTTATTATCCGATATTATAGACCCACTCCCACACAATCCCATCTTTTTATTGGTCTAAAGAAAAGAGCTTTGGAAAATATTGTGGAAAATGAAGAAATTCCTTGAAACAAGCAATTTCTTCATCATCCACAATGTTCTCTATCCAAGAAGACAAAAAAAATTTAAAATCCCATCAACTTGAAATAGTCGTCTGTAGCTTCTCTCAGTTTGGACCAGTCTTAAATTTTGTTGGGTGGGAACGGGTTAAAGGGATTCATTTAAAACTATGAATATATATTCAATATCAAAGGATTTAGTACCGGGTAGTACAATCAAGAGTGGTAACTCCAGTTGCATTTCGTAAAAATAAGATTCTTTTTCAATTTTTGATTTTTTTAATCCTCTAACCAGCCCCCAGCAGCACAGTGTCAGGCACACATAAGCAGCCCTCTTGTTGAAAATTTAAACACAGCTCAATGCAGGTTTTTTGAACATGACTAAAGATTACCCTGGTATTTATAAACAGAAAGAAATGATTTGATGTAAATGGTTTGACCAGACAGAACACATACATATGATTTTGAAACATTGCAGGTTATAAAGAAAAGATTCCCTTTGTAAAGCCTGCACCAATTGATGAAGAAGAAGAAAAGAAGAAGAAAAAGGGAAAGAAAGAAAAGACAAAGGACAAAGCAAAAGACGTAGCAGAGGGTGTTCAAAATATGGCTGTTGGTGATCATTAAACTCTGTATATATAGGTACTTGTGTTCTAGTATATTTAATAGAATTTGAATTCAAGTGGCTAGTTGTTTTGAACTTGTTAACCCATTTCCACACAATCCACTATTTTTACACTCCACCAGCAAAGAAGCATCAGAAAACATTGTGGAAAATGAAGATATCGCTTCTTCATTATCCAGTTTTTTCTACCCAAAAGGACAAATATTTTAAAAATTCAATCAACTTAATATTATTACCCACAACTTGTTTTAAATTGGACTAGTCTAAATTTCACTTTCTAGTAATCGGCTACCATAAGTTAACTGGTTTAACAAAGATATCTTCAAGCATTCATGGAAAAAGAAGGAACTGCTTGTCAAAAGTAAGTTCTTCCTTTTCCATTTTTTCTTTACTACAGAATACTTATTTTGGAAAGGTGCACCTTCAGTTTAATTTTTTATATTTGGCAACTTTTTGCAGGCTACTCTAAAGTGTTGTCAGTGTCATTGACTTTAAATGCAGATTGAAAAAAAAGTGGCTTACCTGCGCGAGAACTATTCCTACCTTTCACGGCCATTTTGTATGATATGAAAGAAATATTATGGATAAAGGATAAAAGCAAATTTTGTCGTCTCAAATTTAGTCACCACCTTTGGAAGACTGTAACTGACATTTATAGTGTTGTCTTGCATTAAATTTGAAGTTTGAGAGCTCATAATACTCTTGAAAAAAAATCTTTTTTATTTGGTATGAACCATCTGCAATTCTTTTCTGACTTTGTTATGTTGCCTACTTAACCTATTAACAGACTGCAAATTTTAGACTGGTCTACATTGAAAGTTGCAGACAACATCTTCAAGTCTGTGCAATTTAAAAAATCTTTGTCTTTTATAGTGGAAAACAATGTGGACATTCAAGTAATTGCTTTTTATAATCAACTTCTTCAATGTCCACAATGTTTTCTAGAACATTTTTATTGAAGGGAGTCCAAAAGCGTCACTGTGTTGGAATGGGTTATACAGGAATATTCTGATCTAAAAGAGTTGGCTAAGGTAGCTTAGTTTTGACTAAGAAGTTCTTTAACCCATTCCCACTCAGTGGCACCATTGGATGCCCCAAAGGAAAAAAGCTTTTGAAAACATTGTGGAAAATGATTGAATTGCTTGGTACAAGCAATTTTTTCATTTTCCACAATGTTTTTTACCCAAAAAGTTGAAAAAATCCGCAATTTCATAAACTTCAAATTGTCGTCTGCTACTTCTTTCAATTTGGGCCAGTCTAAAATTTAGCCATCTGGTAATGGGTCAAGATCCAACAAACTTGCAAGAACTGGGAAAACGGTTCATTTGTCTACTTTGATCAGATCTTGATCTGAAATAAGATGTGGCTGATCAGCATGTAAAATGTTGTTCAGTATACCCACTCACACTCAGTAACGCTTTTAGACACCCCAAGAAAAAAAGCTTTGGAAAATATTGTGGAAAATGAAGAAATTGCTTGTTACAAGCAATTTCTTCATAATCTACATATTTTTTTAACCTAAAAGACAAAGATAAAAATTCCATCAACTTAAAATTGTCTTCTGAAACTCCTTTCAATTTGGACTATTTTAAAATTTTGCCATCTGGTAATGGGTTAACACTACCATTGTCTGTACACTGTTCATGTAGCTGTAACATCTTCAAAAGCCAGTCCTGATATTAATGGTGATACATTGTGCACTATTACATCTATATTCTTCATTGATTAAAGATTTAAATGTAATGTTGTGTTGAGTCTTTTGTTACATATCAATCAGAAGTACCAGAATATAGTAAACCTATTTTCCTTGACTATTTCAACCAGATGTCAGCATTGGTATATCAGTGACAAAACTTAACTAATTCAGAAATGCCCAAAATCCATCCTTCTAGACGTCTGTTGGTCCATCCACAATAATAAATAATAGTCAATTACAAAAAGAATTCAACCAAACTTCACAGAAATTATCCTTTGGTCATCCTTTTTCAAAACACCTCACAGAATTGCAATCCATGTAGAACAATGGTTGCCGTGGTAACCAAATGAAAAAGCTTTAAAAAACTAAAAAAACCAAACTACAAGATCTAGAGCTCTGATGTTTTGCATAATAGAATCGTCTAATGGAGCTTTATCAAAATATTTCAAAATTATTGTTCTTCAATCAAAATAATTTTGTTGGATCCTGGATTTTACAAAGAAATAAAAAAGGAAATCTTTAAAAGTCTTCTCCATTTAAATTTATTGGCATTTTGTTTTACTGAATTACGGAAGTGCAAAAATGTCACCTTTTACATGACATCATCTTTTCAAATTATTATTACATCCTATCTAACACAAGATTTACTATGCTTAACATAAAAATGTAAATACAAGATAAAGACTATATTTCAAAATTAAATTGACATGCACTCACAAGTTACATGTAAAATGCATACACAAACAAAAACATTTTTTCTAGGGACGTGTGAAATTTCTCATTGCATTGAAATTCATTATTGAGGTGACTAAAACCAGTCACACCTATTAATGTGATTGACTTATGATAACATTGTCATTTAAAGTGCCTTAGGTTTCAAATAAATTGACCATGAAATTTAAAACAATGTCACAAATAATTTTTATGGTGGAAAATTCTAATTGTATTCTTGTATCTGCCTGTGTATAGAGACATGAACTGCCCAGAGTTAAAGGGAAGTAAGAGGTCTAAAGGATTAACTCCATACGTTTATTGGTAGAGGACCATTAAACAATTTGCAAATGAAAAATTTTAGATTAGTGCAAATTGATAGGTTGCTGAAAACAAATTAAGGGCAATTAAATTGAAAACTGAAGGCTCTATTGCTCCAAATTTCTTCATTTTTGTCGAGCCTACTTGCGGTGAGCGAGACATAGTTGTCAATTTCTCTTAGCGAGTGTGTCCTGATTTTTGTACAGGGCATAACTTTTCTATTTATGGATCTTAGGCTCAGTAGTTCTTCTTGACGAGTGCTAATGTCATGCAAATGTTTGTTGTAATATGTCCAATGTCAAGGTCACAGCTGAAGGGGAAACATCAAAATTGACCTTTTTTCGCAGCATAGCTTCTACATTTATGGATGGATTTGAAGTAATGTGGCAGAGTTGTTCTACTTGATGAGTGCTAGTGTCATATGATACACGAAAGGTCAAGGTTGAAGGTGAAACTATTTTATCCAGAGCATGACTTCTACATTATGAATGGATTTGAAAATGACTTGGCACAGTTGTTCTTCTTGATGAATGCTAGTGTCATACGATATGTTCAAGGTCACTATTGAAGGTAAAACAACCTTGTCCAGAGCATGATTTCTACATTTATGGATGGGTTTGAAAATAACCTGGCACAATTGTTCTACTTGGTGAGTGCTAGTGTGAGGCAAAACGATGGTTTTGATACGTCCAAGTTCAAAGTTTAAAAAAAATTCTGTGCACCACGTTCTCTGTACAAATCAGCAGGCTTGACATGTTGTCCCTGGACAATCTATTTCTCGATTCTGTTGATGTCTCAGTTGTACCTAATAAATTGCTTGTTGATGTTATATTTGAAATAAATATTTTAAGAGACTTTATTCAATACAATAATTAACCATTGTATCTGAAATCCATGAAGTGGTTTCAACTGAAGAATATCAAATTTATAGGAATAAGGTCAGTACATATTTTTTCTCTTTTCCAACTTATTTAGGCTATCCAATAAAGAATATAACCATTACTGGTTGAATATCTATGGTTAAAACCTTTTTCATTACTTAACCCATTCCCACACAAAAGAATTCTAGACTGGTCCAAAATGAAAGAAGCTGCAGACGACAATTTAAAGTTAATAGAATTTTGAAACTTCTCTTCTTTTTGGAGAGAAAACATTGTGAAAAATGAAGAAATTGCTTGATACAAGCTTTTTTCTTGAGGGGCGTAAAAAGGAGGGCTTGTGAGGGAATGGGTTAAATGCAGGGGAAATCTCTGCCTAGAAGTTATATTTTCAACCAATCAAACCTTGTTAAAAAAGTCTCAATAAAGGGTTTCCAAACCTACATTCAAGTAAAGTTTCTTTGAAAGCTAAATGATAGTTTCTGTGAAGACAGCTTTTACTGCATTCAATATAAAGAAATTAGTCCTTCTCAAAAAAGACAAAATAGTATACTTGTCCAAATTGAAGGAAGTTACAGAAAATAAAATTGATTTAATTTTAAAATTCTTTTGTCTTTCTTGGTAGATAACATAGTACAAGTGAGTGAAGTAACATGTGAATAGGATTAAGTTAAGCGCAAGTTCAAAAAATGAACTTACAAATTTCAGCTCTGACTTGTATCTTTAGACTAGGAGGCTGAATCAAGGGCAGTACAAATCGTTTTGGGATTGACCCAACCAGAACAAAGACTACTCTGCAAAGAATATAATAGAGCGGGTTGTACTAGACTTTGTACAAAATTGGGATACTTGCAGTACAATTACTGCCAACATATTTTCCTCATCAAATACCCATTGACTAAATTTTAGACTGGTTCCAATCATTATTTGGTAGTAAACAACAGTTTGCAGGAAACTGTAATTAGAAAATAAGGGCCACATTGATTAGAAAACCTTGTTACAAGCAATTTCTCCTTTTTTTTTATTTTCTCTTTTTCTGAACAATAAATTACAGGATTATGTAATAATTGACTGATCTTTGACAATGCACACTGAGCTTCGACAGGATTTTCCACTTTGATATAACCCTTTTCATGCTGAACCCGGAATATTCCGGTTTTGGCAGGTGTAGACAAGATCAGCCTGCACATAAGTGCAGTCTGATTGTAGTCTACACCTCCTGCATTCTCTTTTCAAACCAGAGTTGTTCATGAAATTAATTTTCAAAAGATGTATTGACCATTGAATAAGTACTACCAGTGCTCTCAGACCTTTGATTTTTTAATGAAATTCTGAAAAGATTTTTTTCAGCATGACAAGGGTTAACCTATTCTCACTTTGCAAATTTTTGGACTGTCCAGAGAGAAAAAAGTTGCAGACGTCATTTCAAGTTGACCTAACTTCTAAAACCTTTGTCATTTTGGATAGAAAATATTGTGGAAAATGAAGAAACTGCTTGTAACACAAGGGGCATTAAGAAGGGGATTTGTGTGGGAATGACTTAAACAGTATAAACAGTATATTTTGAAAATATCATGGCCAGTAGCATGTGACAAAAATAGTAAAAGTTGGCAACTTAAAAGATGTAGATACAGCTTGATCAAGCTATAGTTACAACATTTCACTCACCAAACTAACAAAAATTCTCCACATAAATGTCAGCAAATGGTGAAGTTCAAAGATCTATTCTGGTCTAAATGAATGATTTTACTTGGTTGATTCTTTTATCGAAAAATGTGATCGTCAATAACTTGTCTGTGAAAAGCCCAAGATTTCAAGACTTGTCTTAACTTGTCTGCTACCTCCATGTTTGCACAAGTCTAGAATGTGTAGGGTTTGATGAACAGCTGATAGATTGATTGATTGAATTGGGTTAAAGCCACTTTTTACAGTATTTCAGTCATCTTGTGGCGGCTGTAGCACCTAACCATGGATTCCTGGTATTTCTCACACCAGTACTCCCCCTACATCTTTTTCGATCCTCCTGTTGCTCGTACCACTTAGGTTTACAATTATCCTTCCATTGATGGGAGACTAATGTCGGAAAGGTTATTTGTTGCTGCCGGGATCAAACCTGGGATCAATTGACTAGGAGTCCTATTTGCTAACACTGCGTTATGGTTGGACCCGGATGGACAGCTGAATGGATTTTGTTCAAGCAGATTATGGTATAACTATTAATGACAACAACAATCTTTTTTAAAATTTTATTTTCAAAAATAAATTATTTCATGGTAAGAAAATTATTAAATTCTACAACTTGTCTAACATACATGAAGGAGCACAGACACAGACACCCCTACAACATGACCTTAACCCATTCCAACTCAAGCCCTCCTTTTTACGCCCAACAAGAAAAAAACTTTTGAAAACATTGTGGACATTGAAGAAATTGCTTGTAACAAGCAATTTCTTCATTGTCCACAATGTTTTCTATCCAAAAAGACAAAAAAAAAAAAAATAAAATTCCATCAACTTGAGATTGTCGTCTGCAGCTTCTTTCAATTTGGACCAGTCTAAAATTTTGTTGTGTGGAATGGGTTAAGTAGTGACCTTGAACTTGGGAGTATCCAACACAACATTATGCATGACAGAGGTACTCTTCAAGGAGGACAACCGTGTCAAATTACTTTTAAATCCATCAATTAATGTAGAAGATACGCTCTGGGAAAGAGTTACATGGCAGCGCATAATAAAAAGGACATTTTTTTTATCATCAGTTCCAAGCAATCATTATTCTTTATGGAACAAGGTGTTCAGCATAGCTACACCAGTAAAATGATGAAGATTAGTTTTGTTATTGTGAAATGTCAGGTTCTACAAATAAAATTTCTTTATAAGACCTATGGTTCTGGACTAAAATTTTGAAAAACAGGAAAGGGTTAACTCTTTACCACACAATCCTGTTTTTCACTATAGAAGAGTTAAGAAACATTTTAAGAAAAGAGAAAACACTTTTCTGATTTAAAAAAATCAATTGATATTGAATCTTATTTGCTATCTGCAACAGTCAATTAAGACTGGTCATATTTTTGTCTGGTTATGGGTTAAGTTTTTTTTATAAACTAACATTGAATAAATCTAAAAAACTGTAACTACCAGTATATATTCTTATAAAAACTTACTGCCCTATGAATACAGAAGTTTGGTGACCTATTGACGTTTGGTTTGATATTCTGTAAAAAGATACCATCTTGAACAAGAGGGCCATTGGCCCTGGTGCACTCAACCTTTTCCTTTCAATAGTCCAATCTAATGTTAAGGTAAGGATTATGATACAAGTGGGTAAGGATTATGATACAAGTTCATGCTAAATATCAAGTATGAATACGAACTGCATCAGGAGGAGATTTTTATTAAAGATTGAGCTTTCGAACTTACATGGCAACAATTGTCCTCCACTAGATTTGTATAATTTTAGCTAATGTGAAAGAGGACCACCTATGGAACATTTCTGCAAAATTTCGTTCGATTTGGCCAAATTGTTAGGGAGAAAATGTTGTTCAAAAAACCTTCTTTATTTCTATATGAGCCCCACCCACTTGGGCTCTGTCCCTGGAGACCCAAGGCTCACGATTTTAGCTATTTTGAAAGATGTCAATAAACTGATATTTCATGCATTATATAAAGGCTCTACGCCTTCTGGGTCGGGAGGGAAAGTTTTTGAAGATTACTTTAAATTTCACCTTTGTTGCCATGGCAATCAGAGTTTTTAATTGATTGATTGAATGGGGTTTAACACCGCTTTTAACAGTATTTCAGTCATATTGGGCGGCTGGAGCACCTAACAATGGATTCCTGGTATTTCTCACACCAATACTACCACTACATCCTTTCCTAGCCTCCAGCTGCTATCCCACTTAGGTTTACTATTATCCACCCATTGGTGAGAGACAAGTGAATATGTGCCTTCCAGGGATCGAACCCATGACCCATTATTGAAGATAGGAGTCTGATACTCTACTGACTGCGCTATGACGGCGGCCAGAGTTTTTGATGGATTTAAATTCTTTTAGCTATTTTTGTACAAGGCCACCTAAGGGATATTTCTGCTAAATTAGGTACGTTTTTGCCAAATGGTTTGGGAGGATGCATCATTTAAAAACCCTTCTTTAAATCTATATAGACCCCATCCCCCTAGGGCTCCGCCCCTCGGAACCAGAGGAACTTGATTTAAGCATTTTTGAAAAAGGTCATTATACTGATGTTTTATTCAGATTTCAAGGCTCTACACCCGCTGTGTCAGGAGTAGAAGATTTTTTGAATTTTAATTTCATACAAGACCACCTAAAGAACATTTCTGCCAAATTTGGTTCAAATTGGCCAAGTTTTTTGGGAGGAGATGATGTGTAAAGAAATTGTTGACGGACAACTAACAACACACAATGGATGGACTCCAGACAAAAGGTGATCACAATAGCTCACTTGAGCACTTCGTGCTCAGGTGAGCTAAAAAGTGAATATGTTTACTCTACAAAGATTAAGTTGAAACTAACAGGTACTTGAATCAAACCTGTTAGTATATGGAAAATCTACAGAGTATTAGCATTGTCTTTAACCCATTACCAGATGGCAAAAATGAAGACTAGTCCAAATTTGTTCATTTAAGATTTTTTTATCTTATAACAGATTTAAGTCTATTTCCAGATTTATCAGATATCTGCTTTACTCTTCGTCATAGTAATTGTTGAAGTTAAGGCGTAATAGCAAGTCATGGAGGTGGGGCTCGTATCCTCTAAAGGCTAACTTCCTCACAACTGAAAACACAATAAAAATCAAAGTACCGAAAAGTACTGTAAGCTAGCAAAGCATGGTTGAATTTAGACAATATTTCCCTTGTTGGCTAGAAAACATTGTGGATATTGAAGAAATTGCTTGTTACAAGCAATTTCTTCATTGTCCACAATGTTTTCCGAAGCTTTTTTCTTGAGACGCTTAAAAAGTGGAATTGATTGGAGATGGGTTAAATAGCATGTTTTTGACAGAGTTCTCTACAATTTGAGTTTGCAAAATTCCTGAAATACATAAGAACTACTTTTAATGGCGTAGGCATTAAACGGATTTAGTGGTAAAGCCTCCAGTGGCAGTTTGCACTCGTTGAACTTTGAGACGACCTCAAAATTTCGTCTGTTAACTAAAGCTATCAAAGCTGACGCTTTGCTAGCTAATAACACTATAAGTAAAAGGGGTCACTGTTTTCTATTTAATCGGCTTGAGATACTTCAAATGAGTACCTACTACATAGACAAAAAAATTATTTTGATCTAAATTGAAAGAAGAGAACCATGAATGCCCTAAATAGCTAACCTGAAAAACCATCACACAGAGTGATATAATGGGCTAAATGAAAATAGACTACGTCCGGGCAGAGCCATAACAGCATGGTTTGTCACAAAAAGAATCATAACTTCTTGGGTGTATGCAAAATGAAATAGCCAAAACAGGTCAGTGGGGGCTTATTCAACATTTTCTCTCTTAACATTATATGAGACCTCAAGACCTCATAGTTTGTGAGATTTCCTTCAATGTTTTTATGTAAAATAAGTTGCACCCGGCATAGTCAAAATGAAAACTTTAAAAACTTTAGCAAAATTACAAAAGGACCTTCAGATGATGATACCTTCATAATACCTAACCTCTAGGCCTTATGGTTTTCAGAATATTTATAACTTTTTCCTTTGTATCTATAAAAAAGGGTGCAAACGAAAAGACCCCAAATGCCATCCAAGGTGCATTATTTGAAAAAAATTATAAGAGGGCTACAAAACATGCAAAACACCAAACCTCTATGCCATATAGTTTGTCAGAAGTAAATTTTAAAAAGATTTTTTTCTTTGTTTCCATGTAAAATATTGTATGACTGGGTCCAAATATCAACACCGGGGCTTATTTAATATGGCCTTATTTGTTTCTGTTGCATACAATGATTTGTATTTGATGAAACCTTATTTTTTGTATGTAACAAGCAATTTCTTTCTTTTCTGAAATGTTTTCTAAAGCTTCTTTCTTCAGGTGCATTAAAAAAACATGATTGTGTGGTAATGTGTTAACTTAAATCATTTGTATAGTAGTGAAAGTATCTTTGATAATTTTCCAACAATTCTCATTAATTCACTAAAATTATACATCTCAAAAGCTTATGTCTGTTGTCTTATTCAAAATTGAAATCTTTTTTTTTTAACCCATTCCCAAACAACAAAATTTTAGACTGGTCCAAATTGAATGAAGTTGCAGACAACAATTAAAAGTTGATGGAATTTTGGTTTTTTCCAACTTTCTGGATAGAAAAAATTGTGTAAATTGAAGAAATTGCTTGTTATAAGCAATTTCTTCATTTTACACAATGATTTCTCAATTGTTTTTCTTGAGAGGCGTCCAAAAGCGTCTTTGTAGGGGAATTGGTTAAACCCAAAACTTGGAATGTCTTCAAACCATGGGCATCAAACATTCCTCACAAAGCTCTGGTAAATTAGCAATTTTTGAAGCTAGTAAAACCTTTATTTAGCAAATTTGTTTTGAGTAGAAAACATTGTGTTAAATGAAGAATTTGCTTTGTCACAAGCAATGTTTTCCCAGGTTTTTTTCTTGAGGTGCATCCAAAATTGTCATTGTGTGGGAATGGTTTAAGGAAATACAGTCATACCTTTGAATAAGAACCTCGAGTTGTTTACAAAAGCTTTGTATGTTTTTCTCATGACACTGAAGTTTTTATGGCTGACTGCCCCCCTGGAATCGTGGTACCATGTGTTGGACAGTAATTGTCGATGAAATTTGAGGATGAGGCAGAATATATCCTGTATGATCTTCATCAAGGCTGTCGCATTTTTGGACAATAGGCATCTAAAATAGAAGTCAGTGCAACCAAAATTAGTCTGAAATTGATAGATTGCTAGCCAGTCACACTGTAAAATTTCAGAAAATGGGAAAGTGTTAAATTATGCTGAAGTTCAAAGTTCACTACAAGTCTAAATACAGTCGAATACCTTTACCTGGAAGTTAGGGGACTTACGAGAAAACTTTGACGTAGAGATAGTTTGATGTGTAGATAGTCGAAGATTTTTCATTTACCACCAAAATAGTGGCGAAATACCGTACATGAATAAGGCCACAAATGATTTGTACTGGTATGATTATCTAATCAAACGAAAGATATAACTACGTTGTATTTATCGTAATTTCTTTTATCAATATTCTTATTATTATTACTCGTAGCTAAATTTTAGCTTAGACTTTGCATGTTTACCTCTTCTATTATTGCTTATTCTATGTATCAATTGCATAGTTTGACTATTTTCTCTTTCCTGTCCAAATACCCAAGTATCCGTCTGGATTGGTCACTGTCCAGGTCCTGTACCAAACAAGTCCTGTATGGTATAGGCGTTAGATGCCTCTTTATTCATTGTAAAACTTCCACTGTAACATTTTCTCCACTCAACTCAATCTTTCAAACTATCAAATCGTAGACAAACAATCAAACAAAATCAAGTTAGCAATCAATATCCAATACTGTAAGGCACTTATCTCTTAAGTGCGTTGACATGACGAAATGTGTGAAAAAACTTAGATTGCAAATACCGACCTCTATGTTTATTTGTTTGAATGGGGTTTTATGCTGCTTTCAACAATCTTTCAGTTACATCGCGACGGCTGCAGCGCCTAACAATGGATTCCTGGTATTTCTCATACCAGTACTACCATTACATCCCTTCCTAGCCTCCAGCTGCTATCCCACATAGGTCTACGATTATCGACCAATTGGTGAGAGACAAATAGTCGGAAAGGATGAGTGCCGCCGTCGGGAATCGAACCCGGGACCTCTAGATTGACAGTCCGACACGCTACCAACTGCGCTATGCGGCTTCGACCTCTATGATTAAGGTTTGTCTTAAAGAGGTGTGAATATGCGCAAACAATAGTGATTGGACTTTGCAATTGAATCGACGTAGGGGTAGTTTATGAGATAAAGAGAACGACGTATGGAGGTTCAAATACATAGAAGTAAAGAGTAATAAGATCGGGACTTTAGAACAACTTCCAGGACTTTAGAATAACTCGATGTAGAGAGAACTTCGGCTAAAGGACGTTCGAGGTAGAGATATTAGACCGTATATCATTAAATTGGTCTATTGATTTTTCAATTGACATCTATGATCCTTCAATTGATCTCTTACTACACAACCCTGCATTCTCACTCAAGCACGAAAAAAAAAAAACAACTCTGGTAACTATTGTTGAACAAGGTACCAAATTTTCACAAGATACGCACATCACACTGCTTAATATTAACTGGGGGTTTGAATAGAACTGAGGTTATTTTGAATGAATATTTTTTGTCAAACAAAGTATGAAAAACAACAAAGGGCAATAACCTAAATATACGCTAGGTAGAGTTATGGTTCTTGTACACTGCACTCCCACTTGGTGAGCTCTATCCATCCATGAAGTTTCATGATTCTAGCTATTATACTTTTAGAGATATACTCCGGACAAGATTCAAGTATGAAAAAAAACAAAGGGCAATAACTCAAAATATACGCTAGGTAGAGTTATGGTTCTTGTACACTACACTCCCACTTGGTGAGATCCATACACCCATGAAGTTTCATGATCCTATCTATAATACTTTTAGAGATATACTCCGGACAGGATTCAAGAATGAAAAACAACAAAGGGCAATAACTCAAAAAATAGGCCAGGTAGAGTTATGGTTCTTGTGCACTGCACTCCGTATTGATTAGAAGAATATAACTGCCAAGTTTAAAGTCAATCGGACTTACGGTGACAGAGTTATGCTCCGGATAATGAGGTGGACACCACCCGGACACCACGCGTGACGGGTGATCCCATAATACGTCCCGTCTTCGACGGGCGTATAAAAAGGAAAAAATCCTTGCAACACACAACTATTACTTTTCCTAACAATGTTTTCTCCAATATAATGTCTGAAACCATAACCACAAAAAAATAATTACGTGTAATGCAATGTTGTAAGATAGATGTGGATATGTAGAAAGGGGAAATTTAGTTGACTACATTTTGTCAGATAAAAGAGTTAAGAAGTGGATGTGAAACAAAAATGTCCATCTTGCACTTGTAACTACAGATCAGTCAATTTGAAAGTGACAGGTTCTCTCAAGATGGTAGATAATCTTTTGATAGGTCCAAATTCAAAGAAGCTGTAGATAATGATTTCAAGCTGATAAAATATTAACAAAATTTGTTTTTTGAGGGATTACTTGTAACAAGCAAAACCTTCATTTTCAACAATTTTCAAAAGCTTTCTTTCTTTGTGGTATGAAAAAGCAGAATTTTGAAGGAATAGGTTAATCAACAGATGCCATTTATGAGGAGGTCCATGTTAAACCTATCTTCTTGAGTTCTACATCTGATTTTGATCTTGACCTTGGACCTACAGAAGACCTTGGATTTTCATAAGACCACTCTTTCATGGTGAATAATCCTACAAAACCTATCCCATACATAACATGCATTATGAAATCATTTTCATAACACTAAATAGCAGGGCTCCAAAATTTTGAAATGTAAAAAGGTAATACGAACCCCCCCAGTTAAAATGTATACCCCCGCATTTTTTCCATCTGAACTTAAAGGGGTTCATCATTCATTCATTTGGTGCCTTCTTTTTCAAATTTTCCGATGATATTTATAATCTTCAGCGAGTGGAAGACAGATGAAAACAACTGACTGATCCTACTTTCATTGTGTTTTTGAAAATTCGGTTGTGTATTAATTGCACATCTGGCAATGTACGACGGTCAACAAAATTCCAATATCTTGTAAAATTAGATGGACAAATAAATTTCTGAAATTTACAAAATATTTTCTGGACTTACGCTCCCCCCCTACTTTTTCCTAAACAAGTTATCCAAAGTTCTGTTAAAATAACAGTCGTGGCGATTTTCTCTCAACATGAGCATCTGTTGATGGAAAAACAGAGCTGATGTCACAAAAAATGTTGGTTCAGTCCATTCTACCCTATGGGAGTGCAGTCGTGACGATCATCAAAGAGACCGACGAGACAAACTCGAGAGGGTTGCCCATGTGTTGTACTATTTTCCCAGAGTAGACTTTGTGCATAAAATTTGGTCATTTTTTATTGTAGTTTGTTTGCCATTTATTATTTGGACATTTTCCAACCCCGAAGTAAGATTTCATGATTCATTGTTTCTTTAATTTATTGAAGGAACTAGCATTATTTTTAAGGAGCCGTTTTTGTTTACATTAATTTATTAGCTGCATTCTGCGGATTTCCACTTATCATTTGAACTCTACCAGCTACGTTACTTACCTTGAATGAAAAACCATAACACATATATTAACAACTGATTATTTCTAGTGAAAATTACCAGCCTAGTCTTACGTGTTTGCTTTTGATATAGTGTAATTTTATAGAAGCGTTATGTTGAGCAATTCTGATTTTATACGAAGCCAGGTTCATGTCTCAATTTATACACAGATCACATATTAGAGTAAAAGAATTTTGTTTCACGAGTAACAGCAATTTAAATTATGCAGAATTAGATGTCCATTCTGATAAAACTTCAAATGAGTGTTAGTCAAACCGATGTACCAATGCAAATGAATTCCAAAACTCGATACCCAAAGTTCGGTCAAGTGCTAAACATTGACCTACTGCAGATGTGCACTTATCTTGCCTGTGGGTAAACTGACTATCGATTTTTGGCACTTTTGTTCATCCCTTAATCTGCAGGCAACATGTGAAACCCTTGATTTCTTTTGTTTTCATGCGGATATTGAGAGATATATGGTCAAGTTTATCAATAATTTAACATGAAAATTAATGAAGATTTCGGACTGGTTTTTAGGGTTATTTTTGGTATTCCAATCAGTCTGGCAATTCAAAACACAGTCCAGACTGGCAATTTATCGTTTTTCCGGAGCCCTGCTCAATAGTCATAAGCCCATGGTAAAATTTAAGACTCATCCAAATTGGGAAAAGTTGAAGACGACAATTTTAATTTTTCTTAAAAGAAAAAATTATGCCGTATGGGGTAGAAAACATATTGAGAAAAATTCATTATTGTTCTTTACTCTAAGTCATATTATAAGATATGCTCATATTGAAAACAACATGTGTTTGTTAAACACAATGCCCCTGCAACAGGGCTTTACTATGAAAAGTGTTGTTGACTTGTACATGAGTTTTAATAGAGTATTTTAGTGAAAGCAACAAGGGAATTTTTTGGGCATTTGACCTTGGTATGTGACCTTGACCTTATCACATGACCTTGACCTTATCACATGACCTTGACATGAGGAGATGCGTATTATGGAGATGTATCATCATGCCAAATATGAGCATTGTATCTTGAATAGGCTGGTAGTAATTTGCAATGTTTCGTTTTTAGGTTACGTTTTGCAGACAGACAGACCAACAGACAGGAAGACTGAATGACGGACAGACAGACGGACAACGGTAAAACAATATGCCCCCGATCTTTCGATGCGGGGGCATAAAAAAGAAGAAAATATTCTTTTTTACCTGAATACAGCTGTATCTAGATATGTAGTGTGGGCATTATGCAGATCATCTAGGTTGTGGACGTGTTTCTCTAGCGTGGTCTGAAACTCTTGCCATGTCACATTTATAATTTGGAATGATATATATTCCTGCATCACCTTAACAAAATGTTGCATTTCTTGTCGGTACAAATGGAGCTGTCTAAACTGGGAACTCTGGTCTACTTTGTGAACCACAGCTGCAGACGATAGAGTAGGAATTTCAAATTAAACAAGAGGGTCAAAATGGCTCTAAATCGCTCACCTGAGAATTATTTCATAATGTCTTTAAGACTGATAAGCCAAGCCCTACCACACAAGCATCTTTTCACAAATAAAGATTTCACAATCCAGCTTTGAAAGAGTCATTATTAAAGCATTATTAGAAACTGTGATATGGCCTTTGCATATAAGGTTTAAGCAAACCATTATGGAGACACCAATGCCGACACAAGGGTGACCAGAATAGCCCCCTTATTTTTCGAAAAGTTGAGCTAAAAATGATATAAAGGATTATTGTTTTGAAAATTTGGTAAGGATTTTGTTGGGTAAAGATGCAAGTGCACAAATTCCTCTTTGTAAGTGCAATTTTTCAGACAAGGGGCCTAGTTCTAATAATTGACAAGGAACAGAGTAATTATACTAATTACCAAATTTAAGGCGAAAGGCCTTTTAGTATTGGACAAGACATCTACACTAATTAAGACATTTTTTTCAAACTGTGGACCCCTCAGCCAGGGCTGTTTTTGACAGGCGTATAACTTATTAGACTTGGTAGAGAACCATCTAGTAAAAGAATAAGTAAAACTTCCAATTTTCATTTGACACTTCAATCAGAGTTTAATATAATTGTAATTCTTTTATCAACTTTGGTACAGCTTTACCCAATTAACCTTCCTTCTAAGTCTTTTGGGCTCAACTACAGATCAGAAGAAAAAACAAAAGTAATTAGACTATCATTACAATAGGTAGGTCTCATTTCTCTTCACAAGTGCATGCCTAATTTGGATTAATTGAATAGGGTTTGACGCCACTTTCAAAAGCATTTCAGACATATTCTGGCGGCTCAAGCTCTATGGATTTCTAGTATTTCTCACACCAGTACTGCAACTGCAGCCTTTCTGAGCTTCCAGCAGCTCATTCCACTTAGGTTTATAGTTATCCACTCATTGGAAGGAGACAAATGTCGAAAAGGATATTTGCGGAGCTGAAGATCAAACTCACTTTAGACCTTATTATTAGTTTCAATAAAAAATACCATGAAAATTATCAGATCCATGATGTTGCAAACAACATATTTCATTGGATATTAGCATTTAGAAATTTGAACCATGCATTACAACTTCAAACAATGGTGTCATGTTCTGCTGAAGGATTGGCAATAGAGTATTATTCAGATAAAATGAGACATCTTATTGCGCAGAAAACACTGCTGGAAAGGAGAAATGAAGAAATTTCTCCTTTACTACAAAATTTTTACCAATATGTTTCAGGGAGATAAAAAAATGATGTTAAGTGGTAATCAGTTAACCCATTCGCACACAATCCTTAAATCCTCAACAAAAAAGTTTTGGAATAAAATTGTGAAAAATGAAGAAATTGTCACAAAGTTTTTCAAAATTTCATCAACTGTAAATTTACTTATGCATCTTCTTACAATTCGGACCAGTCTAAAATATTGTCTGTTAATGGGTTAAGAGACAATAGTCGTCTGACAAAGGTTAACCCTTTCCTGGACAAACCCGGGATTTTACGTCACTATGATTTTATACTTGAGAAAACATTGTGGAAAAAGGAGAAATTGCTTGTAACAAGCAATTTCTGCTTTTTCCACAATGTTTTCTACCACATAGGATGGTCAGATTTCAAATTGCATGCATATTTCATTGTCGTCTGCAACCTCTTTCAAATTGGACCAGTCTAAAATTTCAAAAAACAGGAAAGGGTTAAATGTATTACCATCTCTCTTTAACCTGTGCCACACATCTTTCAAAATCCACACAACCCTCTTTAACTGGAGCATGAATGAAAACACTTGTAAATATTTGTCGAGATGATTCTCTGTGATTACAATGTTTAGTGGCCACTTTACCTGAAATACAGTTGTATTATGTTATCTAATAAAGAATACATGCTTGTTTCATAGAATGATAAAATTATTGCTCATTTTTCAAAAAGTAAAAACTTTGATAAAACAAATCTTAATACTTCATTTTGGAACTGAACTTTTTCAAAAGCACTTTTAGAGCTTTGTGTTGCATACAGCTGTTATAAGTTCTTATTATAATTGGTAGAAATAAACATGTGGAAACAAAAATATGCTAATAAGCAGAAAAATGCTTCTTCATCAATCATTTTGCTTGGAGATGTTTAACCTATTCCCACATTATTCCACCTTTGGATGCCCTCCAAGGAAAAAGCTTTGAAAAAAATGTGAAAAAAGAAGGAATTACTTGTTACAAGCAATTTCTTCATTATTCAATATTTTCTATAGTAAAAGGTAAAGATTCATAAAATGTCATCAACTTCTATGAAATTGAACCGACCTAAATTTGTCATTTGGAAATGGGATAATCATTTGACCAGTATCAAATGTTCTGATGTGCTAAAGAAAACTTTAGAAAACATCATGAGGAAAAGAAAAGAGTACTAGAAACCAGCCTTTTCTTTCTTCTTTTCACAGTATTTTATACCAGTTCTTATACAATGTTTACCTTTTTTAATAAATTTTAAACTATTATCACACAAGAAAATTTAATGACTTGTCCAAATTGAAAGACGTTGCAGACAATATTTGTAATTTCAAGGGGGTTATTTTTAGGAGGGGATGGTCTTGGGGGGGAGGGGTTCTTTTAGGGAAAAACATTGCTGGAAGTTTATTCTACAGGGGACTGTGTGGAAAATAGTTGACCCATTACCACACAACAAAATCTTAGACTGATCCAAATTGGAAGAAATTGCAAACGACAATTTAAAGTTGGTGCAATTTAGGTACCTTTCAGGATAGAAAACAATGTGGATAATTAAGAAATTGCTTGTAACAAGCAATTTCTTCATTTTCTGCAAAGTTTTCCAAAGCTTTTTCTTGAGGGGTCGTAAAGAGGGGGGGGGGGGATTGTGTTAAATATCATCTACATCATTTTTTCAAGTTCAACAAGTCAACACTGCTGTATTTTGCATTAACCCATTCCCACACAATAAGATTTTAGAACAGTCCAAATTCAAAAAAATTGCAGACAACAATTTTAAGAAGATGAAATCTTTAAAATCTTTGTTTTTTGGGGTAGAAACATTGTGGATAATGAAGAAATTGCTTGTAACAAGCAATTTCTTCATTTTCCACAATTGCTTTCAAAAGCTTTCATATCGAGGGGCGTTTAAAAGTGTCACTGTGTGGGAATGGGTTAAAGAAATAATGTTGAAAGATAGGTGTCATTTCGAAGTGTAAAATTTTGTTATTCATGAATCAAATTCTATGTTGTGGGACATCATTAGAACAGTCTATTTAAACAAGTACCCACAACATTTGGTTAAGATAAGGAATTCTAGATTTGAGATTGTGATCACCAAGCATTATCTGGAAGTATACTTACCTCATAGTGTAGCTCTAAACAATCTAACAAGTCTGGAGAGATTTGTTCCAGTGTTTTTGGCACATATTTGTGAAGGAAGCTCAGGTTATCAGCATACTTGTCATCTGCGTTGATTGATAATCTAATAGCTTTGCTGAGGCAGTTGTTAAGGAACACAGGATTTACAATGTCTTGAGGTCTAGGGTTGGTTCCAAGCTGAAATTATTTGACGTCCTATTACCTTGTAATCTGGCATTGAAATATTGAAGAAAAATGACCTTGTAGACCAAGAAGGCATGGGCTACATGTTTGTAACAAAATATATCTCCTTTTGTCATGATATTTCTGTACTAAATTGTTGTTAATTTTCAATTCAATTGCAATATATAATGACATGTACAATCTCCTACAGTTTCGATTAATCTAAAATTTGTCACCTTTAACCAAGATGGCAAAATATCAGACTGATCCAAATTTAAAGAAGTTGCAGATGACAAAGGTTTATGAAATTTTAGTTTTCTTCAGTTTCCCTGTAGAAAACATTGTGTAAAATGAAAAATGTTTGTTGCAAGCAATTTTTTTTCAATTAACACAATGTTTTCCCAGTTGTTTGTCTTGAGAGGTGTAAAAGAGCGTCATTGTGTGGGAGTGTGTTAACCCATTCCCACTCAAAGACGCATTGAGATGCCCTCCCCCAAGAAAAAAAGCCTTGGAAAACATTATGGAAAACTAGAGGTGCTCGAGCGCCTTTTTCACACTAACGGCCTGAATTTACTTATCATTCCTGAGAAGTTTGGTTAAAAACCATCCTGCAGTTTGCAAAATGGAATTTTAAAATTAGGGAGACAAGGAATATTCTAGTGAAGTTTGGTTGAAATTCATCTAATGTTTTCTGAGAAAAAGAATTTAAAGCTTTCACTATACTGTATATGGAAATTAGCCCCGCCCATTTAAGGCACATTTTCTGTCTTATTAAAATTCTTTAAAAAATATGATAAAGAGTCAACCAAGTATCAATTGAGTGAAATTTGGTTGAAATTCATCCATTAGTTTCTTTGAAGAAGATTTTTAAAGAATTCACCTTATATGGAAATTAGCCCCGCCCATCTAAGCCATATTTTTCAAATGAGCTTAATTCTTTTAAGGAATCTGATAAAAAGTCACCCAATGAATGTTCCTGTAAAATTTGGTTTATTTAATCCATTGGTTTCTTAGAAGAAAATTTTTAAACATTTCACCATATATGGAAATTAGCCCCGCCCATTAAAGCTTTTTTTTTCTTCCGATCAAAATTCTTTTAAGGAATCTGATAAAGGGTCACCAAAAGATCATTCCTGTAAAATTTGATTGAAAAACCATCAATTGGTTTCTGAGAAGAATTTTTAAGGTTTCACCATATATGGAAATTAGCCCCGCCCATTAAAGCCATGTTTTTCTTCCGATCAAAATTCTTTTAAGGAATCTGATAAAGGGTCACCAAAAGATCATTCCTGTAAAATTTGATTGAAAAACCATCAATTGGTTTCTGAGAAGAAGAATTTTTAAGGTTTCACCATATATGGAAATTAGCCCCACCCATTAAAGCCATGTTTTTTTCCGATCAAAATTCTTTTAAGGAATCTGATAAAGGGTCACCAAAAGATCATTCCTGTAAAATTTGGTTGATATCCATCCATTGGTTTCTGTGAATAAGATTTTTAAGGTTTCACCATATATGGAAATTAGCCCGGCCCATTAAAGCCATGTTTTTCTTCCGATCAAAATTCTTTTAACCCATTCCCACACAACAAAATTTTAGACTGGTCCAAATCGAAAGAAGCTGCAGACGGCAATTTCAAGTTGATTGAATTTTAAGTTTTTTCTTCTTTTTGAATAGAAAACATTGTGGATAATGAAGAAATTGCTTGATACAAGCAATTTCTTCATTTTCCACAATGTTTTCCAAAGCTTTTTTCTTGTGGGGCGTAAAAAGGAGGGCTTGTGAATAGGTTAAGGAATCTGATAAAGGGTCACCAAAAGATCATTCCTGTAAAATTTGATTGAAAAACCATCAATTGGTTTCTGAGAAGAAGAATTTTGAAGCTTTCACCATATATAGAAATTAGCCCCACCCATTAAAGCCATGTTTTTCATCTGAATTCTGTTCAGTACCTTCTGAGGAGAAGATTTTTAAAGTAAAAGTTTAAGGACGGACTGATGCACGGACGCACGACCGACACAACGCTTTCAGCAAGTGGAGCTAATGAAGAAATTGCTAATCACAAGCAATTTCTTCATTACCCACAATGTTTTCTACTCCAAAAGACAAAGATTTTGGAACTTCTTTGTAATTGGACTGGTCTAAAATATTTTGTTTGGGAATGGGTTAAATTGGCTATCTGGAGCAGTTAACTCTTTCCCAAACAAGTCCTCCTTTTTTACATGTCTAAAGAAAAAAAACTTGGGAAAACATTGTGGATAATGAAGAAATTGCTTGTGACAGGCAATATTTTCATTATCCACAATGTTTTCTATCTAAAAAGACAAAAAAAAAAAAATAAATAAATTCCATCAACTTAAAATTGTTGTTTGCAGCTTCTTTTAATTTGGACTAGTCTAGAATTTTGTTGTGTTGGAGTGGGTTAAGAACAACAAAAATTAAAGCTCAGAAGAACCTCATTTATCACACTAAATTAAAACAAGATATGTCTGTGAAACACCAAACCCAATCAATGGCCTATTTTTGAAACTGTGTTCTTGATAAGTGACCTTGATGGATGACCCTGATCTGACAAACAACTGATGCCTATCAATACAAGGAATCTTCATCCCAAAAACAACCTGCAACATTGTTTGAATATGAGCAAAGTGTTAAACTTTGTGTTAAGTTCAAAACTCATGGATAGATTTTGATGGAAAGGCATTGGGAAAACAGTATGCCCCCTATCTTATCAATGTGGGTGCATAAACAAGAGCACTGCCTACAGGTGCCTACGCTCAGCTGTTGGGTGCTGGATAGTGGATAAAAAATTTAAGTCAATAAAGGGGCACAATTTGCACAAAATGAATCTAGAGTTATCCCCTTTGATAGTAAAGGTTCCTCTTTTGATAGTGAATATGTGTACCAAGTTTCAAGTGAATGCCTTCAGTGGAACCAGAGATATCACAAAATGTCAAAGTTTTCGCACGACAACAACAACAACAACGACGACACTAAGGCTATCGCAATACCTCGGGTTTTCTCCAAAAACAGTTGAGCTAAAAATTGATAAGTATGACATTATCTTGAAATTTTCACTAATGAAGTTTTGAATGTAAATCAAAGGTTGAATGTTCATTCATACGAAAAACAAGTTCTGACTGATGATTAAGGAAAATTTAACCCATTTAGATGATAAGTGAGAGTTTTAGCTCTTGTGAATTATTCATTGAGCCTAATAACTCCAACAAATTGACAGACTTTTCATAATTAAAGGTCAGAATTTGTTATTGTAATTCGTTCATGATCTTTTATTACACATTTGCAACAAACACTGACCTTAAAAAGCAATGTGAAATGCAGATTAGTTTCCTTTGAGTTTTCTTTTTTAGCACAATCCCTTGTTTTTAAGTATCAATGATTTTATACTTAAGAAAATATCTTGGAAAAAGAAGAGATTGCTAATAACAAGCAATTCATTCTTTTCCCGCAATATTTTTTAGCCTGTAGGTTGGTCATTTCTTTCTTGTACTTCTTTCAAGACTAAAACTTTGAAAAACAGGGAAGGGTTAAATGCAGAAGTAATTCCAATTTGATTAACCAATGCAAATAACTACTGCAAGAATGTCTTGAAATGTTAATGTGATGACTTGACCCATAGACCAAAATGCACCAAATTTACAAGGAGATATTGCTTATCATAAGTGATTTCTTCATCTTATGCCTGCTATAGCTATTTTCCTTCAGTGTGTCAAATGCTGTGATTGTGTGTTTAACCCTTTCCCACTCAACAAAATATCAGACTGGCCCAAATTGAAAGCAGATGCAGACAACAATTTCAAGCTGATGGAATTTTAATTTTTTTTCGTGTTTTTGGGGTAGAAAACATTGTGGAAAATGAAGAAATTGCTTGTAACAAGCAATTTCTTCATTTTCCACTATGTTTTCCGAAGCTTGTTTTCCCTTTGGGGCGTTTAAAAGTGTCACTGAGTGGGAATGGGTTAAGTTATAGTGACACTTTAAAGATAGCCCCTTTTCTTTTACAGGTTGCAAAATATAAGTTTAACCCATTACCACACAATAAAATTTTAGACCAGACTAAATTCAAAGAAGTTGCAGATGACAATTTTAAGTGGGTGAAATCTTAATACTCTTTGTCTTTTGGGGTAGAAAACATGGTTGATAATTAAGAAATTTCTTGTAACGAGCAATTTCTTCATTTTCCACCACGTTTTCCATAACTTTTATAATAAAGGCATTTTTGTGTGGGAATGGGTTAATAAATATTAATTACCTTTTCCATTAGTATATCACAGAGAATTTCTGAGAAGTCTCCATCTGCCATACAGAGATATCTCCTCAATGCATGAAAATGATCCTCCAGCTGTAGGTCATGAATAAAGTAATTAACAACACTCTCATTTACCAGGGAAATTCTGTAAATAGAACATTGAACAAAATTTTCACATTCAAAGTCTGATCTACTTTGTAAATACTACCTTTAACTCACTTACAGAACACAAAATTTTAGAATGGTCCAAATTCAAAAATATTGTAGACAACATTTTAACCCATTCCACACAATGGTGCTTTTTGACATCCCTCAAGAAAAACAATTGAGAATACATTGAGGAAAATTAAGAAATTACTTGCAACAATCAATTCCTTCATTTTTCCACAATGTTTTCTACCCAGAGAGTTGAAAAAAATCTTTAATTTGTTGTCTCCAACTCCTTTAAATTTGATCCAGTCTAAATTTCCATTGTCTGGGTTAATGGGTTAACCCATTACCAGTTTAGGAGGAAAGGTTTTCAAAGAAATCATTCTCTATTCCTAGCTAAAGTCAGAGAATGCACAGGAGAGGGCTTATTTTCAGAATACAGTAATTGTATCAAGAGTAAGAGATCAATAGGTAATGATACACACCAAATATAAAAGCTCTGGGCCTTGTGGTTTGGGAAAAGAAGATTTCAAAGATTTCCTTTGTAAAATCAGGGATCACACAGAAAAGGGCTTATTTTTAGAGTACAGTAATTCTTTGAAGTATTTTTGTAGTGGGTCACTAGATGATGATTTATACCAAATATCAAAGCTCGAGGCCATAATTATGGTTTGGTAGAAGAAGATCTTCAAAGATTTCCTTCTTTATTCATTTTTAATTCAGGGATCACTCAAAAAAGGGCTAATTTCAGAGTATGGTATTCTTTGAAGTATTTTGGTAGAGGGTCAGTAGTAATTGATTCACAACAAATATTAAAGCCCTAGGTCTTACGGTTAGGAAGAAGAATATTTCAAAGATTTCCTTCTTTATTTATGTGTAAATTCAGGGATCACAAAGAAAAGGGCTAAGTTTCAGAGTCTGGTAATCTTTTGGAGTATTTTGGTAGATGGTCAATAGATGATGATTTATACCAACCCTGGGGCTTATTGTTTTGGAGGCAAATACTTTCCAAGTTTTTTTTATTCGATTGCAACTTCTTCATGGATCTCAATTCTTTGAAGTATTTTGAAAGAGCTTTACCTAAGGATTATTTCTGTGAAGTTTGGTTGAAATTCCACGAATAAATTAGGAGGAGAAGTTTTTTTTTCGTAATAGTGAACTAAATGGACGGACATACATTTGAATGGACAGACACCGAATGATGTCCAATCACAATAGCTCATCAAGAGCAGTTTGTGCTGTGGTGAGTTAAAATAAGCTATGGAACATCTTGTGGAAAATGAATAAATTGCTCGTTACAAATTCTTTAACCACAATGTTTTCTACCCAAAATTCTATAAAAAATCCACAATTTCATCAACTAGAACTTGTCACAGTATGTGACTTGATACCCACACAAGTGCTTTCAGTGTAATGAGAGCTTTAACAACACAAGGACATAGCTACTGACTTTGCTTTTCTAGACAGGAGGAGTTCGCAACACAAAATTGGTAGTATAATTAGCTGTATATGTCTACAAAGCATAAATAATGTCTAAGTTCAAGGGGGATAATTCTTAAGACTTCAAAATTGTGTCTTGCAAAACTTCAACATGTGGTTAATCTTTGTGATAAAGTTTCAAAGTATTGAAGCAAAACTGAAGGAGGAATTCATAACACAAAATTGGTACTATTTTCTACTAAGACAGGCGGACACATGGACAGACGGACAGACAGGCTGATCCCAGTATACCCAAAAAAAAATTGTTTTGCCGTGGTATAACTAAAATTTGTCATCTGCAACATTTTGGAGCACTCTGGAAATAGGTTGAAATCTGAGGAGCCTGAAAACCTCTCATGATGTCACACAGGGTTAAAGTTTTGTATACCTCTATAATCAGCCACTTACTGTGCATGTAATGGTCCAGTTATAGTTGACCCAATCACAACAGATAATGGTAAATACTGGTGACCCTCTATATCTGTCTGTGTGTTTGTATAGCAACCATATCCATCATACTGTAGTTCAGGTATACTAAACTTGAATTTCGGAGGGTCATCTAAAATAAAGGTATACAGTGGAATCGCAACACTAATTTGTCAATACTTTTGTTGCAATTAACCACAAATTCCTACCAAAAGGACCTATTTTTTTTCTTTATATCTATGTTTGTGCCTAAAGTCAATTTTTGTCAGCACATTTGTAAATGTAATGAAAGCTCGTCATGGTGCTTTTATTGTATGATTGGCATTGTTATGAAACATGTGACAGTAGATGGAAGCAAAACCATTTTTGAGGAAATTTTCTTTAGTAGGTATGAATTTTATCTTACATAAGGTTATCACAATTTCAAACAAGAGCCATGTCAGACATGGCCATCCCTGCAATAAAAGCTTGATAGTAAACTGAAGCCAGTCTATCTTAGTCTACACCTCCTGCTTCTACTTCTTATGCCAGAGTTGTTTATGAAGTTGATTTCTAAAAGAAATATTGATTTTTGAACAATAAGTTCTATCAGTGCTTTCAGCCCTTTGATTTTACAGCAATTCAGTAAGGTAATTTATACAGCATGACAAGGGTTAACCCTTTCCTGTTTTTAAAAATCTTAGAGCTGTCCAAATTCAAAAGTTTTGCAGTCGAAAATTCAATGTTGATTTAATTCGAAGAATAACCATTCAGTAGGGTTGAAAATAATGTGGAAAAGAAAAAATAGCTTGTTACAAGCAATTTCTTCTTTTTCTACAATATTTTCTCAAATATAAAATCACAAGGACGTAAAACAAGGGATTGAACAGGAAAGGGTTAAAAACAACAAAGGATAATAACTCCAAAATTATGCAAGCAAGAGTTGTTGGTCTTGTGCACTGCACTCGTCCTCAAGGAGATCTATCTACCTATGAAGTTTCAAGTTAAAAGCTATTATACTGTCAGAGATATGCTCTGGACAAAATCTTAGTCTTTAAAACAACGAAGGGCATTAACTCCAAAACTATGCAAGCAAGAGTTGGGGTTCTGCACTTCTCCTCAATAAGATCTACCCACCTATGAAGTTTCAAATTGATAGCATTCATACTTTAGGAGATATGCTTCAGACAAGCTTGGTGAAGGAATAACGGACAGAGACCATTACTATATCCCCTTCGTCAAAACGTCAGGGGATAAAATGTTCATGAAAGACTGCCAATGTGCTTTGATCATTGAATAATGCATGCTTTTAATTTGTTGTGGAAGAATGTTGTATTTTTTCATGAGCTAATTGCATTAAAAGGTTATAAGCTTTGGATTTTCACTTAATAGGGTTCCTTTGAATTTTGGCGTCAGCCAATAAATCAAAAGAACACTCCTTACATAGGGAAAAAATTAACAAGGCTCGAAAATAGGACAAGAGCATTGCATGCTGATGGCAACACTCAGCTGTTCTAGTGCTTGATAGTGAAATAATTTAATTGTTAGTTTCGTCTATCAAAAACGAGCGATCTGATTGGTCGAAAAATTTAATTCATACCTCCATGAACAAAATTTTGAGTACGCAGCCATTTTGAATGCTTCCGCACAAAAAAGTTCACTACAAAACGGTAACAAAATTTGTTAAGTTGTTGCATTTTTCGCTCGATGCTATTAAATTATAAGAAATGAAGATAATATTTTTTGTTTTCATGGAGGTATGAACCGCAAAACCTAATCACACAATGTATGAATCCGCTTCGCGTATTCATACAGTGTGATTAGGTTTTTCGGTTCATACCTCCATGAAAACAAAAAATATTCTCTTCATCTCTTAATTGAATTACTTTTTTCCAACAATGCATTTGGAGTTTTTCCTGTTATTTGTATAGATTGCTCTTTTGATAGTGAACATATATTCCAAATTCCAAGTGAATATGTTCAGAAATACCAGTGATATAACATTCAAAAATCAAATGAGCCTATGCGTGACATTTCCAACAATTTCGCATGTGCGTGACTCGCACACATTTAGCACCCTGGACAGCCATTCGGGGCAATTAGAACATTCGCTGATTGTTTAAAGAAGCTTTGGGTCAGTATCTATCTACAGAGCGCACAGTGAAGACTCTGATCAGACTGTGCGCATGCACAGGCTGATCCGAGTCTTTACTTGGCACACATGTGTAATGGTTGGAAATGTCACGCACGCGCTCAAATCAAAGTTTCTGGGAGACTACTCAGACAACAACCTGATCTAACTTGGCTATAGCAAAATCTCTAGTTTTCTCCATAAACAGCCGAAAAATTTGCTTATGATTAGTACAAGGGACAGAGGCCAAACGAAATGACTGTGAAGAACTATATGAATATCAACACAGAGTAATGGATAAAACTTTTTCTAAGAACTCACCAAGAAAGTCAAATTTATCAAAATATGGTTCTACATATGCTTTTGTCCATGTCAGTCCTTCATTTGGTGGGACAACTTTTTTTATCACTTAAATATAGAAAATATAATTTCACATTTTTTCTTTAAATCTTTAAAGATAATATAATGTAAGTATTTCATGTTCCCTACATCAAAGCAATAGAAAATACTTATACTAACCCTCTGCTGTTGGTGCTCATAGGAATGTTCTGAATGAGATGATTCCTATGAGAACCCACAACATAGGGTCACATTGCAAAATTAAAATACTAAACTGGTATTATCCCCTCTTATCTTAAAATTTGAAAGCATTTTTGGGATAAATCATTTTGAGATTAGTCATAGAAGATGCAGACAAAATATTAAAGCTAAGTATATTAAAAAACAAGCATCATATTTATAGAAGTAATTTGGAAGAAACAAGATGTGTTTGTGAAACACAATACCCTGCAATAGGTTAACTATGAAAAGTGTTGTTGACATGTACACGAGCGGTTTCTTTTTTTTTTCGTTTGACCTTGGTATGTGACCTTGACCTTATCACATGACCTTGACATGAGGAGATGCATATTATGAAGATGTCATGACAAATATGAGTATTGTATCTTGAAAAGGCTGGTAGTACTAGGCACTGTTAAGATTTTTGGTTAAGTTTTGCAGACGGACAACGGTAAAACAATATGCCCCAGATCTTTCAATGCAGGGGCATAATAAAAATACAATTATATATATGTCAGGGATGTTGAATTCCAATGCCCTACTCATCAGACATGTTTTTTTTTACTTGCAGACAAGTATATTTTGCAATGCGAATTGCCTGGGGACAAGCAAATACAAGGGCAAATCTTGAAATGGTATAAATACATCTCAAAGATAACTCATTAAATATTTCAAAATAACCTTAATGTTGATATTGGAGGGAAGAGAATATTTTGGTTTGCCCATTCCCAAACAACAAAATTTTGGACTTGTCCAAAGAGAAAGAAGTTGCAGACAACATTTTAAAGCCTGAGTAATTTGAAAATAATAAGTGAATATATTAGAAATCATTGTGGAAGAAGGAGAAATAGCTTCTTACAATGCTTTCCTTAGTATTATTTTTACAGGGGCATCAGGCACTATTGGGTGGTAATGAGATAATGAAGAAAATGCTAGTTTCCAGCTTTTTTCTTCGTTAATACTAATGTTTATTCTGAAATTTGTATCTTCACTTTTGTGCAAACAATCTAATTATAATTCTGAAACAAGTAGAAAACCATGTCTTACTTGTCCGAGACAAGTGGAGAACATCTGTATTTCCACACCACTGCATGTATTTAATGGAATTAACACTTTTCTGTTTTGCAAAATTTTAGACCAATCCAAATTCAAAGGCTCTGCAGACGAAAATTATAAATGGATTTAATTTGGAAAGTAACCATTCAGTGGGGTAAAAAACATAGTGGAAAAAGAAGAAATTGCTTGTTAATTGATTTATTCTTTTTCTACAGTATTTTCTCTATTATAAAATCACTGGAACATAAAAACCAGGGTTGGAACAGTGAAGCTTTAAAGCCAATATAAGATCTCATCTGTGTTTTTCAATGCTCTGGGCAACATTTATCAGGTGAAAATATGGTAAGTATCATAAGAATGCAGATGCCAACAAAAATGGAGCCAAGGCTTTGAATTACCAAGGGGTTACTCTGCATAGAGCTGGTTTAAAAAATCAAACCTGAGGGACAATTACCTCCTGTGTGTTCATCCTCCGCTTTTTTCTCACCAAACTGTCCCTGATATAACAGTTTTTGTACAGTTGAGTCTGCAGCATGACCATACACATTTCTCTCCTTAAACATTTGTACCCGCTTTAAATCCATGTCTACGTATTCTGACTCCTTTGTCGCAGACATCTGACTACTGCCCCTCAATTTGGGTATCACATCATGGGTAGCCGTAGACTCAGTCGTAGATGATTTAGATCTATGCATCCTGATACGAGGCTTGATGCTATAGTCTGTTGAGAAAAGAGATTCTTTGGTTGCTGACATCATGTCTGATTTCTTGATTTTTGGAATGTCAATTTGTTGAGAACTAGTCTGAGACACATGTCCATATTCACTTTGTGGTTTAACCTTCCACTCTAATGGCTGTGTTTCAGTGGAGAGATGCATGCTACCTGGTTTTAATTTTGGCACATTTTGATGTTCGGGTTCAGGTGAAGGCTTGTTGGCATACTGATTTTCTATTGGTCGGATGTGAGGGCGTGTCTCCAGTTGAGATTCTGTCTCCATGGTAGCATGTTTCTTCCCTACAGGTTTAACCTGGTAGCGTTGAGTTCCATCACCTGGTGAGGTTTCTAGATTGGCATGGTGTCCTTTAACAGATTTGACACCAGGTTTGACCGCGGAGCCATCCATCTGGGACTCTATAGTTGCATGCTTATCATCGTATGTCTAGAAAAGATTAGATATATGTAAAATAAACAACAAGATCATGGCTTACGAGTGCCTGGCATGGAGCTGTACAGTGGAGAAAAGACTAAGTTGAAAAAGGGTCACAACTCTTACAAAAATGAATTTAGACTTACTTTTCTTGACAGTTAAGATTTCTCTTTGATAGTAAACATATTCTAATATACACCATTGTAAATATGGCCATACATACAAAAAGGACTCCTACATTTGGTTGTGAGGGCATAAATACAAATTTGCTTTTTATAAACTTTTTCTCTTTTTTCCAGGTAAACCAAGTAAACTATTCCAATGATACCTGTATACTAGGTTTGAACCTCTCCTCTTCCTCTTGATCAAATCCAAAAGAAGCATTCAAACTTCTTTTCACAGGCGTTTTACGTCCAGCTGCAATCACTGACTTCGATTTTGTAGACTTTGGAGAAGTACTTTTACTGGGTGAGACAATTCCATACCTTTGTCAAGAACAATTATAAAATGAAAATCAATTAGGTTTTTTTTCTTTTCAAAAAGGTCTACTAAATCAATCTTATGTCAAAATAATTTACAAACAATAAATAGGTTTTATTTGAAGCCATATGATTGATAGCATGAAGAAAACAAACATTCTGATTAGGATATACTAGCATAACTCGTCTAAATCAGTTGTAATTGACCTCAAAGAAACAACAGACTAATCAAATCATTCATTGAATTTTGAACCAAACATACGCTGACATTTTTTATAAGCTTTTTTGTTAGTTTGGCAACCTAAATGTCATAACTACAGCTTATTCAAGCTGTAGTCATGACATTTATGTCACCAACTAACCATTTTGCATTTTGTTACATTTATGTCACCAACTAACCATTTTGCATTTTGTTATATGTTACTGCTGATAAATTTTGCAAAATAACACCCTTTAATATTGAAATGGAACTTCCTGTCAGAGTCAGTTGGCATGACCAGCAGAGTCAGTGGGCAGGGCAAGCAATCTGTCAATTCTGATGTCTTCATTACCAATGATATTGTAATAGAAACAGAATAATCAATGACCCATCATCAGTGACATTATAAGAAATTGATGCCTCCAAACAACATTTGAAGGAACTATTATTGTTTTTTCTGATTTGTTTAACTGTTTATTCTTTTTATTTATTTTTTTTCTATTTTTTGCCTTTTTTGTTTGTATGTATTTTTCTTTTTCTAGAAGAGGGATTTAGATTTAGAAACACAGTAAAGCAAACTAGATTTTTTTTTTGCAAAACCAGTGCACCTCCTTGCATTAGCATGTTTGAATATATGTGCTTGACAAGTTATACAATATTTTGGTTGAAATGGGATGCGAGTCTTACTAAAATATTTACCCACCTTTCCCTGATAAGTTTAACTGCATTTTTGATACTGAATATTGAAGTAAACATCTACATTTATAACAGAAATTATTAGACCACTGCATGTGAATTACATGCTACTCTATAGATGCTTGATAGTGAAAACAGTTGAAAAAGTGATGTAACTCTTGCAAAAAGTATATACTGTTACCTTTCTCCTTGATATAAATGCCAAATTCAAGAAGATGTTTTCAACAAAAGAAATATGATCAAGAAAAAGTTTGTCAATCCAACACCAACAAAAATACCTAGATTTTTGTTCCCAAGCGACTAAGATAAAACTGATCAGGGTTAAGTCTTATCAATAAAACTGAAAGCAAGAAAAAAAAGGCCAATACTTCAACATCTTTTTTAACTAATTTCCGGACAATCCATTTTTTACTTCATGAAAAAGCTTGTGAAAACAATGAGGGAAATGAAGATATTGCTAGTCACAAACAATTTCTTCATTATCTTCAATATTTACTTCCCAGAAAGATAAGGAATTTTAAACTTTCACCAACTTTAACCCTTTCCCTTTCATTCCCTGGTTTTTACGTCTCTGTGATTTTATAATTCAGAAAACATTGTAGAAAAAGAAGAGATCACTTGTTACAAGCAATTTCTTCTTTTTCTACAATATTTTCTACCCTACCAAATGGTTTTTCAAATTAAATGCACTTTAATTTTTAGTCTGCAAAACCTTTGAAATTGAACTTGTCTAAAATTTTGAGAAACAGGAAAGAGCTAATTGTTGTCTGATCTTTCTCTGAATTTGAGCCAGTCAAAAATTATGTTATATGATAAAGGGTTAAAAAAAGACAGTGGAGCTTAACACTTGTGGGGAATCTTTACCTTTGTAGACCCTTTAGAGCCCATTTTGGAAGGTTTTTATCAGGACTTCCCTCTAATGGTTGGGGCTCTGTCTCCTCATCGTCCCCCGATACTTCAATTGTTGGCCCCTCAAGTCCCCTCTGAGCCCATCTAGGGAGGACAGGCTCTTTTACATTTACTGGTACAGCTATCACTGGCTTGGTTACTGTCACAGAGGCCTGGAATGTACCAAGTAAAATAAAACTTGTGTTGTTATATGATCCTATGATAAATTATTAAACAGCATGTTGGTTAAATATTTTCTTGATAAATGGTCAATGTACCTTCACAATTATCTTTGAATTAAGCCATACAAGCATTTTTATCCATTCCCGCACAATGACACAATTTGGCACCCCAATTTTTATCATTTTCCACAATGTTTCTTTTAATAAAGGTTGAAAAAACCTAAAATTTTATAAACTTCAAATTGTTGTCTGAATATCTTTTTAATTTGGCTAATCTGAAATTTTGCTGTCTAGTAATGGGTTAATATGCTGAAGGAATATAGTTAATGAAATATTGTGGGAAATGTAGAGCTTGCTTGAAAGAAGCAACTCTTCCTTTAACCCATTACCAGATCACATAATTTAGACTGGTCCAAATTGAAAGGAGTTGTCTACGGCAGTTTAATTTTCATGAAATTTCAGATCTTTTCAACTTTCTGGGTGTAAAACAGTGTGATAAATGAAGAAATTGCTGGTTAGATGTAATATATATATATAGAGTCATGGGTTTAGGACTAAGGTTAATCCACAATAATCACATATCCTCTCTATTAGCTTGCAGGATGAAACATACAGGCAAGAATGTTCAATTCAAAAAGATTTCCAAGACCATAAAAAAATATTCAATTAAAATTTCACTACAATCCTGATATTAATGGCAAAGAGTAGAATCCATTACCATGCAATCTTTCCAAATTGAAGGAAGTTGAAGAGAACAAATTAATGTTGTTTGTTGAGTGTCTTTCAGGGAAGATAACATTGTGACAATTTCTTCGTTCTCAATGAT
Organism: Fragum fragum; assembly: GCA_946902895.1. Taxonomy (NCBI): domain Eukaryota; kingdom Metazoa; phylum Mollusca; class Bivalvia; order Cardiida; family Cardiidae; genus Fragum; species Fragum fragum. The sequence goes on from OX336371.1 coordinate 42,228,423, forward strand.
AATTTCCAAAGCTTTTTTGAGGGTTGTGAAAAGGAAAGATTGTGTCGGGTAAGACTCTAGTGGTAATCTATGAAACTTACTGGATCAGATTTAGCTCTCTCCATATCAGCGGCCCATTGCCTCTCTTGTTGCATGACAAACTCATTTCTTGCCAACTCCAGTTTCGCGCGTCTCACACGCCACAATGCTTTCTGTTCACGATGGGCAGCTTCAGCACTGAGTTGACTGTAATAGGCTATTAGGTCTTCTCTGAAATGTAAACAAAATGTGCTATGTCACACAAACACCATCAGGTACATATGTACAAAATTAGAATTGTCGCAAATCTGAATCATACCCCATTATTAGTGAATTGTCACTCAAGTAGCACAGTTGACCTTTGATCCACATTATCCCAAAATAACAGGGCACCTCTTTGGTTCGTGGATAACATGTGTATAAAGTTTCAAGGTTCTAAGTCAAATAATGAGTTAGAGCTCAGAGACAGTTTTCAATCATAGTTCATTTGAGACCCTTGACCCTACATGACCCAAAAATACTAGAACATTTTATTGATTCATTGGCAAAAATTGTATGAAGTTTCAAGAATATAGGTCACTTGGTCCATTAGTTAGAGCATAGAAACAAAAAAATTGAGGATGGACAAATGGACGGACAGATATGGTGATACCAATCTACTTCATAGGTGGGGGGTATAAGACAAATATTTGAAAAAGAGATTATGCATAGGCTCATATAGATAGATATCATTGGTTATTATGAATAATAGGTTTATTGTAAGGTAACAAAACCATTACATTTTCATTTAATCTGCCTAAAGCCATAAGCTGGAGTATGGACAAAAATGATATATTGTAAAAGAGGCAGCATATTTCTACAACAAGAGCACCGCCTACTGGTGCCTACGCTCTGCTGTTGGGTGCTGGATAGTGGACAAAATGCATCTAGAGTTATCCCCCTTGATAATATAGGTTGCTCTTTTGATAGTGAACAAGTGTACCAAGTTTCAAGTGAATGCCTTTAGTAGAACTAGAGATATCACAGTCAAAGTTTTCGCAAGACAACGACAACAACGACGACAACGACGACACCACCAAGGCTATAGCAATACCTCCAATTTTCTCCAAAAACAGCCGAGCTAAAAATGCATCTAATATTGAATACTCCTTTGATAGTTTACTAATATTCAAAGTTGTTCCATAGAGTATATAATATCAAAGGAATTCCCATGCCGGACTAGTCCCTCTCTACCTGCAAACAGGTACATCTTTAAAGGCCACTTGTCAAAGTGCAAGTAAATACCAGGGCAAATCATAGAATTTTCCAACAAAGATCTCAAAAGATATGTTGAATGGTAGGAAATATTGTGTTCAATGATGAAAATACTGGGTTCAAGCATTTTTTTCATTAACAACAATGATTTCTCAAAACCCATCTCTGCAGACAAGTTCATTTTAATTCTGTACAAGTTGAAAATCATTTCTTACTTTTCTTGGGTTAAGTAAAGAAAATCTGTATTTCAACACCATTGCCTAATGTCAAAAGTTTTTGCACAACAATGAGGATGACAACAGCAATTACAGTGCAGCTTATTCATGCGTTTCCTAGATAACACCAACACCAGACTGAGCCTCTGACACATCTTGCCCAAGAACATGCCAATGTGACTAGTGGTGCAGCCAGGATTTGAACCTAAAATAAATCAAGCTAGAAATAAGAGAAAGGTATACCTTGCTTGCCTTTCGAGCTCTAATTCTTCTTCTTCCAGAGCTCCTTCTTTTCTGGTTAGTTTATCCATGAGTTCTTTGTCTTTTTGTAATGCATCATCTCTCTTTTTGGCCCTTCTCTGAAAGTAAGATCGTTTGTATATTTCTAATGCAACAGAGGAAAAATATTAAGTACCTCTAGACCAAAATACAAACTTTGTTGAAGGAAATGACTGTATTTCACCTTGATCATGTAAGGTGAACTTTACACTTTGTGGCAAGTAATTTCTTCATTGTCCACATTATCTTCAAAAGCATTTTTTTCCTAAGGGGCTGGAATGTGTTAAGTTTAATTATTTTCAAGAAGTAGAATTCTAAAGATTCAAAAGTTAAAGCTCTTTAAAAGCGGATATTCACTCGAAAGCTTTTGTGGATAATTTCAGCCCACTTTAGCTATTCAAGCTGGATTTCACCAAACATCTGCAAACCCTATAAATTTATAGTCTTAGAGTTGATAGGAAAACTTTCTGAAAGCATTCAGAGAAAAATATCCCAAATGAGCTGTTTTGTGTCTACAGGTATCAATAAAAACATAGCACCCCCTACACAATGTAGGGTCTAAAGTACAATTTTAAGAAATCAGCCTCTATTCAGTACATCAAATAGACCCTGTAAAGCAATTGGAACGCACTCCGCCATTCCTGTAAACCTTGGGAACACATTCCAGACGTATAATAGATAGATTATGTTAGTTTGAAATAGTTTAAAAAATAGTTCTTAATAGGGTAAATTTGGTAAAGACGGAAAGTTCGGTAGGCTGAAAATGGCTGAAAAATTTAGATTTCCTTTTGTTGTTTTATATTTTTCCCTGTTTGGCTGTGATATTTAGTTTCTTTGCAAACCCATACATTTTGACCTTGACCTTGAATTGATTGATTGAATGGGGTTTTAACACCACTTTTAACAGTAGTTCAGTTATATTGCAGTGGGTAGAGTACCTAACAATTGATTCCTAGTATTTCTCACACCAGTACTACCACTACATCCTTTCCTAGCCTCCATCTTCTCATCCCACTTAAGATTACGATTATCCTCCCACTGGTGAGAGACAAATGTCAGAAAGAATATGAGCCACAGCCGGGATTAAACCCATAACATCCTATGATTGAAGACAAGGAGTCTGATGTGCTACCTTCTGCACTATGATGGCCGCCTTGACCTTTGAGCTATCAGACTTTTTTCCAAATGGCTGAGAGCAATTGTGCCAAGTTATATTGATATCCTCCTTTAATTGAAGGTTTGTTTCAAATTGCATATCTATTCATGCTAGAGAATAAGTGTGTAAATGTATTTTGAGATTCACCAATAATTGAAGGAGCAATACCCTGGAAATGCTTAATTCAACTTTTGACCAGGAGCTGTGACCTTGACCTTAGAGCTATCTGATTTTTTTTTTTCTTTTTCAAATAGTACACCTATTCATGATAGCAAACAATTGTGCCAAGTTATTTGGAAAACCATCCATAAATGAAGAAGCTATACTGTGGACAAGGTCAATTTAAACTTTTACCTTGAGCTGTGACCTTGACCTTGGAGCTAACCAAAAAACGGGGCAGGTGGGCAGGCGGATGAAAAACAGAAAGATGGACAGACATACCAAGCAGAAGCTATATGCTTGCCTTTCGGGAGCATGCAAATAGTTTATTCATCTCTCAATGGGATTCGAGTCTAATAATCTAACATGCAAGTAACTAGACCTGATTGTCTTACTTTGTAGGTAACATTTGCACAGCCAGGACCGGTATAGTCATCCAAAAATTTTAATTCCTTGCTAATAGCACTAGAATAAACTGATTCAGCATTTCATTGCATATCTTGATGCCCTTAATTCTGAATCACATACAGGTAAGTGTTTTGCAGAGGCTAATGCCAGTTCAAACCATAAATGAACACTTGCAATATTGATCATGTTCTTCCACTAATTCAAAATTCTCTACATTAAGTTCTGTTTAAAAGTGAAGTCTAGTTAGAATCGGTACTCATAAGTGAAAAGCACTAGTGCCAAATCACGATTTGTCCATTTGACATGATTTCTTGTAAATTCTAGTCTTTCTTCGGAATGCTGCTGTGTAAAAGGGAAACCGGCCTGCAGTCATTTGTTTTTGAATCATTTTTTGAAACATCAATGGCAAGAGAGAAAGATAGCAATTACACTTTGTTTTTCCACATTCTTAAACACACTACAATTCTTTGCCATAAGACATTAAGCAACAGATTCAAACATGCCAACAACAAGTTTTACTACTTTGGGACCTAATACCTTTTAGGGGGTATTTAAATTTTATCTCACCAAATCGCAATTGACAACTTTGAAATTAACCCTTATCATGCTGAACCCAGAATATTCCGGTTTTAGCAGGAGGTGTAGACCAAGATCAGTCTGCACATAAGTGCAGTCTGATCTTAGTCTACACCTCCTGCTTGTATATTTCCTGCCAGAGTTGTTTATGAAAGTGATTTCTAGAAGAAATATTGAATTTTTAACAAAAAGTTCTAACAGTGCTTTTAGCCCTTTGATTTTACATTAATTCAGAAAGGCAATTTATACAGCATGACAAGGGTTAAGGTTAGGATGCTGCAGAACCAAAGATGTTCATTTGAAGCATGTAGACAGTCTGTATTATTGTGGCAAGCTCAATTTGCATAAACTAAAGCACAAGATGACATGCAACATATGAAGTGCAAAACCAGTTATGATTTTTCATTATTTCTTAGTTTTTGTGAACACAAGGTGATCCCTATCAAATTTTGGGTAGTTCCTTCATCAGAGGTACCTTCTTACTGACTAAGATAATTGTAACTTAATCATTGTTGAAGTCTATGGAAATTGTACTGTTCTCAAGTTTTCAAATTAAGTTTAATGCATTTCCCATGACAAAATTTTAGACTTGTCCAATTTAAGTTGATGCAGACCCAATTTCAAGTGGGTGGAATTTTAGAAATATTTGCCTGTTAGTGTAGAAAACGTTGTAGACATAGAACAAATTACTTGTTACAAGCAATCTCTTCCTTGTCCACAATGTTTTCAAAAGCTTTTTTCTTGAGGGGCGTAAAAAAGTGGGATTGCGTGGGAATGGGTTAAGCTCTAGGTCACACGATTATATGATACCATTCACTTAATCACTGTTGAAGTCAATGAAAATCCTATAGTTCACACATATAGTTTTCAAATTAAGTTTATAGGCTAAGTTCCAAGTACCATTCATCATGCGAACATTCAATCCAATTCTGCTAAGAAATGTAGGTGGAGCTTTTGAAACATTCAGTACCCTCTTCCATCATCCAACCCACAGCCCGTCAAGCTATTTTTCCATTGGAAACCAAGTTAAAGCAGTTTAAACCTTTCCTGTTTTTCAAAATTTTAAACCTGTCCAAATTCAAAGGTTTCACGGACGACAATTAAAAGTAGATTTAATTTGAAAAACAATCATTCAGTACAATAGAAAATATTGTGGAAAAAGAATAAATTGCTTGTTACAAGCAATTTCTCCTTTTTCCACAATATTTTCTAGAGCATAAAACCACAGGGACGTTAAAACCTGGGATTGAACAGAAAAGGGTTAAGAACTATAGAACCTAATTACCTTTAAGTCCTGTTCCATTTGAGACTTCAAAAACTGTAACTCTTGTCTTTTCTTAGCATCTGATGCTCTTCTTAGTTCTGTCATCTTGTCTGAAATCAACCAATAGATCTACTTTAAATTTGCCAAGCATCAACTAATCAGGGATTTCATCCTTTACAACCTACATAACTTTCTAATAAACCCATTCCAAAACAATCCCGTTTTCTATGCATCTTAATAAAATGCTTTGAAAAAACATTGTGAGCAAGGTAGAAACTGTTTAAAACAGGCAATGTTTTCAATGACCACAATGATTTCTACCCTAAAAGTCAAAGATATTTTAAATCACACCAACTAGAAATTTCATGTGCCTTATCTTTCAATTTGTACTAGTAAAAAATTTGGTCACATGGTAATTGGTTATCATTTCAAATTGCCCTACAATAGTCATTTTTTTTAGCACTGGCCTATCTGTCTAATCAAAGTCTGAGTTCTGTCCATAATGATCAGTATTCCAGTAAGTATTTTTTAACCAATTCTCAAACAACAACATTTTAGAGTGATCCAAATTCAAAGAGATTGCAGACAGCAAATCAGACTTGGTTTAAATTGTAAAATAAGGGCTATTTGAGGATGAAGACTTTATGAGAAATTGAGAAATTGATTGCTTTAAGTATTTCTTTCTTTTCTTGCACTTTTTTCTATAGCTATATTTTTTCTCTGAAGAAATGATTGTGGAAAAGAGACAAGTATCCTTCTAATGGCAATTTCCTGTTTGGTCACAATGTTTCTATCCTATTTCATGAAACTTGAATCTTAACATATTTTAAACTGTAATCTGAAAAATCTTTCAATAAGATCCAACCTAAATTCTGTTTTATGGTATAGGGTTAAAACACTTTTGTGCACATATGAACACCAGCTTATATGCAGACAGTAAAATTTTAGAAAGGCAAAGATCCTCTTGGACACATGGAACAGATTCCATTTATAAGTTTATCTTCAGACCTTAGGTAGTAAACAATTTACCATACTTTAACCCTTTCCTGTTCAATCACTGGTTTTTACATCCCTGTGATTTTATAATTGAGAAAACATTGTGGAAAAGGGAGAAATTGCTTGTCACAAGCAATTTCTTCTTTTTCCACAATATTTTCTACCCTACTGAATGGTTATATTTCAAATTAAATCAACTTCAAATTTTCATCTACAAACCTTTGAATTTCGGCAGGTCTAAAATTCTGCAAAACAGGAAAGGGTTAGTACCCAACACTAGACTGTGAGTTGGAAAGTAAATAAAAAAATACAAGCAAAAAAGGGTCATTATTTCAACAAAAACATTTTCAGAGTTACTCCATTGATAGTATAGACTGTACAGTTTCAAGGCGATGCTTATTGCAGCAACAGAAAAATTACAAAATGTCAAAGTTTAATATATGACCACAACAATAATATTGAACATTATCAAGGCTATACAAATACCTCAATTTTTCTTTGAAAAAAGAACATAGCTAAAAATAAAAGGAACCTCCTTCAGCCTTGTGCAATACTTATATAAAGTTTAATGGTCTTGGGTCAAATTGCTTTAAAGCTGTTGCAAGGAAATGATTTTAACAGAGTTTTTCTGTGCCCTTGAAATTTGACCCAAAATAATGGAGGAACCACCTTTGATCATTGGCACCATTTATTTAGAATTAAGTGGTTGTTGATATAGAATATAGAATTTTATAGATAAATTGATGGGAAAACAGATAAATGCAGAGGTGGGAGGCGTAAGAACAATACCTGAAAAAAATCTGCCAGAACTAGAAATCAACATACCTTGTAATCTCTGTAAGTTCTTTGCAGTTTCTTGTTTAGCTTTATTTATGAGGTCTTGTTTGGCTCGTTCTGCTTGTTCTCTTTTCTCTCTTCTGTAACAAATGTTCAAAAATATAAAAGGCATAAGAAAATAAAACAAATTCCATAATAAACTTTTCATACCTTGTATTGAAAGGAGGTTATTAGGGCTTCATTGATTTTGCATTCTAAAAGAACCTCTCCAAACAAGTCATGTGAAATTGCACATGTAAATTGAGCCCATGCGTGACATTTCCAACAATTACACATGTGCGCCAAGTAAAGACTCAGATCAGCCTGTGCATCTGCACAGTCTGATCAGAGTCTTCACTCTGCGCTCTGTAGATAGATACTGACCCAAAGCTTCTTCAAACAATCAGCGAATATTCTAATTGCTCCGAATGGCTGTCCAAGGTGCTCAATGTGTGTGAGTCACGCACATGCGAAATTGTTGGAAATGTCACGCACAGGCTCAATTATTTTCCTACTCTGCTCTGCAGCGGCCATAGTGCAATTGGTAATTTGGTAGTGCATTTGACTCTAAATCATGAGGTCCAGGGATTGATCCCCAGACACCTAAAAAATACTCTTTCCTACATTTGGGTGGTTAATCATAAACCTCAGTGGGATGAGGAGAAGTTGTAGCAGTACTGGTGTGAGAAATACAAGGAATCCATGGTTAGGTGCTTCAGCTGCCGCATTTTGACCTAAATGCTTTTAAAAGTGGCAAACCCCATAGAAACAAACATACAAACTACTTCACATTCTATGAAAACCACTCTGATTCTTTTAAGCGTGAATAAAATTCTTTAATTCAACACTTTCCCACACAATCTGCTTTTAACCACCCACAGAAATTAAATTCAAACAAGATGTTTTTGTGAAACAGCATAGTCTGTAACAACCTTTTTCCAGAAATGTGACCTTGATAAATAATCGTGACCTTCAAGGATAACCTTGACCTTACAACCAACTGATCCCTATCAATACAAGGACTGTATATAACCAATATGAGCATATGTATCTATAACAGTGTTTGAATGAAAGCAAAGGTTTTTGTGTTAAGTTTACAACTTACAGACAGAGGACAGATAGACATTAGTGAAGCAATATGCCCCAGATCTCACCATTTTTTTTAGGGGGGGGGGCATAAAAAACATTGTGGAAAAAGAAGATATTTCTTGCTGAATTAATGAAGAAAACCTTGTAGGAAATGAAGAAATTGCTTCACACAAGTAATTCCTTCATTTCAACTATTTTTTTCAAAGCCTTTTTCTTGAAAGTACCGGTAGTTTAAAGTTGGAATTTTATGGGTATGGGGTAAAGTGTCTCTCATTATCTTGCATAAACAATATTTTGTCTAAAATTACAGAAGACTGCTATAATACAAACCTAAATTCTATTTACTGCCATGTAATTCCTGCATTTACTGGTATTATAGAAGGCTAACTACTTTATCAACTTAAGGAAGTTTGAGACGATAATTCATAATCTATGAAACTTTCAAATTCTTTGTCTTATCGAGTAAAAACATTGTGACATGCAATTTCTTCATTTCCAGCAATGTTTCTTCTTGGAGGATTTAAAGAAGCAGTATTGAGTGAGAATGGAGTTAAATATCCCTCATTAGCTTGAATAAACAACTTTTGCTTCTAATATTGAAGAAGAGTGCAGTTATACAAACCTAGACACTATATACTGCCGTGCAATTTCCTGCATTTTACTAGCGTAAGAGGCACACTTTTTTTTCATGGTATCCAATTCAAACTGGGAGAAAGTTAGAACAATTCTGGGTATTTCAAGGTCATCTATGTTGCAAACAAAGTGCTGAAATAAAATATCATGGATCTGATACTTTTGAACAATCCATTAAAATAAGCCACTCCAAAAAAGTAACGCTTTTTGATGCCCTCAAGAAAAAAAGCTTAGAAAAACATTGTGTAATATGAAGAAAGTGCTTGTTGGTCTTTACTACCCCAAATGGCAAAGATATTCTAAATTTCATCAACTTATGTGGAAGACATTTCAATCTGTCAGAATATAGCAATTAAGTGGAACCATTAGATATTATACGGTGTTATTTTGCAAAATTCATGGTTGGTTGGCTACATATTCCTAGTACCTACAGCTTGCATAAGTTGTAGTTACAATGTTTAAGCTGCCAAACCAATAAAAACAAGAGGACCATGATGGGCCTAAATCGCTCAGCTGAGTATGATGGTTCATGGCTTTATGATATAAACAAAATAGCAAAGCCCTCTGTGTAATTATTTTGGAGAAGATGTTTAAGGGTTTCTCTTTAAATCCTAGGTATATTGATGATCCCACCATATATCGCTAAATTCCTGAATATGGTATTGCTTTGAAGTATAGACATCAATACATAGAAAGTATAAAAGCTCTAGGCCTAATGATTTAAGAGAAGAAGATTTTCAAAGTTATCATTATTTATTTCAAACTAAAATTAGGGATTGCACAGAAAAGGGCTAATTTTCATAATAGGGTAATCCTTTGGAGTATTTTGGTAGAGGGTCAATAGTTAATAATATGTACCAAATATCAAAGCTCTAGGCCTTATGGTTTGGGCGAGGAAGATTTTCAAAGATTTCATTCTTTATTCCTTTGTAAAATCAGGGATCGCACAGAAAAGGGCTAATTTTCAGAATGAGGTTATTCTTTGAGGAATTTTGGTAGAGGGTCAATGGCTGATGATATGAACCAAATATCAAAGCATAAGGACTTATGGTTTGGGAGAGGACGATTCTAAAAGATTTCCTTCTAATTCCTTGTAAAATCAGGGATCGCACAGAAAAGGGCTAATTTTCAGAATACAGTAATTCTTTGAAGTAGTTTGGTAGAGGGTCAATAGGTGATGATACATACCAAATATAAAAGCCCTAGGCTTATGGTTTGGGGGAAGAAAATTTTCAAAGATTTCCTTCTTTATTCCTTTGTAAAATCAGGGATCGCATAAAAAGGGCTTATTTTCAGAATACAGTAATTCTTTGAAGTAGTTTGGTAGAGGGTCAATAGGTGATGATACATACCAAATATAAAAGCCCTAGGCTTATGGTTTGGGAGAAGAAGATTTTTAAAGATTTCCTTCTTTATTCCTTTGTAAAATCAAGGATCACAAAGAAAAGGGCTAATTTTCAGAGTACGATAATTCTTTGAAATATTTTGGTAGTGGGTTAATAGGTGATAATATGTACCAAATATCTAAGCTCTTGGCCTTATGGTTTGGGAGGAGAAGATTTTTAAAGATTTCCTTTGAAAAATAAGGAATCGCACAGAAAAGGATTAATTTTAAGAGTAGAGTAATTCTTTCAAGTATTTTGGTAGAGGGTCAATAGGTGATGATATGTACCAAATATCAAAGCTCTAGGCCTTATAGTTTGGGAGGAGATTTTTTAATAATTGTTTACGGAAAGACAGACGGACGGACGGACAGACGGACGCTGGACAATTACCGATCACAATAGCTCAACTTAAGCATGTTGTGCTCAGGTGAGCTAAAAATCACATTGTATGGTAAGGTATAGATTGTTATTTTGATAGTAAACATAAATTCTGAGTTGCAAGTAAATGTGTTAAGTAATGCAAGAGATATTACAAAATGTCACTGTTCTTCTAAGTTTAAAATGGGGTATAATTTGTTCAAACAATTCATACAGAGTTATGCCCCTTGTTGGTATAGATTGCCCAAGCAAATGTGTTCAATCATACCAGATCCCCACTGATTGCTTGTACAAGCAATTTCTTCATTATCCACAATGTTTTCTACCCAAAAGTCATAGGTTTTAGATATATATGCAACTTAAGATTGTCGTCTGCAACTTCTTTGAATTTGGACTGGTCTAAAATTTTATAGTGTGAGAATGGGTTAAGGGATGAAGAAAATATTTTTTGTTTTCTTGGAGGTGTGAACCAAAAAAACTAATCACACTGTATGGATACACAATTAGGTTTTTTTGGTTCATACCTCCATGAAAACAAAAAAATTCTCTTAGTTTCTTATAATTAATGAGCATCGAGCTAAAAAAGCAAAAGCTTTACAAATTTTGATACTTTTTTGTATGGGACTACTTTGTGCAGATGCATACAAAATAGCAGCTAAAATTGTGATCATGCCGGTATAAACTATTGTTTTTCTATCAATCGGAACGCCCGTTTTTGATTGACAAAACTAAAAATTAAATTATGGCAAAATGTTAAAAGATCTATACAACAACACTGATGCAGACATTAGTGACAACCAGAACATAGCAATGTTTCAGTTTTTCTCTGAGAACAGCTAAGATAAAAATATGACAAAATAGACCACTATACCTGGTAACTTTAGAAAATAAACTAAGTCGTAAAACAGGAAGTAGATAACTAATGGACCTCAATTCAGTATGCTTCTAGGTTCAACTGGGGCACAATAAGCTGTTTTTACCACAATAACCCACTATCAAATTGCAAAATTTTAGACCAGTCCTACTTGAAAGGAGTTGCAGACAACAATTCAAAAGTTATAAAATTTTGGATTTTTAATACTTTTGGGGAAGAAAATATTATGGATAATGAAGAAATTGTAACAAACAATTTCTTCATTTTCCACAATGTTTTCAAAAGCCTTTTTTCTTGGTGACTTCTACAAGTCTCATTGAGTGGGAATGGGTTAAGTGAACAAAAAAAGGAAAATGTCAAACATACATGTCAAAGTCAAGATATATTGAATTATCTGATTATCAACTTACATTCCTATTACACACTTTCAGCAAGTTGATTGATTTCCCACAAACAAACACGTCATTAGCCATGTCTTTAAGGAACAATGGCACACTCTCTTCAATCCTATTTGTAGTCAGGGTATATCCTTGTGTCCAGTAACGTTTGTCTGAAAAAATAGATTAAGTCATAAAATGTTAAAATTTTTTTGGTGCCTAAGTACTGAAACTTTTTGAAAAAATCTACACTGAAAAAATTGTTTTCTCGAAAATATCCTAGTTAAGTAAGGGAGAAAAGCCTTGTCAATAACATAAACTCGGAAAAATTCTAAGAAGAATCATTATAAACAGCCATTACTGTGCAATCAAACCCAATTCAATTCTTGAATGACCTCTTTCTTCCAGGATCATAAAAATAACATTGACACAACAAAAGTTCATACTTTTTCATCCCTCAAGTACCTTTGCTTTGTTTCTTTTCCTTACTACATAATTAAGAGGACTTATACCTTTAAACTGTAGATAATCATAATGAACTTCAATCATAAACTCTCCAAACTGATCTCTGTACACACCATGGTATACCCAGTCTTGGACAAATCTGAATAACATATCACAACTTTACACATTAAAACCTTTTTAAACATTCTTAACCCATTCCCACACAGTGACGCTTTTGGACACCCCTCATGAAAAACAATGGGAAAACATTGTGGAAAATGAAGAAATTGCTTGTTTCAAGCAATTTCTTCATTTTCCACTATGTTTTCTAGCAAAAAAGATGAAAAAATCTAAAATTTCATCGACTTTAAATTTTCGTCTGAAACTTCTTTAAATTAGGACTAGCCTGAAATTTTGTTGAGTTGGAATGGGTAAAACGACAAGTTTTTACATTGGTCCAAATTGAGACAGGTTGCAGACGACAAAACAAAACTGTTTGAAATTGAAAAATGGGGGCCATATTAAGTAGAAAACAGTGTGATAAAAGAAGCAATTGTTACAAACAATTTCTTCATTTTTTCATAATGTTTTGATCACTATATTTTTTTGGTGCATAAATATGTTGGATTGTGTCAAAATAGGTCAACTCTTCATACAGATTTTAGTATACACCTTCACATACCCAGCCACTTTAAAAATGTCAACTATATTCAAGCCATTCCCACACAGTGAAATTTTAGACTGGTCCAAATTGAAAGAAGCTGCAGACGACAATTTCAAGTTGATGAAATTTTAAATTTCTTTGTCTTTTTGGATACAAAACATTGTGGATAATAAAGAAATACAAGCAATTTCTTCATTTTCCAAAATGTTTTCCAAAGCTTTCTGCCGTGGGAATGGGTTAATATTAACTAGCCCATTATAACACGACCTTGCATTTTGATGCCCGTAGGAAAAAATAACTGAAAAATATATACTGGTAAAAGAGAAATTACTTGTAACAACTATTTCCTCTTATGTTTTACCCTATTTGGACACTTATCTTTCAAATCTAACAGATTTTGAAATATTGTTAGCAATATTTTACATTTTGTACAGGTCCGATATTCTGTCATGTGGAAATGGGTTGAGTGATGGGTATGTAGACATTGTTTTTTTCTTTTATACAAGGCTCAAAAATAAAGGGATCTTTGATGCAAGCCAGATTGCAATAGAAAAATCAAAATAGTGTAGAAAAAGGGTTTTCAAAAAATAAGGATAAAGCAATATTAAGTTTTGCTTATTTCATGACTATGTATTTTAAATCATTGTTCACATTTGAAGATATTAGTATTGTTATGTTCACAAGCACCTTTTCCAAAAGAAAAGTGACACAAAATGATGTAATGGATGTGGTTACACCTTTCATCCAATTTTTGATCGAGGTAGGGCAATTTTCGGTGCTGCCAGCTTTCAGAAGACATTAAGTAAGGCCAAGTCACACTGCGAAAACACATGAATTACGCAAGAATTACAAAAAGATTTACGTTTCTGCTTAGAGCCTGTGCAATATGTGTAATTCGTCATTGGAACAAACATTGACAGTCAGTGATGTAAGTGGATGTATGTTGAGGGCAGTTTGTGTGTGGTTTTGCTTTTTGAATGGTTGAAAAGAGATGTTATAGTATTCCTGCTCCAGCATCAGAATACCCAGATAGTGAAACTTCATCAGATGTTGGACAGGAGAGGTTTTTCAGCTAAAGTAGCCTCTGATTGGTCTACATGGTCTTCTTCTTTAGTACCCTTCTCTACAACTATGCCTTTGAGGGCAAGCCAGCTTTCTTGGGTGGCATCTTCTTCAAGTAGTCTTCAAGGTCTCAGGATCACAGCATCAACCGACATGAAGTGTTCTGGATTAGCAAAAGGTACTAAAGAACTCTGGACTCATAGACTGCTTTTTATATGCTCAAAATGGAAGAGATAGTTATGCTGAAGGTACATGTTCCATTTGTATTATTCATGTGTGGGGCATGTGTTGACATGCATGAAACAAAAGTGATTGTATGTGGAAGGTACGTGAAGCGTTCAAGATTGGATGAGCTCCATTAGAGATTTTTACTTCAAATGTTCAAGGAATACTCCACTGTTTTGCAAGTATGCTTTTACCTACGTGCTACTGTGATTCATCAGTGATTATAGGTCTTATACGCACAGTCCATGTGTAATTCATGCTGAATCATCAGTGATTTTTATCCTCGACAACCCGAAAATTGGTCAATTACTCGACACACAAGCACACACAAACGCAACCTGTGGGTGATTTGTGCGTGATAGGCTGTGTGACTGGACCTTAAGAAGATATATCCTTGACAAGTGCACAGCAAACATGGCTGCAACCTACCATCGTACAACCTTAATCAAGCGTGCCTGACGGAAGCTCTCTTTTGTTGTTTATGACAGCAGTTTGATTTCAGCTTCAATCTATGCCTTCCTATGTAATAGCTTTGAATTGATTGAATGGGATTAAGCGCCACTTTTAACAGTATTTCAGTCATATCCCGGTGGGTGGAGCACCTAACAATGGACTCCTGGTATTTCTCACACCAGTACTACCACTACATCCTTTCCTAGCCTCAAGCTGCTATACCACTTAGATTTACGATTATCCACCCATTGGTGAGAGACAAATGTCAGTAAGAATATGTGCTGCCGCCGGGGATCAAACCTATGACATCCCATGATTGAAGATTAGGAGTCTGACATGCTAATGACTGCGCTATGACGGCGGCGTAAAAAACTTTGAAATATCAGATAATTTTCATTATGGCATGAATAAGACAATTATTGTGTGAATTGAACACACCGAACACCATAATGACAATACTTTCAGGATGCTGATTGGCCATTTGATGTATTAAATTTGATTGAGGCATCTACAACAAGATCAATTTTTTCATGTTATTATTAATTAAAAGTCCAATTGAAATTATCAAACCCTGAGAATTTGAAAAGGGAAGAGTACATGAATAACATTCAACAGAACAAAGCTTAGAAAGTTTGTTGTAAAATTTCACTTTACAACTGAAACTAAGATCATTGCCAAATCCTGTAATTAAGAAAACGAAATAACTTACATGAGGTAGGGTGTACATGAATGTTTCAGCAAGGATAGCATCAGAGGGTAGTGGTCAGAAAATGAAGATTCTAAAGTTTGCTTGTAGATGAAGCTGATCAGATGGATTCCCTTTAAATATAAACAAGGCAATTTGGAAAACAAAATCACCTTTTATTAATACAGTAAAACCTGTATGCAGTGACCATTAAAGGGACAGACAGAAAGTGGTTGCTTCAGAGGATGGTTGCTAAACCCTTTCCTTTTAAATCCCTGGTTTTTATGCCCCTGTGATTTTATAATTGAGAAAACATTGTAGAAAAAGAAGAAATTGCTTGTAACAAGCAACATTTTCTTTTTCCACAATGTTTTCTACCCTACTGAATGGTTATTTTTCAATCTAAATCCACTTCAAAGTTTAGCCTGCAAAACCTTTGAATTTGGACAGGTCTAATATTTTGCAATAATGGAAAGGGTTACCACACTTCATGTGACATTACGAAGGGTCGATCCATATTCATAAATAAATTATTCAGAATTCTCAATTAATCCGAAGTTGTTCAAATTCAATAGAATTGTCTCATAGACAAACTTGCAGCTAGCCAAAAGCTTGGACAAGATCTAACTCTGGATAGTTGCCATTTCTCTCCGAATCTCTCACTATAAATCTATGATCTTCAGTTGGATACAAAAACTTTATTGTAACAAGACAGAAGAAAACAGTTATCCTTAATCCTTGTCATGCTGAATATGTTCCTCATCTAAATGCACATTAAAATCATAGGCCTGAAAGAACTGGAAGTACTAGTTAAGGGTCAAAAAATATTTTAAAAATTGAATATATAAACATCTCTGTGTTAAAAGAGTCAATCAGGACTTTGTCTATACCTCCTTCCAAAGCAGGAATACTCCGGGTTCAGCATGACAATAACTTTGGAAATTAATTGAGCAGGTGCGTGACATTTCCAACAATTTCGCAGGTTCATGACTCGCACATTGAGCACCCTGGACAGCCATTCAGGGCAATTAGAATACTCGCTGATTGTTTAAAGAAGCTTTGGGTCAGTATCTATCTACAGAGCGCAGAGTGAAGACTCTGATCAGACTGTGCGGATGCACAGGCTTATCTAAGTCTTTACTTGGCGCACATGTGTAATGGTTGGAAATGTTATGCAAGCACTCAATTATTACCTGCTTTACTTATTTGGGATCATTTCTTAGTATTGACCAATTATTACACAATCCCTTGATCTGACATTTTTTTCTCACAAATTTTTGGACTACCCTTTAGTTAATTTGTCCAATGATAAATTAAATGAATGTCATTTGTTCTCCTTTATTTTCTTATTAAAATCTTTTTTTGTTTTTTTGTTCTGTTAATCATTCTTGAATACATCCGTCGTCATAGCGCAGTCGGTAGCGCGTTAGACTCCTAATCTTCAATCATGGGATGTCATGGGTTTGATCCCCGGCAGCGGCACATATTCTTTCTGACATTTTTCTCTCAACAATGGGTGGATAATCATAAACCTAAGTGGGATAGCAGCTGGAGGCTAGGAAAGATGTAGTGGTAGTACTGGTGTGAGAAATACCAGGAATCCATTGTTAGGTACTCCAGCCGCTGCGATATGACTGAAATACTTTTAAAAGCGGCGTTAAACCCAATTCAATCATTCTTGAATACATATTTTACAATATTCAATTTGTAGAATATTGCATATCAGACCAGTTAAGAATTTAAGTGTTAAGGAATGGATTTAAAATATATATTTAAAAGATAAATAGTACTGAACCATACTCTAGGAAATTTGTCCTTAGTTTCTTGTGTAACAGGATTATCACAATGGCATAGCTGTGCAAGAAACCTGGGGGAAAAAAAAGAGACAAAATCTCAATTCAGTAGGAATGTGCATAACAATTTCAACCTATACCACACAATCCCGCTTTTTGATGCCCTGAAGAAATTTAGTTATAACAACCGATGCAAGTAAAAAGTGAATTGCTTGTAAGAGGCTTTTCTCATTTTTTTCGCATTTTTTTCTTCTACTGTATTCAGCACTTACCTTCCATTTTAAAATACTTTGAAATGTCATCTGCAACTTTCTGTAATTTGGACAATTCTAAATTCTTGCCATTTGGGTAAGGGTTCATAGTATTATATAAGCATGTGTGTTAAGATGTAAACAAATGGACAGACAAGGAAGATGATTATGTTATGTTGGATTTGAAAGTTCACTTCAGCTATAAATGAATTATTCTATTGGTCAATGATTCTCTGATTGAAAGACACATTTCATCATTTGAGGGAACTGTTTTATCCAAGAATATTGCAAAAAGAAAAAAACCTCTGTTTTGCAACATACTTTTTTGTGAAAAGGAGTTTGTGATACTGTATTTACAGTTGTGATAAAGTTTTATCCTGGGGTCTTGACATGACTCATTCTTCGCACTATAACATACCTCCTTCATGCAAGTTTGGGACACTGTCTTATCAAATGATATAGAATTTTTTTTCCTGGGGAATGGATAGCACCCATGCATTGTACTACAGGAAGCCTCATTTCTTGCAAGTTTATGATACTGTATTCTCAAATGAGGTACAATTTTATCCTGAGGTATGGATAGCATACATGCCCTGTACTATAACATATGTCATATCTTGGAATGAACAAAGCATATGTACTGTCAAGTAACATACCTCATTTCTATATTGTACTCTCAATTTGGGTAGAATTTATCCAAAACTCAAATGCCCTGAAGTGTAACATACCTCATTTCTTGTAAGAGTTTATGACACTGTACCCTCAATTGCAAAAGTGTTTTATCCTGGGGTATGGACAACACACATGCCCTGTAGTGCTGCAGAGCCACCTGTACCGCACCTGCATCAAATTTAAGTATATAACCATTTTCATACAACATAACATCTTTTTTCAAATTTAAATCAAAGTTTTGAAAACATAGAAAGGGCTAGTTTGGGTTCATTATCTTAAAAATTTATTTCAGAAGCACATCTAGCTTGAAATGGTCAACAGGTTCTGTAGATTAAGTTCAATGGACATATGAGCAGGCTGATCTTTGTCTTTGACTCCTGCAAAAACAGGAATATTCCCAGTTCAATTAATTCTAAGAATCTATCAATTTATGATATTTGTCAAGATATATAACACCATTTGTACAATGATGTCATTACATGCATGAAGTGTTTCCTAAGTTCAATCCCTGGTTTTAATGTCCCTGGTATTACACCAGTACTACCGCAACATCCTTTCTGAGCCTCCTGTTGCTCATCCCACTTAGGTTTAGCAAAACCTTTGAATTTGGACTGGCCTAAAATTTGGCAATAAGGTAAAGGGTAAAGGCATCTTTTTATGGTAACAAAAGCAGATAAACTTTAGGTTTCATGTCATTTACAACTATGTACAGCTTTGCGTATTCATACAGTGTGATTAGTTTTTTCGGTTCATACCTCCATGAAAACAAAAAATATTCTCTTCATCTCTAAAATGATTTACCTTCTGATTTATGTCCATGGCCTTATATTACGGAAACTGGCTCCATTTCAAATATCAGTCAAATTAACTTATCAGAGGTCAGTGGATGTGCCCAACCATCCCTCAATCATTTTACATACAGCTTTGTATCAACCACATATTTACCTGTAAAAGCCTGAAATGTGAGTCCATATTCGTAGAAAGAGTTGATGACAACTGGTGCAGAGAACATGTTTAACCTGTAGTAGTACATCCCACAAGCCAGAAACTCGTCCAGTAAATCCTGTAAACTCTCCGAGGTCATCCCTGTCACATATAGCCCATCTCTCATGGTAAAGCATTGATCTGTCTGAAATATATGTAGAGCCTTTATCACTCAAAATGCCTTAAACAATTCAACGAAATTACAAACTGCAACATATCAAGGAAAAAGAGACATACATGGTATTCTTTTTCAGCTGAACCCTTACAAATTAACCCTTTCCTGTACAAACATGGGACTTTACATTGTTGTAATTTTATACTTGAGAAAACATTATGGAAAAAAAAGAAATTGCTTGTAACAAGCAATTTCTCCTTTTCCCACAATATTTTCTACCATATGCGATGGTTTCATTTGAAATTGTATCCAATATTCATTGTAGTGTGCAACCTCTTTCAATTTGGACCAGTCTTAAATTTCAAAAAACAGGAAAGGGTTAAGGGACTTACTGGGACTTTTTAACCCATTCCCACGCATTGACATTTTTTGATGCCCCAAGAAAAGATTGTTGAAAATGTAGAAACTGCTGGTAATAACTCCACTTCTTCAGCTGTTTAATTTCTTCTGCCTACTTTTAGTGTTATAGCGGAGTTGCAGTGTATCTTTATTGCAAAATTAGTCAAATATGATCTTTTGGGTGAAAATTTCTTCACACATTCCCACTCAGTGACCCTTTTAGATGCCCCCAAGAAAAAAACTTCGTAAAGTATTGTGCTA
Source organism: Fragum fragum (assembly GCA_946902895.1). Taxonomy (NCBI): domain Eukaryota; kingdom Metazoa; phylum Mollusca; class Bivalvia; order Cardiida; family Cardiidae; genus Fragum; species Fragum fragum. The sequence goes on from OX336371.1 coordinate 42,248,308, forward strand.
AATGGAAAATTGCTTGTTACAAGCAATTTCTTCATTTTCCACGATGTTTTCTTCCCAAGAATTTGAAAAAAAAAAATCATAATCTTTAAAATGTTGTCTGCTATTCTTTCAAATTGGACCAGTCTAAAATTTTGCCTCCTGGTAAAGGGTTGATGTGTTTCATTTTGCACATGATTTACATGATGACAACCTGATGATGACATCACCAACGTAGACCTTGTTAAGTAGGGTGCAATAAACAAAAGCAGGGCTAATCAGTTTATCATTTTGATAATTCACTGTTTTTTCTGTGTAATAATCAAGTTATAATCTACTGAAAAATCTCAATAACACAAAGGAAACTATCAAAGAATATGAAATCTATTCATAAATAAGGTCATCAAGCTATACATCTTTTTTTTCAAATGGTACATCTACTGATAGTTGAGAAAAATTAAGCCAAGTTATTTTGAAATCCATCCATAGATGTAGAAAATATGCTCTAAGAAAGGTCAATTCACCGTTTGAACTTAGCTACGATCCTGCTCTTGGAGTTATCTGAAAATTTGTTGCAAATGGCACACTACTTATCAGGGTTAGCTCTGGCTAGAAAAAAATTGTCGCCATCACTTTCGCCAAATTAAAAAAGTTGGGGCCAAATGGAAAAAGTTGGGGCCAAATTGAGGAGTTGGTGCCAAAGTCAAACATTTCTTAACTGCACATTTATTTTTAATCTTATACGAGTATGTTGTAAAATCAACAATATACATATTAAAGAGGTTGTAAACATGGTAATTCATTCGTAATTTAGTCTTAAATGAATGTACCTAAGTCATACGCCTACAATGAATTGACTAATCTTCAATCAGTGCTTTCAGTACTTTGATTAGAAATTCGAGACTTTGATGTGAAAAATAGAGAGAAGGAAATAGCAATAAGTCTTATATAATATGCCTGATTTGATGATAGAATAACGTAGACATCTGTATTAAAAAAAACAGTTTAAGGATGAACATTCTTGGGTACGAATGAACAAAAACGAAATGGTTCATCTGCTTTTAGGACAGTAGAACTCTTGAAATTTCTGACAAATTTTGACACACTACTACTGTTACTATCAACAGCTCATCAGAATATCCTTCTTATAACCCATGTATGCTGATTCAGTGTTAAGCAAGGATTTTGCGGTAGCGGTGCCGAGATTAGAAACTGACTGAAACTGTCAGCAGAAATATACGAAAATATGCACGAGTACACTTAATGTATTCATCAAGAAAAGGCAAATGGTGGACAGTTTGATTAAAATTTTGTTATAGAGAGCCAATTCATGCGTGATTAATATACCAATTGTAGTCGTCATCTAAGGTCATCCCTAAAACTAAGTCACACCCTCAACCCAAAATCAATACGATCCGCCAACCAATGAGCACATTTCATTAATCTGATTTACTGTCAACCAGAACTGTAATTAAATTTGGCAATGTGTCTGTCTTGTGTCAGACTCGATGACATAATTGACCTGATATACAAACCTTTGAGCAAGTATACACACTTAGCCCTCAGCCATGATTTCTTGAGATTAGGCAAAGTAAAAGTATGTATAAAAAAAATGTCATTTTTTTTTTGGCACCACAACCTTTCGCCAAATGAAAAAAACTTGCGCCAGAATTTTGTTTTTGTCGCATTTGGCGACAATGGCAATCGACAGCACAAACCCTGCTTATGATGGATAATGATTGTGCCATGTTACTACGAAATCGATCCACAATTGTAGGAGTTAAACTCATGTCTAGCTTAGCTTAATCACTTGATCTAAACCCATTCCCACACAATGACACCTTTTGACTCCCTCTTGATAAACAACTGTGAAAACATTGCAGAAAATGAAGGAATTGCTTGCAACCTGCAACTTCTATATTTTCAACAATATTTTCTACCCAGAAAAATGAAAAAAAGAGGACCATGATGGTCCTAAATCACTCCCCTGAGTATGATGATTCATGGCTTTATGATACATACAAAATAGCAAAGCCATCTGTCTATTTATTTTGAGAAGATATTTAAGGATTTTCTCTTTTAATCCTAGGTATATTGATGTTCCCACCATATAGCGCTAATATCCTGAATACGGTAATTCTTTGAAGTATTTTGTAAAAGGGTCAACAGACATAAATACAAACCAAATATCAAAGCTCTAATGGTTCTAATAGGCCTAATGGTTTTGGAGAAGAAGATCTTCAAAGATATCCTTCTCTATTCCTATCAAAAATTAGGGATCGCACAAAAAAGGGCTAATTTTTATGGTACAGTAATTCTTTGAAGTATTTTGATAGAGGGTCAATAACCGATGATATGTACCAAATATCAAAGCTCTAGGCCTAATCATTTGGGAGAAGATTTCCAAAGATTTCATTCCCTTGTAAAATCAGGGATTGCACAGAAAGGGCTAATTTTCTGCATACAGTAATCTTTGAGGTATTTTGGTAGAGGGTCAATAGGTGATGAAACATCCCAAATATCAAAGCTCTAGGCCTAATCATTTGGGAGAAGAAGACTTTAAAAGATTTCCTTCTGTATTCCTTTGTAAAATCAGGGATCACACAGAAAAAGGCTAATTTTCAGAATACAGTAATACTTTGAAGTATTTTGTTACGGGGTCAACAGGTGATGATTCATACCAAATATCAAAGCTCTAGAACTTATCGTTTTGGAGTAGATTTTCAAAGATTTCCTTTTTTATTCATTTGTAAAATCAGGGATTGCACAGAAACGGGCTAATTTTCAGAATATGGTAATTCTTTGAAGTATTTCAGTAGAGGGTCAATAGCTTGTGATACATACCAAATATCAAAGCCATAGGCCTTATCATTAGGGAGGAGAAGATTTTCAAAGATTTCCTTCTTTATTCCTTTGTAAAATCAGAGATGGCATAGAAAGGGCTAATTTTCAGAATACGGTTATACTTTGAATTATTTTTGTAGACGGTCAATAGGTGTAATACATACCAATTATCAAAGCTCTAGGCCTAAGCATTTGAGAAAGAAGATTTTCAAAGATTTCTTTCGTTATTCCTTTGTTAAATCAGGGATTGCAAAGAAAAGGGCTAATTTACAATAGGTGATGATATGTAGCAAATATCAAAGCTCTAGGCCTGAAAGTTTAAGAGAAGATTTTCAAAGATTTCCTTTGTAAAATCAGGGATCACACAGTAAAGGGCTAATTTTTAGAGTACAGTAATTCTTTGAAGTATTTTGGTAATGGGTTAATTGGTGATGATTTGTACCAAATATCAAAGCTCTAGGCGTTATTGTTATAGGAGGAGAAGATTTTTCAATACTTGTTTACAGACGGACAGACTTACGTAAATACACTGACTTGTGATTGTGATAACACTGTCTGCCTCATTGCAAGAAGGCTCAATATTTTGTCTTTTCAAGAATTAGTCAATAATTACCAGACAGCAATATTTTGGACTGGTACAAGTCAAAAGAATTAGCAGAAGACAATTTCACATTGATAAAAAAGATAAAATCTTTGTCTTTCTAGGTAGAAAACATTGAGGAAAATAGAAAAATTGCTTGTTGCAAGTAATTCCTTCATTTTCCACAATGTTTTCTTTTTTCTTTTTTGACAGACCTTTAAAATTTAAAAGAAGGTTAGACATTAAAATATTTAAAAGTTAATAGTCAAACTCTCACCAGATCTAAGATAAAGTTGACAGAAGGAACAGCTATCATCACATTAAGGATCTCTCTAACTAACTCAGACTGACTAATCTCGACTCGTGGAGCAACAATAATGGATGGAAAGGATGTCTTCAAGGACACCAGCATAGCTTTGATCCATTGATCAAAAGCATATGGACCGGCTTCAGTGAGAAATGGTTTCATTCTGGGTCCTGGCCCCCTGTCAAAAATATACAGTTGGATTGAAATTATACTAAGCAAAGCCAAGCCTTAACCTTTTACCACACAATCCTCCATTTATGCACTCTAATCAATTATCAATGAAAAACATTCCTTTCAGCCATTCCAACACAGCAAAATTTTAGACTGGTCCAAATTGAAAGAAGCTGCAGACAACAATTACAAGTTGATGGAATTTTATTTTTTTTGTCTGTATGGATAGAAAACAATGTGAAAAATGAAGAAATTGCTTGATACAAGCAATTTCTTCATTTTCCACAATGTTTTCTAAAGTTTTTTTCTAGAAGGCGTAAAAAGGAGGGCTTGTGTGGGAATGGGTTAAAAGAGGTAGATACTTCAAACAAGCACTTTTTATTTTTGTTACAAGGTTTTCCATCCTATTTGTGCACTTATTTTCAATTTAATCACTCTTTGAATGGTTTTCTGCTAAGTCTTCTATTTGGACCAGTGTAAAAGTTTGTTGGCTGGAAATGAGTTGGCCCATTTCACTCAATAATTTACGCCATTTATTTAGAGACTAACAAAAAAACCCCCAAGAAAAACAAATTTTGGTTCAAAATGTTCACATGACATTAATACTTATCGTAGATAAAGAGAATAATTGTTTGCTTCTCAGTAAGATTAATGTATCTTTAACACTTTCCTGTTCAACCCTCTTTAGGTTCCTGTGATTATATACTTGAGAAAACATTGTGAAAAAAGAAGAATTTGCTTGTTACAAGCAATTTCTACTTTTTCCATAATATTTTCTACCACATAGGATGGTTTCATTTCAAATGGCACCCAGTTTTCATTGTCGTCTACATCCTTTTTCAATTTGGACAGGTCTAAAATTTCCAAACAAGAGGCCCATGAGGGCCTGAGACGCTCTACTGGTTATCAAGTTTTCCGTTAAAGACATCTGATAGTTAAGGAAGTAAATTGCTCAAAGAAGAATGCATAAAGAAAAAAAAAGGGCTTTATCCCCTTTATCATTTTAAATGAAAATCAATAAGGCCCCTTTTCCTGTGTTTTCTGATGGATCAATTTCAATCCAAAAGGAACTTTCATTACAACCCGACAACTGTCCTGTTAAATTTAAAAGACAATTTGATAATGATTGTGATCTTCATCACATACACAAGAATGTTTTGAATGATAATCTGTAAGGCCCCTTTTCCTGTGTTTCGAATGCCACAATTATTACATGCATCTTTGAAGAGAATCCAATAAAACTGCTGACTTTATTGTGTTATCAAAGATATTAAATTCAAGTTCTCATAAGGCCCCTTTTCCCCTGATATTTTACTGTTGGTTTTATCATTCTGTGAAAGTTATAAGTGAATCCAATGAAATATTGGAATTCATTATGTTTACTAGAATATTTAAAAAAAAATCATATGGCCCCTTTTTACATGATACTTGATGGATTGTACCCAGTTCTGAAAAGAACCATTTAAGTATTTGTACAATCATTCTGTGAAATTTTGAAGTGAATCCGGTGAAATCAAGGGACATCATTGTGTTAACCAGAATATTTAAGAAAGTTTTTCATAAGGCCCCTTTTTATGTGACACTTGCCATAGTCAGATCCACTGTCAAAATCATCAATTGGAATGATGGTACAATCAATCTGTATAATCTGTGGATTTTATTGTGTTAATGAGTTTATAGTGAAATCTTCAGAGGGCCCTTTTTCTCATGATACTTTACAGAACAAACCAAATTTCAAAAGGAACAATTCTAATGAAGGTACAAACATTCTTTAAAAGTTAAAGAGAATCAATGAAAACAGTGGACTGAATTGTGTCAAGAATTTTTGTAACAAAATTTTCATAAGGCCCCTTTTTCTGTGAAACTTAACAAATCAGACCCAATGTAGAAAGGAACAATCCTAATGTTAGTTTGAAGAAAATGATAAAGACTGAGGACTTTATTGTAATATTGATGTTTTGTAATAAAATTTTTATAAGGTCCCTTTTCTTGTGTCACTTAACCAATCAGACCTAATTTACAAAGGAACAATCCAAATGATGGTACAATCATTCTATTAAAGTTTGAAGAGATTCTGATAAAGACTGAGGGCTTTGTTTTGTTTATGAGGATTTGGTAACAATTTTTCATACAGCCCCTTTTCCTATGATACTAGACAGATCAGGCCCAATTTGGAAAGAAACAATCCTTATGATGGTACAAACATTTTGTGAAAATTTGAACAGAACCTGATGAAAACTGCAGACTTTATCTTGGTGTAAAATTTTTAAAATAAAATTTTCATAAGGCTCCTTTTCCTGTGATACTTGAAGGATCAGGTCTCATGTCAGCATCAACAATCGTGATTATTGTACTTGTACTTGTATTGATGATTCTGTGAAGGTTTGAATTAAATCCAATGAAAGCTCTGGACTTGGTTACAAGGATTATAGATAAAATTCTCAAAAGGCCCCTTTTCCCATGATACTAGACAGGTCACGCCTAATTTGAAAAGAAAGAATCCTCATGATGGAATAATCATTCTGTGAAAGTTTTAACAGAATCTGATGAAAACTGTTGACTTTATTGTGGTACAATGATTTTAAAATTAAATTTCATAATGCTCCTTTTCCTGTGATACTTGACGGATCAGGTCTAATGCAAACATCAACAATCGTTATTATTGTACAATTATTCTGTGAATGTTTGAAGAAAATCCGGTGAAAGCTCTGGACTTGGTAACAAGGATTTATAAATGAAATTTTCATAAGGCCCCTTTTCCTGTGTTTCTTGACAGTTCAAACCCTGTTATGAAAAGAATGATAGTTATGACCTTCAAATCATTCTGTGAAAGTTTCAACAAAATCTGATCAAAGCTGTGGGCTTCATTGTGTTAACAGGGTTTTATTAATTGAATTTTCATATAGCCCCTTTTCCCATGTTACTTGATGGATCTGAACCAATTCCAAAGGGAACTCCTCTTACAAAAGTATAATTATTCTGTTTGAGTATAAAGACAACCCCATCTCATCTGTGGACTTACAAGCATTAATTAAGATTTTTTTAATTGAATTTTCCTAAGGCCCCTTTTCCTATGTTTCTCAATGGATCAGACCCAATTTGAAAGGAACAATCCTTATGATGGTACAATCATTATGTGAAAGTTTGAAGTCAATCAGGTGAAATCTAGGGCCATTATGTGTTAACTAAGATTTTTAATTAAATTTTCATAGGGCCCCTTTTCCCATGAAACTTGATGGATCAAACCTACTTCCAAAAGGAACAATCCATTTAATGTAATAATCATTCTGGGAATGTTTGAAGAGAATTTGTTGAAAACTATGGACTCTATTGTGTTTACGAGGACTTTTCAATCCAGTTTTTATCGGGCCCCTTTTTCCCGTGGTCCTTGACTGATCATACCAAATTTTGAAAGGAACAATTCTTATGATTGTACAATCATTCTGTGAAAGTTTGAAGTCAATCAGATGAAAACTGTGGACTCTAGAGTGTTAACAAAGATCTTTGAATTAAATTTTAACAAGGCCCCTTTTCCTATGTTTCTTAAGGAATCATATCCGATTCCAAAAGGAACAATCCTTATGATGGTACAATCATTCTGTGAAAGTTTGAAGAGAATCCGTTGAAAATTGTTGGCTCTAGATAATTAATGAGAATTTTTTATAAAATTTTCATTAGGCCCCTTTTTCCTGTGTTTCTTGACAAATCATATCAAATTTCGAAAGGAACAATCCTTATAATAGTACAATCATTCTGTGAAAGTTTGAAGGGAATCCGATGAAAACTGTTGACTCCAGAGTGTTAAAGAGGATTTCTTAAAAGATTTTTTGATTAAATTTTCATAAGGCTCCTTTTCCCATGTTTCCTGATGGATCAGACCAAATTCCCAAAGGAACAATCCTTATGATGGTACAATCATTCTGTGAAAGTTTAAATACAATCTGATGAAAACTGTGGACTCTAGAGTGTTAACGAGGATTTTTTAATTAAATTTTCATAAGGCCCCTTTTCCTGTGTTTCTTGACAGATCATACTCATTTACGAAAGGAACGATCCATTTGATGGTACAATCATTCTGAGAAAGTTTGAAGAGAAACCCATGAAAACTGTGGACTCTATTGCGTAAACGAGGATTTTTAATGGAATTTTAAATTGAATTTTCATAAGGCCCCTTTTCCCATGTTTCTTGACAGATCATACCCATTTTTGAAAGGAACGATCCTTATGATGGTACAATCATGCTGAGAAAGTTTGAAGTGAAACCGATGAAAACTGTGGACTCTATTGCGTAAAGGAGGATTTTTAATGGAATTTTAAAGTGAATTTTCATAAGGCCCCTTTTCCCATGTTTCTAGACTGATCATACCCAGTTTCGAAAGGAATGATACTTATGATGGTAAAATCATTCTGTGAGAGTTTGAAGAGAATCCGACAAAAACTGTGGACTCAATCGCGTAAACGAGGATTTTTAAATTAAGTTTTAATAAGGCTCCTTTTCCCATGTTTCTTGACGGATCTGATCCAATTTCAAAAGGAATGATCCTTATGTTGGTACAATCATTCAGTGAAAGTTTAAATTGAATCTGATGTAAACTCTGGACTCTAGAGTGTTAACAAGGATTTTTTAATTAAATTTACAAAGGGCCCCCTTTTCCCATGTTTCTTGACAGATCATACCCATTTTCGAAAGGAACGATCCTTATGATGGTACAATCATTCTGAGAAAGTTTGAAGAGAATCTGATGAGAACTGTGGACTTTATTGCGTAAACGAGGATTTTTAATGGAAGTTTAAAGTGAATTTTCATAAGGCCCCTTTTCCTGTGTTTCTTGACGGATCATACCCATTTTCGAAAGGAACGATCCTTATAATGGTACAATCATTCTGTGAAAGTTTGAAGAGAATCCGATGAAAACTGTGGACTTTATCGCGTAAACGAGGATTTTTTAATAAAGTTTAAATTTTCATAAGGCCCCTTTTCCTGTGTTTCTTGACGGATCTGACCCAATTTTGAAAGGAATGATCCTTATGATGGTACAATCATTCTGTGAAAGTTTGAAGGGAATCTGATGAAAACTGTGGATTCCATCGCGTAAACAAGGAAAAGTTTGACGGACGGACGGATGCACGGACACCGGATGGATGCATGGACGCCGGACGGATGCACGGACGCCGGACGGGAAAAAGCCATCGCTATAGCTCTAGTGGCCTTCGGCCAGTAGAGCTATAATAGGAAAGGGTAAATTGAGCAAACAATAAAAGCTATATTTTCAAAGACACCAAGTCACTTGTGAAATTATGTCATAGTTGGTCAGGAAACAAAAGATAAATCAATCTTACAGAAAAATAAACAACTAATTCACTTCTAAAATGCATAAAAATACGCAAAATTCGATCTTTTGGGGGGACAATTTCTAAAATAGTGTAATTTTACAGGTCAATTTCATGGCAACCTGATCATGTTACCAGTGTCTTTTGTCTGATGTAGATGACTATGATGTTAAACTATTTCCTGTTTTTCAAAATATCAGACTTGTCCAAATTGAAAGAAGTTGAAGGAAACAATTAACTCTTTCCTGTTGCAAAATTTAGACCTGCCCAAATTTAAAGGTTATGCAGATGAGAATTTAAAGTTGATCTTATTTGAAAAATAACCATTCAGTAGGGTACAAATATTGTGGAAAAAGAAGAATTGCTTGATAAAAGCAATTTCTTCATTTTCCACAATGTTTTCTTGATAATAAAAGCACAGGGACGTAAAAACCAGGGATTGAATAGGAATGGGTTAATAGTGAGTACAATTTGAAAAGTACTCAACCTATAGGGTAAATATTGTGGAAAAAGAAAAAAATGCTTATTACAAGCAATTTCTTCTTTTTTCTCAATCTTTTCTAAAGTTTGAAATCACAGGGACATAAAAATCAGGGATTGTACAGAAAAGAATTAATACCAATGTAACACTTCATTTTATATTTGCTGTTATAGCAGAGTAATAAAATTTGTGCATCTAAAACTAAATAATTACTTGCTGAAAAAATTCCAATGATGATGATTCAAACCTGGCAATAATCATGGATCAATCTTCTTGCAAAAGAATGTTGTGTGTTTCAGTCATAAACATGAAATCACCATATCGTAATTTGTCCATATATTTGGACACAATTAAATAATTATTTTTACTTACAGTCCAAGAGTTTCCCATGTATAATACTGTGATATCTTCATTTTCAAGCAGTCTTCATAAATGGCTGTATCATAATCTGAATGAAATGCTGAATCAAAAACTTCATCCCATGAATGCATGTCTTCTTCTGGTGTAGAGCTTGTGACACTTTCATCCTGGGACTTGAAACCCTCATCATTAAGGTCCTATATCATAAGAAATATAGTTTATTACATTAACCTATTCCCACACTATCCTGTTTTATCCCCCTCAAGAAAAAAACTTTGAGAAACAAAATGGACAGAGAAGAAATTGCTTGTCACAAGCAATTTCTTCAATTTCCGCAATTTTCTAACCTAAAAGGCAACAATTTTAAAACTTCAACAACTTGAAGTTGTCATCTGCAATATCTTTCAATTTTGATTATCTAAACTTTTTCATGTTGAAATGAGTTAAGACATGGCAGATTTCCGAAATGTCGGTCTTAATTTAGTTGTTTGGAATTAGGTTAATACAAATCAAGAAGTAGACAGAACATGAACTTTGATTTATTGACAGCAATACTTGTCTATCTCAGAGCTGGAAATTGTACAAAAAAAATAATTAAAAATACTAGTCCATAAGAAGGGGCACAGTTCTCTATAACCAATCACGAGATAGCAAAATTTTAGACTGGTCCAAATTGATAAAGGTTGATAGAGGTTGTAGATGACATGAAAATTGTTTAATTTGAAAAGCAAGGGAGATACGAGGTAGAAAAGATTGAGTTAAGGAAGAAATTGCTTGATACAAGTATTTTCTCACAAAATTTTCCATTGCTGTATTTCTTAGGCGTGTAAAAATGCAGCGTGGTGTGGGAATCACCTAAATCTCTCTTCAGTGAAAGAGAATAATTCTCTTAGAGTAAAAGGATTTGTAGCCTAACCTTATGATAATGATCATGTGAAACATTGGCTTGAATCTTAACAAGGTATTTCAAATAAAAGAAGCATAATTTCATCAATGATAAGGGCTGTCAGTGGACAGCAACGACTATAACAGCAATTCAATGTTGACATAGGGTATATTCTAGCAAATGATTGTCAGTGTAATGAACCTTTGCCTAGAGAGTTAACCTTTTCCTGTTTAATCCCTGGATTTTATGTGTTTTTATACTTGAGAAAACATTGTGGAAAAAAAAAGGCCAATGGCCTTGCTAAAGTGCTTGTCGTATGACCTTCAGATGTGACCTTGAATTTTGAACTAACCAACAGAACTTTAGATATGACATTTTAGGGTTAATCAAGAGACTTTTTTAAGTGTTTAAACTTTGTATACACAGTCAACGATTGATTGATTGAATGGTTTAACACCACTTTTAACAATATTTCAGTCATATCATGGTGGCTGGAGACCTAACCTTGAATTCAGGGTATTTCTCACACCAGTACTACCACTACATCCCTTCTGAGACTCCATCTGCTCATCCGATTTATGTTTACAATTATCCACCCATCGGTGGGTAAATGTAGGAAAGGAAATTTGTTGGAGTCAGGGATCAAACCAACTAGACCCAATGACTACCACTGCGCTATGGCAAAAGCCTGTATAGACAGCTAAAAAGGTATCGCAATTAACCCCTGACTAATAAGATATTTTTCCTATTAGTCATCAAGATCAATACAGATAGTACAGAAAATACTTACAGCACTCATAAAAGATGAAGATTTTGGTATTCTTGTTTCCAGTAATCTGGAAAAACAAAGGATAAAAACAGTATTAAATTACTTTAAGCAATCAGTCAAGGGATTTTCTGAAACTGCTTGCTTAAGACAGGTGCTTGCTTAATACAGGTTGGCCTGTCAAGGGAATGGCTGGATTTTTTAATTAAAAAGAATTGGGTCAGTAAAAAGTATTCATAATTATAGTAAATAATGTAGAAGAAAATAGTTCACTCAAACATTTTTTTAAGTTTTGTTAAGAATACTTGTAGGTCTAAATGCTCAAGGTGATGAGATTATCCATTGAAATTCAAAAGGTTTGCTTGTTTGAATGGGGTTTTACGCCGCTTTCAACAATCTATAAGTTATATCGCCGTGGCTGAAGCACCTAACAATGGAATCCTGGTATTTCTCACACCAGTACTACCATTACATCCTTTCCGGAGGACAGACGTTTTGGCCATGGACGTTTTGGCCAGGACGTTTTGGCCACGGACGTTTTGGCCACCACTACTGGAAAAACGGATGTTTTGGCCAAATTCATTTTAAATGTACTTATTACAGATTTTGATCATTTTTTCATCTTTCATAAATGTTTTCTCCTCTCCTAAGGATCATAATGGTTGTTTTATTTCTTAGTGAAGACATGTATATAGATAACCAGCATTTTCCCATTTATCATTCCCTTTGAATAACAGTTTCATGATAATTTAGTTTTGACAACCCTAGTACTGGAAACTTTGGAAAACATCAAAGAAAAAGAAGGAAAAGAACATTTTTCCACCAATTTCTCATCAATTTGGAAATGGTCAATTGATAAGAAGAAACAAAGAGAATGTATAAATGAAACTTTAATTTTCTTAGTCAGATATGAAGAAAAGCTATGTTAATAACATTTAAACCTTATTCAAAATAGCTACCATAAAACAATCCAAGCCTTGACTCTGATGAAGTGAAGCGACATATAAACTCTTCTTTATTGAAAGCTTCCGCTGTTGACATTTCAAAGATTTATTATTTGATAGTTAGAAAAACATAGGTGACAGTTGGAAAATTCTTTCCCCAAAAAACTAATTTTCAGCATTTTCTTCTTTACCTCAAATTTTCTGTGCAGCATTGTACTTGTAAATGTCTTTTTTAATCAACAATACAATTTAGACTGTGACTAATTTGAAAATGGTTTCAGACCAAAACATAATTGATGTCAAAATTGGAAAATATGTATGTTGTATCATGGAAAATATTGAGAGAAGAGATGTTGCTGAATGTTTCCGAATATTAAGACAAAAGAAGAAAATGCTTAAGAAAAACATTGAGTAAAAAAAATCAAAATCACAATTTTCAAATAATCATTACATAATACTATTTGTTTTTAGTAAGAAATACTAATAATTTGGCTTAATAATCTAAAATAAGTACATATAAAATGAATTTGGCCAAAACGTCCGTTTTTCCAATAGTGGTGGCCAAAATGTCAGTGGCCAAAACGTCCTGGTAAAAACGTCCATGGCCAAAACGTCCTACATTCATCCTTTCCTAGCCTCCAGCTGCTATCCCACATAGATCTACGATTATCGACCCATTGGTGAGAGACAAATAGTCGGATAGGATGAGTGCCGTCAGGGATCAAACCAGGGACCTCTAGATTGACAGTCCTACAAACTACCAACTGCACTATGACTGCGGCTGAAGTTGAAAAGGTTCATATCTGATAAAATCAAATGGTGGGAATTATATTTGCAAAGATCAAACAATTGGCATCATATTGGCCCATCAATTAAGGATCAGTCTACTCATTAATTTTGATTATTGCGTAAAACAGTCATTTCAATCTAATTACAATTAGAATTTAGTCAGAATTAGTCCTTGAGAGAGTTTGTTTACTCATAAATGTAGGAAAATGTAACTAGATTGCTTTCCGAGAAGAGCAGTTTCGATTGTCATACTGGATTAATTTTCATTGTATGAATCTCAAAGGTATAAAGTTAAATTACTAAATTAAAGCAGTGTTTTTAACAAGGCCACGCATTTTGAAGAAAACATAGTTATCTACAAACACCTGTTAATTGGCTATGTGTGAGACTGTTAATCTGATTTTGACACTTGAATAGATAATCCGAAAACAATGCTACACTGTTATTAATTGCTTATCCATGAAAATTAAATTAGGCCTGCAAATTGGCCGTAAACTCGGGTTACTTCAAAGAATGGGACACAATTTTGATGACCGTTGACTGCGTTTTAGTAGTGCTTGTTGAATACAGGTAGAAATTAGTGTAAAGAAGATCGGGGGACATTGAGCTTGCTGTTTAAGACAGGTGCACGCTAAATGAAAGTGTCAGGATTGCCAGGTTTGACTTTATATTGTGAATATTGGGTCAATCTTTCACACTTGAGTATTTGGCATGATCATATTACAGCATACCGGAGTTGATCATGTAACTTTAAATATCCACGAAATTTCAAAGTTTATTTCTTAATGGGTGTAAAAAAGGCAGAATTATGTGGGAATTGCTTAGAATTGAAAATAACAATTAGACTAGCTTATTGTATCCACTAGAATGACATTTGGCATTTTCAACATGATGATTACTCTCTGTAATCTAATCACTGTAATCTAACTCATTTTACAATTCATTTCCACATTGATATGCTGTCCACAATTGTTTTTCGAATCTGAACCAGTTTGAAATGTTGATGATTACTACCTGATTAACCCGTTACAGGACTGGTTCTTATTTAAAGCGGTTCAGGTAACAATTCAAAGCGTGCAAAAATTGAAAATTTAGGGCCATATAGGGTAGAAAACAATGTAGCAAGATAAGAAATTTCTTGAAATAAGCATTTTTTTCCTTTTGCAATTATGCTTTTCTTTAAGAAGTTTAATGATTTGAAATGCAGAATTGTTTGACAAAAGCTTATAGAAGGTTTATTACTTGCTGTCTGTTTCATCTGGCAGTTCAGGAAGATCCAATTTTACATCAAGAGAGGTAACTCTGCCCTGAACTAGACCACCAAACAATGTTTCACTAGTTATCTTTTCATGGACATCTCCAAGGTAACCATCCACAGAGAAAAATCCTCTTCCTTTAAGACCTGTGCCAGGTGAAGCATCAAAAAGCTGCAAGCAAAAAGGAGTGATTTTTTTCAGTTATGAATAGAGTTTATTTTAGACTCAAAATAAGAAATTTTAATGATAAGACAATGGTTACATTATTAGAACTAGAATTAAAATTCGAAGAGTTACAGGGAGACTTCACACAGTATTCTGTATTTTGCATAATAATAGTAACAATGGCTTTCATGTTTTAACAAAATAATACAGCAATGAATTTTTCACATTCATATATCATTTTTTTTTACCCATGCCCCTTTGAGAATATAAAGAGAATAATTGTTTTACAAGTAATTTGATAAAAATATCGTGGGGTATCATACATATTGATGAATTTTGAAATGTTTTAGTGATTCATTGCAAAAATCAAGGTCACACTACAAATTCTTGTTCATTAAATCCAAAATTTATTAAACTCCTCACATAAACAGATTCAAACTATAAAAATATCTTTTAACCCTTTCCTGTTTTTGGAAATTTTAGACTAGTCCAAATTGAAAGCGGTTGCAGACGACAATGAAAAGTGGATGCAATATGAAATGAAACCATCCTATGTTACAAGCAATTTCTTCTTTTTCCACAATGTTTTCTCAAGTAGAAAATCAAAGGAACGTAAAATCCCGTATTTGAACGGGAAAGGGTTAAACAAGAGGACTATGATGGTCCTAAAGTATGATGAGTATGATGGTTCATGGCTTTATGATATACAAAATATGTATATGAAATAGCAAAGCCCTCCGTCTAACTATTTTGGAGAAGATGTTTAGGGATTTTCTCTTTTATTCCTAGGCCTATTGATGATCCCACCATATAGCACTTATTTCCTGAATATGGTAGGTCTTTGATATATTTTGTTAGAGGGTCAATAGACATCAATACATACAAAATATCAAAGCTCTAGCCTAATGGTTCAGGAGGGGGAGATTTTCAAAGATATCTTCTTATCTAAAATCAGGAATTGCATGGAAAAGCGCTAATTTTCAGAGTACGATAATTCCATGAAGTATGAAAGTAAAGGGTCAAAAGATGATGATTTATTCAAAACATCAAAGCTCTAGGCCAGATGGTTTGGGAGAAAAAGCTTTTCAAAGATTTCCTTCTTTATTCCTTTGTAAAATCAGGGATCACACAGAAAAGGGCTAATTTTCAGAATACAGTAATTCTTTGAAATATTTTGGTAAAGGGTCAATAGGTAATGATACATACCAAATATCAAAACTCTAGGCCTAATGGTATTGGAGAAGAAGATTTTCAAAGATTTCCTTCTTTATTCCATTGTAAAAACAGGGATCCCACAGAAAAGTGCTAATTTTCAATATACTGTAATTCTTTGAAGTATTTTGGTAGGGGGTCAATAGGTGATGATACATGCCAAATATAAAAGCTCTAGGCCTTATGGTTTAGGACTAGAAGAATTTTCAATAATTGTTTATGTACGGACAGACAGACGCCAGACATTTACCGATCACAGTAGCTCACCTTCAGCACGTTGTGCTCAAGTGAGCTAAAAAAACACATTGTAACAGCATTAATTCAGTCTTGATACAAAATGTAAAACATAACATACTGTGTTAACAGAATGTTCTGTTTGAAGGGGTTCTGCTTCAAAGATGTATCTGAAATATAAAGATTCAAACTTTACACTGAAGATCAAAGGTATTGTGACATGATAAAGGAGTTTGAAAGATTGTATTCCAAAGAACAATTAACATTCATAATTCATCCAAGGATAATTCTTGTAAAACTGATAAAAATCAACTAAAAAGTTTCTTAAAGAAGGTTTTTAGTGTTTTACCAGATGAACAAATTTTAGACAGGCCCAAAGTGAAAGTGATTGCTTACTGTAATTCCATGAAAGTTAAGAGCAGTAAAGGTTGGAAAACAATGTTGGATAATAAGAAAAAATCAATGGACTATTCCAATCATACAATGAAGTCTGAAGAGAATACTGACTTCTGAAATCTGTATCATGCCTTTTTTGTTGAATTGGTGACTTAATTGCTGAAAAAAGAGCTTATTTAAGCTTTATTTACAATGTTAAAGTCACAAACCAACAATTTGCTGTTTGTTTCATGATACTGTTACTATATATTGCAAACAAACATCATTTGATAAATAAGTCCAACTGCCTTGATAGAGGTCAGTGTGTAACTAATAATGCCTCAAATAAGAACAGACAATCCTGTTCATTCTATTATGACATAAAATCAGTTGAATTTTAGCCAACTCTTTACAAGATGATTGCAGACAGATAAGCCTAGGTGTGTAAAAATAAAAATACCAAGTAGCCGCAACGTCAAACAAAGACTTTAGAGTATTTGATAATCATATAAAGAAAATTCACGTATACAATCAGTGATATGCCAAGGCTGTGTTTTTGCACTGTTGTCCCCAAAATATCATAAATGTCCCCAGTTTTCTAGGCACTGTACTTTTGATTTCAAAACTGATCGCTGTCAGCATTGACCCATCAACTTTCGAAATTGTCCCCACTTTCCCTGGAATACAGTGAAATTGTCCCTTTAGTTCCAAAAACTTTAGTAGATCACTGTTAGAGTTGACCTATCAACTTTCAAAAATATCCCCACTTTTCCTGGAATACAGCGACACTGTCTCCTTAGTTCATCATGGTGAGGGCAGATCTGAGTCTCGATTAAATTTGGTACACATGTGTAATTGATGGGAATATCATTGCTTTTCATTGACTTACCTTGGATAATGCATATAATGAAACCTTTGGGCTTGAACCAGTTTTGTATCACCATATAACAAAGGACCATCAGGTAGCTGTGGTACCTCATACTACAGAAAAAAAGATTAACATGTTTGTAATGTGACTTGTCACATGAAAAAAAGGCAATCTTTAACCCATTTCCACACAGTGACGCTTTTAAACGCCTCTCAATATAAAAGTTTTGGAAAACATTGTGGAAAATGAAGAAATTGCTTGTCCATTATCCATTATGTTTTCTACCACAATAGACAAAGATTTTAAAGATATGATCAACTTTAAAGTGTCGTCTGCAACTTCTTTGAATTTGGACTGGTCTAAATTTTTATTGTGTGGGAATGGGTTAAAGAACTTATCCTGGTCAGACTGCACCAACTGGCTGACTTGGACAGAAACCTAAAATTTCATCAACTTTTGTCATCAACTTTTGTCATTTGCAAATCCTTTCAATTTAGACCAGTCTAAAATTTTGCTGTCTGAAAATGGATTAAAGTTAATGAAACTAGAACTTGTCACAATATGTGACCTAATACCCCAGCAAGTGCTTTCAGTGTAATGAGAGATTCAACAATACAAGGACATAGCTACTGACTTTGCCTTTCTAGAAAGGAGGAGTTGGCAACACAAAATTGGTAGTATAATTAGCTGTATATTTCTAGAAAGCATAAATATTGTCCAAGTTCAAGGGGAGATAATTTGGAACCCAGGGGGAATTAAGGCTTCAAAATTGTGTCTTGCAAAACTTCAACATGTGGTTAATCCTTGTACAAAGTTTCAATGGTATTGAAGCAAAACTGAAGGAAGAGTATCAGGGTTCTCCCCAGGCCCTTATGGCATATCGGCTCCGATACGCCTTCATAAATTAAGAGAGTTTGCCGCTACGCCTTCAGATCGCAGATAGGCTTAAATTTGGTCACCGATACAGCTTAACTTCCAGCTGAAGCAAGGGTCAAGCAAACCATTAAAGTTGGTTGCAGAAGCGTGGACACACCAGGCTCTTTCTCTAAAGTGTTGTATACCACATATTACCGGTACATAACATCGCTATTGATAAGACCCTTACACTCTTACTAATTGGTGATTATTGATTTTTTTTTTCGCGTTTCCCACTGGTACCTGGCTATCAGTCACCAAGGATGATTGGTACCAATATGTAAACAATGAATTCAAAATGACGACCCGGTTTCAGAAAATTGTCAGTTCGGCCGAGATTGGCCTAGTTAAAAGTAAAAGATGTGGTTATTTAATGTGACAATTCAAACTAAAGCTACAGTGGTTTAAAATTTAATTTTTTGAAGGAAAGATTAATTGGGTCGGTGTATTTTATACATTGATCGCTGAAAACATCCCCTTTTCGCGATCTTTTTTCCTTACAAGAATTCGCCAAAATAATAAAGACAGATTTGTATAGTGCCATGCTAGTTATACTTAGCTCTTGTTTTCAACTCAGTTAAGTAATAACACACATGTATCTTCTGGATTAAGTCCATTTATTTTTTATCCAACATGGAGGGTATTATCTCAAACACTCGTACCTTGGTTTGTTCAACCCATTTTTCAATAAATTTGTTTTAAAAGTTTGATGAAAAATATTATTATACTTTTAGTAATCATCTTATGATATCTCATCCTCTCATGTTTTTTGCCCAAAAAGAAATAATACTCCCATAAAATCAAAGTTCTGAAAGCACTTCAAGAAAAGAATGCCTTAGACCAATTAGGGATTTCTTTTTATAAAAAGTAATGGTTTAATAATTATTTAGAATCAGGAAAAGATAATTTACTCTGTAATATTTGGAAAACAAGATCCTTTTTTGAAATCAAAGTGCTGAAATCACTTTAAGAAGAGAAGAGTAAAGGCACTTGTTTTATAAATTTGATCAAGTTTCATGTTATAATTTGAGAATAAAGGTTAAGATTGGACACTGCTGATAATATATATTGTACATTTTTTATTAACTTATTGAAATCAAAGAGCTGAAAGTACTGTTAGAAGAATAGTTATAGTGTCAGACAGTCAAAGGCTTCTGAATGGGCAAATAATGAGCATTTCAAATTTTACACAGAGAATCTAATGGAGCTCTTTAAGATGCAAAATTTGAAAATGAAACCAGGTATTTCACAAAGGAACCTTATAAATACATTTTTGAAATTACTGATAATAATTTCTATTTTTTTCTGATGAAGGGCATTTTTTTTTCAATCCAACACTCCATCCTTTTTTTTAAGAGTCCTAAAGGATATGATTTTTTGACAGACTTGATAAAATGGCCAAGCATGAAATGCTAATCCTATCTAATAGACAAGCAGTTGACACTTTTTTACTCATTCCTTTGAGACTTTTGGGTATATTCTTTCATTATCTTTCCTTTTCACATCCTTTTTATATCGGACAATTTAGTGCTCTTTCTAACAAATAGGATAGAGAGGTAAAATAAGCTGAGTAATGTCACAATTGGTTGGTATCAAAATAAGCCTCAGAGTAGATAAATCAACTTAAAATATTCAAAAAGTTGAAGAATATTATTCAAGAAAAATCCTCAATAAAAAAAAGAAGTCTATAATCAAGCCAAAAAGCACTTTTAATGACCTTTATTATGTATAGTCATACCAAGATGTTAACAGACAACGCACCGCGTATTAGCCACTACGCTTTCAAAAATTTCTGGGGAGAACCCTGAGTATGCAACACAAAATTGGTAGTATAATTAGCTGTATATGTCTACAAAGCATAAATAATGTCTAAGTTCAAGGGGATATAATTTTTGAACCTGGTGGGAATTAAGACTTCAAAATTGTGTCTTGCAAATCTTCAACATGTGGTTAATCTTTGTACAAAGTTTCAATGGTATTGAAAAAAACTAAAGGAGGAGTATGCAACACAAAATTGGTAGTATAATTAGCTGTACATGTCTACAAAGCATAAATAATGTCTAAGTTCTAGGGGATATAATTCTTGAACTTTGGGGAATTAAGACTTCAAAATTGTGTCTTGCCAAACTTCAACATGTGGTTCATCTTTGTACAAAGTTTAAATGGTATTGAAGCAAATCTGAAGGAGGAGTATGCAACACAAAATTGGTAGTATAATTATGCTGTATATTTCTATAAAGCATAAATAGTGTCTAAGTTCTAGGGGATATAATTCTTGAACTTTGGGGAATTAAGACTTCAAAATTGCCCCTTGTAAAACTTTAAAATGTGAATAATCTTTAAATTTTGTTTGAATTGGGTTTTACGCCACTTTCAACAATCTTTCAGTTATATCGCAGCGGCTGGAGCACCTAACAATGGAATCCTGGTATTTCTCACACCAGTACTACCATTACATCCTTTCCTAGCCTCCAGCTGCTATCCCACATAAGTCTACGATTATCGACCCATTGGTGAGACCCAAATTGTCGAAAAGGATGAGTGCAGCCGTCGGGATCGAACTCGGGACCTCTAGATTGACAGTCTGATGCTCTACCAACTGCGCTATGACGGCGGCTCGCATTAATCTTTCAATGGTATTGAAGCAAAACTGAAGGAGGAGTTTGCAACACAGAAATGGTAGTATGATTAGCTGTATTATAATTAGCTGTATATGTCTACAAAGCATAAATAATGTCTAAGTTCAAGGGGAGATAATTTCGAACCAGGGGGAATCAAGACTTCAAAATTGCCTCTTGCAAAACTTCAACATGTGTTTAATCTTTGTACAAAGTTTCAATGGTATTAAAGCAAAACTGAAGGAGGAATATGCAACACAAAATTGGCAGTATAATTAGCTGTATTATCTCTACCAAGCATAAATAATGTCTAAGTTCAAGGAGAGACAACTTTATACATGGAACTAGTAGTCTTTAAGGGGAACAATTTCAATTTGAAAACCAATTATGTAGAAGATATGCTCAAGAAAAGCAACATTCACAAGCACTCACTCATGGACAGAGGTAATTCTATATGCCTGTCACATTACTATAACCAACACAAAGTTTTCCCTTACCCTCTTTGGTATAACAGGTAACTTCTGTTCCTGATGTCCCAGTACCTTTGGGTCTGTAGTAACACCCGTATCTCTAAGTTTTAGTAGGAACTGAAGGTAAGCTACAATATCCCTGTTATTGTCACCACCTGAAAAACAAAATCTTTTTTATTTGACTTGTTAACCCTTGTCATGCTGAACCCAGAATATTTCGGCTTTAGCAGGAGTTATAGACAAAGATCAGACTGCACATATGTGCAGTCTGATCTTTTTCTACACCTCCTGTCTGTACTTTTGGAACAACAGTTGTTTATGAAATTAATTTTCAAAATAAGTATCGACAACTGAACAATAAGTACTACCAGTGCTTTAGGCACTTTGATTTTTATCCCTTTCTGAAAAGGATTTTATTCAGCATGACAAGGGTTAAAATAGACTTGTTGCGTAAATGGAGACAAGAATTTTTAGCAAATTGATGGATTGCCTTTGCCTATCAAAAAAGGGATTAAACAATCCAATCAGTCACTTAGTTTAGAAGTAAATTTGACGTACAACATTTAGGCTATTTGGTAACATAAACATTGCAACTACCCCTTATCCAAGATGTCGTTACAACACTTACGTTGCCAACCAATTATTTATCATTTGTTTAAGCCCCTTACCATACATTTCCCAAAGAACTGTCTTTTGATATTTCAGTCGAAATATCTTGTCAGAGGTCAGCAAACATCAATTACTCTAACAGTGAAAATGCTTGCAACATGGAAAATTTCGAAGTTTGTATATTTCACAAACATATCTGAACATTTATTTTATCTTCTTTTATATTTCTTTTTATTGAAGTTATCATTTGGAAGAGACCACAATAATTGTCCAGCAATCTGGTGTATAATTTGATATTCAATATTTAATTTTTGTTTCTTAACCCATTACCAGAGGACAAAATTTTAGACTGGACCAAATTGAAAAGAGTTACAGATGACAGTGTCAAATTGATAAAATTTTATATATCTCTGCCTTTTTTTCTAGAGAACAATGTGAAAATTGAAGAAATTACTGGTAACTAGCAATTTCAAACTCTTTTCAACATTGTTTTCTCGAACTCTTTTCTTGGGAGGCATAAAAAGGCGTGACTGTGTGGGAATGGGTTGAAATGCTGATGGATACACACTACATTGATGGATACACACTACATTGACAGTGTGAAAAAGTTGTAACTGCCTATAAATATATAGGCAGTTAAACCTGTTTTGCGCTGACCCATTGATATGACTACCATCACTGCAGTCAATTGTGTTAGCAGATATAAAATACCATGTATTGTGATAAGGCAACAGCAATTTTAAAGTGTTTCCGACAGACAAACCCACAAAAGGACCTATAACATACAAATCACAATAGCTTGTCCAAAGCACTTTCTTATATTCAAGTGTTCTAGAATCAGTATATATTTGATTGAATGGGGTTAAACGCTGCTTTTAACAGTATTTCAGTCATATCACAGCTGCTGTAGCACCTAACAATGGATTCCTGGTATTTCTCACACAAGTACTACCACTATATCCTTTCCTAGCCTCCAGCTGCTATCCCACATAGGTTTATGATTATCCATCCATTGGTGAGAGACAAATGTTGGAAAGAATATGTGCTGCCGCCATGGAATCAGTATATGTCAATTTTGATTGTTTTAACCCATTCCCATACAACAAAATTTTAGACTGGTCCAAAGTGAAAGAAGCTGCAGACAACAATTTCAAGTTGATGGAAGTTTATTTTATTTTATTGGGGTTTTTTTGTCTTTTTGGATAGAAAACATTGTGGATAATGAAGAAATTGCTTGATACAAGCAATTTCTTCATTTTCCACAATGTTTTTGAAAGTTTTTATCTGGAGAGGAATAAAAAGGAGAGATTATGTGGGAATAGCATAATAGAAGCTAACCATTTAGTTCTGTCAACATTTTGAAAAGTTCTTCCAAGCGGTTTGCATCATCAAATCTTCTTTGATGCCGTAAACATAAAGTATACCACCACAACTGTGTTTTGACATCTTCTATCGAGCCACCAGATTGACTGAAAAATTATAAATAAAATCTACTAAGTTACTTGTCATTCATGCCCTATTACCAGACAATGAAAGTTCAGACTAGTTCAAATTCCCTAACTCAGCTGTTCAATTGCTTGATAGTGGATAAAATGTTTAAGTTGAAAAAGGGACAGAATTCATTCAAAATTACCCTTAGAGTCATTAAAAATTAGTCTTTCAATGGTGGACAAAAATTCTGAGTTTTAAGCGAATGTGATTAGTTATACTAGAAATATCACAAAACTTTGAAGTTTTCTGATAATAAAGAGGCTGAAGCAGATGTAGACCCACAGGAGAACCTGTCTATAGAAATTCCTAGGATTTTTCAGACAACAGCTAAGCTAAAAGGTTGTGAAATTTGATTCGAATCACATTCAATTGAATGGTTAGTACAAAATCAGAGAGAAAAGATTTGAATGAGTGGTGAAATTGCTTGTTTCAAAAATACTCTCCAAGTTTTTCTATGAGAAAAAAAAGCAGTATATTGTGGTGACAGGTTACTAGAAACACTTGGGCTCTTGAACATGTGAAAGAAATTTAAAGCTACATGGTAGATTAAATGTTTCCCAATGTGTTTATACGTGTCAAAGAAATTGTAAAAAAAAATTGCTTGAAAAAAAAAAATGTCTGCTCTCACATTTTCTACTCTTTTTGGTATTTTAACTTTCAAACTGTAATCTGCAATATCTTTCAATTTTGACCTGTCTGGAATTTTGTTATGTGGTAAAGGGTTAAACCACAATCCTTCAGTGCACTAGTAGATAATAATTGATAATTCTGATAATTCACAGGTACATCTTAACCATTGTCATGCTGAAAAAAAGTCTGTGATAAACTGAATTCAATCAAAGGACTGAAAGCACTTGAAGTATAAGTTGAGGGTCAATACTTCTTTTGAAAATTCATGCAGTTTGATTAGTTTTTTTCGGTTCATACCTCCATGAAAATAAACAATATTCTCTCCATTTCTTAAATGATTTTTTCATTTCAATGTGTGACCTTAAGCTGTGACCTAAACCCCTTACCATACAATGATGCTTTCTGATGCCCTAAGAATATAAAAATTGAGGAAAACTTTGTGGAAAAAGGAGCAATTTCCCCTTTTGTTGCAATGCTTTCAACCCTTTTTACACTTATTTACTAATATTAGTGCAATTTGAAAGCTTTGAGGTTTTATTTAGACAAACATCCTGGCCAAGTTCCAAGACATTTGAGCTAAAATAGCAGCCTCTAGAGTGCTCACAAGATGTTGACACACAACGGACGACAAAAAAGCTTGATCACAAAGCTCACCTTGAGCACTTTGTGCACAGATGAGCTACACAAATACATTGAACATACCTGTTTCTTATTTTCTTATCTCTGTCATTCAGAAAATTAAAAAGAGTCTCAAATGACTTCTTTTTAAGCCGAGACTTGGCCCTCTTCTTATCAAGTTTAGGCTGGAGTATATGCGCTCTTTTAACATCTTGGATTTGTAAATCACAAAGATCTGAGAAACATTGTACTATACTGTGTTCAAAAGCCATGTCATTTGCTAGTCCAGTGTCTGAAAAAAAGTACAATATAGTTTGACACATCATGTTACATTTCCAACTGTTGATTTGGTAGATACCTGGTACTCTGGTTCCTGAATCCTAATCAACTTAGAGAAATATATGTTCTTATAACAAGAATGGTGCATACAGATGCAAAACTTGAATGAAGCTGCTTGTTAGTGGAAAAAACCTAAGCCAAAAAAGGAGAATAACTCTTTCAAGAAGCATCTTGTTATCTCCTTAGACATTGAAGTGACAAGTTGATATTGCCATACTTAATTTGACTAATGTTCTTCATGATAAACTTTTGCATAAACTTGACTGTTATGGTATTTAGCATTAAAATGGCTATCATTTTGGACTGGCTAATTTCAAAGAAGTTACAGGACAATTTTTGGTTGCTAATATTTCTAAAAACTGTCTCTTTGGTGGATTGCATTTTGGATGATGATGAAATGGCTTGTCACATTCAATTCTTTTGTTTTCCAAAGCTTCTATATTCAGGGGCGTAAAAAAATGGAATTGAGTGGAAATGAGTGATGGGTGTTGCATGTGAAGGAGGAGATTCCAAGAGTATCCACACAGACTCAGGGATACCTTTGGGAACAGTTTTATGTCCCCTAATGTTTCTATACTACATCAATGACCACAATGAATATCATCCAAACTGTGGATTTTTGCTGACAAACGTCTACTATACCACCAAATAAGGACCTTACAACTCTTGAAAACTAGGCATCAACCTTCGGCATGTGATTCAACAACGAAAGTGTTACAGGTATATCAGGGTTTCCATTAGTTCCCAAAAGCCAAGAGTCATTGACCCTTGGGCCAAAATTTCCAAGAGTCAAAATTGAAATCCCAAGAGTCAAATGCGATATCCCCCCCCCCCGGAGCAATTTAGAAAAAAAGTTTATAACTTTTTAGCAATGGTGCATTAAAAATTGGGGGGGGGCATGGGGGGAGGGGGGGGACAAAGGTGCCTTAGAATAAACTCTGTCTCAGATTGAAACATTTCTCCAATCTGACAGTATTCTATTTTCAATATAAGATAAATTTTTGGAAAAGTTTAGTATTTATACATATATTATTAGTTTGAATCAGTTTTAGAAAAATCTCAGGAGTACTAAGAATCAAATTGTTTTTATTTTTCATAAAAAGAAGTGCCGATTTCATGCACGAAAACTGATGACATTTCTTGGGCAACATTTCTTTGGTTTCATTTTACTTCTTGGTTATATTTTGTGAGCTTTTTATAAAAGAAATAGCAAATAAGTAACTTTCAGTAGGATTAGAACTCTGAAAATGGGTTTCATCATTAATTTCACATGTGTAAAGTACCTGTCAATTACGACCGCCAATGCATGTCCATCACTTGAGAGTGTTAATTACCAATCAAGCTTTGTGTTATCCTTGATAGGGATGTATAAATTCATAATCAATTAACCGTTTTCCAATAATTTTGGCACACTTATTATGACCCTTGACGCTTGGCTGCTAATTTTCAAGAGTCAAAATGACGCACAGTGACAAATTTTCGAGCGTCAAAACGGCATTTTTATGAATTTCTGTGCGTCAAAACCCGAGGTCTTGGGTCAAACAAAAACCCTGTATATCAGGGATCGTGTTTGACTCATAAACCAGGGTTTTGACCCTCAAAATTTTGAAAATATGCTATTTTGATGCTTAGAATTGTCTCCCCAGCAAGTCATTTTGACTCCCTTGAGAGAAATTTCAAATTTAATTCAAATTCAAAACATGCTTTTTTGATCCCTCAATTTTTTCATGATGTATCCTATGTATTATTGAAAAATATGAAAATAAATAGCTTACATCATATCTTTATAAGAAAAGGCCTATTGGCTTTTAATCCATTCCCACATGACAAAAATTTTAGACTGTTCCAAATTCAAAGATATTAAAGACATCAATTTTGGGTTGATTAAGTTCTAAATTTTTTATCTTGAGAAAGAAAATTTAATGGATAATGAAAGATATGGCTAGTAACAAAAAAATTCTTCATTTTCCACAATGTTTTACAAAGCTTGGGAGCATCAAAAAGCATGATAGTTCAGGAATGGGTTTTACCTTCAAATCAATACAGTGGAATCCTCTTAATTGCAACTCTGATAATAGCAATTCACTGCTAAAAACATAAGATCCAAAGAACAAATAGCTCCTTATTATATCAACTTCTGGCTAATTGCAACAAAAGTGTTGACAAATTTGAGATGCAATTAATAGGATTTGACTGTACTCATTATTCACTATATTTTGTTGTTTTGACCCCTTCAAAATAGTTTTTTGGCTCTAGAATTTAATGGGCACGGTCTTCTCAATTTTTTAGTATGAGCCTATGAGGCCTTTATCACAAATCTATCCATGTAGTGTAAGGAATTATTCGCCATCATAACTCAGTTGGTAGCGCATCAAACTAAAAATCTTCAATCATGGGTTGTCATGGGTTTGATCAGGCTACGAACACCTTGTTCATGGAATTATATCCGGGTACTAGTTTCTCCCGAAAACATATAATATTATTTAAAACAAAAAAAAACTTGCTTCGTTTCAAAGCAGCAGTCCTTCCATTCACATGATAATGCAGCTTTAGTACCAAATTTCAAAAGTTCATCATTCACAACATGTGTGGTTGACACAATACAGGGGAAAAACCCCCTTTACGCGGTTAAAAGAAGGAATTTGCTTCTGTTGTTGTTATTTGAAAAGCATGTATACCGGTAGCATCCGGAATCCGGATAATATCCTGATATTGAAAAAACTCGATCTTTTCGAAGAAAATGTTGAGGTATAAATTACTTTTCTTTATTAAAAAGTTTTGATTTTAGCCGTCGATTTCTAGTGTATTTATCAATTACAGAATAATGATAAATGAGCGCTGATAACAAT
Organism: Fragum fragum; assembly: GCA_946902895.1. NCBI lineage: Eukaryota > Metazoa > Mollusca > Bivalvia > Cardiida > Cardiidae > Fragum > Fragum fragum. The sequence goes on from OX336371.1 coordinate 42,276,392, forward strand.
TTGCTTGTTCCCAAAAGGAGAAATTTCTATCAAAATCAGGTTACCACAATTAGATCTACATTAGCTGCGATATCGTAGCTCTCTTTCTGATAATCTGCTGGCGAGATTATCAGAAAGAGGGCTACGATATCGCAGCTAGATCTACATATATTTACTCCTTCCAGTGGCGGAATAAGAAGGGGTTTTGATGGCTATATAGTCTATAGTCTGATATAAATATATTCATTTTTGCCAGAAAAAAATTCAATAAAGATTTGGTAATAAATGATAGGAAATCGAATCCCGATTGGTAAGTTTGAATCCCTTTACAGAAATAGCCGCAAATACCTTACCTTTTCAATAATTCAAAAGTTATTTATCTGTAGGGGGGAAAGCACACACACAAAACCCTCTTTGTTACAAACGACCGTTCCCTTTATAGGAATCCTTTATAAATTAGTATACTTCCTTTTAAATAATATGTATGGCTGACCCGCCCGATCGGAACTATATATTTTCTTTAGCCGAGATGCAAATTTGTAGCTCGATAAGGATTGGAGTAAGCCCCCCTCCCCATCCCTCTTCTGTAGATTTTGCAGACAAACATTTAGTTCTTAAAGTTCTCTAGTTGAATATGTCCATGTCTAAACTTAGCCCCCTCCCGAAATTAAAACGCTGCTTACGTGCCTGGATTTTCAGCTATTGAAGCTGTAATACCCGGTATATGAATGTCAATTCAGTACTGGTAAATTAGGATAGAAAATGTTGTCACCTTCTCCTTTGTAAGAAATTATCAGCCCAAAAGAGAAAATGTAGATCGCCTACATTAGGAGGCTACACCAAAATGGCAAAATTTGCCTGGATACATATTATCTTAATTTTTCACAGTTTTCACTTCTTCATTTGTCGAACTCTTTTTTTATATATATGTATATACATGTATTACTCTGACTTTCTTTAATCTTGATGCATATTTTTTGCGCTCTGGAAATTAGGATAAGATTTCTTTGTATGAAAATGCAATTTTAAAGACCGGGATTTCCTGCATTTAATCATGTTAATGTGTTGTGTGGAATATTTTCTGTTCTCCGTTTAGTTTGAAATAGTTATACATAATTTCAGTGAATTTTACCAGTAGCTTAACATTTTATGGTCTAACTTATGCCAATTTTGAAAGGAACAAATATTTAAGAAACGTGCATTTTTAATGCTTGGCAAACCATCCTGGTTTCCTCCCGCTTATTATCTCATTTGCAAACTCTAAAAATGTATTAATATCACTTATATATATTGCAACGAGTGGCCAATTGTATCGATCTACCTTACTGACATGTATACGTGCGTAAGTAAGTTTGTCGACAGATTTCCCCCTTTAATAATTTGTTCATCGAAATACTTTAAGCACAATTATATGAAGAAATAAGGGATCTCTTTACCTGTTTCGAGATATAGCTAAAGAAATAAATAATTTTTCGCGATTTTTGATTTGTGCGAGTAATATTTTTGGTGACGGTGTCTGGAATGTTTAATGGCGGTTTTCTTCATGATTAAAGATTCTTTTTACATATTTATTTTTAATACAGTTAAGAAATATAAGTATAACGTTATCATTTGTATATTTAAAAAAAGATATTTTCGAGTAAATGAGATAGGCCTAAAGCGATTTTGCCCGATCATGATAAGGAATAAAACAGAGCCATAAAACTTACTACTTTCGACAAAGTCACACAATCTCTCGCTTTACCTTAACCGTATGATTGAATTTAGATTCTAGAGTCAAAGAATGAAGATGGACGTTGCTTAGTTTACATTATGTGCTTTTCAGCCGAAAGTTAGAACAAAGTTATTAAGTTGAATTCCACATATCTTCTTATCGCGTTACTATAATATACCTAGCTACAACGCGTGAGGGTATTTTACGCGGCTCACTGAGAAAAGAGAGTTTGGAACATCATTATAGAAATTTAAGTGAAGAAATTGCTTGTAGCAAGACCGAGACCGAAAACGACAAAAATGAAATGAAGCCCATGCCAAGAAAAGTAAGTACCAAAAGTCCACTTTAAGAAACTGCAGCCAAAAGATCCTATCTAGCTATTTGTCCGTTAACATCTCATTAAAAGTCGGCAGCGAATAGCTAGATGCCTTCTCGAAATAATTGATTCAATTTTAATTACCTGCAGGGTCGTAAAAGGGCCGTTAATCGAAGTCTGGTTCTAAGTCAGGTATGTAGCACTTTCGACTAAGATAATTTCTCAACCATAACCCATCTCAATCCAGGCTTAGCGCGATAAACATTATTATAATGATTGTTACAATATTTGCCTTATTATTACTATTATTATTAGTTTATTTTGATTATCGATGTGGTCTGTAATTAAGCTCAAACAAAAAATATGAAAGAGACAGACAGACAGGGATTAGAACTGAGACGAGTTTATTATCAGACTGCACTTATTATGAACCTAATTGACCTCTGCTGAATATGACATATCTTAAATATTTGTCTCATAGGGCTTTCGGGTGGTCCTTTTCTACAGAACTGTCACAAGAAGTTTTAAATCTGGCCACCCTGCACATTCTGTGTCAATCGTAAGATTTCTTGTGAAATCTTCAAACCAAGGTTGGTTGACTATTTTCACCAAAATACTCATTTGAAAGCTATTGAAATGGTCTACTATACTTCTATTAAAAAGTTCAGAGTTTCGTAACATTTTGTCGAATTAAATCAGGGAGACATAAAAATAATAGGACAAAAATGACCAAAGAACTTTTGATGCGCAATACACACGCAATCAAAGATGAATTTCATAAATTATCTATTTATGATACATATTCAAATATCCGGAAAAAAAACCCCGACCCCCTAAAAGAAATATTTCATTAGAACTAGTTCAATGAATGCATTAACTTATTCCTATGCTTAGAATTGATTGAAAGATCAATTTAGTGAAGAATACATAAAAGAAGTTTTCATACTGAGGACAAATATAGTACAAGATGGATATTTTTATAGGTTAAGGTGAAATGTGAGTTGCTCAAGTTGATAGTTAATGATGAAAAGCTTCATTTGTTATAAATAATTACGACAGTCCTTCTGTTTCGTCGTTTGGCAACCAAAACCTCATATCCACAGCTTGATCATTGATTGCCCAACGACGATATATGAAAGTGTTGAAAGCAAAGAAATCATGATTGGGCCCGTGTATACAATAGACGAGATATATCTTCTATTATAATATCTATCTTAACCATCATACCAAAGAAGTTTTTTTCTATTCAAATGTAGTTCTGTAGGAATACACAGGTTTAAGATAGAAAATCTAGGGCCATTGGGTTTTGCAAACAACTCTCTTGAGATTCTTAATCCCTTGTGCTAAAAACAAGTAAGTGTCGTAAGTCTGGTACCTGTTTATATAACCCACCATCTTGTCGTACAAAGGGCAGCGAACGTTCTACTTATCTATATTAGAGAAAAAGGTGATCTCGATATCCCTTCACTCGTAAGGATGATAATCCACCGACAATAGTTTTATTGACCGTTCAGTGGGGCATCGACTATCAGCTCTAATTTCCTAAATCAATTTGTCGTATATAGTTTATGTGAGTCTGCGCGTTGCCTTTCCACCCATTTCCCATGAACGCCATATAAAGGCTCAGATAATCATATGCATCCACACCGTCATCCTCATTAGTGAAGGGATATCGAGATCATCTTTTCCTCTAATATTTTAGACGCTATTGGTACGATAAGATGTCGCACCGTCTGACCAGAGCCCTCACTATTCGCTTTGTAGATAGCTAATGATTTAAGTTCCTTTAGAAAACCAGCAGTTTTATTCAAGTTACTCAACATTACATCATGGGCCACGAAGAAACTATCTTGTACCATGGGGTGAATTGAGGGCAAGTTTGTATAAATGAACATAGAAAATTCATTTACAGCTACTTTCTTCGGGAAATTTCTGGTTGGAAGTGACTGATATGAAAATAGCCGAACTATTTTAAAAGAAAGACATTTCCCGCTTTTTTAATACGATTCAATATACAAGGGTAGTTTCAAAAATATAAGTATCAGTGAGATGGTGAGCGGGTCTAGCTACAATCCTTCATCATCATTTCTATGTATTGACTTTTCCCAAAATAAATGCTAACACTTTCTTATAAACCCTTTGTTGTCACTTCCATTTGATAAATCACTTAAGATGGTAAGACAAAGTATTGTGATTGTCATTTTATTTAAATTTATTACGCTTTGTTATGTATTACATGTTATTGTACTAATTTGTACAGTTGTTTGTCTGCAGATCAATTCTAAAGTGTTAAGAACGCAATAAAGCTGGAACAAATGTGGAACACTTAAATCCGATTTGCCATGAAAACCCAATGCGCCATCTGTGACGACACGGCTAAAAAGATTGCTATTTTCTGATTATGTACATCAATTACATGTGCAAACAGAGATATATTTGTAGAACTTATGGAAAGAAAACAACAAAAGAAACATGTTACTCTTCACTATCCAAGTTATTCGTTCCCACGAGAGAGAGAGAGAGAGAGAGGGAGAGAGAGAGAGATAGATAGAGAGAGAGAGAGAGAGAGAGAGAGAGAGAGAGAGAGTATTTTGTGACATTCATTTAAGTGGTATGTTGTATTTCTATAAAGAATATATAATTCAATGACAAGTATCTTGATTTTTCTGTTAAGACAGATAAACATACAGATAGACAGACTAAAAAGGTTAATATATTAGAGAAAACGAGAATATTTCGTTTTGCGATCAAGGAATGTTACCATAGAAACTCATCTTGGACTGGCACTTTACACTGATATACACAAAAATAATGACCATTAATTACCAATTTTCCAGGCAGCTGGAAGTTGGAGCATTCACAGAGAATGACTGGGGTATGGGGATATAGTGGAACCTAGAGAAAATGTGTTTGGGTTTCAAGCTCTTATTTCAGTCATGAACAAGTACGACACATATTGTGAATTTTGCGATATTGCGAATGTGTCATTCATAAATATAGTATTTCAAACTATAACCATCCGGGGTGCAATTCTTTTACTAAATAGTTTTCATCCTACCTTTGAAAGATGAGGGGACATATAATAAATCAGGGTTAAGGAAGACAACCATCAGCCGTCATAGTTCGCTCAGTCTGATCAGATCGTAAACTTTCGCGACTACATTTCTCCCGTGACGATTCAGACATCTCTATATTTTCTTATAATGAAGTCCAAATGTAAAATGAGTTCGTGAGGTTTAACAACAACACGAGCAATTAAAGAAAACACGGCGAAAGTTAAATGTTTTCACCTCCGGTCAGTCTGCGCAGGGAGACCATACACGAAACTTCAAATTCGTCGTGAGTCCTGAGATCCGCCGCCGGCAAATTTATGCTGGTTTGATGAATTTTGAAGACAAAAATGGATAATCTCGCAAACAGTTTCCATCGCATTAAGAGGTACTGTGCGGAGTGAGCAGGCTTACCAGGATCGAGACTTCTCCCTATCGCCTAATTACAATTGTAGATTGGTTATTCTACCTTGATATACACTCAATTTTGAAATACCACCTATGTGGATGGTTTGTGCTGGATCCGATCTATTTTTCTAACCGTCTGTCTGTCTCTCTCACTGTGTCTCAGAGCAGCTGTAGTTACATTGTTAAGTTGGCTGAAGAGGATATATGCTAGTTACGATTTTAACTTGGGCAAAGAGGATACATGCTAGTTAAAATGCAGATCAAACAGATTCAAGGACATCCATGCGGAAAAAGTTATGCTTTTACATGGTTAGGAAAAAAATGTGTAAATACATGTATCTCCACTAGCTTGGTAATCAAAGAATGCTACCATAGAGCCCCGTTACCATGGAAACACCTCTAAGACTGTCCCATTGCACTAGCATACGCTAAACTAATGAGTGTCTGACCATTAAATACCCATTTTCTAGGCACCTGGAAGTTGGGCAATGTACATTGATAATCAAACTGAGTAAAATTTGAAAAAAATGTGTTTCGTTTTCACGCTCTTATGTATATCATGAACGAGTATAACATAAATTACTTCCAATCATAACAACCCGGTTAGTATAAAGTCCAAGTAACTTTAAGTTTGGCCCGAATATTTAATGCCTATTTGCCGTTCAGCATATTTCTTGTTATATTTCAAAGTTTTTGAATTCAAAATTAAACTTGTAGATGCTTTTTTTTATCTAATGCTAGGGTAAGTCGTTAAAATATGGAGCATTTTTCAAATTATTCCGTTCGAGCCATAATGTCACTGGGGCTTTAAAAGATTGGGGGACGAATAAAAAAGCATGGATAAAAAGACAATTATTTTTCTTAGATAAAACTTACACTGCTTCGAAAATTTCCCGCTGCATCTAGGATCGAACCAGAACAAAGTTTGGTCGTCCTCAAACGATTAATATTATAAGTTTATTTCTTCGCTTTTTTTTTATGTCTGCCTCTTTATCTCTCTCTCTCTCTCTCTCTCTTTCTCTCTCTCTCTCTCTCTCTTTCTCTCTCTCCCTCTCTCTATCTCTGATTTGGAAGTGAGTTTCCCTACGATAATTAAAAGCTATATTAAGCCCCGTCACAAACACATACTCTCAGCCTGCTCTCTCTTACACCATATCCACTTCTTCTTTTTTGACCACGTCCATAGGGCAGTGTTAGCGCGTATGACTCCTAGTCAAGGGGTCCCGGGTTCGATCCCTAGTCGCAGCGAATATCCTTTCCGACATTAGTCTCTCACCAATGGTTGATTGATCGTAAACCTAAATGGGGTGGTCAGCTGGAGGCTCAGAAAGGATTTAGTATTAGTACTGGTGTGAGAAATATCAGGAATCTATGGTTAGGTGCTTCAGCCGGCTCGACATGGCTGAAATACTATCAAAATTGGCGTTAACCCCCCCCCCCAACAACAATAATAATAATATCTTTGTCTGAGGCATTTCAGTTCTCATATCCGATATTCATCATTAAATGATTGGACGATTACACCAAAGAACTACAACCGGAAATTGTTGGAAATAGTTTTTTAATTCAAAGGATTTTAGTTTGAGATTAAAATAAGAACGCGAAATGAACGACTTTCGCTAAGTAACATGCATTAGAACTATCTCAGCACTCTGTGCATACAAAACCAGATGCTTTAGACATTAGAATTTAATGATCGTACAAACATACATCACTATCAAAATGACAGTCGTATTTGAGTTACCATGGGAACCAACTATGCTGTCCGAAATAACTATGTCCCTTCTCGATTCTTTCTCAATGTTTAACATCTTCAAGTGTTCGCCTGTCTTAGTCGACATATCGAGATGGTTATTCTTACATGATATATTCATGTACTGCCTACAACTTCTTTCAATGACATCTGATAAAGGGTTTAAAGAGGCATGGAAACCCAATTCAGTACAAGGAGGGTTGTAAAGTGACGGACCACGTCTGACAATCAAATATGGATTACCGATAAAATCGTCCATTTATGCCGGGTGTGAACTTTGCTTTTTTGTTGGTTTGACGACCTAAACGTTTTAACTACAGTACATTCAACCCGCAGATACGACTTTAAGATCTTCATCCAAAATGTTGCCTGTTCATAATTCATGTCCAAGACAACATATCTTACAAAGTAACGCACTTAAAATAACCTTCCTTGCATTATGACTACGATTTAAATTATATGTAGGTCCTACATGTTCACAAACTATTATTCTTTAGCTATTATCTCTCTGTTTTGTCTGATTTTGTCAATTCGCTCATCTACCTAACTGCGAAGACAATCAAACAATATTGATTTCAGTTAAAAGTAAGGTGATTTTGAATCACAATTAGGAAGTAGATATACATATATAGCGTGCCCGTGAACTATAACTAGGCCTCGAAACCTTCCACAAGCCAATCATAATTGTTTCCTTTTCAAAATTGAATGTATGTCAAGGTAGAATGCCCTTTCTATGACTGAAATATTGAAAAGAGAAAAGTCTACACTATGGTCAGCCTGCGTACCCAGAATAGTAGGTCAGAAAACGAACGAAACTTTTTGCTCTTCCGAGATGATCCGTCTTTGTGATCCGCCAAACTGACATATCGGGACTTCGCCCTTTAAACGTCTTCCATGGTCACACTACGCGGGCTTTCCGGCATCAAAAATTTATATTTTTTACCAAGTTTTTCCACCTACCTGACTATGCAGACTATGCTTTCAGTTTGGATTGCATTTCCTCTTTCACGTGCGCAAGACCAAACTTTTTTCTTCTTATTACTATTATCTTTATTTTCAAAATAGAATAAATAAAGTGCAAAGTGTTCAGTTGTCCCGTAATTTCAGATAATATGGAGAAATGTGAATCGTTCCGGGAAAAAAAGATACAAGAAATCAGTTGCTAAATGTTCCGATCTGAACAGACTGTGCCAACTATAAAGGTTGACCGTGGTCGAATCTTTGTTCTTTTTTCAGATTCTATGTTGATCGCTTATCCTACCTCTATTTAAGATCTGGATCTCGGAGCTTATGCAGCCAATTTCACCTCCAATGAGTTCTTTTCTTTATGCACAAGTATACAGTTACTTTTTTTCAAGGAGGATATGATATTGTCAGAATGCGACCAAAATATAGTAAACACAGGTTGAATAAAAGCTGTATTTGCGACATTTTGGTTGAATAACTGCGATATTTGATACACTTTTTAATAGATTCAATCAGAATTAACAAGATCCATCCTTACTATAAATAAACCAAGACCAAAAAGTATGAACTACAATTTGAATTCGACTATTTGAGTGTTACGGGAAACCAGTTAATTAGCAACTCACACTTCTCCATCTCCTTTGGGACTCATTTTAAACATCCTATTAAGTAAAGCCACTATTTACACAGAACTTTCAAATTGTCAAATAGCCCGCCGAGTACAATTACAAACAATTATTAATTTACCATTGAGTATAAATAAATATTTCACATTCTTATTTATTCATTTTCCTCATGAATTTCAGACGATATGTTTTACTTTTATTATCATTTTTATTTTACGTTGGCTCAAAATCGGTGATTAAGCCATTTTTTTTTAGATAGAAAAAAACTAGTTTTTATCTAACATTCATTCCATATACATTTGGTGGGCTGATGAAACCACGTAACTACAGCTGAGCAGAAATTGGATAAGAATTTAACCTATTATTTTACATCGAGTGGGAAACAAGCTTTTCAAGCCTCGATTCTGCTTCCTGGAGAAACAGCAGTACCCGCACCATTTATGTGGGCAAATAACAGACTTAATGTCGACAGATGCTCAAAAGAATCGAACTCTGGACCTTTTGATCGTGAAGCCAATACTTTACCTCTTAACCACGCGTTAAAATTCCCCTTAGTTAATACGATTCGGAGGCTCGTTGACCGTTGGTTTACTAAATAATTCCCTTTTTTCTGATCATGTTTATGTTTTATTATTAGTCCGATTTTGAAAAAAAAGTATGTTAAGTAATGTCGGCATACATATTCCAGTCATTAGCTAAAAAATGATTCTGATAAAAAAAAAAAGAAATAAAATGTGATTTATGATGTCGTTAATTATTTTGTAAAACAGTCAAAGTTCTGCGAGGCTTAATTCACTCCCACACAATCCCTCCTTTTTACACCCGTGAAAAAATTAAATTTAGGAAAAATGTGAAAAAGGAGAATTTGCTGTAATCAGGCAATTTCTCCTTCATTCACAATATTTGTACGGTGTTTATCCCCTTCTTTGCAGCTCCAAAACAATTTGAATTTATATATGTTGCTTCTTTCAATTTATATATATTATTCCAAACTTTTGTCGTCTGGTAATTGGTTAATCCGGGTCATAATTGTTTGAGAATTACAGATGAAAACGGAATCTTCCATCGATTAAAACTACAGACGGCATATTTCTATCCCTTTATTGAGGTGGTCGTCTACTGACCGTCAATTAAAAGTTAATGTGTGTCTGGTTTATTTCACATTGACTGGCCGCTGCAAGAAAGGTGTATCGATAACGCTAAGTCCGTTAGCCAATGCAAACTTAAAGTGGAGGAGATTTCTTCGCATGGAAATGAATAAGCTGATTAAAACCAATTTTAAATTGTTGTCTTCAACTTTTTCAATATGCACAGGACCAGTCTAAAATGTTGTCTTCCGGTAATGGGTTAAGTGTTGCTGAAGGCCCACTAAAGTAGAAATAAAAAGAGGACATGATGTCCCTAGATCGTTTACTTGAATTCACTTTCTCAAGCCAAAGCAAAGGGTTGTGATTGGATGAGAAGAAAATTAATATTGCCATTAATACCACCTTTTATAATGTTCAATGGGGGTTCTTTCAGGACGGTACAAGCTATTACAGCAAGCTTGAAGAACTAGTATTGGGCCAAAATTGTGACCCCTAGAGTGGTAACAAGGAAATTGTCAACGAAGCGCCCTTTCCAACGATATTGGCCTGAATGCACCATAATTAATAGGTTTCTTCATCGTCACTATACAAACACTTCCAGCAAGTTTGAGAATGATTGAAACATAATTGTCACCTCTATAGTGGTAACAAGGAAATTGTCAATAAGGCTCCATTACGCCTGATAAGGCTCAGAATGCAACCACAATCATCGGGGTTCTTCCTCAGGACAACAATAAATTGGGTTCTTCCCCATGACCTGACAAATCGTAAACCTAAGTTAGATAGTAGCTGGAGGCTAGGAAAGGATGTAATGGTAGTACTCCATTGTTAGGTGCTCCAGCCGCCGCGATATGACTGAAATACTGTTAAAGGTGGCGTTAAACCCCATTCAATCAACCAATCATGACCCGACAAACATAAATATTATATCAAGAATATAGATCTATCGGCCTATAGATAAAGCATAGCAGTGAAATATCGTGCAATATAATACACAAGACACAATTCAATATTGCCTTCTACACGTTATTTGAGTGCTGTATTCGCACAAGAGAACACGTTATCGTCATTCTAGATATATTATTGGACGTCATGAAGCTAATATGGGGATCGGGATCACAACCATGCATGAAGGTGATAATGGTGTTGTCTGAGAAAGGAAAATGGGGCGAGTGTGAGAGCCAACTGATCAGCTTTTCGAAGAAGGAACACAAAACTGAAGAAATGTTTAAGATAAATCCACGCGGCCAGGTATGTGTTCTAGATTTTGACATTTTGTTTAATCAGAGACCTAGATAACGGTGTGTGACTGGAAATATAAATTTATTATTTCTCTTTCCAACCCTGTGTCATAACTTTCAATTGATTCGCATCTGTATTAAAATCATACGGATAACAATATGATTCAACAAGTCCCTACAACAAAGTATTTTGAATTCTGAAATCGAATCCACCCCATAATAACACTGAATCGATCGTCCCAAATAAATTCGTAACCAAATGGTAGGCTAACTCATTACCAGACGACACGATTTTAGACTTCTCGAAATTTAAAGAAGTAGCAGACAGCATTTATTAGTGCAATAGTTTTGGGAAATGAATTCCAAATAAGGTAGAAAACATTGTAAGGTCAGGAGTAATTGCCTGTTATGAACAATTTCTCCCTTTTCCGACCATAATGTTTTTCACAACCAATGTCATGGGTTCTATCCCCGGCGGCGGCACATCTCCTTTCCGACATTTGTCTCTCACCAATGGATGGATAACCGTAAACCTAAGTGGGATAGCAGCTGGAGGCTAGGGAAAGGATGTAATGGTAGTACAGGTGTGATAAATACCAGGAATCCATTGTTAGGTGCTCCAGCCGCCGCGATATGACTGAAATACTGTTAAAAGTGGCGGTACATCCCATTCAATCAATAAATTTCTACAAAGGGTAATATTTCTTCGGGGATTCAAAAGGCGAGATTCTGTGGAAATGGGCCAACGCTAGTCTAGTTGAATAGAATATAAAACACGTAGCCTAGTGTAGGCAGAGGTCAGACTGCTTGAATGTATGCAGATTGATCTACATGACCTTTGAATTTGGACAGGTCTAAAATTTTGCAAAAAGGGTACGGGTTAAGGTATTTTCGAGATGGAGAAGTTTTTGATGACGGTATAACGTGAAAATTTATGGTTGCTAACCACACTGCTTCCAAAGTAAGGCACCGCAACTAGATTCAAGATTATCTACTTTGTTCTATTCCGGTTTGAAATGGCGGATCGCGTGTGTCAATAAAATTTATCGACCAATCAAATCATGCACAAGTTTAGACCGGCATTTAATATAAAGCGTTATTGTTGATTTGGCAACTTGAACGCCATATCTACAGCTTAATCAAGCTTTAGTTACGACCTTTAGGTGGTCACCCAATTATTTACTCGTTTCTTTAACTGACAACAAAATTTGTAATACTACGCTGTTTGATATCTAATGATAAACTTCCTGTTGGAGGAATGTGGACGGGGCCAGTGATCCGTTAAATCACTGTAGCAAAGATGCAGTCTTACTGGACAAACTGTTCCTCGGGTATCACCATGAAATATCTTTACTTGTATCAGATATGGACTTTAACCTTTTCCCGTTTTTCTAAATTTTAGACCTGTCCAAATTAAAAGGTTTTGCAGACAAAAATTTAAAGCACATTTAACTTGAAAAATAACCATTCAGCAGGGTAGAAAATATTGTGGAAAAAGAAGAAATTGCTTGTCACAAGCAATTTCTTCTCTTCCCACAATATTTTCCCAAGTATAAAATCACAGGGTCGTAAACAAGGAATTGTACGGGAAAGGGTTAAATCAACAGAGCTAAAGATAGAGGGCGTAATTTGGACTTTAGATTCAAATAATTTAACACGGTTCAATGCAATTATGCCAATGTTGTAGGTACTTATTTGAATCGTCTCATCGAGAAGACTCGAATGAGTACCCACATCATAAGGTTTTATTTAGAAGTAAGGAAATTTAAATGCCGTTTCCTCGACTTATCTAGAGCTCTGGAACCAAGTTAGGCTACTGTGAAGCTTATGGTTACAATGAGACGTGTAAAAGACTTTAAACTTGATTCGAACCCGTGGCCTTCGGACAGCTTTTTTCGCGTGAACGACCGAGAATTAAATTTGCCTGAAAACCGTAACAGACCTATAAAGCAGGATCAAGTGCCACTGCGGTGACGTTGTTGGGGGGCGGGTTAGACGGGAAAAATTGACGAATCGCTTGGTAAGTCAAAGAATCAATCGACCAATCAAATATTTCATTAAAGCCGGAAGTAAAATCTGTATAAGTGAGACCGGCATTTTTGCTGGTTTGGCGACCTAAACATCGTAACTGCAGCATATTAAAGCTTAGTACTGCTTATTTGGTTACATGATACTGGCCATGAACTTTCCAAATTTCATATGTTTGTACAGTATTCTGTCAGAGCCCAGTGGGCGGAGTATCCGATCCGTCGTTCACCGTTTAAACAGCGGCGACAAATGATAAATGATTGCATAATATTGCATAAATTTGGGCACAGAATAGGGGTCCTATTTTATTAACCCTTTTCCGTTTTTTTTTTATTTTTTTTTTCATGATTTTAGACTTGCCCTATTTGAAAGACGTTGCAGACGACAATTAAAGTGGGCGCAATTTGTAAAGTAACCAACCTATAGATAAGCAAATATTGTGGGAAAAGAAGAAATTGCTTGTGACAAGCAGTTTCTACTTTTCCAACTGTATTTTCTCAAGTATACAATCATAGGGCGGATGTGAAAATAAGGAATTGCACGGGGAAAGGGTTAAGTTAAGTAAAGGTTTTGGTTTCAAATTTCTTCATTGTGAAGAAATCGTTATTCTATTCAGTCAAGGTAATTAATCCGTGACAAGGCTAGCGGCTAGATAATGTATGCATGTACATAGCTCTACGTAAATATATTGATTTGAGACTAAGCACAGAGGACAATGATTCTTAACCGTAAGGCACTCTTGCGTTCTTGAAAATTGACCGATTGCAACTGTCAAACAAATAACCACTCGGCCAATGAAACCATTCGTTTAGATCAGAAATGTGCTTGAACGCCAACATTGACCGCCATTTTTGTTAACCGTTTTTCTTGGTTTGGCGACTCAAACGTCCTACCTACAGCTTATTCAAGATATAGTTGTTATATTTTTGTCGTCAACTGACTATTCTACTTGTTGTTGCATACTACTGGCCATAAATTTAAACCCGTAGCGGGACTTCCTGTTGGAGTCGGTGGGCGTTGCCATCGGAGTAAGTGGGCGGGGTCAGCGATTTGTCAATCAGTTGATCGATGGCCCCGAACACTGACCTTCGACAGAAAAGTGGATATAATACAGGATTCTTTTGCAAAATTCATGGTCAGTCACATGTTAAAGAAACGAAATGTGAGACTGGATCTAAACCTCGTAACTGCAGCTCGAATAAGCTGTAGCTACGACGTTCAAGTCGCAATATGAACAGAAATGTCAGAGTTAAAAGGTTCACTGATTGTATAGATGAAAAAATTGCTCATAATCCGTCAATCGATAAAATTTTGACAGTTGTCACCCTTTTTTTTTACTAATTTTAGAAGGTACAACTGACCAATGGCTGGCCCCGCAAACTTACTCTGTTGACCCCGCCCATAGACTCCGATAGGAAGACCCTTTTCGATATTTAAAGGCGTTATATTGGTAGTTATTTAGAAAGATAGCCCAAACCAGTGAAAGATTAGTTATGACTTTTACTCTCAGACTTTCTTCGTCGACTAATATTGACAATGATCCCGAGTGGATCAGTGATTAGAGGGACAGAGATGCATTCGGCGAGTCCTTGGTCTGGCCTCCTGTCTTTTCACCGTTGGCAAGTCCCGTGGAAAACAACTTGCAGAACCACAGACTTGTACTGGTTATACCAAAGCTGCTCATGAATAATTGAATTCTGCCAGTTTAGAGCTAGAAGATTGATAAAAGCGGCGTTAACCTATTCCCTCACATTCCCATTTTTGATGTCTTTAAAGAAAAAAGAAAGCTTTGGAATACAATGTGAAAAAGGACAAATGCTAGTTAGAAGCAATTTCTTCATTTTGCAAAATTCTTTCTATCCATAAAGACAAGGATTTGTAATGAATTGTCGTTTTCATCTTCTATTAATTAGAACCACCTTAAAACTAAAAAGTGTTCGTCTGGCAATTTGTTAAACACTGCATTGTAATTTATATTATTAAGTATGTAAATACCCATGTATGCGTTGTATAATGTTTTCTATATCGACGATGAACCATACGTGTTCAAGTCGTTATCTTGAATACAATTTCTGTTCTGTTCTATTCTATTATCGTACATCTAGATAACAGAATAGACCTTAGCACTTCTAAAACAATATGTTTAACGCAACTCCAGGGTTAATTGCGAGACTGTTCTTAGTGTCTATAAATTGTTTAGACACTTAAAACAGTATCGAAATTAACCTTCGAAATCTTGATCGCATTTTCTGTGTACCATACAGCTTCTAGCCATCTTTTGTGTGATCAATCCGTTATTTATATTTACTGTCTAGGTGCCCACATTTGTTGACGGTGACCAAGTCCTCTGCGAGTCAGTGGCTACCTGCATGTACCTCGAGGCGAAATACCAAAACGAAGGAACCAAACTGATCCCCACAGACCTTAAAGATCAAGCATTGGTGTACCAGCGCATGTTTGAGGTACCCAATATTACATCTAACGTCATTTTGCCATATCTGTATTATCTTTATACAACAAAACCGGAGGATGTCAAACAATCAGTCCTTGATGAGAAAGCACCTGCGGTTGATAAAGAGCTACGAAGGTGGGACGAATATTTGAAAGGGAAGAAATACCTAACGGGAGATAATTTTACAATGGCGGACGTGTTCTTCTACCCCGAGTTGTCGACTTTGGTTCGTCAAGGTATGGATATTGGAAAGTTCTATCCGAATCTGAAGACGTATTACGACGGGCTACAGGGTCGCCAAAGTGTGATCGATTCCATGCCACCTCATTGGAAAGAAGAGCCGACCAAAAATCTCATGAAGGACTTTAAGCCGCCAGTGTTGTAAAGTGTTGTACTTGTTTTTGATACATGAAGTTGCTTTGTTTTAAAAAAGTGTTAAACCAATTATGCGTCGACAAGATATGAAACTGATCCAAATTAAAAAAAAATATTAGATGACAATCTCAGGCTTTTGAAAATTAAAAGCTCGTTGTCTATGAGGGAAGAAAAAGTAGTAGACAATGAAAACATTTGCTCGTATACAGTAACACTTACAGTCTTTGATAGTATTATCCGATCAATTACCTCTCGAGGCTTATTATTGTAGAAATGAAATTAAATAAAAGAGAAATCTTAAGATTACGTATAAATGGGAAATTGGTATGTTTGGAAAATTTACGACGATAGACCGAATTTCTTGTTAAAAGCAATTTGCATATTAATGTCCCCAAAGGTGCGAGCATTTTTGCTTGCATTAATGTCCTAAACTTTTGCATTAAAAACAGAATTGACCTATCGTTGTCCCTGCCCATTGACTCCTTCGGCCCCAACCATTGACTCCGGCAGGAATTTCCGCTTTGGTTTTGTCAAACTTATGGCCAGAAGCATGTTACGAATAAGTAGAATGGTCGGTTGGCGACCTAAACGCATAATAACCTAAACTTGAATAAGCTGTAGTTGCGACTTTTATGTAGCCAAACTAACACAAAGGATTCACCCAAATGATTTGATTGATCGACTAATTATTTGATAGACAGCCGCAATTGGTCAATTCCGAATTACTTAATATAACAACTGTCTATTTTGCAAACTATAGGCCTTTAGCTCCGAAGTCAAGACCACATTAAAGCGGCTCTTGAACAGATATTCATGAAAATTTGATGAGAAAATCATCTGCTTCTCCAAAAAGTTATTAATGTGATTTTTCACTTTCCTCGTGTTAAATCTTCTAATTTCACTATAAATCTAATTTAATGTGATAAATTTCCGATACCCTTGATTGAAACGTCGGAATTTGTCGGATGAGGTCGTTAATGACAGAAATGCTAGCGGATGCCAATGACGTAATTGATACATCAAGAAAGCCACATATAATGCAATTTTCGTTGCAATCGACAGATTACGTATTTACCCGATGAATTTCGGTTTCGCGAACTGTTTTTGCTTCGTCTCTTTCTTTTTTAAGTTATGAACAGTCTCTTCAGTACAAAATTAATTTAATCGCCTTCTTTAGATTATCTGAAAGCATTGCAGTTTGAAATTTGAAAATCGAGATCCAAAATTTTTCTTTCATAATCTGTCCAAGAGTCGTCTTAAAGGATACGTTTCAAATTTTGGTATTTTCTTTTTTATATATATTTTTGGATTGGATTCGAAATAACAGTAAAGAAAATTGACGAATCTCTGAGCACGCCGGCTGAACTACGACAGAAAGTTCAAAATTAATATCAAACGGCGTTATTTTGCAAGCTTTATGGCTAAAAAACACATAAGAAAAAAGATGAAATTATTTGTTGGATAAAAAACACATAAGAAAAAGGATGAAATTATTTGTTGGTGACCTAAACGTTGCAACTACAGCTTGAATAATTTTAGTAACAATTTTTCTATACACAAACTCGTGTTGGCCGCCGTCATAGCGCAGTTGGTAGCGCGTCGGACTGTCATTCTAGAGGTCCCGGGTTCGATCCCCGACGGCGGCACATATCCTTTCCGACTATTTGTCTCTCACCAATGGGTCGATAATCGTAGACCTTTGTGGGATAGCAGCTGAAGGCTAGGAAAGGATGTAATGGTAGTACCGGTGTGAGAAATACCAGGATTCCATTGTTAGGTGCACCACCCGCCGCGATATAACTGAAAGATTGTTGAAAGCGGCGTAAAACCCCATTCAAACAAACAAACAAATAAACTCGTGTTAAAATTGAAATAGAACGAGGTTGAAATATAGAACAAAATCAAGTGAACCGCAAGTAGGGGTTGACCTATCAATTAAGACGTTGTCCTAAAGAGGGGTCATCCAGAAATTCGGTCAAAAATAAATTTGTTTGAAATTGTTGAAATTTCAAAAACACAAACGTCAATATATTGTGAAATCAGTTTTAAACAAGTGATATAATTGACGGATCCCAGACCACGCACACTAAGGGCCGACAGGAAGTTGCACTTAGACATTGAACGGAATTATTTAGCAAGGCTTATTTCAGGAACCCGTACAGCAAAAAAAACTGCATTGTAGCTTGAAAGCGGTAGTTACGACGTTTAAGCCGCCAAACGAACGTAAATGCTATACATAAATGTCGGCCAAAAGCGGAGGTCAAAGTTCACCTCTGTTCTTAATGAATTACTTAATTGGTCGATTGATTATGTGATTGACAGTCGCGATCTGACAATATCACCCTGTTACCAGGAAGGTATCGTCACTTTAGTAACTCTCGTTTAACCCTTTCCCGTTTTTGGAAATTTTAGTCTAGCCAAAATTGAAAGAGGTTACAGACGACAATGAAAACTGGATGCCATTTGAAATGAAACCATCCTATGTGGTAGAAAATATTGTGGAAAAAGAAGAAATTGCTTGTTACAAGCAATTTCTTCTTTTTCCACAATGTTTTCTTAGGTATAAAATCAAAGGAAGGTAAAATCCCGAGCGGGAAAGGGTTAAGGGGAATACTTGTTTAATCCATTACCAGACGACAAAATTTTAGATTTGTCCTAATTGAAAGAAGTTGCAGACTAATTGAAAGTTGCTCGTATTTTGAAAATATTTTTCCTTTACAAGTAATTTCTTCATTTACCACAATGTTTCGAAAACTTTATTTGCTTGGGGTCGTAAAAACGCGGGATTGTGTAAAAATTATTAAATGGAAAATGGCCATCCCGGTTTGCTCCGTCGATAACGCACTGTGCACTCAATCCTTTGGTCGTGAATTCGAATCCAGGTCGGTGAAAATATTTCCGATATTTGATAACAGTCATCGTGACATGTCATTTGTCGCTCACCCAATGGGCAAATTGATCCATCGCTCGCCCCGTCCACTAGCTTTCTTAGGCGCGCCTATTAACTTCGAACAAGAAGTCCCGCTTCGATTTTACATAAAGTCCCGCTTCGATTTTACATGGCGTTATTTTGAAAAAATTATGACCAGCAGCATTTAACAAAAAGGTAGTATATTTGGTTGGAGACCAAAACGTCGTAACTACAGCTTGAATAAGCTGTAGTTACGACGTTTAAGTCGCCAAGCCAACCAAAAAGGTTAACATAAATGGCGAACAATGTCAGAGATCAAAACTCATTCCTGGTCTCAATATTGTAACTATCTTTCATTAAAATTGTTTTGTGAATTGGGTCCGACAAATTAAGTTTCTCGGGAGAGGGGCCTTATAAAAATTTAAAAACAAAAAAATTCTTGACACAATTCAGTCCACTGTTTTCATTGATTGTTGATTGTCCCTACATTGAATTGTTCCTTTTGAAATTTGGCTAGTTTTGTAAAGTATCATGGGAAAAGGGACCCTATGAAAATTAACTATAAAATCCTCATTAACACAATAACTTCCACAGATTACTTGGATTGATTGTACCATCATTACAGTTGTTAATTTTGACAGTGAATCTGATACGGCAAGTATCACATGAAAATGGGCCTTATGAAAAACTTTCTTAAATGTTCTAGTAAACACAATACTGTCCCTAGATTTTACCGGATTCACTAAAAAAAAATTATTACAGATTGATTGTACAATTATAAGGATGGTTCTTTTCAGAATTTGGTACAATCCGTCAATTATCATCTAAAAAGGGGCCATATGATTTTTTTTTATTTCTTTTTCGATTTTCTAGTTAATATAATGAAGTCCCAATATTTCATCGGATTTACGTTAAAATTTTACAGGATGATTTATCTAACAATAAAATATCACGGGAAAGGGAACCTTATGAGAACTTGATTGAAATATCTTCGTAAACACAATACAGTCCATAGTTTTTATCGGATTCTCTTCAAAGATGCAAAGAATTATTTCTTAATCATGCTCAGAGATTTTAAGCATCCAGTTCTGACTATTGACGGATCGCCGCTGTCCACCAACAATCGACTGACCAATCAAATCATTCATTTAGACCGGAAGTGAACTCCAACATTCATTTTGAGCATTTTTGTTGCTTTAGCAAACTGAACGTCGTAACTACAGCTCGTTAAAACTGTAGTTACGACGACTAGGTCACAATTCGACGATTTGTCTTAATCTATGTCCTTGATCACATATTTTACTGAATAATCTTGTCTGTTACCTCAGTGAAACTGTCATGACGGAGGTAAGAGGGCTTGGCCAGCGATCCTTCAATTTGAAAAAGCCATCAAGTAGTTTGTTAGTTGGTATTACGTTCAACATCCTAAAATATCCTGAAATGTCTTGACAGTTTTATTTAACATTATGATTTTTTTCTTCGTCAAAGACAATATCCACTAGCCATTATGACGCGGACTGGTCGTTGAGGCAATCATCTTACCTACACAATAAGTATATTATCCAATGAACTTTGTGAACAACCCTCATTTATTTGTACCTATTCATGCAGATCGTGATACAATTGTGTATACATGACTGTGTGGTAAAATGTCGAACAAAAATATGTTCTTGTATTGGGGCTCGGGATCAGGGCCCTGTGTTCGGGTTATAGCTGTGCTGGCTGAGAAGGGGTTATGGGAAGACTGTCCAAACAAATTGATCGAATTCTCAAAAAAGGAACAGAAAACGGAGGAAGTGTTAAAAATCAATCCACGAGGACAGGTAGGTTAAGGGTTGATCATAAATAAAAATGGCCGAAATATGTGAAAATGTAAATTTTGAAAAAGGGGTATAGAAAGATATGGAAATGTACCAACTTGTAACAAAACAATGAAATAGACCCAAAAGTACTAAAATTACCTTTCATTGTGTAAAATTCAAGCAAAGTAGAGTTATTCCGATAATAAAGAGAGGGAACATGTGCCATTTTCTATTTACATCGGTTAGAAAAATGTACCGATGCATTTAAGCCCAAAGAATGCAAACATGGATTTAAATATCTAGAGAACAATGTACGAGACCTGGTTTTATTTAAAGACCACTATGTTCCGATATATTTCATTCCAAAACCACCTGTTCTTTTCCAATGAGGCATGGCTGCCATTTTTGACAGCAACAAAAATGTAAACAAAAACGTTTCGGCTGACTACAACGATCGTATTCGTTGACAACCAAAAGGGTAACTGGCGTAACGTTCGAGGGTGTTCACACTTCATTCAAAGCATAACAATTACCTTGATCTAAAGTTCTTTATCTTTAAAACATAGAAATGGAATCGGTCTGTAAGCGAGCTGTGACCGTGGGAATTTTTATTTTCGCCGCTTTGAAATTAACATATCACTACGCGTAAGAATTAGACTGGGTGGCATTACTTTATCAGTGGTAATCTCGGCCCGTCGGTCTTCTCGGCCTGTATTGAAAACGATTGCCGGGAAATATATGATCAATATGCCATACCTTACAATATACTTATAAGGTTTGAGCAAAATTGATATTTCCGATTTTATTGACGCATTACAAAACCCAATCCACAAATTTAAATTGTTTTAGAACAATTTAAAGGTATACAGTCATTTCGTACCATAACCATTTCGTACCATAATTTCTACGGTTATTTAGTACTATACAATGATATTTTGTACCATGCGTTGGTCATTTCGTACAAAAGAATAATTCATTTCGTACCATCTTGTATCACAAATAAACGACTCAATCAATTGCAGAGAATTTAATAAATAGATTGTTTGGCATTGTTTGATCGTGTTAGGGAGGATTAGTTAAGATCTGGAAGGGTGAGCGATTGTTGATTTCTAAATTAATATTAGATTGGCGTTCATTTGACTGTCCCACTTTTATACACCCCATCAAGAAAATTATTTAGGAAACCATTGCTGGTGGCAAGCAATTTCTTCATTATCACAATGTTTTCTTCTCCAGAAGACAAATATTTTAAGAATAACGTCCGAATGAAATTGTGGTTTGCAAATTTTTCAAATTTGGAACTGTCTTGAATAAAGCAAATACATAATATAATATTTTCTTATTTTATTAATTTTGAATGCGTTATTTTACTATTCAAATAATATATATATATTTTTCTAAACATGGTACGAAATGTTCGACGTATGGTGAGAAATGAGTACAAGATGGTACGGAATAGTCACAGCATGGAACGAAACAACCAATACCATGGTACGAAATTAACAATACTATGGTACAAAATGACTGGTACGAAATGATTATGGTACGAAACGTCCGTAATTCGTTCAAAATTGATTTCAGAATAGTTTCATAATCTTAACAAAGCTTCCAATTAACAGCCAAGTTTACTTTATCTTTTTGATTTGCATCTTGGATATTACCAGTACAAGAATAGATCGCCAAACGGCCTCGGGCAAGGCACCTAGGAGCCCCAGCCAAGTAGCTGCGATATCGTAGCCCTCTTTCTGATAAACTGTACCGGGGATTCACAGATAACACATGAACTAGTGAACTTTGCTGTAATATTACAGAGCGGCCTTAAATTCAATTTAAATGTGGAAAAAAGGCTGGACATAAGATCCTCATATGGTAAAAGTGACATAGAAAAAATATTAAATAGGTATAAAAATGCCAAAAGTATACAAAAGCAAAGAAGCAATTAACTCATAAATACTTTCTTTCGTTAAGTTTTTGCCACATGAGTAATACAGAAGAATGGGTTGCATTTGAAATATTCATTTCCTATCATTCATTTAATTTTCTCTTGCAGAGGATAAATCATGTTATAAATTAGCAAACTGAAGCCTAAAAAGAACCAGAATGGCACATAAAACGAACAGTAAAAAATAACAATAATATCAATGCAATTTAATCGATTGTAGGACCAATTGCCTTGCGAACAAAATCAATCAAGGAAAAAAAACCCAAACCAATGATTAATTGAATGGGGTTTAACACCGCTTTTAACAGTATTTCAGTCATATCGCGGCGGCTGGAGCACCTAACAATGGAATCCTGGTATTTCTCACACCAATACTACCATTACTTCCCTTCCTAGCCTCCAGCTGCTATCTCACATAGGTCTACGATTATCGACCCATTGGTGAGAGACAAATAGTCGGAAAGGATGAGTTCCGCCGTCGGGGATCGAACCCGGGACCTTTAGATTGACAGTCCGACGCGCTACCAACTGCGCTATGACGGCGGCAAAAAAAAAAAAAAAAAAAAAAAAACTCTCCCGCACTAAATTCTACCTCTTTAAAGTATACGATTAAATGGTATGTTCATATTTAATCTAAATACATACAAGGAAGTTGCAGTTCTGAAAAAGGTTACAATACAATCACAATATATAAATATCATGATATAATACACACACACTTCCGCACATATGATATTTAATATATTAAAATTTTCAATAATGAATTAATATAACAACATATAAAAGAGCATTGTGGGTAAAGACAAAATGGCTTGTGATAGGATATTAATTTCCGACAATATTTTGGGTGATGCATTGTATTTGCTTTTATATATTTCTGTTATTTTATTTAAAAGATTGAAAGGGGTTAAGAAGTGCCATTGTCCTTTGAAGTCGAAATTCGAGTTATCAAAACTTAATTAAAACTCTGCCATTCAATGACTAAATTTGTCAGGTAAACCTTTAAAACATGATATGCATTGTAGTGAATGTAGAGTACAGCTGCAATACAACACATTTTGTCTTTGCAAACCAGTCTTCCTATTCCGAAATGTAGTTATCATTGGTGATCTCTTCTATTTTTGAAATATGCAAGCTTCCCCGAAGTACTTAAAAACCGTAAAAGTTTTGCAACAACATGTTCACATTCCATTTAACTGATGACTGCAAAATTATTATGCGTAATTATAGTGTAATAGATGTAGTTTCTTATTATTACATTATTGCAACTAAGAGTATAAGGTAAATAAATGTAAATTGCAGTTGGGGGGCCCAAAAATTGTTTTCGTTGCTTTTGAGTTTTATCAATTTGAATTTAATATAACATAGATATTTTAATTGTATTTAGCGTACTAAATGACAGCTGTTGATGAGTCATTCATTCATTCACTCTCCTTCAAGTATTGACAATGAAACGCAAAACTATAATTTCATTTGATATTACAGTAGAAAAAAAATCTTTTAAAAGCTTGATGTCTATATAGAATTAATTTACAGCATAAGCTACTAATGCGGCTAAGCATTGTCTTAATTTGCTTGATTCTTTTTGATAACTTCAATTTAGCCCATTAACTTGAGCGTTGTAAAAAAACTATTGTGCACTAAGAACGACATTGAAATCATCATGCAATGATCTAAATTGTAAGATGTTTAATAAGACGCCCAACTAACAGAAAAGGCCACCCATAAATAGTATGTTGGGTAAACTTTGATGGTCATAACAGTATAATAAGCTATAATGACATCTATTTCTTCATCTTTTTACGATCTCTTTGACTCCCGTTTTATTCACCTCAATTTTTCCTACAGATCAGGACAAGTTGTTTCCGGATCGTTCAATCGTGAGGGCAAATGGAATATCGGGAGAATACGATGAAATCGGGAGATATCACATTATTTTAACGACTTCCTGTTAAGGACGATTTTTAACCGAAGTCAATTAATATAGAGAAAAGGAAATATCGTATGTGCTTCGTATGTTTTAACTTGATCGAGTCTTTTTACTCTTTGGAAAATATGCCATAAACCTGTTGGTGAAAGTATTTGTTACTAAGCCATCACGATAACATGTTTATATTGTAGGTCGGTTGTGAAAAATTTGATAAATGTTCATGTAATTAAAACGCATTGTAATAGAAATTTTTATTATTAATACTTTTTGCAGGTATCAAAACTTAATACACATTTATTATTTAATCACCGATAAAGGGGCCGAGTTACCCAGTCCGACTTAGATTAGTGTAAGTTTCCAGTCTATAATTTTAAATGTGTTATCTAAAGCTAACAATCTACTGTTTGGTGAAGATTTTGGTTCTACAATACTGTCAAAAAGATATTGAACTTGAATTATTGAATAAATATTCTTTAAATAATTAATTGATATCGACCTACATTGATCATAGTGAACATATATTTGGGTGTTCTAAGGCACTCCCGGAAGTTCCGAGAACCAACTAAAAGCAGAAAAAAATCGACATGTAAAGACAGATCGAGGTATTTTTGGTTGAATATTAGTCTGTTTTGGTAAAATTGATACATTTCAATAAGATAATTTTGTACAATTGAATTAAACCCGGACATTATGCTCTTTGTTGTGCATTTACGCTAAACGTACATGTTTCCGGAAGTTTTCACAAGATATCGGTTTGGCATTTTGTTGCGTATGGTGGTCAAAAGATACCATACCCTTTTTCTTGAAGTTTCTAACCGTTTTAGGTATTTTATTTGAAATAACGTGAGAAGAAATGATTGTTGAGCATTGAGTATTTCATATTTTTCATCATTTGTAAAATGCTATGAGAAATTCAAAACTAATTGTTTTCTATTCGAGAAAGCCTGGGCCACCATACCTTATAGTCTGTTCTATTTTCAATTCATCAATGAAACATTGTTTTGGCTGGGAATAGTAGATGTAAACAAACATTTTGTCTGCCATTTGCAATTCACGTTATAGAAATTGGTCAGTTTCAAATTGAGAATGTCTATTGTATGATATGTGTTCGCTAAATTCAAGGCTCCTATATTGTTCTTTGGGTCTTCCTCTACATATATGAATAAATTTATTTTCTCGCGGTGCAACGGTAACTTCAGTTGAACGCAAATAGAGAAAGGTGTTTGTAAGTCACTTTTTATTGCTTTAAATGCTGTTTTTATAAATTTTATTCAACTTTCCTTATTAATTTGTATTATTAGAACTAGTTTAAACCAAGAATGCCAGTTATGGTCCCGAACTTTTGTTTATTTGCTTTATTTTTTTTATTGTCACTGACACCATTTTTATGGAATTCAATTTCCTATCAATATCTAAACTGAGGTAAAATATTTGGGTCCTCTCTAGATTGACTGGATTACTTGTTAGTAATGGGAGTAAGGTTCTTGCATCTTGGGTTTAAGGGAGCCGAAAACTAATTCGTTGAATTTACGTTCAAGTTTGATTCTAATGACTTTAAATGGTTATTGTAATGATTATTAATGAAAATTAATCATTCTTACATAACTGCCGATCATTGCTTTATGTAACGAATTTCCAGGTGTAAAACCACTTTTTGAATAAAGTCGTATGAACACATAAGTTTGCGCGTTCTTGAAATTAAGTTCAAATGAAAATATATCAAAGAAAACACCCTTTAAAGGAAATTACTCAGCACTTTCTATGAATTCCCGACTTGAAGCGATGAAAAATTTTTCTTCGGGTTGAGAATTGATAAAAAAAGAAGCTTTGTTCGTACATTTTCGAAATATATAGAGGATAATCGTTTGTTTCAGTGTAAGATAGATTTATATTTCTTTGAGTGAACAACAAAAGCTTTATTTTCATGAGTGACGAAGCCATGAGTGAAAATATAGCCTTTAATGTTCACGAAATGAAATATTAATCTATCTTACTCGAAAAACAAACGATTGTTCTATTTCTTTAATGCAAAAATTAGACAAAATGCGAAAAATTTATGACAATTTTTCTTAAAGCGCGTTATTTTGCACGTGATTGCTATGCAACGCTTATGGTGGCGTCACTTATTTGGCTCTGCTTAGATAACGTCAGATAGGGTTAAATGAACGAAAGCAGGGCATAAGTTTTTGATAATTTCACTGGATAGGCGATGAGTTTATCAAATGATAAACTACCGTTATTTCTCGATAATCCACCTGAAAGCATTAAAAACAATATTCATGATCTTTTTTTTTTTCTTATTTTTTTTAAACAGAGACGATTATCGTCTACAGTAATTTCGGACAAAGATTTATATAGAAATAAAGATTATGATAGAAAGGACTTTTTTATTTTTCATATACCATCTAAACTATAGGTAATACAAACGATGATCTTGCAATGCTCTATTACAGGTGCCGACATTTAAAGATGGTGACAACGTGATAAATGAGTCGATTGTAATTTGTTTGTATCTAGAGAACAATTACAGTAATGGCTCTAATAGACTTATTCCATCCGATCTGAAGGAGAGGGGTCAGGTGTACCAACGTTTCTTCGAATTAAAAAATCTAGATACATGGGTAGCAGATCCTATAATTCGTTACAAAATGAGGACTCCTAAAGAAAAATGGGACAATACAGGTTTCAAAGATAAATACATAGCCGCAGATGTTGAAATGAAACGGTGGGACACCTACCTTACCGGAAATAGCTTTCTCGTTGGAAGTAATTTTACAATGGCGGACTTGTTCTTGCTTGTAGAGCTTGCAAGATTCCAACGTTTTGGACTAAGTCTCGATAAATACCCTGCTTTGAAAGCCTTTTTCGAATTACATAAAGCAAGACCGAGTCTGACAGCTTCAACACCTCCGCACTGGAAAGATTCTACAGGGCCGGGCTTTCTATCTGATCTGAACTAAGTATAAATGATCTGGAAAAGGGTTCCCTTTGGTCCAAAGGAAAATCTGTATACGTATTCACAGACACTGGTAGGCTATCAAAGTAACGAAACAGAAAAAATAGTAAATCCGTTGAAGCATTTTTGAGAAATCACAATTTTAGCTCACCTGAGCACAACGTGCTCGATGAGAGCCTTTATGATTGTATGATTTCCGTAGTCATACTTTACCCTTTAGATACTCTAGAGGTCATATGTTTTGCTCAATTAACACGAAAATTTGCCCAGCCCATTGACTCGGACAGAAAGTTCTGCTTCAATTTTGCACGGTGTCATTTAGCAAAGTTCATAGCCAGTAGCCGGAAACAAAATTATGAAATGGTTGTTTGAATAGGCTGTAGTTACGACGTTTAAATTCTCAAACCAACAAAAGAGATGAACAAAAAGGCTGCCAATGTTGGGGTTCAAAGCTCAATTCCGGTTGAATGAATGAATGATATGATTGGTCCATCGTTTCCTTGATTGACACCACGATTGGTCAATTTGCCTTGTATTGAAAATCTTGCACAAATTCGAAATCGGGTTACTGGAGGTCAAAAAGAAGGTATGAGGCGAACCGTAAAGGTACTCTAGAGGCCGCATTTTTTGTTCAATCAACTTGAATATTGGTCAGAACGATTGTCTTGATGATGTATATTGAATATGTACGAACTGGGGAACCGTTTAGACCCTCCAGATGGCACAGGTTTTGTTCAATTAAGGTAAAATATGCTAGAATCTGTCTTGATTATTTCTTGAACAAGATCGAAATCGGACCACTTAGGGTAAAAAGCTAGGACTTAAGGTCGATTCTTAGAAAAATCATGCAGACACTTATGAGGCCTCACTCCATTATGAACCTCTTGTTTTTCTGTCTATTAGTGATATCCCTATGCTAAAATTTGAATAATTGTAGTCTCTGTACTTTCCGTTATACTGAAAACATGTTTGAGGAATTTGTTTGGATTGGATTTTAACAATATTTCAGTCATCTCGCGGCGGCTGGAGCACCTTACAATGGATTCCTGGTATTTCTCACACCAATACTACCATTACATCCTTTCGGAGCCTCCAGCTGCTCATTACTATTAGCCACTCATTGGTGGGAAACAATCGTCGGACAGGATATTTGCCACGACCGGGGTTCGAACCCTGCACCGCATGATTAGGAGTCCGACGTGCTACCAAAGGCCTCGTGTAAACACGCAATGCTTTCTAAAAACCGTTGGATGGCGACATTAACAACATAACATAACTGCATCAATTATTAATAATACAATTATGAGCGTTGACACAGCTTGAGGTCATTTTTCAACATTCACAGGCTCTCAATAAAATGGTGAGTTGATCTGATAGATTCAGTGCTTGCCGAAAAATAATTACGCATATGTCATCTTTTAGCTTTCAAATGTGAAGGTAAAGATAAAATAGCTTGCAGCAATGAACTTTACGCCCCAGTCTTTTTTTATCATTCCGGACCCCCTGACATCACTTTTATGAATAGTTTTCTTCACCTCCAACTTCTTTCACTCTAGACACCTCTAAATTTTAGCTAATACTCTAGGTAGCCCATTACCACACAGCTAAAAAACAGACTGGTCCAAGTTCAAAGATTTTGCAGACGACAATTTCAAGAATTTCAAAATTCTTTTGTTTTCTGTGGTAGAAATCCTTGTGAGTAATGAAGAAATTGTTTGTAACAATGATTTCCACAATGATTATCGAAGTATTTTTCATGAGGGGCTTAACCCTTGTCATGCTGAACCCGGAATATTCCGGTTTTGGCAGGAGGTATAGACTAAGATCAGCCTGCACATAAGTGCAGACTGATCTTCGTCTACACCTCCTGCTTGTATTTTTCCTGCAAGAGTTGTTAATGAAGCTGATTTCCAAAAGAAATATTGATTTTTGAACAACAAGTTCTATCAGTGCATTCAGCCCTTTGATTTTACAGCAATTTAATATGGTAATTTATACAGCATGACAGGGGTTAAAATAACCAGAACTTGTGGGAATGGGGTAGTAAGAAAAACATAAAGGATATTGTGACGAAAAACCAACACTACAATGAACCGATTAACAACATTAGATAGTTACTTTGCACGGATACGTGTGTCTCGTTCGAGTCTGGAGCAAATTTAATATTTATCAATCAATGCTGCCCTTCATGATCTCCGGTGTCACTCGAAAAGCCAGTTCTGACAACCCCTATGTCATTATCAAATGACAAAATTGGCCTTGTCCAAAGCACATCCTGTATACCTTTCGTGAATTCCAAAATGCACTTAACCTCTTGTTTTCACTAACTAGCGCTAATGTCGTAGTTTCTCAATAATCTAGGTCAATTTCGCTAATAATTTACTATACTCAAAGGATAGAGAAACTCATTACTGAAAATATCATTTCTATTTCTAAAAAGCAAACTAAATGCGACCCAATTTTACAGCTGGGGAGACTGGGGCTAGTTATTAAGTGTCTTGCCTGTCACAAGAAACAAGCAATTTCTTCATTATTCACAATGTTTCCTATCCGATGGGATGAAAAAAAACCCAAAAAACTAAAAAAACAACAACAACAAACAAACAAAAAACAAACAATCAACTTAAATTATCGTCTGCAACTTCTTTGAGTTTGGTCCAGTTTAAAATGTTACCATCTTGTAATGAGGTTTGAGTGCTTGGCGATGCCATTTCGGCGGTGCCCTGCCGAGGCTTCGTAGCTACAACTTTGACAAAAGTTGTAGTTACGAAGTTAGACCCAACACCTGCACCACGTTGGACTCGTTTGGATTGGTAAACCCATTCCCATACAACAAAATTTAAGACTGGTCCAAATTGAAAGGACTTGCTGATGACAATATAAAGTTTATGAAATTTTATGTGATTTTTTCAATTTTCTGGGTTGAAAACATTGTGGAAAATGAAGAAATTGCATGCCACAAGCAAATTCTTCATTTTCCACAATGTTTTCTCAGGTTTTTTTTCTTGAGGGGCGTCAAAAATCGTCATTGTGTGGGAATGGGTTAAGACGTTTAGATGCAGAACCTGATAATTTTTTTGATATTTGCCTAAGAATGTAATGTTTTAGATTGTAGTAGAAAGCGTTGTACGACAATCGGAGGGTACGAATTATTGTACGACAATCGCAGGGTACGAATTATTGTACGAAAGTTTTAAAAAGGTCCCCGTCTTTGCTGAAGTCAGGACGCCGAAAGTACACCAGATTACCTGGATAAATAGCAATATTTTATTTGATAATCGAAATGAGCCTTTGCGTGACATTTCAAACCATTTCGCATGTGCGTGCTTCGCACACATTGAGTACCCTGTACAGCCATTCGGGGCAATTAGAATATTCGCTGATTGTTTAAAGAAGCTTTGGGTCAGTATCTATCTATAGAGCGCAGAGTGAAGACTCTGATCAGACTATGCGGATGCACAGGCTAATCGGAGTCTTCACTTTGTGCACATGTGTAATGGTTGGAAATATCACACATGCGCTCAAATGATTTAACTGTTGGTGTCTCATCATCAGTGGTGACCGGGAACATATATTTCTTTAAAATCGCGCGCGAAACTTTTGTACCGGCCCACACTACCTGTGGTTATGTTAAATATCCGTTCTCCTGATAAGGCTCGTTAGTCCATAATAAGGCTACACAATGTCGAACAAAGATATGTTCTTGTATTGGGGCTCGGGCTCGGGACCTTGTGTTCGGGTTATAGCTGTGCTGTCTGAGAAGGGGCTATGGGAAGGATGTCCCAATAAACAGATAGAGTTCTCGAAAAAGGAACACAAATCGGAGGAAGTTCTAAAACTTAACCCTAGAGGACAGGTAAGTAGGACCCTATTTGTTCTATTTTGTCCTAGATGGTAATTTTACTCCTCCTATGTCCCATTTAGAAAATATACACAAATTAATAGAAATGTACAATATAAAACATAAACTCACTAGAAATTGCATAAGATTTTCATCGAAGAATTGATAAACTAGCGGAATATGAGCATCCCGGTATGTACCTTGACCCATCCTATACAAAATCATTTTGGACTGGTCGAATTTCGGAGAAGTTGCAGATGTAACTGTTCAATTGGTGGAATTTCATAAATTATTGTATATTTGGGTACAAAACAATGTGGGTAATGAAGAAATTGCTTGTGACAAACAATTTCTTCATTTTCCGCAGTATTTTCTGAAGATTTAAACTTGATGTATCATGTAGGTATTGGTTAAAGTAGTTTTACTTAACACTTGTCATTCTACTATTCAAGTCGAACCGATCAAGTAGGCAGAAAAGCCAATGGTCAGCTTACATATCGTAGGTTAACGCTCAAAATGTCGTTAACCTTGAATAAAGCTGTTACAGGCGATATGAGCTTTAAAGATACATGTAAAAGTTGTAATGAAAGCCTCGTTTCTCTATGTAATTTATAATAATGAAAATAGTTTATAAGAAAATCTAAACATGTATAATGTGTTAAACAAAAAGCGAAAATGAATGCGCTGCATAGGCAAGTCCAATGAATCTGATGTATTGTGATATCTCATCTTCCATCAAAGGTACACTACGTGTAAGTTATCTTGGTACAGATAGGGTAACTTACACTTCTTCCACCGTTTTAACCCTTTCCTGGTTAATCCCTGGTTTTTACGTCCCTGTAATTTTATAGTTGAGAAAACATTGTGGAAAAAGAAGAAATTGCTTGTAACAAGCAATTTCTTCTTTTTCCACAATATTTTCTACCCAAATAAATGGTTATTTTCTAAATAAAATCAACTTTAATTTTCGTCTGCAAAACCTTTGAATTTGGGTGGGTCTAAAATTTTGCAAAACAGGAAAGGGTTAATATTTATTCATGACCGCCTATCCCCTGGATCGAAATATTCATAGGTGAATAATCTTATTTTTAGTTCCGTCTTTCAAAAGCGAGCGTTCTAATTGACCGAAAAAATAACCATACCTACATAAAAAAATATTTTGAGCGCGCAGCTATTTTGTATGATTACACCCAAAATTGTTCCATTAAAATGGATCAAATTTTGTTAAAATATATAGATTTTTTTCGCTCGATGTTATCAAATTATAAGCATTGAAGATAATAGTTTTTGCTTTTAATTGAGGCATGAAACAAACAAACAAACAATTAAACAAAAACTTATGACACTTATTTATGAATCCGCTAAGCGTGTTCATGCAGTCTGGTTAGTTTTTTTTCTTTCCATGTATCAATGAAAACAAAACAAACAACAACAACAACAACAACAAAACTTTTCGCTTCATATCTTAAATAGTTTCTCCAAGGATGTCAGTAAGTGTGGGTTTGAAAGTAAGGTAGATCAACCATACACATACATTTCATTTCTTGAAATTACCTCCCTTTTGTCTCACAAACAGATCGGCAAAACAGAAAGACAACAGCTAGAGAAAAGAAATTTCTCAACTAGAATACAAATATCAGCGAGACTGGGAGCGAGTCTATCTCTTAACTGATAACAGTAAATGGGCGCATGCGTGACATTTCCAACCATTACACATGTGCGCCAAGTAAAGACTCGGATCAGCCTGTGCATCCGCACAGTCTGATCAGTGTCTTCACTCTGCGCTCTGTAGATAGATACTGACCAAAAGCATCTTCAAATAATCAGCGAATGTTCTAATTGCCCGAATGGCTGTCCAGGGTGCTCAATGAGTGCGAGTCACGCACATGTGAAATAGTTGGAAATGTCACGCATTGGCTCAAATTAATATCTTTAGGTTGGAATTAGCGCCACTGACAATAAGCCTACATGTGTAGCATTTTCCCGTACAATCCCTGAACTTAAGTTCCTGTGATATATTACTCGATAAAATATTGTGGAAAAAGAAGAAACCGCTTACAACAAGCTGTTCTTTCTTTTTCATCAATATTTTCTCTCATCTAGGATGGTTAGATTTTGAATTGTACTTACTTCATAATGTCGTCTGCCACCCTTTGAATTTGGACGAGTGTAATTTGAAAAAAAAAACCAACAAAAAAAAACAACAAAAAAACCCCAAAGGGTTAACTATTTACAGGTACCCACATTTAAAGATGGCGATACCGTTATTAACGAATCAACCGCAATATGCATGTACTTAGATGAGAACTACAGTAACGATACCAACAGACTTATCCCCCTTGACACAAAACAGAGGGCGCAAGTATATCAACGACTATTCGAATTAAACAATCTAGATTCCTGGGTAGCAGCACCGTTGATACGTTACAGAATGTTTACACCCAAAGAAAAGTGGGACGAATCCTTGATAAAAGAAAAAGTACCATCCGCCGACGAAGAAATTAAGAGATGGGAAGTATATATGAAAGGAAAGAATTATGTTGTAGGCGACAAGTTTACACTGGCTGACTTGTTTTTGTACACAGAGCTCGCGTTCTTCCAGCGGTTTGGGTTAAACCTTGACAAGTACTCGGCTCTCAAGCTATTCTTTGAATTCCATAAGCAAAGATCAAGTTTACAAGTATCCAGCCCTCCCCACTGGAAAGAAACACCAGGGTTTACATACTTATCTGACTTAAATCTTTAATTACATTGAAACGTTACCAGGAGACAACATCTGAGACTGCTCTGATATGAAAACAATTGTAGACGACTGTCTTAATTCGAAAAAAACTTACAAACCTTTGTCGTCCAGTGTAGAAAACATTTCAGGCAATTAAAAAATATTTGTTACAAGCAGTTACTTTTAATTTTTCTACAATGTTTTATAACCTCTTATAGTTAGCGTCACAAAGCAAACTTGTGTAGGAATGGATTAAGATATATTAAAAGGGAGAAATCAAATAATTACGATTTTATCAAGTTTGTTTAAAACTACTCTGTCTATCGCTTGAAGAAAAGAGATAGAAATTTGCAAGGACACGCTATTAGAAAACCGGCCTTTCAAAGATTTGGTTGCCACATCTTAATCATCCACAGACGATTATGCTTTACATGTCCCTCAGGATTTCTTTTTAAATTATAGGCGGCCGGCAATATTGAAGACCAATCCGAAATGAAAGAAGAGAATGATATTAGAAAGCATTAAAAGGGGGAGAAATCTTGTGAGGATACCAAATGAATTTTTCTGGCTTAACTGTTCTAGTATTACAGTTCATTGACGCCAAAGAAAAAAAACCTCAGAGGATAACACAGAAATCTTACTATTGGAATAATTATTGAACGTTGAATTCATTTCCACCCAACACAGTTTTAGAATGGTCCGAATAGTCCAAATTCAAGGAGGTTTTAGACGACAGACCAAAATTAAGGGGTATATGAGGTAGAAAATGCCGTAAGAAAGAAGACATTGCTTGTTAAAAGCTTGTTTTCCATAGCTGTAATTGTGTAGTAAATGGCCAATCGCGGATGTCAATCAGTCAAGTAATGAAAATATTCCTTTCGAATGGAAGTTAACTTTGAACTCCCGACATTTATGTGAATCAGTTTATTGGTTAGGCTACTTAAGCTTCGTAACTACTGCCTATTCAAGCTGTAGTTACGATGTATAGGTCGCCAACTAACCATTCAACTTTTTTGTTATATGCTACTAGACATAAATTCTGCAAAATATCACCGTTTAAAATCTTGGCGGAATTTCCTGTTGGAGTCAGTGGGCGTGGGTAACGGAGTAAATGGGCGGGGCAAGCGATCGGTCTATTGATAAGGCGCAGGCCATTGCCTATGCAATAATGTAAGGGTCCTACTTAACACGACTTGATCTGTGTTACAATTATATATTTTTCTATTTACTTATAAGTTGTCACATTTCGTGTCGTACCCATGGAAATATATGTGACCCTCCAAAAATGAAGATCTGTACGGGAAACCTGCAATAAATCTTTGGAAAAGATCCAGCAGATGCCAATCGGAGATAGTATTTCAAAAACCGACTGTAGACTGTCCATTCTAGATTCGGAAAATCTGACAAGTGCGAAAAGACTTGGCTTTATCCAGCCTTGTATTTTTCAAATTGTCCTGTTTTGCACATCGGGTCGCATAACTTTGATTAATAAGTAATCCAATTTTAGTTTCGTCTATCGTGATTCAAGCGTTTTGATTGGCTGATTTTTTCGTTTCTTACTACCACTTCTACTAAATTTTGAGCTCGTAACTATTTTATATGCTCGCTCAAAAGGTAGATCCATAAAAATGAACTCATAATTAGTAAAATATTTGATTCGTTTTGCTTGTGATAAATGAAAAGAATGGTTTGGTTTTTCATAGTATGGACGTAAAAAACTGATCACACTAATTTGTGAATCCCCTTCGCGTATTCACACGGTGTGATTAAGTTTTAAAGTTCATACTTTATGAAAACAAAAAACACAAACAAACATTTTCTTCATTTCTTAAACGAAACTTCTATGTACACAACCTAACTATCTAACAACAGCCCTAACCTTTATAAATGATATCGATATACATGTAAATGTCATTTGTGAAGCGGAAAGGGGTCATCTTGGAAATCCGAAAATAACGAACCTGCTTAGTATGCGGGAACTGCTAGGGTAAAATATTTTACTCCTTGCAAATTACTTGGTCGTAGAATGGTCATTTCAGAACGATTAGATTATTTATTTTTTTTAATACAATCCCAATTAACTACTGATGGATCCGATTTCTTTTTCAAACATTTGTATTTTACTATTTTAGTTACTTGTATCTTGCCCAGCATGACCATTGGTATCGACCGGCCATAAAACAATATTCATTCATTCATTTAAATATTCGTGTCACGGAGATCCCGGATTGTCCCTTTTCGTCTGAGGGGTTATTAGTGTAAACAAGTTTGAATTTTCGAAACACTCGCAAGCCAATACCCTTGAAATCCATACAAGCATTCCACGATAAATAGACTGACTTGAAACCGGGCAATGATAGTGTTCGAGTGATACTGTTTCTCTACTTGTCCGCATTCCAACACAATGACGTTTTTTCAGACACACTAAAGAATAAAGCTTTGGAAAACATTTTGGAAAATGAGGAAAGTGCTTGTAACAATCAATTTCTTCACTATCCACAAAGTTTAATATTCAAAGAGACAAAGATATTTTAAATTCAACTACTAAAAAATGTCATCTGCTACTCCTTCCACTTTGAATCCTTCCATCAATGGGTGTCGTTAACCTAAGTGTGGTGAGCAGGTGAAGGCTCGGAAAGGATACTGTAATAGTACTTGTGAGAGAAATATTAGGAATCCATGGTTAGGTTCTACAGCCGCCGCAATGTTACCAAAATACTATAATTGAAAGCGGCGTTTAACCCCTTTCAATCAATAAATCATTCCTATTCTGATCAGTCTAAAATATTGTCGTCTGGTGAAGTCTGATATCGTTCTTTTTCCGCAAAACCATTGTAATAACTGTGACAAAAGATTAATATCCTAGCGTTCAGTGTTTTAGATATGATTG
Source organism: Fragum fragum (assembly GCA_946902895.1). Classification (NCBI taxonomy): domain Eukaryota; kingdom Metazoa; phylum Mollusca; class Bivalvia; order Cardiida; family Cardiidae; genus Fragum; species Fragum fragum. Next base: position 42,313,382 of record OX336371.1, read on the forward strand.
GATAATAAAATGGAGCGGCTTAATTAACACATCGATCCCTAGAACTAAGCTGGATTTTGCCGTTTTTAATAGTATTTATTATGGCATGATGTGACGCGTCATACGAATACGGACAATTTCGAAATTGACAGATTGCTGGCCACGCTAACTGACCCCCGACAATACAGTTCAACTTGTACATCAAATAGCGTTAGTTTGCAAAATATAAAAGAAGGAACATACCTTCCACTTCATTCGACTTGTACATCAAATAGCGTTAGTTTGCAAAATATAAAAGAAGGAACATACCTTCCACTTCATTCGACTTGTACATCAAATACCGTTAGTTTGCAGAATATAAAAGAAGGAACATACCCTCCACTTCATTCGACTTGTACATCAAATAGCGTTAGTTTGCAAAATATAAAAGAAGGAACATACCTTCCACTTCATTCGACTTGTACATCAAATAGCGTTAGTTTGCAAAATATAAAAGAAGGAACATACCTTCCACTTCATTCGACTTGTACATTAAATAGCGTTAGTTTGCAAAATATAAAAGAAGGAACATACCTTCCACTTTATTATTTTAAGAACTTAAATAAGCTGTAGTTACGACGCTAAAGTCGTTTATATCATCACACTAAGAAAAGTGCTTGACGTTGATATCGAAGTCAAACACTCACTCCCCGTATAAATCAACGACTTAATTGATCGATGAATTTTTATATCCGCCAGCGATCAGTTCATTGAGAAATGAATCGATCCGGGTCAAACTTTCAGGACCACCCATTCTGACGTGGATATATGAACAAGTTAAAAAATTATGTTATACTGATATAATTGATCAATCGCGGCTGTCAATTAAGGAATGTATCGACAAATAAAATCATTCATTCAGACCGGAATTGGGATTTGAACTCCTACATTGGCCGTCATTTGTGTGAACGTCTTTTTGTGATCTGGCGTCTTAAACGTCGTGACTACAGTTTGTTCAAGAGTAATTGCGCTATTTTCATCTTTTGGAAACATATACGAACCTTTCTTTGACTTAAAAAAATAGCATTTTCAGACAGTTACTCTAGAATCATCTCACCGACGAGCCCTTTTACGCAATTGACCAGTTGCGGCTGTCAATCAAGAAATATATCGACCAATCAAATCATTTATTTAGCTCGGAATCGAGATTTTATTTCCGATATTGGTTGCCATTTGTGTAAAACATTTATATTGTTTACCTACTTAAACGTCGTAACTACAGCTTATTCAAACTGTAGTTACGACATTTATGTCACTAACTTACCATTCTACTTTTTTGTTACAAGCTACTGGCCATGAATTTTGCAAAGTAACGCTGGTTATAATCGAAGCGGGACTTCCTGTTGGAGTCAGTGGGAGTGACCAAGGCAGTAAGTGGGCGGGGCCAGTGATGCAGTATGTATGCGGGGCCAGTGATGCAGTAAGTGGGCGGGGCCAGTGATTGGTTATTTACGAAGTTTGACTAAAACACGATAATGTCACTTTATAAAAGCAAGATGTTATATTGATAGCGAACGATCACGAATTTTACGTGCATGAAATGATGAATTAATCATAGTTTTTGGATGAGAGTAGCGAAATGTGAAATGCGAGTATCACCGTAGGACATATAACTTTTATGTCCATCTATCTTATTTAACCCATTACCAGACGAAAACATTTTAGACTGGTCCAAATTCAAAGGTTTTCACGTTGATAGAATTTCAAAATTCTTTATTTTTCGAGAAAGAAAACATTGTGGATAATGAAGAAATTGCTTATAACAAAGAATTTCCTCATTTCCCACAATGTTGTCCAAACTTTTGACGTCAAAAAGCGTTATCGTGTGGGAAAATGATTAGGCTGTATTTACGATGTTTCTGTGTCCCGACTACGATATCTTCTCAACGCAGAATAGTTAGCCTCATTAACTTTATTTACATTTTATTTAACCCTTTCCTGTACAATGCCTGGTTTTTACGCACCTGCGATTTCATATATGGGATAACATCGTGGAATAAAGAAGGAATTGCTTGTAACGAATTTTTCTTCCCTGTAGAAATTGCACTCTCTTTTAATCGTCGTCTGCAACTTCTTTCAAATTGAACAAGATAAATTTTCGAAAAACTTGAAAGGATTAAATTAACCTGGTACAGTCAATCTTGATAGGGGGACGACAAGTATTAATTCTTGTCATGATGAATAAAATCCTCTACAAAATTGCGTCAAAATCAAGGTACTGAAGGCACCGAAAGCACTAATTTTGGGTTGGTAACTGTTGAGAAGATAAATGGTATAAGCAATGCTGTTTTTAAAAAGACAAACAGGAGGTCTAGACAAAGATCAGACTGCACATATGTACAGGCTGATCTTTGTCTAGACCTTCTGCCAAAACATGTATATTCTGGGTTCAGCATGACAAGGGTTAAACGACCATTTTCACAGACTCGAGATTCGACGTATATTTTACAAACCTAGAACACCTATTAAGAGACAGCAAATCATATTATCTCAAACAAACACTTGTTTGTTGATGGTATTCAGCTCCTCGTCGAGACGATTCTAATGATTTCGAGCAACACAGAATTTAGGTAGAATCGCCCGGAACTCTATATTGTCGTTGATGTTCTAAACGTTGTAACTATTTTTCGAAAATTTAAGACGAGTTCATATAAAAAAGGGTAGCAGGCGACATTACAATGAAAGTTCAATGATAAAAATAACCATCCTATTTAAAAGAAATATTGTGGGAAAGGAAGAAATTGCTTTTTTCCCCACATTTTTTTCAAGTATAATGTCACAGGGACATATAAATCAAGGATTATGCGGGAAAGGGTTAACTTGGAATGACGAGGCTATGGTCGCTCCAAGACGATATGATGAACCAAACGATAAAACGTTTATTAACCCATTCAAACTAAATGGCGCCTATTTACACCCACCAAAAAATAGTTTAGGAAAACATTGCGAAAAATGAAGAAATTGCTTATAACAAAGCAACTTTATTGAAAGGAGTTGCAGACGAGAATTTAAAGTATATAATTTGAAATTTGAAATGCAATTTCTTCATTTTCGACAATGTTTTCCAAAGCTTTTTTTCTTGTGGGCATCAAAAAGCGCCATTGTGGTTGAAGTCATTGTTGTTAACGTGCTTGGCTTATAGCACCGTTCCAGAGGCCTCGATAGAGCGTCTCTTACTTCGTTATTTTGGTCAGCCCTTGTCTCAAGTGTTTGATGAGTAGTGTTCTTCTAACTCTTCGAATGGTATTGACTACAAAACATGTAATTTACGTCTACCCTACCCTCCTCAGTTGGTAGAGTACATGACTTTAAACCTCAATATCACGGGTTCGAGCCCTTTGCTGACCATATCAACTAACAAACTAATTATCTTTCGGATGAGAGTTAAACCGAGGCTCCATGTGACGGTACTATCCACAGAGCACGTCAAAGAACCAGGCGGAGCTCTCAGCAGTTTCATCCTGTATCCTTGCACTATCCCCCGTAACAACTAACCGTCTTCAGGGGGCATCGCTCATATTGGCATGTGCTACGGTAGCGACGATAAATGAACGAAAAAAATACACACATCCTACCCTCCCGATTAATTGACAAATCCCTGGCCCGCCCATTTACTCCTTTGGCTATGCCCCTTGAATCCGACAGGAGTTTCAATTTGGATTTTAAAAGGCGTTATCTTGCAAAATTTATGACCAGTAGTAAGTAACAAAAAATTAGAATGTTGGTTGGCGACATAAACGTTGTAACTACAACGAATACGGGTGTTTGTCCTCTGGTTTAAACATGAGCTGCCAAATGTTTCGTCAAGCCTGTTTTCCTATAAGGCGATAATGAAAAAAGCGGGTTATGTAGGAATGAGTAAGCTTTAACATCATAAAATGAATCCATTCACATAGAACCCGAATGCTGCATGTCGTTAGATGCCTCTTTGAGTCTAGGCTGAATATAGTTTAACCACTGTCCACGCAATCCCTATTTTAGACGCCTGGGTTAAAACTATTTTCTTGTTTGGTCAAAATTACCCTAACGTCCATTTTCAAATGCTGCTTGTCCTAGCAAAGTTTTCTAAGTGACCGACTAATCTATTTATGTTTAATTGGGGGTATAAATCTTAGTTTTGATACCTTCTTTTAAATGTTTACTTAGCTATAAAATAAATTTTGCATCGTGGTTAAGATATTTTTCCACATTCCCTTTCTAGCTTGCCTGAGCACACGTTAAACTATTGTGATCGATCAATAGGTCCGCCGTCCATCGATGTCGTTCCCTGTGTCTGCCAACAATTTCTCTAAGCATCTTCTCCTCCTGAACAAGTCGGCCAATCTTGAGGAAACTTGGCAGGGATGTTCCCTTGGTGCAGCTCTTCTTGAGTCGTCCAGATATTTAAAAATCCAACCTTGATTCTGGTTGCCATGGAAATGAAAATGATGAAATAGTGATATTTTAAAAATCATCTTCCCTAAAAGCGGAAGTTTATACAATGCCCCTTGGGTCATTTTGGGCTCTGGCCGGACGCATCCTATATTAACTTAGATACAAAGAAGAAAGCCTAGACCATTGATATTTGGTATGCAGCATCTGTTATGATCAGAATTTCATAATAAATGAAATAGTATGATAGCAGTGATACAAAACCTTGTATTGGATTCTCGCCGAATAGGAAAATTTGATTTTTCAGTTGACTTTCGGTCTCGTGAAACATCCAAAGTTTCCTACGCAGCCTGATTCTAATACACTGTTTTGTAACATGATATTCCTTTTTCAGCATGGGTATGCAACGGTAATCTGAGATTCTTGAATGATATGCAGAAAAATTAATCGACGGATAACCGGAACTGTTTGAGTAGTTGTCAACCAACGATTTGACTCTAACGTTTATCTCAATGAAATACGTTCGACAATATACTGTAAACTTATCGTATTTTGGCGTGCAAGATGTCGTAACTATAGTTTGAATAATGTCGTATTGTATCTCAGAAAGCCGCCGTCATAGAGCATTCGGTAGCGCGTCATGCTCCTAATTTTCAATCATGGGGTGTCATGTCTCTCACCAATGGGTGGATAATCGTAAACCTAGGTGGGATAGCAGCTGAAGGCTAGGAAAGGATGTAATGGTAGTACTAGTGTGAGAAATACCAGGAATCCATTGTTAGGTGCTCCAGCCGCCGCGATATGACTGAAATACTGTTAAAAAGCGGCGTTAAAACCCATTTAATCAATCAATCAATGTATCTCAGAAAAATAACCACGGTGAGTGTTTGGTAGTGATCGGATTCTACGTGGCTCAACGGATACGGCGGCGACCTAGTAATCACGGTTGGCGGCTTCGAAACCCGATCACGCTGGTGGTTACGTTGACCTGTCCTTCAGCAAGATATTTAAGAGCCCCATACACTTATATATTCTGTTTGAGAACAAGCAGACATACAGACAAGCTTGCATATAGACTTTCCTCCCTGAGAACAAAATAACACCGAGAATTATTTGTCAACGATACCATTTTTCTTTCCATATGTAATTATCACACAAAAGCTGTAATAAATTACCCTCTGGTAGATACACTATCTCGCTGTAACATGACAAAGGCCATAACATAGTTCTCTTGGAGATGACAGAACAAAGGTTACTTGATTTTACCACAATCTATCCATGCAACGCCTTAAAATGTCAAGTTTGCCAATAATGACCATTTTTGGAAACCACCATCGCTATTTGATCGATACTTTCAGCGTTATGAATATTGGCGACCATCACCTGTTTACCTTCTACATGTATACAACATATCGGGATCAGGAATAATTAGGAGGTTGGTTTGATTTTATTTGAAACATAGGAATAAAGAATAAGATATATTATAAAAGAAGACTCGAAAATTTTCAACAATAAATGTGTGTGTATGTGTGTGTAGATGTTCTGAAGTTTCTCATTTTAAACTCTTTACTGTTTTGAACAATTCAATCCTGTCCGAATTAAAAGGTTTTACAGACGACAATTTAAAGTTGATTAATTGTACAAATAATCATTCAATAGGATAGAAAACGTTGTGTGAAAAGAAGAAACTGCTTGTTACAAGCAATTTCTTCTATTTCAACAATGATTTCTCGCGTTTAAAAACACTTGGACGTAAAAAACAGGGATTGAACAGGAAATGTTAACTAATACAACCTTGTTGAAAATAATATTTCTGAGTGTTTTTTTTTTTCTCTAGAAAAGATTTCACTTCTATAAAATAAGATATACAGTAAGTATTGTCAACATTATTACAATGTAAACATTATTACAATGTACAATTTTTTTTTGATAAATAATTTTATATTTTCCTTCTATTGTAAAAGATTATCATTTTTTTTATCATTTCAGATTACCTTTAATATTCGACCGAACTTCATGAATCTGCAAAATGAGTCCTTTTTATCATTTTATAAGTTGAATGGAAATATCGTTCAATGGAATATCTTTGTTTTTTTATGGTTGATATATAAAATGACACATAATTGACAAATCGCAGCTGTCAATCAAAAACCGTATTGACCAATCAAATCGTTGAATTTTACAGATAGTAAACTTTGACATCCAACATTGGCCAATATATATGTTAAGCTTTTTTGGTGGTTTGGCGACTTAAGCGTCATAACTACAGCTTTTTCAAACTGCGGTTATCGCTTTTCATTGAGTGTTATTGGATTTTGCAAAAAAAAAAAAAAAAAAAAAACCCAAAAAACGCAGTTTAAACCCTTTCCCACACAGAGACACTTTTAGACGCCTCTAGAGAAAAACACTTTTGAAAACATTGCGGAATATGAAGAAATTGCTCGTTACAAGCATTTTTGCATTATCCATAATGTTTTCTACCAAAAAAGATAAAGATTCTTAATATTTCATGATTTTTTTATTGTCGTCTGCAACTCCTTTCAATTTGGGCCAGTCTAAAATTTTGCCGTCTGGTAATGGGTTGGGGACGATCGATACAGTTTATTTCGACGATTTTACAACTGTCTAATAACAACTCCAGTGAGTCTTACAGATGCAGATTATTATGCAGATTAGACTGTTTAAAATCAATCAAATTTACTGGGTAGTCGTGGATTTTTTTTAAAGACTCTAGGTGTATAAACCCATTCACAAACAATAAGATTTTAGACCAGTCCAAATTCAAAAAAGTTGCAGACAACAAGTTCAAGTTGATGAAATCATTATAATCTTTGTCTTTTCGGGATAGAAAACATTGTAGATAATGGAGAAATTGCTTGTAACAAGCAATTTCTTCTTTTTCCAAAATTGTTTTCCAAAGCTTTCATATTGAGGGGCGTTTAAAACCGTAAAACCGTTGGAATGGGATAACTAATGTTACTCGATTAGTCATTAGATTCACAACACTCAAACTTTCAAATCATTTTGTTGAAGAACGAGCCTAGTAAGATATATATTTTTTCAAGGAAGAATTGAAGGATAGATAGATAGATAGATAGATAGATAGATAGATAGATAGATAGATAGATAGATAGATAGATAGATAGATAGATAGATAGATAGATAGATAGATAGATAGATAGATAGATAGATAGATAGATAGATAGATAGATAGATAGATAGATAGATAGATAGATAGATACCTTTATTTCCTCCATTACTGGAGAGTGAAAACATTTTACATACATACAAATATAATACAAACATATTTAGAACGACTAGAAGGACATAAACATAACAAACAAAAACGTTTAGACAGACAGACAGACAGACAAAAATAAAGATTGACAGGATAAATACACATTAAATCCTATATTTGGCGACCAAAATTCGTCACAGCTACAGCTTTAGTAGAGCTGAAGCTATGAAATCTTGTTCGCCGATTGATGTTCATGACACTACGACCAGATTTTAAACAGACAAATGCCAAGTTTTTTGGCAGATTTTGGACAATTAGAGTTATTGATAGATCTTTTAAACTCGCTTAAGATTTCAATGGTTTGTTGCTCATGTGGCTTTAACATAAAGTCCAGGTAATCACTTGTAGATTTTGCTTTCACTATATATTCTAAAAGGTTTTTAGTATGAGTAGCATTAACAATACAGAAAAACATCATATGGACAACAATCTGATCAGTGTATACACCACAATTTTTACATGTAAAGGAAACATTTCTAAAACAGAAACCAATCATTTGTATGACTGTTTTACAATACGGAAGGAGTCGCTTATTTGACTTTGAGTATATCCAAAGATCTGACGGATTTTTTTCAGAATAATTTGGGTGCAAAGATGCAAGTAAATGTGAATTATCTGCTTCCTGAAAGTATTTTTGACGCGCTTCTACATAATAATCAATCACTTGTTTAGTAACAACGTTTTTCCATGCAGCTTTACTTGGAAAGGTACCATATTCAATGAAAACAGTGATAACTTGTCTGAGGTTAAATTTTCCAAGCAGTCTAAAACAGTCAGCTACGAATCCTTTAACGGCGGCAGGGTTTGCGTTGTACATTATAAGTCTACCCGTAAATATTGATTTGACTAAAAAACCAGTGTCTAAGTTACACAGCTGACCAAAGAGGATAAGCTTTCTAATTTCTATTTCAGCTGAGATCGGTAAAATACCAATTAGAGTTAAGGCCAAGTTAGAGTTCGTATACTTTGAAAGTGATTGCATGTACTTAATACAATATCTATGACTTCTTTCTAAAGCAAGTAGCTGATCATTACTTAAGTTATACCAAAATTCACATCCGTAAAGCGCTTTTGGCAATACAATACATTTATAAAGTTTCTTTGCGGATAGAGGATGTATACTGTCACCAAGGAGACCAGAATTCACTAAGCTTAAAAATGTTGACCGTAGTTTTCTGCAACATTCTTCTATGTTAGTTGTTCTATCCGAATACTTATTTAAATTAACGCCAAGGTGTTTGTAATTGACAATGTCATTAACTGCGTCATCTCCCAGAGACCATGTTCTTGAATTAATATTAAAATCACGAGCCGTTTCATTCATAACAATTATTGCAGACTTTTGGGCGTTGTAAGAATACCTATTCAAACATGAATAGTGATAACAGATATTCATTAGATGGTCCATACCAGATTTTGAAAATGACATCAAGACCATGTCGTCCGCAGCAGACGGACAAAAACAATTTAAAGACTGAAATTGAAATCCGACTTTTGACTGGGACAATTGATCCATTAAATCATTAATGAATATTAAATATAAGTAAGGGCTTAATACACCCCCTTGTCTAGTTCCTTGCAGAACCGGGAACCAGTTCGAGCAAAATCCGTTGAGAATATTTTAAGTCTTAAAAAAGTTTAAATTGAATTTAGTTTATCAAACTGTTTGGAGCCCAACCAAAATTTTCAAAATGGTTTGGTAAAAAAAAAAAAAAAAAAAAAAAAAACCACACACACACAGACACACACAAAATCTATTGACGTATACTTTTTAAGCCCCTTTTCTAGAAGTTTGTTTTCTTGATATTGCCTAAATATTTTTTTGTTTTGAAAGAATGAAATAAACCTGAATGTTACGTCCATGTAAATTATTATAATTTTGCATTACTCCGCATTTTCAATTAAAATACAATTTAGCAAGAAATAGTGGCATTAATTTCTAAGAAATATAATCAAATATTTGTCTTTTCTTTTCATTTAATTTCTTGGGTCACAATAGAAATAGAGTGTATTTGCTGCTTTGGTTTTCCAAAGTGAAGTTTCATTTTGACTGGTATGAAATTACACTTGAAAACATATTTCCGTTGGTGACACCCCCCCCCCTTATTTTTTTTGTAATCAACTTAAGGTGAAAATCATAATGTTATAGTGAAACTGTAGCGATTGTCCTGAATATCTAAGTGGAACTTCCTGTCGGAGCTCAGTGGGCGTGGTCAGCGATCTATCATTTTTTCTTGTTTTTATATGGATTTGCGGTACTGCAATGATTTTTTTTTTTAAGATTCGCAAGAATTATCCATGTTTTTTTTCTAGGTTTTTGTAACGCTTTCCCGTACAATCCCTGATTTTAACGTGCCTGTGATTTTATACTCGAAAAAAAAAAAAACAAAAACACACAACAACAACAACAAAACACAACATTGTGGAAAAAGAAAAAAAAATGCTTGTAACAAGCATTTTTTCTATTTCCACAATATTTTCAATCATGTAGGATGGTCAGTTTTTTAAATTGAACTTATTTTATTAATTTTTTAGTCTGCCACCCCTTTGAATTTGGATAGTCTAAAATTTGGAAAACAGTAAAGGGTTAGATACTATAAACAGTACAAATGTTTCAGTAATTCTGTCGATCACATTACTTTCTTACTACTTTCATATAGATTATGAAACCAAAAGTATGTTAGCTGAGAAGAAAAGAACATGTCTTGGTGGTTTGAGAGATCAGTTTTCTATTCGGAAGTTACGACTCCATCACGACAACCCGGCACTTTTTGTTAATGCCCAGGTAGAAAATTGTTTACATACGTTAATACGGAATATTAGAGGATGACAAAATCCGATTACATCTTTGGTTAACCCTTGTCATGCTGAACCCGGAATGTTCCGGTTTTTACAGGAGATGTAGACCAAGATCAGCCTGCACATAAGTGCAGGCTGATCTTGGTCTACCCCCCCCCCCCTGCTTGTACTTTTCCTGTCAGAGTTGTTTATGAAATTGATTCCTAAAAGAAATATTGGTTTTTGAACAACGACTTCTATCAGTGATTTCAGCCCTTTGATTTTACCACAATTCAGTAAAGTAATATTACAGCATGACAAGGGTTAACAACCTGTAATAATGCGTAGTACTAATCTGTCACCAAACATGATGAAATGATCTATTGAAGGATCACCGCTGTCAATCATCAATCAAATTATCAATCAAATTATCAATCAAATTATCAATCAAATCGTTGTCAAATAGACCGTGGGGTGAGTGGTGAACTCAGACATATACGAAAAGCACTGTTTTATTTGGTATCTCAAACGTCTTTACTAAAGATTACTAAATCCGTAGTTACGACGTTTTGTTTTATGTCCCTTACAATATAATTCGCAAACAAAGATCGATCGATATCTCAATCGAACTCCCTTGTTGGGGGTTAGTGGGCGTGACCGGCGATCTGTGAATTGCTCTTTGTATCTACAGGAAAGAAGGAAACCTTCGCTTGTCAAAAAATATTACCATTAACCGTAGGCCCTTGTTTGTTTCATTACACGTACTTTGTGCGATATATCGTAAGAAAATTAAAAAGGTCGAAAAAACAAAAACGTTGAAAAAAAAGGGTTGGATAGATAGATAGAATTAAAAAGATATTATGGGATGGATTTTAAACGACGTAGTTAACACTTGCCGTGCTGAATAAAGTCCTCTACCGACTTACATTAAAAACAAAACAAACAAACAAACAAACAAAAAGACTCTACTGGAAGTACTAAAGAGTGTTAAAAGTAGTTTGAAAATCTATCTTGTAAACGAATATGGCTTTAAAGAGACAAGCGGAAGGTCTGGACCAGATCAGACTGCACTTATGTGCGGTTTGATCTTAGTCTATGCCTCCTGCCAAAGCAGCAATATTTCAGGTTCAGCATGACACGGGCTGATATGATTAAATATATTACAAATTGTATCAATGATGAAGAAACAAATGATGGGACCCGAATCAAGTAGGGGCCAAGCATGGATTGGGTTGCCAAATCAAATAAATAGTAAGATAGAATGGCTATTCTATATTCGGAAAATCGACCACGAGTGAAAAGTTGCGACTCCAGTCGGCCTTTGCAGTGAGACCTAAGCGAGACCTATCGGGCGAAAATGGGCCCCAGCTGTTCCGCTGAATATATACTTGATTGATTGATTGAATGGGTTTAACGCCGCTTTTAACAGTATTCTAGTCATATCGCGGCGGCTGGAGCACCTAACAGTGGATTCCTGGTTTTTCTCACACCAGTACTACCACTACATCCTTTCCTAGCCTCCAGCTGCTATCCTACTTAGGTTTACGATTACTTGAACTAGAGATATAATCTAGCAAAGTTCACTTTCCGAAAAGGGATATTTTGTAACATAGAATGGTTATTATAGATTCAGATAATCGTATTGGAGAGAAAGGTTTAAACACTGGTCATTATACTACTATACGCTGTTGACCATAGTCGATATCCTTTGCATTACAAAGATTCGCTCTAAGGCGCCTCTTATTTAAGTCTTTGACATCAAGTTTTCCACGACTTTTAGGATGACAGTTTTTGGAATGGAGAAAGTGTGGAGTAACATGATATGTAATCATTGTGTGTGTGTGTTAAAAGGTTGAGTATTTTGAATGATTAAAAGAATGTTGGCTAAAGTACACATGTGCTTTAGCCAACATAATTTTAATAATTCCCGAATACATGAGAATAATGGAGCTGTAGAGTAACATTTGAGATTGTCACTTCTTAAATTTCATGGGCGAACATTCACTGCACTAGGTCCTATGACGACTCACACCTTAACTCTTCATATTTCAGTGTTTCAAGCCCTGGGTTTACCTCATATGGAGTGGATTTTGGGCGCTGTTCTTCTTCTCTATGTTGATGTTGGACGCGTATTACAACTGGAATGCTGGAGCCAAATATTTCGTGTTTCTAACAAATCTAACTTACTTACTTCAAACCTCCTCTCTACTTGTCGATTTTACAGTGACCCTCTATGTTTATCGATACCGACGAGATATAAGAGATGGTAATTTTTTTTTCTTACGTGAAAAACTGTGATTAAGTCGTTTAAGTCGTCATACCAACAAAAATGCCTAAGATAATTGTTGGAGTTCCAAGTTCACTTCCGATCTAACGAGCAATTTCTTTGTTATCCACAATGTTTTGTACCCGAAAAGACAAATGTTTTTAAAGTTTGATCAGCTTAAAATAGTTTTCCGCAACTTCTTTCAATTTGGACCTCTTTAAAATGTTATCGAGTGGGAAGGCATTAAATTCTATTGCAAATTCAATTCTTACCATTGTTATTAGATCAAGATAGCGTCTTATTGCCCTAAATTTCGATTTAAGGTTTATAGATAGAACTGAAAACATAGTCATTTCGTTGCTGGGCGAGCGAAATGTTGTAAATATAGCTTTAACCAAGTTATTATTTATGCAATTTTGCTCGTCCAACAACGATTTCTGCTACTGGTTGATTGATTGACCGAATGGGGTTTAAAGCCACTTTTAACAGTATGTCAGTCGAATCGCGGTGGCTGGAATACCTAACCATGGATTCCTGGTATTTCTCGCATCAGTACAACCACTACAGCCTCCAGCTGCTCATCCCTAATAGGTTTAAGATTATCCACCCATTTGCAAGAAACAAATGTCGGAAAGTATTAGTTGCCGCGACCGGGGATCGAACCCTTGACCTCATGATTTAGAGTCCATCGCGCTACCAACGGCACTATGGCCACGGCCACTCTACTACTGAACCTAGTCAATGAAAAATTAATTCACATCAGGATTAACCCTTTCCCGTTCAATCCCTGTTTTTTAGTCCTTGTGATGTTATGCCCAAGAAAAAATTGTAGAAAAAGAAGAAATTGCTTGAAACAAGCAATTTCTTCTTTTTCTACAATACTTTTTACCCTACTGAATGTTTATTTTTCAAATTTAATCCAATTTTAATTGTTGTCTGCAGAACCTTTGAATTTGGACAGGTCTAAAATTGTGCAAAACGGGAAAAGGTTAATCCAATGCAAAATAAATCGATTGGAAAATTAGGAGATAACAGACAACCAACTTCGTTAAATCAATCAGTATTTATCTGAATTGTTTACAAACAAAACTACACCTACATGAATTAATTAACAACTCTGTTATCACGGTAATACAAAAATAAATCTTGTGACTATGAACAGAAATAAGCATTATCAATAGAAATTAACGTATCAGTGTTCAAACCCCCCCCCCCGAACTTCTTACACGGAACCTAGACTAAGATGTCAACCGAGGTTGGTTTGCATAATCCGTTATAAATGACGATTAACCCTTTATTGTATTGCAAAATTTGGGACGTGTCCAAATTCAAAGGTTTTGCAGACGACAATTCGAAGTGGATTTAATTCTCAAAACAATCATTCCGTAGAGCAGAAAATATTGTGGAAAAAATAAGAAATTGCTTGTCACAAGCAATTTCTTCTTTTTCCGTAATGTTTTATCAAGTATAAAATCAAATGGACGTAAAACCAGAGATTGTACAGAAAAAGGTTAAGAAGAAAAAAAAAAATCGTTATTAAGTGACTTATAAAAACAGTCGTAACTTCAACCTGGAGAATCTGTATCTACGACATTTAAGTTCCTAAAAACTTAAATGATTTTCACAAATGTCAGAGTTCATCATTTACTTCGGTCTAAATGAACGATTTGATTGGTCAAATTTTTTTTCGATAGTGGCAATATGTCAATAATCTACCTAAAGCTAATTAAACATGTTAAATTACATCTACATTGTAGGTTAACACGTGTTTATCGAAACGTATTCTATTAATGGGCATTAAAGGGGAAGGCAGAGCAACGTGATAGCAACGGACAAGTAAGGGCTGCCCGATAGATCTAAATGCATTACTCAACCTTTATTGATTGACTGTATGGGGTTTAATCCACATTTTACAGTATTTCAAAAACATCGTTGCGATTTCTTGTCTTTTCTCACACCAGCATAACAACAGCATGTAATTCGAGCCACGAACTGCTCAAAACACTTAGGCACACTACTTTTAAGTTGCACATTGGTGAGACATAAATACCACATATCGCGATAAATTAACGTATCGCAGCTTTCAATCAAATAATCAACCAACTAAATCAAATCATGCATTCAGACCGGAAGTGAATTTTGAACTCAAACATTAGCCGATATTTACGTGAAGAGTTTTTGTTGGTTTGGCCACTTAACCCTTTCCTGTTCAAATCCGGGATTTTACGTTCTTGTGATTTTATATTTGAGAAAACATTGTGGAAAAAGAAGAAATTGCTTGTGATAAGCAATTTCTCCTTTTCCCACAATATATTCTACCACATGGGATGGTTTCATATCAAATTACATCAACATCTTCGTCGTCTGCAACCTCTTTTAATTTGGACCGGTCTAAAATATTGATAAACAGGGGAGGGTTAAACCTCGTAGCTACTGCTTATCCAAGCTGTAGTTTCGACATGTAGGTCGCCAACAAACCATTTGACTTTTTTGTTACATGTTATTAACCATAAATCCCGCAAAATAACGCCGTGTCATTTCAAAGTGGAACTTCCAGGGGAAGCTTAATGGGCGTTACCAAGGATCCGTTAATTTAGTATCAAATGCTGGAATGAATTTAGGCTCAGTAGGGTTTCGAAAACATTTTGGAAATGAAGAAATTGCCGGAGACAAGCAATAAATTCATTATCCACAATCTTTTCGACCACAAAAAGACAGCTTTTTTTTAAAAAAATGCCATCACCTATAAATTGGCGTCTGAAACTTCTTTGACCTTGACAAGTCTAAGATATTGTCGTCTGGTAATGAGTTAAATTTAATATGCAAAACGTAAACGAACCAGCGGGATACGCACCAATATCATCATTTTCAAATTTAGAATATTTGTATCATTACTATATAATGGCAATATGGTAGTTTGGTAACAATTGAGCAATCGCTCCTGTCAACCATAGAACCGATTGAACAATTAAATCAACCGTTTCTACTCAAGTGAACTTTGAAGTCCGAAATTACAGCTTATTTAAACTTTAGTCACTCGATCGAACGATTTTCCTTTTATTTTTACGTCACAGATCACATATTTTACAAGGTAATGACATTCAGAACTCACAAATTACAGCTTATTCAAACTGAAGTTCATCTAACGAACGAGTTGAATTTTGTTTTTACGTCACAGATAACATCTTTTACAAGATAATGTCATTTGGAAAAAGCAAATTATAGTGTATTTTAACTGTAGTTTCGCTCTCGAACCAATTACCGTTTAGAACATATAAATCATAGCTTAATTAAACTGTAGTTCCGCAAACAACGATTTACCTTTTATGTTTAGGTCACAGATCACATCTTTTACAAGATAAATCATCTAGAACTCTGAAATTACAGTTTATTTAAACTGTAGTTCATTCAATCAACGATTTGCCTTTGATTTTTACGTCACAGATCGCATATTTTACAAGATAATGTCGTTTAGAACTCAGAAATTATAGCTTATTTAAACGGTAGTTTTGTCAACCGTAACTTGCCTTTGTTTTTTACGTCACAGATCACTTATTTAAACTGTATTTTTCTCCAACCAATGATTTTCTATTTAATTTTTCGTCAAGGATCTCATATTTTACAAGATATTATCCTATAGAACTTCGAATTCATAGCTTATTTAAACTGTAGTTCATCCAACCAACGGTTTGCCTTTGAATTTTTCGCCACAGATCACATATTTTCAAGATAATGTCGTTTAGAACTCAGAAATTATAGTTCATTTAAACTGTAGTTCCTCCAACCAACGATTTTCATTTTTTATTTATGTCAAGGATCTCATATTTTACAAGCTAAAGTCATTTAGAACTAAAAAATTACAGCTTACTTAAACTGTAGTTCATTCAACCAACGATTTGCTTTTGATTTTTAAGTCACAGATCACATATTTTACAAGATAAAATCGTTTAGAACTTAGAGCTTATTTAAACTGTAGTTCATTTAACCAATGATTTTGCCTTTTTACGAATAAGATCACATATTTTGCAATATAATATCATTTAGAACTCAGAAATTATAGCTTATTTAACCCTTTCCTGATCAATCCCTGGTTTTTACGTCCCCTTGATTTTACAATCGAGAAAACATTGTCGGAAAAGAAGAAATTGCTTGTAACAAGCTTGGTACCTAGTCGAAGAGTATTTCGCCGTTGTAATTCTAAAACCTCGTAACTGCATTTTGACTAAGTTGTAGTTATGCGACGATTCATTCACACAAACAATCTTCTGCCACTCTTACCTATGATCTGTCTCACTTATGTCACTGTTTGAAATTCGTTTACTAATTTTCAGGACACAGTGACCAGATGGAATGGTATATAAAATTACAATGGGTTCTATTTAATATTACAAGCACGACTTCTGTATTGGTTACCAGTATGTACTACACACTGCTGACACCGGGTGAGTATGCTCGAGGAAGAGTACGCGTACGTAAGAGTAATGATACTGTGGTAAAAATACGAGAGTTGTTAGGAAAGTGTAGAGACAACGTTGATAATTTAAAAATTAGAAAATTTACATGAGAAATAATACGGTAAATAATATGTACTTTATACTTTATACTGGTAAAATATAAGGTGTATTGTTCTTCTGGTTAAAGCGGCCCTTCGGGTGATGTCGATACCGACTGTATTGCTAGCGGAAGCGAATGACGTAATATCGGCGTAATCATCAATGCGTCCTCGTGCCTTCAAAATTGCACCCTCTAATTTATCGTTTCAAAACAAGTGATTTAATGGGGAGTTACCATGATAGACAACTTCATATATATATCTCAAAATACATGTAGTGTAATTCTAGTTTTGTCTATTTATCAAGATACTAGCCTTTTGGTTGGCTGATTTTTTTCTTTTCATATTTCAATGAACAAAATTTTGGGCACGCAACTTATTTTGTATACTTACGCAAAAGGAAGGTGCATCAAATTTTCACACAAAACTGGTCAAATATTTCCTATGTTTTGCTGGATGGCATTACGCCTTGTGTATTAACCCTTGTCATGCTGAACCCGGAATATTCCGGTTTTTGACAGGAGGTGTAGACTAAGATCAGACTGCACTTATGTGCAGGCTGATCTTAGTCTACACCTCCTGCTTGTACTTTTCCTGTCAGAGTTGTTTATGAATTTGATTTCTAAAAGAAACGTTGATTTTTCAACAACATGTTCTATCAGTGCTTTCAGTGCTTTGATTTTACAGCAATTCAGTTAGGTAATTTATACAGCATGACAAGGGTTAATACAGTGTGATTAAGTTTTTAGGTTTATACCCCAATGAAAACAAACAAACAGACAAATATAATCCCTTAATGTTTAAGTAAATTTCTTGTTATTCTTTGCACACTCAAAGGACTTATAGTCCCGCAAATCGCCTAATATTTAGGCAAATGACTTAGCTTTTTACCCCTCAAATGATCCAGTATTTTATTTGCTAATGACAAACATTCTGACCAGATTTTAAGGCATTTGATCCAAAAATATAGCTGCGAAAAGGCACAACAGAATTTTCATAGATCTAACAAAGTTATTTTAGTTTTGACGCCCGTTAGCAAACATTGTTATATTTTTCATGACATTGTGGGTGCATACATTACAGCCAGATTTCAAGACGATAGAATCAAAAGGGTATGCAATAAGGCGTTAATAGAAATTGACCCTATGATCTCTTTTAGTAACTTGATTTTCTGAGATATCACACAGAAGATATCCAAAGTTATCAGTATGGAACTTGTCTACTGCATCATATTAACGAGTATTCCGACAAACTTAAAAGTCATCTGATCCAAAAATGAAAGCTGTAGGGAGTACAAAAGGATTTTCTAAAATTTGTTATAGTAGCCTAATTTTTGACAAGCCCCCAAAACCAAGTTTGTCCGATCGTATTTTCTGACAACGTTTTGAGAGAAAGGAACGACATCTACAACAATAAACCAGAAATTATGCACCCAAATCTAGACGCTATACGACGAACGAAGAGTAATAACCCGTGATGGCAGCCTTCTTCTGTTTGGATTCTAAGTTCAGACCTAGCGATATGTAACGTAACCATTTACCGACTCTGAACACTAAATTACGACGAAGATCATCAATTATGGAATCCCGATTGTTGGTCTGAAATATCACTTCAACAACAAAAATGATAGTTTTAAGTAAACTTCCTGTCTATCAAAGACACACAGAACTATTTCCCTGGTTGTTTTGATGCGCGGACGACCTTCTGAGATAAGATAGTTGCTTATATTCTATTCCGTGTTAGCTAGTACCTACGACATCGGGCGAGATAAAATGAACATCGTTAAAAGGACAGAAAGCAGCAAAACTCTTCTCGGTTTTTAAATCTAGGCTGTCTCCATGTAGAGTGGGGTATAGAAATACTTCCTTGAGCGATCTGCCCTATTAAACAACAACTTCCATTTAGAAATCACAATCCCCTCTTCAAAATAACAATAAAAAGTTATATAAAAATAAAGTCTTATTTGCTAAACGCTTATCATAAACTAAATCAAATGTTGTTGGGACTCATTAGAATCGTCTCACTGAGACGATTCTAATGAGTCCCAACAACATTGGATTTAGCGAGAGTTCTGTTAAAATTTATGTCAGAAATCGAATAAGTCCCTTTCATATTTCACAAGAATGTGATTTAAGTGACCGTTGTCTTAAGCATCCGTTTTATGGTCGTCCCCTGAGTGGTCGCTTAACACAAGATTTACTGTACGTGTATGAAGCGAAGCATCTCACAGATGCGAATTTTGGAATCTTTGGAGATCGGGATACAAAACTATCCTCTAATCTCATAAAGTATATACCTTGATCAGACTGCGCTGGCTGACTAGGGTAAAAACTTTTCACTCTTCGAACATTTTCTGAATCTGGAATGATCATACTACATCATCATATTTTATTATTAAATACGATCCCTGTATGACCTTTGTTGGAGCGTGTCTCTTTTAAAAGTAGTCATTTTTGCGGAGTTCTAATGGTAGCATTTTCTTTCTTTACCTTTCTTTTTGCGTATTGCAGTATTCACCAATGGAAATATCAACGCGTATCTATTTAACAGAATGCGTAATTTCATTTTGTTTCAAACATGTACATATCCTACAGCTTATGCTAATTGTGCAGATTGAGTAGGATCGAAATCTTTCACTCTTTGAGGAATTTCCGAATCTAGATTGGTCGTACTAAATAATGGTGTTTTTTTTTTAATTTAAATCTGACCCCCGATTGACCTTTGCTTGAGAGTATCTCTTTTCAAAATGGTTGTTTGTATGGAATTCAAATGGTCTTCCTTCAAGCTGGATGAGTCGCAATTGCCTTCTTTAACGTCATTATTTTGTTTATTTCAGTATTCACCCATGGAAGTATCAACACTCATTTGCTAAACAGTGTGCACACTTTATTGAACATTTTATTTTGTGCCAAACCTGTACAGATTCTACACCTCTACCAGCCTATGATATATGGACTCGTCTACCTCATATTTTCTGTGATATACCATGTAGGTGGAGCAGACCCGATATATGGGCCCCTAGACTGGAGCATACCAGGACGGACAAGTTTGATCAGTTTACTAGCTCTATTCGTGGCTATTCCATTTGTCCACGTGTTTATTGTCTTCTTACTGTATTCAATTAGGGTACAGGTGTACAAAAACTGTTGTAACTCAAGAGTCATTCCAGAACCGGAAGTGTCATATGGAGCTATGAACTTTGGTCTTTCGAGATCAGATTCGGATTTGACTAAATCTAAACACTGAAAAATATCTCTGAAGTTTCGTTTACTTTCAAACAATTTAAAGTTTCATATTTATTAAAACGTAATATTATTCTTTCGTATTCCTGTCTTCTCTATGGTAGAAAACTAGGCTCACGAATTCATCATTTTTGACAATACGATTTTCAACTTCGCCATTTTCCTTTTCTGTCAAGCGCTGTATCATGGTGGCACATCGATGTCAATACATAATCGTAAGTCTCTACGACAAAAACAGATTCATGAGGGATGCGCAAGAAGTTCTTCATGCTTGCATTCGGTTGATGTATTGGAGACAGCGAAACCCTTATAACTTAAAAAAATGCTTTAATTTTATCAGAACAGAACATAATTTTTAATACAGACTTGTACACTAGGTACATCGTCAAAACATAAACATATATATATACAAATATATAATATTAACACGTAAATTAATTCATATAATCAATCGATGTTAATAGGGAATATTTTCAGAGATGACGAAATCGAATTATCAATGTTTTCAATGATAAATCATGCCAAACTATTGTTTAAGTTATTGTTTCTAGTCTCAGTTTTATTTCGCAGTAACAAAGTGTTTTTCAGAAAGTGAGCTAATGCGGACAATGATTTTATATATTCTGACTGCAGTAATTTGCATAATTTTAACATCGATGGACGTCTATATATATTCTAATTGATTTATGTATTACGAAGATGTGTGTAAAGAGACATATTCAAACAAATGAATAATATCTTCAACTTCGTTACAGTTACAGAACAAGCAGTGCTTCTCATTTAGAACTTGGTATTCTTGTCTGTCCGTATAGGCCAGATTAAATACGGAGAGAATGGGCAAATAATCGCAATCGAGTTATGTAATGTCTTAGGTCGTATGGTATCATATCCAATCAGTAATCATATTTAAAAGAGTATTTGAACTGTTTATAATCTTCCAGGTGAATATTTTTAATCTAGTATTCCGTACCATTCCTTGATAAAACAATCTATAGCATTTGGTTATAAAGTGGCAAAAATACCTCAAGTTATATTTGACTTGGGTTGTAGAAATTATCAGAAAACCCATATACGAGGGACGGTTAGAAAATATCCGGACTTTTCATGCTCCCCTCTATCCCCGTGCAGCTATATACACACAATATATGTTGGTGAAAACTACATTCATTCGACAATAATGTGATTAATGTATTTTCAATGATAATTGTGTTTACACAGCATTTTGCACTGTGAAATTTGAAAAGTGTTTCGTCTGTAGCCGGGTAGTATATAAGGGGTGCTTATACTGCCTTGCCGTACAAGCTAGCTTTAAAGCGACGTGGTAGAGCGCTTTCTTCGGGACGGAGATGTCCCTGGTTCGAATCTCGACGGAGTCGAATATTTATTTAATATGTAATTAAGTTTCTGGTTGCAGAAGGTGAAAAGCCCCGCCACATCTTTCAGAGGCTTAAAAGAGATTTTCTGATTAATGTGTATCACGTTCATCCTTCTACAAATGGGATCATCAGTTTCCTGTAGGTAGAACAAGTGTTTATGACATGCCTAGGACTGGGCGGCCAGCTGAGGCGGAGACTCCAACTATGGTAGCAAATTATAAAGCTTTTGTGAACAAAAATCGTCCAGTAATTTTGCAGGAGGTAGCCAACAAGTTTAGCATCGGTAAGGAACGGCAAAATTTTACACGAAAACCTAGTCATGAGCAAGGTAAGTGCCAGGTGGGTGCCTAGAAAGCAGTCCGCAGATCAAAAGGAAACAGAGTAACCAATGCAAAAGAACATCAAAGTCGTTTAAATCGTGAAGGAGATAAGTGTTTGAACCGCATTATCACTTGAGATGAGAAGCGGGTTCATTATTTTGAACCCGAGTTAAATGCTCAGTCAAAGCAGTGGAAACGAGCTGGTTTCCCGACTCCTAATAAGTTCAAAAAGCTCAAGCAAATGCGTCCCAGGTTAGCACAGAAAAAATGTCTTCAAGATAACGCCCCCTCCCATACCCCCTCCCATACCACAACAGCTACAGTCGAAGTTATCAACTCTTAGAAATGGCAATTGTTGTCTCACCCTCCTCATAGCCCAGACCTCGGCCCCTGTGACTTGAGTTTCCAAAACTGAAAAAAATGGCTTGTTGAAAGAAATATAAGATCAGGGCGGCTTTGATATCTGCTGTTACACAGTAACTAAAACATAGGTATATGTCATGGTTCACAGAGGGAATACAAAAGCTCTCACGAAGGTTGCAAAAGTGCAAAGATGTAGGTGGAGAATATTTTGAAAAAGATTTTTTTAAATGTTGAATGGCTTTCGAGAACGATTCAAAAGCACGGATACTCTCTGATCGTCCCTCGTATCTTAACTGAGACACCCAATTTCTTTTTCGGAATATTTTTCGACAAATCAGAATGCTTGTTTTTGATAGACGAAACTAAAAATTAAATCATTGTTTCATGTTGACATTTTTCAAAAAGAGTGTTTGTAGAACACATCACTTGTAAGCATGAGAAAAGGTCGTCATAATGAAATTAGGATGTACATATATCTATTTAATTATGTTGTCATTTCACTTGTAATAGTTGTAATTCCAAAATGTCTATTCAAAATAATTTCAAGTAAGTACTGGTTTCTGACGGTTCCGAAGGAATTTAGCCCATTCCCACTCAATCCCTCCTTTTTACGCCCCTCAAAATAGAAGCTTTGGAAAACATTGTGGAAAATGAAGAAAATGCTTATATCCAGCAATTTCGTCATTAAGCACAATGTTTTCTATCCAAAATGATGAAAAAAGTAGAATTCCATCAACATAAATTGTTGTTTGTCTGCAGCTTCTTTCAATTTGGACCGGTCTAAAGTTTCATTGTTTGGGAATGGGTAAAGATATGTTAATGTAAAATCCAAGATTTCTCCATGTACTGCAGCTTGTTTTAGATGCTTTATATCAATAAATTAAATACATATCGTCGTTGTTCTAACAAAACCTCGTAACTACAGCTTGAAATAAGCTGTAGTTACGAGGTTTTGTTAGAACACCGTCGATATGTGATTTATCATGACATGTTTGAATGATCGAAAAGCACATGAATTGAACTGAAGTTGCAAACAGAGTATCGTTATATTAGTGTAAAGTTTACTACTTCAAAACATAATTCGAATTCTATTACGCTCAGGCTGCAATTCTAGATCTAAACACCCTTGATTTTTTCAATGTACCTTTGTAAACTTGAAATAGTAAGAGCACGTGTTCAATTGATTGATTGATTGAATGGAGGTTAACGCCGCTTTTAACAGTATTTCAGTCATATCGTGGTGGCTGGAGCACCTATCAATGGATTCCTGGTATTTCTCACACCAGTTCTACCAATACATCCTTTCCTAGCCTTCAGCTGCTATCCCACTTAGGTTTACGATTATCCACACATTGGTGAGAAACAAATGTCAGAAAGGATATGTGTCGCCGCCGGGGATCGAACCTATGACATCCTATGATTGAAGATTAGGAGTCTGTAGCGCTACCGACTGTGCTATGACGGCAGCAGCACGTAATCATACTGCTCCTTTCTTTTTCGAAAAAGTGCTATAGGCTGTATAGTGACAACTTTAATCAAAGCACTGAGAGTACTGTGAGCTAGCAAAGCATGGTTTTGTTAAGTCTTCTTCGTTTCTTCATGTTATCATGATAAATAATCGAGGTTAAAGTAACCCAGGAGTTGACCAATTACAATACGACAAAATCTTAGACTGGTTCAAGTTGCAATAGTTGCAGACGACAATTTCAAGTTAGTTGAATTCAGAAATCTTTCCCTTTTTAGGTAGAAAACATTGTGGACAATGAAGAAAAACCTAATCACATGGTATCACGCTTCGCGTATTCATACAGTGTAATTAGGTTTTTCGTTTCATGCTTCCATGAAAACAAAAAATACTCTCCTCATCTCTTAATTCATAAAGTTGTAAAAAAGCGAGAAGCTTCGACCCAAATCAGCCTGCACTGACCGCGCAGTCTGACAGGGTTCGATACATGTCGATGACCTTTTTCCCTGAATGATCGGTCATATATTCAGAAAATCAACAAGAACGGAATAAATTGACCCTAAATTTATCATCCTTTACAATCCGCGCATAATGGCCAGGATCGACACTTTTCGTTCTTTGAAAAAACACCATTTTCAAAGCTGTTGTTACAACGATTAGGACGCAAACCTACCATTTAAGTATTTGTAGCATGTAACTGTTATGAAATTAGCAAAATAACGACATTTACATCGAAGTGGAACTTCCTGTTGGGGCTCAGTTGGTTTGGCAAGCGGTTTAATTTTTTTTCTTTCTTTCTTAACGCCGCTTTTAATACTTTGTTTCTCACACAAGTACTACCATTACATCCTTTCCTAGCCTCCAGCTGCTATCCCACTTAGGTTTACGATTATCCGTCCATTGTTGAAAGACAAATGTCGGAAAGAAATTCGATTTTTCATTTTTCGTTTACACTAAAATAGTTAAGAGATACGGATAACGAAGTCATATTAATAATTATTATACAACATATAAAAAAGATGATTTGTTTAATTACAAAACCAACAAAACGAGACAGTCTTAATTATGAAAAAGCAAAGCAATAAAACTGAGGAATGAATTCAAACAGGTAATATCATTTCTTTCATTTACGTTCAACAGCTGCTGATCTGATATATCTATTTTCTTAATTAACATATACTGTATTGTATGTCATTAGTTTTTGTATACCTACGAAATAAGATTAGCTATATAAATAAAAATAACTCTTCGGGTGATGAAATGATAAACAGCATAAATATAGCGTGTACAAAAATAGCCGTATCCTGTTAGATGATCAGCCGTAGACCAGAAGATCGTAGGCGATTGGTCATCGATGCTATACCGACTTCCACAAAATCAAAAGACGTCGCCTAGTCGATATTTTTTTAACTTTAACTGATATTTAAAAAACAAAACAAAACAAAACAAAAAAACCCGCTGTTAAATCGGTCGATACACCGTTCAGTCGCCAACGTACCGCCGATTGGTCGCCGATTTTATCAACGATTCCACAAAAAGTGATCGGTTACTCTTCGTCGGCCCATCGGTTCATTTATGTAACGTTGGCTTTATGATACGGAGTTACAACTCGTTTTGTAATAAAAATCGTTTTTGTGTATGTGTGTGTATGTTTATTATAAAACGGATTGAAACAATATAGTGTGTAACATAATCCGATTGCTTCGACCCCTTTTGATCGAAGAGTCCATCGCCCAATCCAGAGCCAATCATGACTCATATACATTATGTCAATGTCCAACTCTCAGCATAATCAACACTCCATTTCGGTAACTAATTTTGCAAAGAGTCAACTATTATTTTGATCAGTATTGACAATTTTAAATGGCGACAAAAGAACTAGCTTCACATCATCACTTCTGATCCCATTTCGTCTGGAAAACAGTATCCCATTTCGTTTAAAGCACCGAATTTCAGAAAATCTCATATTTTGTCCATAAATTATCATTTTGATTTAGTCTAACATAAAGAACCATTCAAGAAATCGACATATTACATTTCAAAATGAAATTAGATTTTTAAATAGATGAAATAATTTTTTTTAAATATTCAACTGTGACATTACATATTTGAATGTATTTTTGTTTACTTATCGGCACAAACGAAGTATTTTCTCTATCAGCGCTGCCCTTAGAAGATTGTTAATTGTTACGGGGGGTAGTGTAAGAATACAGGAAGAAACAACTTTGAGATCCGCCTAGTTCTTTAGCATTGTTACACGGGAACTTGGTACAATGTCTGTCACAGACAATAACTTTGTTGGTTGGGTCAGATTAGGACCCAACCTTGAGAATAGAAGAAGAGCGCTCTACCAATTGAGTTAATCGGATTGACTAGACGCCAACAACTTTACGGCACTTATAAATCTCAATTGCTTGTCAAAATCTTATTCTAGTCGAAATAAGAAATTGGATGATAAGGGTCGAAACAGTTTCAGACGCAATGAGAGTTATTCGTCTTATGCATGTATGCGCTTAAATGATTATAGTATAGACGGAGTGATTTAATCCTTTCCTGTTTTTCGGAACTATAAACTGGACCAATTTGAAAGACGTGTCAGACGATTAAGAAAAGTGAGTGTATTTTGAAAAAAAAAATCATCCCATGTGGTAGAAAATAGTGTGATAAAAGAAGAAATTGCTTGTTACAAGCAATTTCTTCTTTTTTCACACTATGTTCTTAAGTATAAAATCACATAGACGTTAAAACCTGCAGGCATTGTACAGGAAAGGGTAAAGACGGAGTAGTAATTAACTCTTTATTCATGTCATCAGGACCAAGAGGTCTTATGTCAAATGTTCTTGGAGAAAGAAAGTGTACAAGGTTTAAACCTTTACATATCTTTGATTTTATACTTTAGAAAACATAGTGTGAAAATAGGAATTTGCTTTTAGCAATCAATTTCTTATTTTCCCCGGAATATTGTCTCTGACATTGAATTTTTTTCAAGATGTTGTCATTTGAATTGTTGTCTGTAGCTTCTTTCAATTTTGACCAGTCTAAAATTAGGCAGCTAGGAAAGGTTTAAAGTAGCTATAAACCACGCGATTTTTTAAAAAGAGAATATAACTTTGAACTTTAAACTTTATTTAATGGCGAAATTCGGCAAAGTTAATTGCCTTTGGCCATAACAAATAAGTAAATATGATAAAACATATACATATACAGTGTAACAATACAATACATTCAATATTTATCAAAAAATATTTCTAACGTGGATATCGAGTTCCCAGCAAATTTAAAATACTTGTAGTCTCATAAGTAGATCTATTTGGTAGAAGAAATATCTAATATTATTTTTATTATAGGGATGAGTGTATTTTTCACTGCGTTTATTGGAGTATAAAGTGCAATTGCCTTAGCACATGGCAAATAACGCCCGTAGGGCGTTATGTTTAAGCCATGTGCTAAGGCAATTGCACTTTATACTCCAATAAACGCAGTGAAAAATACACTCGGCCCATATAATTGCAATACGTCTATTTTAAAATCCGAAACGGATAGAGAGATGAAAATTAAAAAAAAAAAAATAAACGAACTGTGGGCGGAGTTACTTTTCTTTGACAGGCGTATGGATACATTGACAGAGTTTATCGCTCGAGTCATTGTAATGGCGGACATTTTATTTCGTCGCTTGGGTTTTTTGAAATGGAAATTCGAACATTCGTTGGATTTATTTGGAATTATTATGAGGAAATACTAACTTTAAACTCTGTAAATTATGATATCTGGGTCGATAACAGTTAGAATTATGAATAGATGCTTTGTAATAGACAAGAAATATAAACCTACCACATGGACACGATGCATGCTGATGTGGCGAAGCCGATTCGACATCTCGGATTTACGGCTAATAAATGTGAGTTTTTCGAAATCTTCTTGTTTAAAACGAACATTATGATAGTTATAAGGACACTATTTGTTTTTCTATTTATTGAAAATCCATGGAAGTATAAAGGAATTCGAGGAAATCGAAATTCAAAAGGTGATGACTATAAATAGTAACAAAACAAGTTTGGTATTTCTTGGAAGTGAATTCCCAATATCGGAAATCCCTGACCTTGTTTGTTTCTATTTTTGTCGAAAATAGTTCTACCTTTTATCGAGGTATAAAGTGCTATTGATTTGATCACGTGATACGATTTGGGCCAATGAAAATACTCTATTTTGAAGTATTGCAATTATGTCGTAATAACTTTTCTGTTTTTCATCGCGCTGTGTATAAATTTCATAAGATATACTAATTTTCGTTCATTATGAGTATTCGTTATAGCATTAAAGCCTTAAACTTATTTATAACAATCCCAATACAAAATGAGCATTTCTTAAATATACTCAGATTTTTTTCAATGATATATAATCTAGATATAATCAAGTAAAATTAAAAAACCGTAAGATATAAACTAGATATAATTTGTGACTCAAAATGTATAGCAGTTCTATGCGAGATTTGAAAAAAAGAACCGCAACCCGCTAAGTAGGTGTTAAGTTCTTAGTGACGACAATTTTGTGATTTCCCGAATAAGTCGATTATGTTAATCGAAAATTGTTAGCCCATTAACAGAGTCGAAATTTTAAACTGGTCCAAACTGAAAGAAGTAGCAGACGACAATGAAAAGTTTATGTAATTTCCGATATTTTCAACTTTCTGAGTAGAAAACATGAACATGTGGCAAATAAAGAAATCGCTCGACATTTAGCGATCTAAAAATGGAAAAACCGGATAGAAATCTGCCAAAAAGGCTGTCTTAGTGAAATCAATGATATTTTCGTAATTGTGCCAGTTGGGTTAGAAAACAAAGCTAAGTAGGTCACAATATAAAATCTAAGAAAACTTTGCAGGCACTCTTCATGCTACCATTCATGCTCGAATCAACCATGAAGTTGGTTAGAATATTTATCCCTATGAAATTTTGGACAAGTTCGAAATGGGAACAGTTGGAATCAAAGTCCTAAGCCCCTAAGTCAAACGGCAAACCAGCCCTATTTCATAATCCACAAACCAGGTAATTGGTCGGAATGATTATCTGGATAAAATCTTGGGAAAAAAATGAAATTCGGTTAACGGGGCTTAAAGGCAGGTGTCGATGTCTTTGAAACTTGGAGAAGAAAAAATCTAAATACACCAAAATACACCCAAACGAGCATTTTCAATACTTAAGTATAAGTATAGAGTCTTCATGATTATCTGTTGAGTCAATGCAGGTGTGTGTGTATCTCCGTTTATTTATCGTCGCTACCGTAGCACATGCCCATATGAGCGACGCCCCCCAGAAGACGGTTAGTTGTTACGAGGGATAGTGCAAGGATACAGGACGAAACTACTGAGAGCCCCGCCTGGTTCTTTAACGTGCTCGATGGATCGTTACACGGGGCCTCGGTTTAACGTCTCATCCGAAAGACAATTAGTTAGTTAGTTGATATGGTCAGCCCAGGGCTCGAACCCGTGGTCTTGAGGTTTGAAGTCAAGTGCTGTATCAACTGAGCTAATCGGGCTGACAAAATGCAGGTTCAGAGGAAATACGTGTTATATCTGATGTCAACAACTCGATCGTTTGCATATGATCCAACTTCAACAGAAAATAACAAAGTGACAATATAAACACCCAACATCATGAATTAATGTCAAATTAAGTGGTTAGCGTAAAACTGAAATAAATGTACATATTTGTTTAAACTCTTTTGAGCGTTTTGAACTGATTTTTAGAGATCGAACACTGGCTAGCGAATATGACATCTGGTGACGTTACGATGACGTTGGTTTTGAGCGAATTCAAACTAAAAGCGTAATGTTGATTCTCTCGAGACATATCAAAAGATCAAATGTCGGGAACTGTATCAACCACATGTTCTACGTAGTTGACCTGATATGGACCAGAGTTTTTTTTCTAGAGAGTTAACTAGACAGTCAACTCAGGTAAGGCATTCAGGGCCACAATGGCCTTTCGTCGCCTACTTGAGTTAACTGTCTGTTGGTTTGGTGTCAATGAAGAATTTTCAAAATCTATGACCACAGTATGGTAAATCGTCACAAGCGGCCGTCAGGGAATCGTCACAAGGTTGCGGATAGAAGTTCAGCGTCAGGTAGGTAGTTCCTCGTCAAAATAAGCTTAAGAAAAAAAAAAAAAAAAAAAAAAAATATGATACAGATGACCGCCCGACCAGGCTGACATTTGCAGTTTATGGAATACCTAAATGTATATTTTCTTTGTAACTTGCAAGAGTCATATTTCCTTATACTCGATCCTTTTGACATTCTTTCCGACATTGTACAATAGCCGGCGTGATATGTTTCCCCCATCCGTGTTGGCACTAGATAAAAAGAGCAGATCGCGTCTGTCAATAAAACATCGATTGCCCAATCAAATTATCAGTTTAGACCGGAAGTGAAGAGGTTGCTTATTTGTCAAACGACGTAACTCATTCAAATGTAAGTATGACGTTTAGGATTTTAGCCAACGATTTACGTTTGGTTTAATGCCCCTTAGGATTTTTGAAAAAATATCATTTTACATATATCCTCAGCCAAACGTCAAACTGTCATATCGGGGGATAGGATGGGAAGCAGTGGTCTATTAATTGTTCGGGACGAATGTTGATATGATAATCGAAAGGGCGTGGCTATGTATATCTGCATAGTTAACGGATCGCTGACCACGCCCCCTGACTCTAACAGGGAGTTCCACTTCGATGAAGAAAAACAGCTTTATTGTGCAAACATCATGGCCAGTAATACGTAACAAAAATGGTTAGGTGGCGACTTAAACGTCTTAGCTTGTTCAAGCCGTTGTTACGACGATTTAGTCGCCACCTAACATAACTGCTTAAAATAAACATCGGCCAATTTTGGAGTTCAAAGTTCACTTCATATCTATATGAACGTTTTGATTGGTCTAGTGATTCTTTGATTGACATGCCGATCGGTCAGTTATGCGATATCATTGGAATCTTTTAAATCTGTCTTTAAATCTTATGCAACTACCAATTCTCTATCCACCCAACCCCCACATTTTTTACAATATTATACTTATTGCACAACAGAAAGACTGCAAATATTGAAAACAAAAGGTTATCCTATATCGATAACCTATTTGCTTTGCGAAAATACCTTTAACCCATTCCAACACAAGAAAATTTTAGACTGGTCCAAATTGAAAGAAGCTGCAGACGACAATTTCAATGGAATTTTAATTTTTTTCGTCTTTTGGGATAGAAAACATTGTGGATAATGAAGAAATTGCTTGTGACAAGCAATTTCTTCATTGTCTACAATGTTTTCCAAAGCTTTGTTCTTGTGGGGCGTAAAAAGGAGGGCTTGAGTTGGAATGGGTTAAAGGACAAACTTGAGTAAATTTTCATCGTTGAGCCCCCCAACTTTCGCGAGTTTAATTTATAGACCATTGATTGTGTCCTTTTTACAGTTTAGTTTGAAATTTTATGATCAAATGTGGTTTTACAACAATGAATAAATTAGCGTGTGTATTGCATAATATCACAGATGTTATGATTTACCAAACACAACATGGAGTCGAGCAATGATCGGCTTGCAATTCTCGCGCAGTGTAATCAGTAAATGTTACGTCTGTTTTCGTGGATCAGTTGAAGTGATATGAAATATTTTGAGTGTGATATCTATCAATTTTTTTCTGTTTCGGTATCGCTCTTTTATAGCATCATTACAATTTACTTAACCCATTCCAACTCAGCAAAATTTTAGACTGGTCCAAATTGAAAGAAGCTGCAGAAGACAATTTCAAGTTGATGGAAATTTGATTTTTTCTGTCTTTTTGGATAGAAAACATTGTTGATAATGAAGAAATTGCTTGACACAAGCAATTTCTTCATTTTCCACAATGTTTTCCAAAGCATTTTTATTGAGGGGCGTAAAGAGGAGGGATTGAGTTGGAATGGGTTAAGTGTCATTTTAATACATATTAATTAGTATCGACTTTTTTTTATTATTATTATTTTTTCGTTTATAACTATGTGATATACAGAGTGACCAGTGTTGGTTTTTCTTGTGAACGGACTTCTCCCGCTCTAGATAATATAATATTCAAGATCATTCTGTAATCTTAAAAAAAAACATACACACACAAAACTGTAAAAAAAAATGGGGCGGTGCGGTGATTTGAGAGATGCATTTGCTTTGAAAAAATTTGGACTCTACCACGACAACCCATCAATGTTCGTAAATGCACAGGTAAGCCTTTTAAGCAACTGCTAGGTGACAACATTTTACGCTGGTCCAGACTGAAAGAAGTTGCAGACGACAATTTTAGCTGATGTAATTTAAAGAATTGTCACAAGTAAATTCTTCTTTTTTCCCAATATTTTCCAAAGCATTTCTCTCGAGGATCGTCAAAAAGCGTCATTCTGTGGTAATGGAATAAACCAAAAGAGTAGATAATCAAAATGGAAAATATTTCTAACATATTATTTGCCCAGTAATAGACAATATAAATGAGTGTATCAATATGAATAAAACTGAATGAATAAACAACTGTTAATTGAAAGAAGATGCAGGTGATAATTAGAAAAGGCTATTAATTGAAACACAAGTATTAAACTGGGGAAGAACATTGTGAGAAAATATGGATTTTTATGTTTCTTTTTGTTAAAAGCAATTTCATTTTCCCTTCAATATTTTTTTCATGTCTATCTTTACTGAGCACGTCAAGGTAATGGATTAACAGTATAATATTTATTTGCGACAGGTTTTCAGTTGAAATGTGTTTAACCCATTACCAAACAATAAAGTTCTAGACTAGTCTGAATTGAAAGAAGTTGCAAACGACAAGTTTAACTTTATGAAGTTATTTTTTTCCAACACTCTGGGTAGAAAACGTTGTGTAAAATGATGAAATTGCTTGTGACAAGCAATTTTTTCACGTTACACAATGTTTTCCGAATCGTTTTTCTTTATGGGTATCAAAAAGTGTCATTGGGTGGGAATGAATGAATATAACTTTACAACGCTTTCAGAATTTCAAGAAAATTTTCTTTTGACAGACCGTGGCCAATAGCGCAGTTGGTAGCGTGTCGATCTCCTAATCATTGGGGTCCGATCCCCGGTCGCGGCAAATATCCTAACCGACAAGCCTGAGTGGGTTGAGCAGCTGGAGGCTCGGAAACGGTGTAGTGGTAGTGGTAGTACCGGTTTGAAAATACCGGGAATTCATGTTCCAGCGGTGTAAAAAATCCTTTCAAACAAACAAAATTTTCTTTTGACCATTTAAATTCATGTTGTCATTTGTATTACCTACTTGTGGTTTAATGTCAATGTGTTATGGAAATATATGGGCGAATCACACCCCAACACAATATTTTAAACTGGTCCATCTCGACAGAAGTTGCAGACGACATTTTATAATTGATATAGTTTCAAAAATATTTTTCTTTTGATACAAGCAATGTCTTCGTTTTCCACTATGTTTTCCAGAGATTATTTCTTGATGGAGTAAAATTGCGGGATTGCATTGGAACAGGTTAATTATTAAATTGAATTAACTAAATATCAATGGAATATAAATTTACAGAAATATTTCCAGTAGGGTAGGGTAGACTTCCAACGACTCCATTGGTATAATTTTACATTTCCAGTGTTTCAAGCCGGTTGTTTACCTTATATGGAGTGGGTTTTGGGCACTGTTTTTCTTCTCCATGTTGATGTTGGACAGTTACTATGAGAGGGATGTCGGAGCAGAGTACCTCGAGTTTCTAACAAACCTTACATACATCTTCCAGACCTCGACATTACTGCTGGATTTTACAGTAGCTTTGTATGTTTATATCAATAGACAGGACATTAGAGATGGTAATTAACCCTTGCCTGTTTTGCAGCGTTTTGGAAAAACTGTCCAATTTCGAACGTTTTGCAGACGAAAATTTAAAGTGGGTTTAATTTGAAAAATAACCAGTCAATAGGATAGAAAATATTGTATATAAGGGGATATTGCTTGCTACAAGCAGTTTTTTCTTTTTCTACAATGTTTTCTCAATTGAAATTTAAATGTGCGTTTTTAAAAGCCAGGAATTGAACAGGAATGAAAATTATTATACTAGACTTACCTCTACCAATGAACCTCGATAAACTTAAAGCTGTTGAACTTAGTGTACTGGCAATCATAAAGAAAAAAAAAAGTTAATCATTCATTGATGTAGACGGGAAATCGATTCAAAACAAGCAGGGCGGAACGGCTCGGTTATATCACTAAGAGAAATCGATGTTTGATTATGCAATGAACCTTCACACGCAATACTTTTTTTCATTTGTTGCTTTTTTTATTCACAATTCAAAGCTCCGAAAGTGACAGCTCGACCATAGCGCCAAAATTGAATCAGTGTGTGTTAGGAATATAGTATACATAGGCCGTCGCGATTTGCATGTTACCCCTTTCCTGTTTTGCAATATTTTAGACCCGTCCAAATTCAATGGTTTTGCAGTTGAAAATTCAAATGTGGATTTAATTTGAAAAATAATCATTCAATAAGGTAGAAAATATTGTGGAAAAATAAGAAATTGCTTGTTACAAGCAATTTCTTCTTTTTCTACAATGTTTTCTTAATCATAAAATCACAGGGACGTAGAAACCAGGGATTGAATAAGAAAAGGTTAAATCAGAATGTAAGGCTCAATGGTAATATGAGATCATATGATAACAAGGGTATATGTACAAGGTGATGAAAGAATGTGATCGTAAGACAAAATGTAGCGTTCTTGCCATCGTAGTCTCATTAGATTAACCCATTCTCACACAATCATTACTTTTGACGTCCCTCAAGATCAAAACATTTGAAAATATTGTGGGCATAGAAGAAATTGCTTTTTTTCAAGCAATTTCTTCCATGTCCACAATGTTTCTACCCTAAAAGAATTTCACCGACCTTAAATTGTCGTCTGCATTTTCTTAAAATTTGGACCAGTCTATAATTTTGTCGACGTGGGAATGAGTGAAACATACGTGCATATTATTTGGTACTATTTTTATTTTATATGCAATATGGTCCTTTAAGCAGTAACTAACGTGTCTGGCAAAAGATTTGCAGAAAAGCGTATAAATAGTTCCTTTCCCGTGTGGTGGATAGGGACCTTTTCAAAGCCAACTTCTTAATAATAATAATAAAAAAAAAAAAAAAAAAAAAAAAAACAAGAGATGAAGGGAATGATTGTTTTTGTTTTCATTGAGGTATGAACCGAATAAAACTAATCACACTGTATGAGTACGCGAATTAGGCTTGTGGGTTATACCTCCATGAAAACAAAAAATATTCTCTTCATTTCGCATAGTTTAATAGCATCAAGAGAAAAAGGCAAAAACTGTGATACCATTTTGCATGGGACTATTTTTAGTGGAATCATACAAAATAGCTGCGTGCCGAAAATTTGGTACATGGAGTTATGAATATTTTTTTTCAGAACGCCCGTTTTGATAGACGAAACTAAAAATTAGATATTTATGTTGTAGTCATCTTTAAGTCAAAATCCACCGTACGGTAGAAAAGTGGTCATATATTGGCTCACCATCGTTAAGTCATAAATTCCAGTTCTTGTTGGCTGTCTTGCTCTCTTGACCTTACTTTCGTGCTCTCGCCTTTGTACTGGGTTGTTCCTGTTTTATCGACGGATTATCCTTCTTGCAGGCCTTTCCGCGACTTTGCTGTCAAATTCTCGCGGTTTTTATAGCGAAGGGGAACTCCCTGTCGAAGCTAGGTGGGCGGGACTAGCGCTACGTTAATTTTTGATTCTAGAACAAAAATTGTTTGTTTTTGTTTGTTTTTGACTTTGCTAATTTGTAAAATTCCAACATGTTAGATCGGTGTCATCGTCAAATATACAACATCATCACACAAACCTAGCCGAACTTGATAATTTTGACTTGTCTGACGATCAAGGACATTTCCGGCGATCCACAAAACAGATAGCCGAAAGAGACATTAGACCAAGCAGAAGTCAACTAGAGGTGGAAATTATATGAGCCTGTGCGTGACATTTCCAAACATTTCGCGTGTGCGTGACTCGCACATATTGAGCACCCTGGACAGCCATTCGGGGCAAGTAGAACATTCGCTGATTGTTTAAAGAAGTTTTGGGTCAGGATCTATCTACAGAGCGCAGAGTTAAGAATCTGATCAGACTGTGCGGATGCACAGGCTGATCTTAGTCTTTACTTGGCGCACATGCGTAATGGTTGGGAATGTCACGCACGCGCTCATATAATATTCACATTTTTGGGTTGTCACCCTGTTCAATCTGCACTGTTTGACAGGGTCGATACTTTTCGTACTCCCAATAACGACATTTTTTTCTTTTTCCATTTTTTAATGGTCGAACGTCGTCGAAAGGCCTTAAAGCTCTAAACTACGATACGATGTTTGAATCATTCCTTTTCAGACTGGTCCAAATTTAAGGAGGTCGCAGAAGAAAAAACAAAAAATGGACTAAATTGAAAAAAAAATATTTGAGGTAGAAAACATCGTGAGAAAAGAAGAAATTGCTTGTTACAAGAAATCTATTCTCTTCCAACAATGAAGCGAAAGCTACAATTCTTCAGCGCGTAAAAATGCGAGATTGTATTGAGATGGATTAACCCATTCCCATACAATGACGCTTTTGGACTCCCCTGAAGAGAACCAATTGGGGAAAGCAATATATAAAATAAAGAAATTGCTTGTACATGTAACAAGCAGTTTCTTCATTTTCCATTATGTTTTCAACCCAGAGAGATGAAAACTCTAAAATTTCATTAACTTGCAACTCCTTTAAATTTGGACCAGTCTAAAATTTTGTTGTCTGGTAATGGGTTAGGTCGATCACGCACGATTTTTTTTAATATCTACTTTCAGGGAAATCAAAAGAGATGGAATGGTATATAAAAATTCAATGGGTTATGTTTAACGTCACGAACACAGCGTCCTTGATGGTATCGATCGGATACTATACAGCACTAGATCCAGGTAAGCACAGACCAAAATAAGAAACACATATCTTTCTCTTTTTGCCTCAGAGTATCCGATCTATAAAGTCCATCTTCCTAAGTAAATTGACTAAAGTATTTTTGTTTGTGTGTTTTGGCTTTAATAATTTTGCTATCTATGTAGAAAACATTGTTGATATTCGACATGAAGAAATTGCTGGTATTCTATACATTTCTTATAATTTATTGCCCTTAAGCAAAACAAATATTTTAGAAGTTATGAGTAAATGTTTATCATTCTTCTATGTGAGCAAGTATACAAAACAGGTGCGTGCTAAAAATTATTTTCGTGGAAGAATAAAAATAATAGCCAATCAAAACGCTTGAACCTTGATAGACGAAACTGGTAAAGGAGAAGATAAATACTTGAAGAAATACAGATTTCTTTTTCATTTGATGATATTTTTTAAATGAATAATGCTAGACTTGTAATAATGGAATATTATGACACAATAGCGATACATCTTGAATTTTCTTCT
This sequence comes from Fragum fragum, assembly GCA_946902895.1. NCBI lineage: Eukaryota > Metazoa > Mollusca > Bivalvia > Cardiida > Cardiidae > Fragum > Fragum fragum. The sequence continues at coordinate 42,350,926 of OX336371.1, forward strand.
CGCTACGGAGGAAAATTTGGTATTCTACTTGACCTTCGATCTCGTGAAATATCAAAATATTCCCCCACAGCTCATCACAAATACAAGATGTTGCATCGCTATCGAAACATAATTCTTTTTCCAGTATTTAGCCATGGAAGCATCAACACACACCTACTGAATAGTGTCCACACTTTACTGAACATTTTATTTTGTGCCAAACCTGTACAGATCCCTCACTTCTACCAGCCTATGATCTATGGACTCGGATACATCTTATTTACCGTGATATATCACCTGTCCGGAGCGGACCCGGTGTATGAGCCTTTAGACTGGAGCAAGCCAAAAGACACTGGGATAGGGACTGCATTAGCTATTTTTGTTTGTGTTCCCATAGTGCATACATTTGTCTTCGCTCTGCACACTGTCCGAGTGTATGTTTCGAATAGCGGATGTTGCAAGTCTAGGGTGGAGCCCGAAAGAATGAATATCATAGAATCTTCGTCTTCAAGGTCGGAATCGAAATACTAATCTGATCGGGTTTTTTTTTATTATTATTACCTATTTCATTTTTTTGAGCGAAAGTGTTTTTTATGAGATACCTTTTATCAAACGATCATCATAATTTATTTCTGTTCATCATTCAATTCAACTAAGCGTCCTGTTGTTGGTTCTCATTGACCCATACCGGTGAGACGAGTCTAATATATTAACATCAAACGGTTTTGTGAGCATTATTCCAAAGAAGGTATTATCTTATTTGAGACCAGATTGGCGTGATCGTCATGTTTCTAGTGTACAATCTGTTCAGTGAAGAACATCGTAAGAAAATTAATAAACGAAACGTATATTTTTGGCAAATGGCTTTGTAAAATAAAGAGTATTCTGGTTCGAAATATTTACTAAATTTAGAAATAGTCTGGTTTGACGAATTTTAAATGCGATTAGGAACGAAAATGATACAAATAATGTTTTCTTTGCGACCCCATGTTGCCTTGTATGTTATTGTTTGGTTGACATTCTTTGAAGCAGAAGAATTGTACTTTCAATTTAGTGAATGTTATGTTCTTTTTTTAATCACATGAAAATAAATAATCCAAGGCACGACATTTGTAGAAATTTGTGTGTTTGTGAAAGATAAAACATCTCGAGGTAAATCAAAGTGCCGTCCGCACTGTAATTGGTCGTCACTGAGAAATTGGACATATCGTTGCATTCCGACTTTAGAATTAGGGTAAAACAACTTTAATTTCTATAACTTTCACAACACGTAGGTTCTATCCTAGTGTATGATATTTCCGTGAATGTTAATTAGAACTAATATCATTTTACTCGAACGTAAGACCTTGATGCAACATGGGTACCGACAAAAAAGCAACTTTTTGTGAAAACTAAATTTTCAAAAATTCTCGATTGTTAAATAGTCATGGTTAGATCATCCATGCAAGCTTTTTTTATAAAGCCAAAACAGAAACATTATGGAAATATGATAACTTAAGTTTAAGAGCAAATGCTGACAGCAGGTTCATGATATTTCAAAACTCTCTCTTTTTCTGGGCAGAAATTAACAAGTTCCTAAACAGCGCTGATTATAAACAAAGGAAAAAACAATTGATACTATTCTTTGGGCGAATTCTTTAGACAGCTTGAAAGCATAATAATCAAATTTGCTCTCCAGAAGAACTTTCAGTACTTTGATTAACTTATGGCTGGAAAATAATTGAGTGGCAGTATCATCTTTGTTTACACCTCGATATGATTGAAAGAAAGGGTTGATTAGATGCGTTCATCACTAGCGGAAAATCCTTGAAGCATTCTTTAAAGCGTGTGACCGTCCAGTTTTCCTTTACTCCTTTTGATAATTCTTAACTGTAAAATGAAATGATTTTTTTCTGTTTTCCCGTCAGAATATACGTCCAGTTGGGCTAAAGGCAATTTTGGTAAATTGCAGCGACACAATCTTGAGTTTATGGTTATATAAATTGGTCTACGACCAATTAAAAGTAAACTTAAAAAAAAAAAAACCCGAACATCTCAGAGTAGTTAACCATCGACTGTAACCTTATTGTTGTAGATGCGGATAAAGACCACTTGGGCATACGTTTTAGTTGTACAAGCGGATAAATTCTACTCAGAAACAAAATTTTGAAAAACAGGAAAGGGTTAAACCAAACATTTATTCACTGTGACATATAATGCGCAACAAGAGCGATTCGACAACACTCGTCTGAAAATTGTATTATTACAATTTACTTCTAAATTGTAAATTCGTTCATATATTTTTTTCATTATTTTTTTTCAATAGTATTATAGTTCTGATATCTCCCAAGAGGAGCTCAACAGCCCATCATTATGTGTTATACGTTGAATAATAGAAAGCGATCGCCACATAAATTGACCAATCGCGGCTGTCAACCAAACATAAAAAAGCTTAACATAACTGGCGGCCATTAACGGTATTCAAAGTTAACTTCCAGTCTAAACGAATGCTTTCGTTGGTCGACTGCATATCAGATCGATAGCCACAACCAGTTACAAATTTCGTCCCCTTTATTTCTCTATTATCGAGAGATGAAGGACTCTGCGTAACATGAGAAAGGATGTTTGCCGAGCAGCAATTTTATGGTTGCGCATTAAAACACATACACTGTAATAGCAATGCTCCAGACAAGAGAACAACGGTGAACCGTATTTGCAAATCAACCAGCAGATGATAACTAGCTTCGAGGCCAAATCCTATGACAACTGTGTATTAACTAACTTCTTTGTGAATATTACAGCAAGGCAGCATCGTTTAAGATCAGACTGTAGCTTATGAAGGCTTATCTTTAGCTTTGCTGTTTACCTTGCAGAAACATCCTGGCGAAAACAATTTTTGTGATACAAAGTATGTGAACCTGTTTTGAAGGGGGTTTAAAGCTACTTTTAACAACTTTTCAGTCATATCTCGGCGACTGGAGCACCTAACAATGGATTCCTGGTATATCTCGCCCCAGTACCACCATTTTATCCTTTTCTATCCCACTTGGGTTTACGATTATCGACCCATTAGTAAGAGACAAATGTTAGAAAGGGTATGTGCCGCCACCGGGGATCGAACCCATGGCACCCCATGATTGAAGATTGGGAGTCTGAAGCGCATCAACTGCGCTATGGCGGCGGCGTATATGAACCTGTGCTGTTAGTTCCAGCAACTTCACAGACATGCCCGTAAAGATAAAAATACTAAGTGACATTGACGGATCTCTGACCACGCCCACTGACCTCCGACATGGCAGTTTGACTGAGAATTCAAATTACAATATTTTGTAAAATACATGGCCAGGGTTATTAAGTAAGAGGAAAATCGTTAGTGAGCGACCTAAATGCAGATTGATCAAACTTAAGTTACGATACTTAAGTCGCCTCAAACAAGAAAAAAGTTTTAAATATAACTCGGAGTTCAACATAATATTTATGGTCTAAACGATCGCTTTGACTCTTTAATCGACCCATTCCCACACAATACCTCCTTTTTACGTCCCTAAAGAAAAACTTTGGAAACATTGTTAAAAATGAAGAAATTGCTTATATCAATTGGAGTCAATGGGATGGGCCAAATGAGTCAATGGGTGGGGCCAGAGATTGGTTAATTGAAGGAAGTTGCTAAAGGCAATTTGCAGTCGACGAAATTTTAAAAGGTAGATTTTTCTTAATAGGCGTTAAAAAGCGAGATTTTGTGGGAATATGTTTGACGTAGTTAGCGCGTTAGATTATTATTCGAGACAGTCCGTCAGCGTTTACAATTCGTTTGCTACATGGCGGACTACTGTACATACATGTCTTCTTTACCAACAAATGTATGATTAAGTTTAAAGTTTACTGGGAAAATGAAATTAGTCACCGATTTTCAGAGAGTTTATTCATATTCATCCCACGCCTGATCGGTGTGTAAGTGTGAAAAAGTTGTAACTGCCTATTAATTTATATTTAGTTACACCTTTTTCGCAATGACCCATAGAAGTGAGATCCTTCATGTCTACCAACCTATGATATACTGATACAACTTTTTCTCTCTGATATATTTAGGGATCGGACCAAGTATACGAGCCTCAAGACTTCAGTAGGCATTTTCCGACCAATCTTGTCTCTTCACTGCCTGTAGTTATTGGTAATTATATCATCCGTTCAGTTGTTATATTCTCTCCGAATAAATTCAGAGCATATTTTCAAAAACTGCTGCAACAGCTTTAGAGCAGAACACGAATGGAGAGATAGCTATCAGGCTCACAGGGTCAACAAGTATCGTAGAGCTACGAAAAGCCAGACACCTCAGACACAATATGCGTACTAAACACAACAGACTGTTACTGTGTTTATGAATTGATAAACAGGTTAATGTATTCACTAACAATGAATAGTTGCAGATTTTGACGAAATCTTAAAACAAGAGGCCGGAAATGGCCTGTATTGCTCCAATTGCTCAAAGGCTGCGTAAGACGTCAGATGAAAAATCAATACCCTCATATTTATGTATTCTAAGGAAAACAGTTCGAGAATTAAAACCACAAAATTTCATAATTTAAGTCAAGTTCACAGTTTAGGGATTAACTTGGCTCAAAATTAAAGGTAGTTCTCTTCTTGCTTTTAGTGCATCCAGTTCTCGACCTATTCAGATTTCAGATAATAGATCAATGCTAAAGACTTTACTTGGTGTCCAATGAAAGATGATCATTTCCAGGCCTCCTAGCAGGCAAAAACAAAAATTATTTTTTATAAAGGTTGCAATGTATGAAAATAAAGGTCTTTTAGTGTAAAATATGACAAAATAAAGAGTAAATAAAGGCTATTCTTTGTCAAATTCTCATGTCTTCATAAAACCGACAGTGATACCAAAGTCATTTTTTGGTGTTATATACTGTTTGAATTATGCTATATAATACATACCTTACTTAATGTGTATACATATTTTCTGTTTAACTACACACATAAGAAGGGAAAATGCAAAACAAAATCAATTACTTGCTTTAAGCTAGCACAGCAACCAGTCAGGGCAAATATAAAGGTTTTGAGTGAGAATTACAGGCTATTTTGATGTTTAAAGAATTTTCTAGGGAAATGTAAAGGTTTTAAAGGTTTGCACTGAAATTAAAGATTTTTAAAGGTTTACCTGGAAGGCTTGCTTTTCTCAACCCCTTTTTTTCCCCCAGAAAATACACCTCCAGTATTCATAATTCACCATTATCAGTTAAAAACTCAAAGGTCAAAGTAAATTTCAAAGGCTGTGAACAATCGAAGATGATCAAGAGCCGTAAGATATGGTTTATGATCCCCAAACTAGTGCTTATCATATAAACGATGAATCTTGATAAATGTGAACATATGTCATTAACCAGTTCCTGTACAAATCCAGGATTTTACGACACTGATATTTAATATTTGAGAAAATCATAGTGGAAAAAGAAGAAATTGCTTGTAACAAGCAATTTCTCCTTTTCCCACAATATTTTCTACTTCATAGAATGGTATCATTTCTATTGTCGTCTTTAACCTCTTCAAATTTGGACTAGTCTTAATTTTCAAACAAGAGGCCCATGAGGGTCTGAGACGCTCTACTGGTTATCAAGTTTTCTGTTAAAGAAATCTGATATTTAAGGAAGTTAATTACTCAAAGAAGAATGCATAAAAAAAAAACAGGACTTTATCCCCTTTATTTTTTTGAGCAACAATCCTCAAGGCCCCTTTTCCCATGTTTCATGACGGATCCACTCCATTTCCAAAAGAAAGTTACCTTATGACCCTACAATCATTCTGTGAATATTTCATTAGAATCTGACAATAATTGTCGACTTTATCACAAAAACAGGATTGTTTTAAATGAAAATCAATAAGGCCCCTTTTCCTGTGTTTTCTGATGGATCAATTTCATTCCAAAAGGAACTTTCCTTAAACCCAACAATTGTCCTGTGAAATTGAAAAGACAATTTGATAATGATTGTGATCTACATCACATACACAAGAATGTTTTGAATGATAATCTGTAAGGCCCCTTTTCCTGTGTTTCGAATGCCACAATTATTCCATGCATCTTTGAAGAGAATCCAATAAAACTGTTGACTTTATTGTGTTAACAAAGATATTAAATTCAAGTTCTCATAAGGCCCCTTTTCCCATGATATTTTACAGTTGGTTTTATCATTCTGTGAAAGTTAAAAGTGAATCCGATGAAATATTGGGAGTTCATTATGTTTACTAGAATATTTAAGAAAAAAATCATATGGCCCCTTTTTACATGATACTTGATGGATTGAAAGGTCCCTTTTCTTGTGTCACTTAAGCAATCAGACCTAATTTACAAAGGAACAATCCAAATGATGGTACAATCATTCTATTAAAGTTTGAAGAGATTCTGATAAAGACTGAGGGTATTGTTGTGTTTATGAGGATTTGGTAATAATTTTTTATACAGCCCCTTTTCCTATGATACTAGACAGATCAGGCCCAATTTGGAAATAAACAATCCTTATGATGGTACAAACATTCTGTGAAAGTTTGAACAGAATCTGATGAAAGCTCTGGACTTGGTTACAAGGATTATAGATAAAATTCTCAAAAGGCCCCTTTTCCCATGATACTAGACAGATCACGCCTAATTTGAGAAGAAAGAATCCTCATGATGGAATAATCATTCTGTGAAAGTTTTAACAGAATCTGATGAAAACTGTTGACTTTATTTTGGTACAATGATTTTAAAATCAAATTTCATAATGCTCCTTTTCCTGTGATACTTGACGGATCAGGTCTAATGCAAACATCAACAATCATTATTATTGTACAATTATTCTGTGAATGTTTGAAGGAAATCCGATGAAAGCTGTGGACTTGGTAATAAGGATTTATAATTGAAATTTTCATAAGGCCCCTTTTCCTGTGTTTCTTGACAGTTCAAACCCTGTTATGAAAAGAATGATAGTTATGACCTTCCAATCATTCTGTGAAAGTTTCAACAAAATCTGATCAAAGCTGTGGGCTTCATTGTGTTAACAGGGTTTTATTAATTGAATTTTCATATAGCCCCTTTTCCCATGTCACTAAATGGATCTGAACCAATTCCAAAGGGAACTCTTCTTACAAAAGTATAATTTTCTGTTTGAGTATAAAGACAACCCCATCTCATCTGTGGACTTACAAGCATTAATTAAGATTCTTTTAATTGAATTTTCCTAAGGCCCCTTTTCCTATGTTTCTCAATGGATCAGACCCAATTTGAAAGGAATAATCCTTATGATGGTACAATCATTATATGAAAGTTTGAAGTCAATCAGGTGAAATCTAGGGCCATTATGTGTTAACTAAGATTTTTTTAATAAATTTTCATAGGGCCCCTTTTCCCATGAAACTTGATGGATCAAACCTACTTCCGAAAGGAACAATCCATTAGATGTAATTATCATTCTGGGAATGTTTGAAGAGAATTTGTTGAAAACTATGGACTCTATTGTGTTAACGAGGACTTTTTCAATCCAGTTTTTATCGGGCCCCTTTTTCCCGTGGTCCTTGACTGATCATACCAAATTTCGAAAGGAACAATCCTTATGATAGTACAATCATTCTGTGAAAGTTTAAATACAATCTGATGAAAACTGTAGACTTTAAAGTGTTAACGAGGATTTTTTAATTAAATTTTTAAAAGGCCCCTTTTCCGTGTTTCTTGACAGATCAGACCCATTTTCGAAAAGAACAATCCTAATGATGGTACAATCATTCTGAAAAGTTTGAAGAGAATCCAATGAAAACTGAGGACTCTATCGCGTAAACGAGGATTTTTAATGGAGTTTTTAATTGAATTTTCTTAAGGCCCCTTTTCCCATGTTTCTTGACTGATCATACCCAATTTCCAAAGGATCGATCCTGATGTTGGTACAATCATTCTGTGAAAGTTTGAAGAGAATCCAATGAAAACTGTGGACTCTATCGCGTAAACGAGGATTTTTAATGGAATTTTAATTAAATTTTCATAAGGCCCCTTTTCCCATGTTTCTTGACGGATCATACCAAATTTCGATAGGAACAATCCTTATGATGGTACAATCATTCTGTGAAAGTTTGAAGAGAATCCGATGAAAACTATGGACTTTATCACGTAAACGAAGATTTTTTAATTAAGTTTTAATTAGGCCCCTTTTCCCGTGTTTCTTGACGGATCTGATCCAATTTCGAAAAGAACAATCCTAATGATGGTACAATCATTCTGAAAAGTTTGAAGAGAATCCAATGAAAACTGTGGACTCTATCGCGTAAACGAGGATTTTTAATGGAGTTTTTAATTGAATTTTCTTAAGGCCCCTTTTCCCATGTTTCTTGACTGATCATACCCAATTTCGAAAGGAACTATCCTTATGATGGTACAATCATTCTGAGAAAATTTAAAGAGAATCAGATGAAAACTGTGGACTCTATCGCGTAAATGAGGATTTTTAATTGAATTTTTAACTAAATTTCCATTTATCCCCTTTTCCCGTGTTTCTTGACGGATCATACCCATTTTCGAAAGGAACGATCCTTATGATGGTACAATCATTCTGTGAAAGTTTGAAGAGAATCCGATGAAAACTGTGGACTTTATCGCGTAAACGAAGATTTTTTAATTAAGTTTTAATTAGGCCCCTTTTCCCGTGTTTCTTGACGGATCTGACCCAATTTCGAAAGGAACGATCCTTATGATGGTACAATCATTCTGTGAAAGTTTGAAGAGAATCCGATGAAAACTGTGGACTTTATTGCGTAAACAAGGAAAAGTTTAACGGACGGTCGTACGGATAGACGCATGGACGTCGGACGGGAAAAAGCCATCGCTATAGCTCTAGTGGCCTTCGGCCAGTAGAGCTAAAAACAAGAAAGGGTTTAGTGCCCTTTTCTTTTTGCCACTGTTTTTTCATAAATATGATGTAAAGAGTATAATCGTCCAATTATGGCCAGTTAATTTGAAAATATGAGCATTTACATTACAGTATGGAAATAGGCTAAAACATTGCCTTTTTTGGCCAAGTTGGCCATATTTTAATATATCTTTACTGTCAAATCAACACATATTTCAGGGTTCTGCTTGGTTCAGTGTGCTAGGTACAGTAGTTAGGATAGAAATCTCTTAGTCTGAGAGACTTCGAGGGTTATGAAATTGAGTTCTAACTGCGCTACTGGTCACATTAGTATGTCCTTGGTAAAGGCATTCAGAGTCGAGCCTAGTACTAGGATACCAAGGAAGCACATGAATGTAGCACTAATGAAATATTGTCCAAAACAGGTTAACAATCCATTCAATTAATCATCCCCAGTTTGAACTTATCCCTCTATCCCACCATTTACTCTGTTGGTCGTCACATGATGATTTGACAATCAGTTTTACACCTCAGTAAACAAACATTTTTAAGGCAAGATTGATTTGTTAAGGCACATCACTCGGTCTTTTCAGCCTTTCTTGATCTGTACTGTTTTAAAACAAACTGAATTAGTTCTGTCTCTTTTAAATAGATCACAACTAGTGTCATAACACCAAAAACTGCACCAACAGCAATGTGAAACAATCGGAACAATATTCCTTTATCACAGCAAGTAATCTTCTGAAAAAAAAGACAAAGATTTGAACCAAACATAATTTACATACCACTTCAAAAAACCATTGTGGACAATGAAGAAATTATTGTAGCCAACAATTTCTTCATTATGCCAATGTTTTCTGTCCTGAAAGACAAAGATTTTTCAATTTCACTAACTAAGAATTTCTTTCAAATTCGAACATTCTGTAAATTTTGACATCAGGTAATGGAATAAGAGGGTAAGAAAGTAATATCAGCTTATATAAGCTAACAAGTACAAAAAAAACGTCTTTAGACAAAATCTTTCTTTAACATTGTTCTTTGACCTATGTGACCTTCTTCAGTCCCAAGCCGAATTACTAGAGCATTGATGAAACTTTCAAACAAAGTCCATCTATACCTTCACCGATGTGACTTTAAATCAAAAGAGCACTTCCTTTTGGTCATTTGGTAACATTTGCATTTGGTTTTCATGACAAAAATTAGTGATATATACTCGAGCATAATTACAATTCAGCCTTCAAGGCAATTTTTTTTTCAAGTCTCATGCACTCTTTTTTTTTTACAACCCTGTAGAAAACAAAGAAATTGCTTGTTACATGCAGTTTCTTCATTTGCCATATTGTTTTTTAACAGCAAGATAGAGACATTTAAAATTCTATCAACTTGAATTTGTTGTCTGCAACTTCTTACAATTATGACAACTCTAAAATTTGTAAACTGTTAAACTGTTAAGATATTTAGTAATGATGTGATAGAATTCTTACCATGGAAATGGTTGTCAATGTAAAAGACAGTAACAAAGTAATCACTACAAATCTTGCTGGAATTATGCCTTGCAATGGATGATAAGAACTACCTTTGAAGTAATTCTGGATGAAATAAACACTGCAAGAGAGGTAGAGAACTAAATTTTAGAAACACTGTTCGACAGCATATTTGCTCATTACTGTATATATTTTACAGCTTTTCAGCTGTTGCCACCATATAAAACTGGATAGTGGACAAAATGCATCTAGAGTAATCCCCCTTGATAGTATAGGTTCCTCTTTTGATAGTGAACAAGTGCTCCAAGTCTCAAGTGAATGCCTTTAGTAGAACCAAAGATATCACAAAATGTCAAAGTTTTCTCACGACGACAACGACGACACCATGGCTATAGTAATACCTCTGGTTTTCTCCGAAAACAGCTTAGCTAAAAATTGCTCAAAATAAATATTGGAGTTTATAGTTCTGGTCTAAATTGGTGACTTTATTGAACATTCACATTTTTTTTTTTGACTACAACCAATTTATCAAAGCTGAAAACTCTTAAAACATTACCTAACAACTAGTCCAAGTACAGAGAAGATGCAGTTTTCATTTCAAAGTGCAATTATATTGAAAAATAAGTGAAATTTATGGAAGAAATAATTTCAACAAAAATAGAAGTTGCTTTTTCATCCATTTTTTTTCTTTTTTTCTAGATATAATTCCTTTAGGGTGTAAAAAGTAGGGATTAGGGGAAAATAGGTTAACTATTAACAAATCCATCAATAGGGTAGTAAAATAGCTATCTACTAGTACGAAAAACTGACATTTACCATCAACATTGGTTGAAATCAACAGATTACTGGACCTGCTCACTGATATACAATGATCAAGAATAGAAAAATAAAGCAAATTATTGTTTGATGACATAACCCTTTCCTGTTTTAAATCTTTTTATACCTGTCAAACTTCAAAGGTTTTGCACACTAAAATTTATAGAAGATTTAATTTGAAAATAACCATTCAGTAGGGAAGAAAATATTGTGGAAGATAAAGAAGAAATTGCTAGCAATTTCTTCTTTTCCCACAATGTTTTCTCGAGTACAATACCACAAGGACGTAAAAACCAGTAATTGTACAGGAAAGGGTTAAACATTGTAAATAAATTTTGAATAAGTTTAAGTTAAATCACCAACTAAAGGTGTAACATTATTGTTGGGAGTTCAAAGTTCTTTTGTAGTTTAAAAGGAAAATTTTGTAAATCAATTTTTTCATTGACACCAGCAGTCTGTCAATTCATCAGTAAGTTGATTATTGCAGAATCACCTGTTCTACTATGGTGCATATTGAATCAGAAGAGATGAAAAAATTATTGATTGATAGAATATATGGCGTTAATTGTCTTACTCAATGATATCGTAGTTATATTGAGGTAGCTGGTGCAGTTAATGATGGCTTCTTGCAGTTTCTTACATCAGTACAACCACAAAATTTGATTTAACCAATTTCCACACAATCCTGTTCTTTATGCACCTCAAGTAGAGACATAATGAAAAAGAGGTTAAATGAAGCAATTGCTTGTTACCAGCAATTTCTCCATTTGCAACCTTGTTATCTATCGAAAAAGACAAAGATATTGAAAACTCTCTCAACTTGAAATTGAAGTCTGCAGCTACTTTGAATTTAGACCAGTCTAAAATGCTTGTTACCAGCAATTTCTTTATTTGCAAACTTTTTTCTATCAAAAAGACTTAATTTGATTTGTTTGAATGGGGTTTTACGCCGCTTTCAACAATCTTTCAGTTATATCGCGACGGCTGGAGCACCTAACAATGGAATCCTGGTATTTCTCACACCAGTACTACCATTACATCCTTTCCTAGCCTCCAGCTGCTATCCCACACAGGTCTACGATTATCGACCCATTGGTGAGAGACAAATAGTCGAAACGGATGAGTGCCGCCGTCGGGGATCGAACCCGGGACCTCTCAAAAAGACTTAAATGAACTACTTATTATTTTACTCTTTTTGAGGCACAAATAACCCATGGCGCAATGACTTTTGCCAAATTTTAAAAAAATGGGCTGAACTGAAGTTCAAACTCACAACTCCAAGATTGACAGCATAGCACAATTCAAAATTCGCTAGCAAGACTTAGCAAATACAAACATAAGACTCACCTATGAATGATTCTTGCTGTCATGTTTAAACAGTTAGCTAGGATAAATCCAACACTACCAAATACATTGGTGAAAACTAAGGAGGAGCCCAAAAATATACCTGAGAATATTAACATCTTGTAGTTGTACCTGCAACATAAAAAGTACAGATTATAACTAAATCAAAGTTGGACGAAAAGACAAAGTGAGTTTAACCCTTGTTATGCTGATCTCTGTTTTAGCATTCACATATGTGCAGTCTGATCTTAGTCTTCACCACCTGTTTGTTCAATTTCAGTCAAGATTGTTTATGAAATAAATTCTTCAAAGAAATATTGACTTACAACCATTGCTTCTAGTGCCTTTAGCCCTTTGATTTTATTATAATTCTGGCCAAGATTTAATTCAGCATGAAAAGGTTTAATACTGATAATATGTATCAACTCTTGTAAAATCTTTCTGGGTTACTTTCCTATATAGCATACTGTGTGTTTTAACCCATTACCGCAAAGTTCTGCATTTTAACACATCTGAATAAATAAAGTATTGAGAGAGATAAAGAAATTGTGCTTGTTAAAAGCAATTTTCCCTTTCCAAATATTGTTTCTGCCATTTTTGACCCTTCTTATCCAATTTAAACATGCTTTGAATTTCCATCTGCACTTCCTTTCAATGTTGACTTGTATCAAATCTTGTCTTCTTGTTATGGGTCAAGTAATTGAATGGATTAGACTGCCTAGATGGCAAAATGGTATAGGTTCTTGACTCATGATCTGAAGGTCACAGGTTCAAGCTCCAACATCACAGGCATGTGTTAATGGGCAAGACACTTAATAGCCAGCTCAAGACTACCTAGCTGTAAAAGTCGGTAGCAGTGGGATTCAGCCACTGCATCTCTTTCAGGAACGTGAAAACATCTGGATTGTGAATGTTAGAGAGCGACTCTATAAGCTTAAATCGTTCTTCAAAATGGAACCAAAATAAATAAGTATAAACTTATGGACTTGTACAAAAGTATCATAAGCATAAACAAACATGTAATCGTTAAGAAGATTTTACATCTACCCCCTAATCATCTTCATTCTTCATAAATAAACTATTAAAACATTTACAAACAGGCATTACTAAAAGGGTTAGGTCTAAAGTCCCACCTAGATCTCATCTAGAGTGAGATTCAAGGTGTCCTATTTGCATTACTAGGGCCTAATATACACTTGGCTTACAGAGCCCATAGAGAACCTGTAAACTTCACACAACCTTAAATTTGTGTTATTCAAGCTGTAGTTACGACATATAAGTCACAAAAAAAACACTCTACTTCTTTGTTACAAACTACTAGTTTTTGCAAAATAACAGTTTAGAATTGATGTGGGACTTCCCTTTGGAGTCAATGGGCGTGGCCAGCAATTGGCAAATTTTTATAAATTCCTAAAAGACATTAAAGAATGTCTCACTAGTATATGAGTTGACCATTAGATGTTTTGATACTTATCTAGACCAAATCATAGAGTCCCCTCAGTCACCTTAAGATAAATTGAAAATTTTAATCATGGCCGACAACACTACAATGTAAAAATATCCTAAAGAAAAGTCTAGGCTATGATACTATACAACATTGGTGGCAAAAATGTACCCTGGCTTACAGTTTGTTGCAAATATTGCAGCCACTGTTTAATCTATCAATATCAAACATGTTTTTTTTAAGCCACTTTCAATTCATTAGTGATGGTATAGAATCAACTCTAAAGTTAGATTTAACCTATTTGAATACTAATGTTGTTCATGTAACAGTTGAAAACGACAATAAAACCCAAATGCTGTACAAGCATTCAAGCCCTCAATTAGACATGATTCTTCTTGTAATCTGACCAGTCAAACCTGTCTTAAGCAGCCACTAAAGGAGAAGACCAAAGGTGACAGCTAAAAGCAGGTGACACCTTAATCCAGGTCTAAGGTAACACTGACATATCTTACTTTTCTTCCTAAATATTCATATTAGTAACAAAAAAGAGCACTCTCTGGCATTCACCTGTATATCTGATTGCTCGTCGATCTATCATTTTTATTATATTACGTGTCTTTTGTTATTATTTTCAAAAATCAACAAGTCCCTTTTTTCTCCTCAACTTATGTTTGTTGTCATTCCGTATGGTTAATAATGACTGAAAATTGCTGATGAATTACAGATGTTGTGAAATGGTGTCAATGTCAACAATATACTTGAATTATGTATCCCGTTCTACTTTTGTTTCTGTTTTAGGTAAAATATTAAGCATTTATGGCAGTCTAAACTAGACATTGTCGCAAAGTGGACTAATACCCCTGAACAGAGCTTGTCCATATACAAGTGCTATCCACCAAAGGGCCGTAACAAACTAGATGGTTGTCCCAGGACAACTGCTGTAGAGCAGGCAAAGTTTTGTAGGTATCATACTCCAGATAAGAACAATTTTAGTGTTTGACCTTGAGCTTTGACCTTGAACTTGAAGCTATCAAAAAAGTTCTTTCAAATGGCACATCTACTCATGATGGAGAACAATTGTGCTAAGTAATTTTGAAATCAATCCATAATTGTAGGAGAAATGCTCCAGACAAGCACAATTTGAGTGTTTGACGTTGAGCTGTGACCTTGAACTTGAAGCTATCCAAAAAGTTCTTTCAAATGCCACATCTACTCATGATGGAGAACAATTGTGCCAAGTTATTTTGAAATCCATCCATAAGTGTAGGAGGAATGCTACGGACAAGCACAATTTTAGTGCTTGACCTTGAGCTGTGACCTTGAACTTGAAACTATCCAAAAAATTCTTTCAAATGGCACATCTGCTCATGATGGAGAATAGTTATGCCAAGTTATTTTGAAATCCATCCATAAATGTAGGAGTAATTGTCCAGACAAATTCGGACGGACAGACAGACAGACTAACGCACCAACACAACTACACTGACTTGTCAAAAAGACAACTATGTCTCGCTCACCGCAAGCCTGCTTGACAAAAATGGCCTTTTAATTAAAGGGCCATAAATCAGTAAAAAATAAATGGACCATAACCCAAATAGGATATGCACATGTCTGACTTAACCTGAGTCTTTCTGTGAAATTAGAACCAGATCTGTCCAATGGTTGCTGAGAAAATGAGCAGACACGAAAACGCTACAGACAGACAGACCAACCGACAGACCAACAAGCTGACTCCTATATACCCCCAAAACATAGTTGGGTGGGGTGGGGTATAATTAATTAAGAGTTTGTCATGCTGACTCCTATATACCCCAAGAACATAGCTGGGGGGGGGTATAATTAATTAAGAGTTTGTGTATTATTGCGATATAATCTGCCAACTGTTGACCACAAAATGCAGGTGACAATTGAAAACACCTCATTTCAAGAGTAGATTTTCATGGGAGGACTTTAAACTGACCGCTGAGTGCAGTAGATCACTGATAAAAGATGTCTACTTCAGAGGGTTTGACTAGTAGGATGGTAAAAATTTATTGAAATCATACGTGTTCTCTCCCCACAAAAGAGGACCATTGAGAAATCCTATATAACAAATATTTGAAAAATTAATTGGATCCAGAGAAAGACAGCATTTAGTAAATGAACAGGTAGTAAGATAATAGGACCCTTTAAGATATTGAACATCTGAAACTAGCCAAGAGCTTCAATCCTTGCTGTCTGTAAATAGTGCAATTTTTCATAAATAGAATTCAAAGAGCCGATACAAACCTATCCACTTCTTCTTTACTCATTATAGCAAACACAAAACACTCTGTTGTACCGTTTACTGCTATAACTAATACATATAGACAGTACCATCTTAAAAGGATAGGCCCTAAAAATAGCAGTATACATACATAAGAACGGACATACCTCAAATATAAAAATCAGTCAAGGCCAATAAATACTTGATAAGTCATTGTTTAACCCTTTTCTGTTTTCCAAAATTTTAGACCTGCTTCAAATTCAAAGTTTTGCAGATGAAAATTCAAAGGGGATTTCATTTGAAAAATAACCAATCAGTAGGGTAGAAAATATTGTGGAAAAAGAAGAAATTGCTTGTCACAAACAATTTCTTATTTTTAAAAAATGTTTTCTAAAATCAACAATTGTAATGATGGTACAATCAATCTGTGTAATCTGTGTAATTTATTGTGTTAATGAGTTTATAGTGAAATCTTCATAGGGCCCCTTTTCCCATGATACTTTACAGAACAAACCAAATTTTAAAAGGAACAATTCTAATAAAGGTACAATCATTCTTTAAAAGTTAAAGAGAATCAATGAAAAGAGTGGACTGAATTGTGTCAAGAGTTTTTGGTAATTAAATTTTCGTAAGGCCCCTTTTCTCGTTAAACTTAACAAATCAGACCCAGAACAATCCAAATGATGGTACAAAGTTTGAAGAGACTCTGATAAAGACTGAGGACATTCTTGTGTTAATGAGGATTAGGTAATAATTTTTCATACAGCCCCTTTTCCTATGATGCTTGACAGATCAGGCCCAATATGGAAAGAAACAATCCTAATGATGGTACAAACATTCTGTGAAAGTTTGAACAGAATCCAATGAAAACTTCAGACTTTATCTTGGTGTAAAAATTTAAAATAAAATTTTCATAAGGCTCCTTTGCCTGTGATACATGAAGGATCAGGTCTCATGTCAGCATCAACAATCGTAATTATTGTACAATGATTCTGTGATTGATTTTAAGGATAAAAATCTCAAAAGGCCCCTTTTCCCATGAAGCTAGACAGATCAGGCCTAATTTGAAAAGAAAGAATCCTCATGATGGGGCAATCATTCTGTGAAAGTTTAAACAGAATCTGATGAAAACTGTTGACTTTATAGTGGTACAAGGATTTTGAAATTAGTTTTCATAATGCTCCTTTTGCTGTGATACTTGACGGATCAGGTCTCAACATCAACACTCATTATTATTGTACAATTATTCTGTGAATGTTTGAAGAAAATCCAATGAAAGCTCTAGACTTGGTAACAAGGATTTATAAATGAAATTTTCATAACAAAGATCTTTAAATAAATTTTTAATTAGGCCCCTTTTCCCAAGTTTCTTGACGGATCATACCCAATTTTAAAGGAATATTCCTTATGATGGTGCAATCATTTGGAAAGTTTGAAGAGAATCCAATGAAAACTGTTGACTCATAATTATCAATGAGGATTTTTTATCAAATTTTCATAATGCCCCTTTCCCTTTTTTTTTAGACTGATCATACCAAATTTCGAAAGGAGCATTCCTTATGGTGGTACAATCATTCTGTGAAAGTTTGAAGAGAATCCAATGAAACTGTGGAGTCTAGAGTGTTAATGAGGATATCTTAATAGATTTTTCCATTCAATTTTAAAAGGCCCCTTTTGCCGTGTTTCTTGACAGATCATACCCGATTCCGAAAGGAACAACCCTTATGACGGTACAATCATTCTGTTAAAGTTTGAAGAGAATCAAATGAAAACTGTGGACTCTATCCAGTGTTAAGAGGATTCTTTAATTAAATTTTAATAAGGCCCCTTTTCCTGTGTTTCTTGACGGATCTAACCCAATTTCAAAAGGAACGATCCTTATGTATGTACAATCATTCTGAGAAAGTTTGAAGAGAAACCATTGAAAACCGAGACTCTAGATCGATAACAAGGATTTTCTATGTTTTTTTTAATTAAATTTTCATAAGGTCCCTATTCCCATGTTTCTTGAAGGATTATACCAATTTTGAAAGGAATGATCCTTATGGTGGTACAATCATTCTATGAAGGTGTGAAGAGAATCTGATGAAAACTGTGGACTCTAGAGTGTTAATGAGGATTTTTTAATTAAATTTTAACTAGGCCCCTTTTCCCATGCTTCTTGACAGATCTGACCAAATTTCGAAACGAACAATCCTTATAATGGTAGAATCATTCTGTGAAAGTATAAATAGAATCCACTGAAAACTGTGGACTCTAAAGTGTTAACAAGGATTTTTAATGGAATTTTTAATTATATTTCCATAAGGTCTCTTTTCCTATGTTTCTTGACGGATTATACCCTATTTCGGCCAGTAGAGCTAAAAACTATTTACCTAATACCACAAGAGAAAATCTTAGACTGGTCCAAATTGAAAGAAATTGCAGACGACAATTTCAATTTGATGGATCTATAAAAATCCTTGTGGGTCGGAAAACAAGGTGGATAATGAGGAAATCTCTTCTTTTTCCACAACAGTTTCCAAGGCTTTATTCTTGTGGCGCATTAAAAAGCAGGATTGTGAGGGAATGGGTTAAAGTATATTTGCACCATGTCAAGAACTACTACACAGACAATAAGGCTCTGACAATTCCTCTAGTTTTATTTTCAAATAAGCAAAGCTATGTTTGTGAAACACCATGTGCCCTTACAAGCTG
The DNA here is from genome assembly GCA_946902895.1 of Fragum fragum. NCBI lineage: Eukaryota > Metazoa > Mollusca > Bivalvia > Cardiida > Cardiidae > Fragum > Fragum fragum. The sequence continues at coordinate 42,369,793 of OX336371.1, forward strand.
TTTTTTTATTATGAACTTATGATGGATGATCTTGACTTTGATGGTTGACAATGACCCAAAACCAACAACCTATCAATGCAACGAACCTATGACCCAAATATGAGCCATGTATCTTCAACACTGTTTAAAATACAGCAAAATGTTAAGTTTTTATTTAAGTTTATTGCTTGAAGAGCGTTGAACAGAAAGACAGACAACGGTAAAACAATATGCCCCTGATCCTATCAATGTGGGACATAAAAAAGATTTGTTCATTATGAATGAAAGGGACACATATTATGATGTTGCAAATCTATTTTGACCCATGCAGAATAAACAGGTAGACTTCTGAACCTCCAATTTCTTCTGTCAATCTTAAATACAGCTACATCTAAAAGTCAAAAGTTAAATGTTGTCATCTTAATAATTCTAAATTTTACCTGGTCCTGAAGAGAGCATAGACCCGCCGTATAAATCTAGTGCCAGTTCAGAATATGCATAACCAAACACAAGTATTATCAGCCCTATCAGTACAACTAACTTGAGTAGACTAGACAACACATCTGTGGCCAATTGAACATTATCCTGAATTAAAGGAAACATACAAATAAAACATGAGGACCAAAATGGCCCTAAATTGCTCACCTGAAAATGATTTGTCTGATAAGGCCGGCCCTGAAGTATCCACATTTTTTGTGAATCAAAATTTCATGAACAAGTTTTGAAAAGGCCATACGAGAAACATTCCTGCTAGTTAAGTCCATGTTAAGTCAAAATTATCCCAGTAATGGGTGAACATTTGAAACACAGTTCAACATGCACAAACTAATTTAATATTTATTATAAAGTTCTTTTGTTGTTCTTTTTTTATTAGGAAATAATAAACTAATTTACAGTTTGTTGTTTCTTTTTCTTTCAACCCATTCATAGATACCAATTTTGTTAGACTTGTCTACACTGAAAGAAGATGCAGGGACAATTGAAAGTGCATGTAACAAAATAGGTACTGGTATCAAGTTAAATAGAAAACATGAGGGAAAAAGAGACCCAAGTTTTAACTTTATTCTTAAATGTTTTTTCTCTTTATTATTCTCCAGAGGTATCAGGACAACGCATGTTGTAGCCTGAGCATGTTAGATCTTTATTATAAACAACTATGCATACTCTACTTTGTTCCTTTAAAGATTTCCCTCGTAATAAAAGTTGTGAGAAAAACAGGAATCCACTCTCTTCTATAGGCATAAAGATGAACCTTGCAGCCATAGATCCGAGATTGTTCACAACGTCATACACACCTGAAGCAAATAATGAAAAAAATTCAAGTCCCTGGCCACGCCTACTTACCTCAGAAATGGTAGTTCAACCCAGATAGCAAACAATTTTAACCCTTGTCATGCTGAACCTGGAATATTCCTTGCTTTGCCAGGAGGTATAGACTAAGATCAGCCTGCACATATGTGCAGTCTGATCTTAGTCTATGCCACCTGCTAATCAATCTACACCAGAATTTGTTCAAAACATAAATTTTCAATATACATATTGACCAATAATTTGGTTCTTCCAGTGCTTTCAATTCAGAACTTCTTACAATTTCAAGGGGAGATCATAATAGCATATTCAAATTGGGTTTCAGACCACACAAAACTACAATTGTATTGCCACAGTGAAATTCATTCACATTCAAGGGGAGATAAATAATAAAAGAGGAGGTAGTTCAGCACTAAAATATGCAGGAAGTATTATTTTGCCAGGGAGCATCCAAGTTGAGACACTGTAACATGCAGTACTATAGGAGAGGACTCAAACATATAAAATCTAATAAAATTTCCATGATCAAGGGGACATAATTCAGCAACCAATACATGTACAAATACAGTTAAAGGGGGAGATAATTCAACAACAAATGATAGTATGGCCATGAAAGTTTCATATTCAAACTTTATACTACAAGTAACTTTGTGTTTGAATTTGAGTTCAGTTGATTGCAATATTGTAAAAGAAATACATCAGACAACAGTATTTTAGTAAAATTCATGTGTTAAAGGGGAGATAATTCAGGAACCTATACAAGTATTGTCAAGAGAATTTCACATGCACTGGTTTATACATAAAGCTACAATACGTGTAAGTTTGAGATCAGTTCATGTAAATTATATGTACTGAGCTCAAATTTTCACATAATGTAACTTTATTATTTATACTATTTGAGAAATGCTCCAGACAATAAAAAATCAGTAAAATCCGCATGTATAAGGAAAGATTATTCAGCAACAAATAATACTATGGGCATGGAAATTCCACACACACACAACTTTACACTACCGGTTATATTGTGTCTAAAATTGAATTCAGTGCATGCAATACCAAAGGAGAAATGCTCTGGACAATAGTAATTGAGTAAAATTTATGTGTTCAAAAGAAGATAACCAATTTAAGTAGGGGCTTGAAAATTGCAGGTGAAATAGTGCAGAAGAAAAGACCAAGTTGTGTCTATTGATAGATTGGCAGACATACGGATAGCCATGGCATTCAGTATACCACCCTCAACTTCGTTGTTGGGGTATAATTATAGAGTAATGTAGAATTGTTATTCCAGGTTTAGAAATGGGTCAAAAGTGAAAGTTTTGAGTGCGGTCAGTTACCACATGAAACCTGTCTTAAGCAATTACATTGATAAGGGTTGCAATTAAGAGGATTTCACTCTTTTTCTAACCAGATTGAATAGCTAGAGAAACACTTTATTAAGACCAAAATTATCTTGACCCATTCCCATACAAGGACCCTTTTTAAACGCCCCTCAATATAAAAGCTTTGGAAAACATTGTAGATAATGAAGAAATTGCTTGTGACAAGCAATTTCTTCATTATCCACAATGTTTTCTACATGAAAAGACATTGATTTTAAGCATTTCATCAATTTAAAATTGTCTTCTGCAACTTCTTAGAATTTGGTATGGTCTAAAAGTTTGTCGAGTGGTAATAGGTTAATGAGCTTATTTCATTGACATTTGATAAAAATTAACAGTAACTTATCAATTTACCTTGATCAGCAAAGTTTAGGACTCCAAATATGGTCATAACGTACTTTTCCCCTGTTGAAGGAACAAGAGTATGATTAATCTACACACAGACATGTGTATAAATAGGCAACCATTTCAAACAAGAACTGTGATAGGACAGCAACACTCGACTATTCTGAGTGCTGGATAAAAACAGACATGTAGCGATAAGCCATAATAGCTAAGAAGTAATAGAGATAAAAAAATCTTTCAATATCAAAATTTTAAGTCAAACAAGCATTAGTAGAAAGAGATATATGACAGTTGCATGTCAGGTTTAACCAAGAATTTGTAAGTCTGAAAAGGGCTAAAACTCCACTAAAATGATTGTCAGTGTAATGAAACTGTGTCTAGAGGCTGAAATTATTGTCATAAAAACATGTGCAAAGTTTCAAAGCAATAGCATTGATAGAAAGAGAGTTATTAAAGACATATGACAGTTGCACGCAAGGTTTAACCAAGAATTTCTAAGTCTAAAATGGGTTAAACACCACTATCATAAATGTAATTGTAATGAATCTTTGCCTAGAAGATGATATAATGATCACAAAAACATATGCAAAGTTTCAGAGCAATAGCATTGGTAGAAAGAGAGTCATTCCAAATAAATGACAGTTGCATGTAAGGTTTAACCAAGAATTTCTAAGTCCAAAAAGGGTTAAACTCCACTAAAATGAATGTCAGAGTATTGAAGGTTGGTCTAAAGGCTGATATTATTGCCACAAAAGCATGTGCAAAGTTTTAAAGCAATAGCATTAGTACAAACTGAGATATGGCCCTTGCTTGTAAGGTTTAACAAAACTATTACGCCAACCCCGAAGTCAAGGTGACCTGAATAGTCCCCCTTTTCTTCGAACCCCCCCCCCCCTATTCTTCAAATAGTTGAGCTAGAAAGACCGGAAAATGCCTACTTTAAAACAACATATATTGTAGAAATATTTCATTTGTTAGTTAAACTTTTATTAAACAATCAAGGAGAGGGGAAAATGCCCATTCCCTATAATTGAGAAATATGCCTCAATAACTTAAGGTCCCAGTAACATAAAGATAATTTGAATTACATAAAAAACTCTAGTCTCCAAATGATGTCTTATTTGAGTGGGATGTCTGCTTCAAGTTTAGATTCAGTTTTATTAACCTTTTACGTTAAGTGTATGGCCTCAAAACTTAATATCTATTTGCCATACTGGCACAAATCATGCAATATTTTCAGGTTTTCAAATTGAATGATAAAACTTTTTGACACATTTTGTTTAAATATCTGTTAGATGTAAAAATGAGCAGTTTTTTAAGGCCTAGTACCTCTTGAATCATTGTTTTGGAGACAAAGCGTTGCTGAGGCTTCAACCCATTACTAGATGACAAAATTTTATACTCTTTCAAATTAAAAAATGTTGCAGATGACAATTTTTAGTAGATGAAATTTTATTTCAACCTTTTTCTTTTAAGGTAGAAATTATTTTGGATAATGAAGAAATCGCTTGTAACAAGCAATTTCTTCATTTCCCACAATGTTTTTCAAAGCTTTTTTTCTTGGGGAGGGGGGAGGGCGTCAAAAAGCTTCACTCTGAGGAAATGGGTTGAGTTTCATTTCAGAGTGATATTGATATATTCTCCGAATTCAGTTATCATATTAAAAACCATTAACATGTAAGTAGAACATGTAATTACCTTCAGTTAAAAATTGTTTTAAAAAACTCTGCTTGAATATACTCCATGTTAGCCAGGCCTGATCAGAGTCTACAAAATTCTGAAAAAGTAAATGAAAAAACCTGAATATTTCAGATAAATTCTTTGAAAACATAATTAAGAAATATTTTGCCTATTTATAACAAGAATCTGTGAAACAAAACACACCAAGTTTACTTCACTTGCATTAACCGGTTAAACTACAATGGAAATGAAATTCTCCCTCAATGTGAACACACAGACATGATTAGAAAAACACCAAGTACATCATTACCAGGCAATGCCCAAAAATAAACCAAGTCATAAAACAGGAAGATAAGCACCATATAGGAAACATTTTTGAGCCTCATTACTAAGTTCCAATTGTATGCTATTTACGTTTGCTGAGGAAAATTCTATGAAAAAAATTGTTTTACAGATGATTCAACTGACAGATGTAAACCAGTATACCCACTCTTCTATGAAGCAGGAGTATAACCCTTCCCTTTTTTTTTAAATTTAAGACTGGGCTAAATTGAAGGAGGTTGCAGAGGACAATGAAAATAGGATGTAGTTTGGAATGAAATTATTTATGTGGTACAAAATATTGTGGGAAAAGAAAAATTTGTTTGTTACAAGCAATTTCTTTTTTTTCCACATTTTCTCAAGTACAAAATCGCAGCAATCTAAAATCCTCGATTCAAACATGTATTTACCCTTAGGTTTGATGTTTCATGATCAAAATCCACAGGAACAAATTCAAAAATTAACTGAAATCACTGATGTGACTCTTACACTAAATGAAAGATAAACTATTAATGATAACAATACCTTAAAACCTGCTCCATCAAGTCAATTCTGACAATAAATGCTATTGCAAAATACATACTGGCTATTACAAGGCTCATGAGAGACCCAGAGATATATCTGCCCATTATTTGATTTGTCTTTTTTTAACCCTTGTCATGCTGTATAATTTACCTTACTAAATTGTCGTAAAATCAAAGGACTTAAAGTACCGATAGAACTTGTTCAAAAATCAATATTTCTTTAACAAATCTATTTCATAAACAACTCTGGCATGAAAAGTACAAGCAGGAGGTGTAGACCAAGATCAGACTGCACTTATGTGCAGGCTGATCTTGGTCTACACCTCCTGCCAAAACCGGAATATTCCGGGTTCAGCATGACAAGGGTTAAGAAATAAAGGAGAATTTGCCATGAGTACCTTAGTACATCTGTGTTGTCTTTTAAGTAAAATGAAGTTGATTCAACATTTTATTTATTGGTTACGAACATTAACTAATTTGAAACTTACTCTCTAAAACCTTTCTGACCACTGTCCTGAGCATCTCACTTGTTCCCCCCTCACTCTCTCCTACATGCACTGTTTATACAAATTCAATGACCTTTTAGAAATTTCCAGACTTGACATTCCATTATACATGTATTGGTTAATATCTTCTCAGTACTAAGACTGTACATGACCCCATGAAATCAACCAATATGATGGAATTTTTTTTAGAAAATGTAACTGTTTACAATAAAAGAATTTATCAACAAATTAAATCATATTAGGAAAAACTTAAGTAATCATTTGACAAAAACATACAAAATAAATTTCCATACTGTCAATGTGTCACTGTGATAATCAGTATAGTTTAAAAAGCTATGCAAACTTACCTTGTCTTTTAGTTTTGAAGGGAACAAAGCTCTAACAGATGTAAATGGGAAACTGTCATCTTTTTTACTCTTTCTATTGATATAATAGATGAAGTAGCCATAGTAAACAGCCGACATCACTGTTCCATATATTACCTGTAAGCATTTAGGATAGTCTTTGATATTTTGACTGATATGAAATTGGAAGCATTCTACAAAAAATATCGAGGGCCTATCTTAACCCATTCCCTCACAATGACGCTTTTGAATGCCTCTCAAGAAAAACACTTGGGAAAACACTGTGGAAAATGGAGAAATTGCTTGTAAATAGCAATTTCTTCATTTTCCTCAATGTTTTCTAACCAAAAAGATGAAAAATCTTAACCCTTTCCAAGATAAACCCGGGATTTTACGTCTCTGTGATTTTATACTTGAGAAAACATTGTGGAAAAAGGAGAAATTGCTTATAATAAGCAATTTCTCCTTTTCCCACAATGCTTTCTACCACATAGGATGGTTTTATTTTGAATTGCATCCAATTTTCATTGTCGTCTGCATTCTCTTTCAATTTGGACCAGTCTAAAATTTCAAAAACCAGGAAAGGGTTAAATTTCGTTAACTTCAAATTGTTGTCTGCAAGCCCTTTCAATTTGGAACAGTCTCAAATTTTGCCGTGTGGTAATGGGTTGATATATATTGGTGATCAGTAACCAATTGTATAGTTTAACCTTTGAATAGAATCTATTATTAATGGAGGAAAATGAAGTACAATAGAATAGAAAATGCTTGCCTTTTGGGTAGGAACGGATGTGGACAATGAAGAAATTACTTGTTACAAGCAATTTCTTCATTATCCACATTGTTTTCAGTTTTTTTCTTTTTCATGGGGGTATGGAAAGATTAGACTGAATAGGAATAAGTTAAAGCACTGGCTAAAAGTATCATCAAAAATGGATGTTGTGATAAATCTTTCAGCAATATCCACATTTATTGACAATCACCTAAGACATACATGTACATACTTGGGCAATGGCAAAGTTGATTAGTCCTAGGTATGGAAAACATAGGACTAACACTATAGTTATGATTCCCTTTGATAGTTCTGCAATTCCAGCTGATACAACCTAGAAAAAAAATTGAAAAGAATTCCTGAAGTGTTTTTGTTAAGAATGCTCTATTAAAAAACAACATGAATTCCTAAAATACGCAAGAACCTGTAACAGCAACTATGAACCAATTGCCACAAAATCACACATTTTGATGACCTGATGATTAATTCTTAGAAAACATTGAGAGAACAAGATGTGTTTGTGAAACACCATGTCCCCAAAACAGGAATTCTTTAGAAACTGATGAGTTTTATTGTTTTTTTCTTTGTTTTAGGAAAAAGGGTTAAATTGTGACCTTGACGTTGTAGAAAAAATCTTCCGCATGTGCGCCTTGTTGAGACCTATCTACATACCATATATTAGCATGTAACTTAATTAGGTATGAAGTTATAGGAAAATGTTTAGTTGGCAGGTTAAGTTTTTGAGTAATGTTTTAGGGAAAGGGTTAAAATTTTGACCTTGACCTTGATGAAATGACCTTCCCCAGTTGCGCCTTGTTGAGACCTATCTACATACCAAATATTAGCAATGTAACTTAATTAGGGATGAAGTTATAGGAAAATGTTTTGTTGGCGGGTTAAGTTTTTGAGTAATGTTTTAGGGAAAAGGGTTAAAATTTTGACCTTGACCTTGATGAAATGACCTTCCCCAGTTGCGCCTTATTAAGACCTATCTACATACCAAATATTAGCATTGCAACTTAATCAGGGTTGAAGTTAAAGGAAAATTGGCAGGTTAAGTTTTGCAGACAGCCAGACAGACAGATGGACGGACAGACTGACAGACAGACACCGTAAATTAATATGCCCCTGATCTATTGGTGCGGGGGCATAAAAAGAGAGATTGTTACAACTTTTTCTCATTTTCTCATGAGGGTTTCTATACTAAATGATTTTTCAATTTAACTGCACTTTGAATTTTCAACAAAAACTTCTTTCAATTTGGACCAGTATGAAATTGTGTTAAATGGTTAATATAAATAATCTTGATAACTTTGACCTTGCCAGAAATATTTGACAGAAACTCATTTATAACCAGTAACTTCATACCAAACATACCTCAAAAAGTAATAGGAAATCAATATGTTATTAGGTTAAGTTTACAAGCTGTAAAGATTGGACGGTCTATAAAAGAACAAAACATACTCAAACTTACTAATGTTGGGGCATAAACAAGAGCATCCTAAGTGAATGCTATGCTCAGCTGATACATGTCCTTCATAGTTATATGTAAGAAACGGTCATAATTACAGAAATGGCATGAATTCATCTTCTTTGTAGTAATGGATTGGTCTTGTGACAGTCCACACACAGTCATGCCAAGTTTCTAGTTAATACCATAAGAGTGAACATATATATGAGCAAGGTATTAGTTTGTGGCACTGCCAAAGCTTCTGGGAAAAATATTTTGGAAAAGATTTATACTTGTGAGCAATTTCTCTTTTTGTAACAATGTTTTCTACTTTAAATTGGACTTAATTTGCTGTGTTGACATACCAAATTGTCCTCCAAAATCTTTTTTTTTTTTCGGTAACTGGTAAAACTTACCTTCAGTTTAACAAACAACAGTTTTTGACCAATCACATAGAGGGGGCGTGACAAAATGACCAATACAGAGGACACAGCAAAACTGATCACTCCCAGTTGGTAGTTAGGTATAATACTTTCATCGGGCCTCTCAAACATATATATCCAGGTCCAACCCAGTAGTCCAGACACAATCAAACTGAAGGGGACACTGTGGAAATATCAACAGTCATATTTTACCTGCATTGGTTAACCTTTCCGTAAAAGCCATGGATTTTATGTTCACTAGATTTTATAATTGAGAAAATATTGTAGAAAAAGAAGAAATTGCTTGTAAAAAGCAATTTCTTCTTTTATCCACAATATTTTCTACCCTACTAAATGGCTATTTTTCAAATAAAATCCACTTTGAAATCTTGTCTGCAAAACCTTTGAATTTGGACAGGTTTGAAAGTTTGCAAAACTGGAAAGGGTTAAGCAATTCACACTCAATCCGCTTTATCACAACCCTCAACAAAAAAGCTTGGAAAAACATTGTGGAAAATGGAGCAATTTCTTCATTGTCCACATTTTTCTTACCTAAAAGATAAAGAATTCTTAAAATTAATAAATTTAACACTTTTGTCTGCAACTTCTTTCAATTACAACCAATCTTTAATTGTGCAATTTGATAATGAGTTAACTGAACACATTTGTGTAACAGAGAAATGGATCAAGAAAGGTTAACTAATTAAAAGAATGAACAATTACCAAGTAACTATATTTTCTACAAAAGAAATCACTGAGTACTGAGATAAAAGCATCGCAAATAGTTGCTTTGCTAGGCAAGAAGATATTTAAACAGTTCTGACAAGCCAAGCAAATTAATGTTTTTCATAAAATCGAAATTCCTTAAAGTGATATAATAGTTATTTGAGCAAACATTCAAATCCAATCGTTTATTTTAAAAAAGATTTTCATTCCCTAGTAGGCCCTGCTTACAAATTTCATTTTTTATCTCTTTTGATAATATTGACAACTTAATCATTCGTGATTTTGAGCTGTAATGAAATGACCTCATGCGTGACATTTCCAACCATTACACATGAGCGCCAAGTAAAGACTCAGATCAGCCTGTGCATCTGCACAGTCTGATCAGAGTCTTCACTCTGCGCGCTGTAGATAGATACTGACCCAAAGCTTCTTTAAACAATCAGTGAATGTTCTAATTGCCCAGAATGGCTGTCCAGGGTGCTCAATATGTGTGAGTCATGCACATGCGAAATGGTTGGAAATGTCATGCATAGGCTCAAATCCTTTCACTAATGATACTTACGTACACCACATTAAGTTGATAATCTTAGACCAATTCTGATTTTCCAGACCACTTATACATGCTTTATCAAAGGCCTCAGTTGCAAGAAAAAGAATTGTTGAGTACAATAAGGTTAAGCGTACATTCACAACACCAAGAAGCTCTTTAGAAATGAACCGCAAAACAAAGGCATTCAAACCAAATGTCATCAACCTTAGCATCAGCTGTTGAAATGGAATAGAAGGAAGAATTAGAAACAATTGCAAATATTCAGTGACATAACTTGACTGATTGTGGCTTTCAATCAAAGAATCTACTAACCAATCAAATCATTCATTTAGATTGGTAGTGAACTTTGAATTCCAATTATCGCAGACATTTATGTGGTATTTTTGTTGGTTTGGTGAATTATATGTTGTATTCAAGCTGTAGTTACAATCTTTACGTACACCACCAACCAACCAACCAACCATTTTATTTTATTTTTTTAAAAATATTACTGGTCTACAATTCTAGTCACAACTCCGACATTAGTATTTCACAGCTTAATTTCATTTTGTGCTATTCAGAAAAATTAGCTTTACAGAACAAATAAATCATTTTAATTGTAACTTCTGTTAATTGAAACAAGTGATGACAAATCGGATTTGCAAATAATAGGTTTCAACTGTATAAATAGGGTTTATCATGTTATGATTTCAATACAACATTTTGTATTTGCTTTGAGCTGCAGAGGAAAATTCTGACATTTCACAAGACTGAAGGTCAAGTGGCATATCAAATTTTCCTGCACAGCAAGAAGCAAATACAAAATGTATCGTATAGTTACAAAATATTCCATTTATCATATACCGGTACCTATTTTCTTATTGAATGAATTCCATAAAATGATAACATCAAAGGACTGAAGGTCCTTAAATTCGCCATATTTTAAATGTTAGGACCATGCAAAATGTGTTGAAGAAATACAAATCCTCAGACCTGGATAACATCTTCGAACCCGTAAATAGAAAGAAAATTTTAAGAGTTGTACAAATTGAAAGAAGTCAAGATGACAATTTCCATTTCTCAATGGGTAATATGTGTCATATAGGGTAGAAAACAATGTGAGATAAGAATAAATTGCTTGCAACAAGTAATTTCTCCATTTCTCACAATGTTTTCCTTAAGTATTTTTCTTCAAAGTGTAAGAAAGCGGGAATTTGTTGGCATAGGTTAAGTGCTGAGTCAGTTCAGTTGTTTGAAATCTTAAGTGTATGAATACATTTGTTTTTGTTTGAATGGGGTTTTATGCCACTTTTAACAATCTTTCAGTCATATCGTGGCGGCTGGAGCACCTAACAATGGAATCCTGGTATTTCTCACACCAGTACTACCATTACATCCTTTCCTAGCCTCCAGCTGCTATCCCACATAGGTCTAGATTATTGACCCATTGGTGAGAGACAAATAGTCGGAAAGGATGAGAGCCGCCATCGGGGATCGAACCCGGAACCTGTAGATTGACAGTCCGACGTGCTACCAACTGCGCTATGACGGTGGCCGTATGAAGACATAAAATATGTAATCCCAGTTCACTGTAAATAACTAAATGGTGTAATCTGAGTTACAACAGTATTCTTTGGAAATCAGGTGTTATTCTGTCTATTCCTGTTATCATGTATTACACAAAAACCTTAAAGTCTCAGAAAATTACTATAAGTTTTTAATCCTTTAACACAGTTCACCCTACTAAGACAATAGTAAGAATGGCAATTTGAAAAAATCGGTATTTCTGTAAGCATTTCCTTTCTCCTTAAGATTTTGGTTACGTCTACTCCTATTATGATGTCATCTAAAGAATGAAAATGATATCATTTTATGACTTTAGACTACCTAATATGAACCGTATTACACAACGTCAGAGACAGTTTCTTTCACCACCGTGTCCAATTTTGTCTATGTGGAATGTATATAATTTACTAGAAATATTGATAGGTATGTAATAAATCTGTATATACCTGTAACATCATACTGTAAGATGCAGCCTTTGCTGCACCTGCAAGAATCTGCTGCCCTGATCTGGACTTCTTTTCTTCCATATCTGAAAATGATAAAATAAAACACATTTTCAAATTGTGTATTTGAACTGGAACTATTTTGATTTTAAAGAAGGTATAGGCTGGTTGGGACGTATTCACAGACAAAAAAGAAGCAGATGAAAATAACAGTTCCCTCTCCCCTAAATATTTCTTTTATGAAATTTCGCCAATCACTTTATACTGTACCATTCATTTGGCCGAGTTGCCCGTGCCGAGTTATACGATGGGCCGAGATGTCGTTGGGCCGAGTTATAAATGGGCCTCGAGTTCAGCGGTCACCAGAGTGAGCACACTCAGAGGGTCTGCACCGTCTATCGTCTTACTTGGTTACTTGGGACATGAGTCACTCTTTCCTTGAGGTGTGACTCTCAATCTTCTCTTAAATGACTTTCCACATGGTGCGCAGACTGTATTATCGTCCAAGGAATTCCATGGAGTAATTACGCGATTTGTGAAAAAGAACTTCCTCACATCACTATTGGTATTAACCTTATGCAATTTAAATGAGTGACCGCGAAGATCTCTATTCGGCACAGCGAAAAAATTTTCAGGATCACACTTGTATTTATGATGCCAGTAATACCCGAAAGGGGAGTTGGGCAGTATATATAGATAGATAGATAGATGAAGAATCTTGTAGGTTTCAATGAGGTCAGTCTGATGCCTTCTGTACTCTAGACTTTCTAATACAGGTGGGTTAGGGCATAAGGTTAAACATCTGTCTTGCACCTTTTGTAATAGTTGGATATCTTTCTTTAAATGAGGTTGCCAAACTACCGAGGCGTACTCCAATAGTGGCCTAATTGTTGTAATGAATAGTGTTGAAATTTTTCTTTCAGTAATATTGGTGAAACATCTTTTAATCATCCCAATTCTCTGATTGGCTTTCTTGGTGATATCTAATATATGTTGTCTTGGCTGTAGATCATTGGAGATACGTCACTCGATGATGCTGGTATGGCGTTCGAAGTAAACAAGGGACGAGTGTCTCAAATGTTCAATTGTTCATGGATATTTAAAGAACATTACTGACAAAAGTGGAATCATCTTCGGTACCTATCATTAATAAAACTCACATAAGTGAAATTTTACCTTACTTATGGACGATATATGTTCAAGTTCTGTACACATCGACATACATAAGGTGCGCTTTACTTCCGCATAATAACCACCTGAACAATGTTTAGAACGCGGTAAATAGAAAAACCGAATTACGCCTGGAAACCGAATTACATCGAATTGTACCAAATTTCACAAAAGTTTACCTATCTATCCATATATAGTGCCCAACTCTCCTTTCTGGTATTACTGGCAGGTGAATTAGACTATAGAGCTATGATGTATTTATCATATATCAAATTATTAACCTTGAAAATTAATTTTGAAAAGTCTTAAAAGTTACGATGTTCTGCATCATGGTTTTCTGTTAACCGAATTACAATGACATATTTTGAACAATATATTCAACACCTGTTTGAGTAAGGTAATAACGGAATTACACATTCTGAGCTCTTCACATTATATTGAAAGATTGGACCATCCGTATTATAGTTGGCCTGATTATGATTTCCATTTACACATGTAATCATCTATAGCCCACTTTTAAAAAATCATACGATATTGTGAAGAAGTGAAATTCGGTGATTTCAAATAATAATAGGACTGAAATTATAATGCACTCTAATATCCCCGTCAAATCAATATCTATCATTCATAGGACACAATACTTTTGATATGACTGGAAATGACAGACCTTAATCTCATTTTTCTTCTGTATTTCTATGAAATTTGGTGTAATTCGGTGTAATTCGATTTAATTCGGTTTTTAGACGTATTTCGGTTTTTCTATGCACCCTTTAGAACGCGGCGCTAATTGAACAAATTCAAGAAATACCTGTCCCCAGAACAGAATGTTCACTTACGAAAGAATGAATTAACACTATAACAAGTGATTTGGGTTAGCTAACGGCCAACAAATCAAATTAACTGAATCATTTAATAATTATAACCTAACTGTCGATCTAAAATGTCAAGTTAAAAGTTAAACAGTCATTTGATTATTATTTCCGTTTATTTATCGTCGCTACCGTAGCACATGCCCATATGAGCGACGCCCCCAGAAGACGGTTAGTTGTTACGGGGGATAGTGCGAGGATACAGGACGAAACTGCTGAGAGCTCCGCCTGGTCCTTTAACGTGCTCGGTGGATAGCACCGTCACACGGGGCCTCGGTTTAACGTCTCATCCGAAAGACAATTAGTTTGTTAGTAGATATGGTCAGCCCAGGGCTCGAACCCGTGATCTTGAGGTTTGAAGTCAAGTGCTCTACCAACTGAGCTAATCGGGCTGACGATTAACCAGTCAACCAGACATAGTTCTTTATAATCATTGTTAAGTCAGACAGCCATTCATGGATTCATACATTCAGCAAACTGAGTCACAGTTTATCATAAGGCGGTACCGTTATGCAGAATTTTCTCTCTCCTATCAAATCTACTGTCTTGGCACAACGAAAGAGTTGAATATTATTAATTCATGTTTATATGTTTTTGTCCATGTTGTACTGTTTTGTACCTGGATGTAAAATTAAAGCTCTGTTTTTATTCTGTTTTTAGGACACCAAAACCAATCAATAAACCAATAAATCCGTTAACTGAGCTAATCGGGCTGACGATAACCAGTCAACCAGACATAGTTCTTTATAATCATTGTTAAGTCAGACAGCCATTCATGGATTCATACATTCAGCAAACTGAGTCACAGTTTATCATAAGGCGGTACCGTTATGCAGATGAGTTCACTCGGCTAGTGTCGGGTGCAAACATCTGCCTAACCCGTACCAAGACTATTCACATTTCATAACTCACTTTTTGCATTTCAAGAGTTTTCTCAAATATCCCGTATCCCAGCCTTGTTTTTCGTTTCGAAGAATGTCCCGGAGAAAAAAAGGGGATACAGTTCTAGCTGTTATCTTAAATACATTTACCCAAAACATGGTCCTAACGTCTAGTCGGAAACCACGCAACCTCAACTGGACTCTGTGGTGCGGGGTTCTCAAACTTTTTATTTATACAGAGAGTGCATTCCATAGAATTACTTTTTCTTAGTTGTCTGGAACTTCATATCTATACAGAGATTCTATACAATAGATTTTTTCCCCACATTTTCTGGAACTTCTTGTCTATACACTGAGAGATTCTATCCCATAGTACAGTTTTCCCAGAATTTTCTCTCTCCTATCAAATCTACTGTCTTGGCACAACGAAAGAGTTGAATATTATTAATTCATGTTTATATGTTTTTGTCCATGTTGTACTGTTTTGTACCTGGATGTAAAATTAAAGCTCTGTTTTTATTCTGTTTTTAGGACACCAAAACCAATCAATAAACCAATAAATCCGTAAATCGGTCGATCAGATGATTAATTAATTATTAATCACCAAATTAACGCTTTTCGAATTCAATCCGTTTTTCGCCCAGGATTTTTATACTTGAAATAACATTGTGAAAAAAAAGAAGAAACTGCTCGTAACAAGCCATCTCTTCTTTTTCCACAATATTTTCTACCCCATGGAATGATGGATATTTTATTTGCGATAAAATTGACTTTTAATTGTCTTCTGCAAAACCATTGAATTTTGTTCAAGTCTTATTTTTTTCAAAGCAATTAATGGTGCCATAATACGGGAAACTGATAGGGTAACTGCCCCTAGATCTATCGATGCTCAAAGATAGCGGGCTATCAGATTATTCCGGGACAATGGACTAAAATTTCCTGGATTTAAAAGATATTTATGGGACGTACCTCTCTTCGAGAACCACCTCCAACAACAACAACAACATCTCCCATACAAACGCTCGCACGCAGGCGCACACGCAAACAGATATTTTCCACTTCAGCACTTCAGTCAACCAATCGTAAACATTTAGTTAGAAAGTATGTAAGTATACCATGCATGTATTTAGAAATCCTTCCGGTTATAGCGAGAAAGTGATTTTTGCTCAACAGAGCTATTCTTCCATTTTATTTAGAATTTAAAGAATGTCAGCTCACTTCTCACAGTACCCTGATTTGAACCAAGTAAAAGGGTTCTTAGCATTTTTTTTAGGAAAAAACGGTATTTCGAATAGAGCAACCGGAAACAAGTTTTTTTTTAGCATTTCCGCTCTTTTCCACGCATGCTCATAAACTTGAAGTGAAAATCTATGTGATCGCCTCCATCTTGTTTCATCGCTGATGAAGAAAATAACTCACTTGCTGAATGCAAACAGCTTCCTTTTATTCATGAATATCAAGGAAAATGGTTTAAAACTTGGACTTAATATATCCATGGTAAAATTGTCTAATGAATTGTCAAAATGAGAGAAATGATTTCCTCGCGTTTCAAGATAGAAACTAGGTCAGTGGTTAGTGGAGTAAGTGAATACATGTAAACTGTCTGTTAGAGTTTTGAATTGGCAGGGCTGAGCAATTTTACATCCCGTATACGCAGTCTATGTAACAAGTTAAACCCTGTTACAATGGCGATTCAAACGCCTATTTAACCCCATCGAATAAAACACCTTTTGCCTCAAATTCGACTCAATCTTTGAAACGGACTTGTAGTTCTTCTCTTGTAGTAATAAATTGCTGAACGAAAAAAGAATTGAATGTTATCTTTGATATCTTTACCTTTTTATCATTTAACCTTTTACCTCACAACCACAAATTGTCATGCACTGATGAAATAATATTAAAGAAAACGTTGTGATTTAATCAAAATAGCGATTTGGGTAAACACTAAGGGGTCATAATTGACTGAATAGGGTTGAACTTAAATTTTATTTGTATCTCAGTTATATCGGGGCGGCTGGAGCTCCTAACCATGGTTTCCTAGTAGTTCATACACCAGTACTACCACTACATCCTTATTGAGCCTCCAGCTGCTCATCCCACTTAGGTGCACGATTAACTTACTCATATTGATGATACATGCCGGCCTTACTGCGGATAAACCAGCAAAACCACTTTTAGGAATATCAGTCCTTTGATTTTTACAGAAAGCGATACACAGATCGTATTTTGACTACACTACGGCGATTTTTCAGAAATTCCAAAACTCAACCTCAAACATGTACAGAAAAGAAATTCAATATTTCATAAAAACAAATAACTAAACAATCTCTACAGTTGGGCTGATTAAAATATCAAAGATGCAAAAATCGGACGGGTAGTAAACCAATAATTAAATTGCACTCCTGCAACTTCAAAAATTCTTTCTGTGATTTCTGGTTATTGTGTGCTGCTCAACGGTTTAGCAAGAGTAACGAATTGTAATTTTCAAATGTTTAAAGTTGAATTTATTTACAGTAGGAAGAAAATGTTGTGGAAATTGCTCTTTATCAAAATATTCTTCAAATACGTCTACACACTTTTGCAACCTTCTTGGGAGCTTTTGTATTCCCGCTCTGAACAATGACGTAGACCTCTGTTTGAGATACTGTGTAACAGCAGATATCACCGCCGATGTGGTCTTATATTTCTTTCCAGCAAGCATTTTTTTCAGTTCAGGAAACAAATAAAAGTCAAAGGGGCAAAGTCTGGCCTATAAGAAGGGTGAGATAACAATTGCCATTTGTAAGAGTTGATAACCTCCACTGTAGCTGCGGCTGTATGGGAAGGACATTATCGTGAAGAATGAGGACATTTTTCTGTGCTAACGTGGGACGCATTTGCTTGGGCTTTTCTCCGAGATTTTCAGAATTTTCTCAGAATTGACCTTTTGGCATGAAATGTGTAAGTATCATTACTCGTGAATCCGTAAAAGGCAACAAGCATGAGTTGTTGTCAAGTTGAAGGAGACAGCTTACACTTTTTTGAGTGGGGGAACCAGCTTGTTTCAACTGCTTTGACTGAGCTTGTGTCTCAGATTTGGAATATGAACCCAAATCTCATCTCCAGTGATAATACGGTTCAAGAACTTATCTCCTTCGCGATTTAAACGGATAAGATATCATTTTTTATGGGTTACTCTGGTTGCCTTTTGATCTGCGGACAGCTGTTTAAGCATCCAATTGGCACTTACCTTGCTCATGCCTAGGTGTTCGTGTAAAACCTGGTGTGCTGATGCCTTACTGATGCTAAACTTCAAACATGGGATGTCATGGGTTCGATCCCCGGCGGTGGCACCACATATCCTTTTCGACGTTTGTCTCTCACCAATGGGTGGATAATCATAAACCTAAGTGGGATAGCAGCTGGAGACTAGGAAAGGATGTAGTGGTAGTACTGGTGTACCAGGAATCCATTGTTAGGTGCTCCAGCCGCCACGATATGACTAAAATACTGTTAAAACCAATCAATCAATCAATCCTCCAAAGTTACTCGATGATTTTTGTTGACAAAAGCGTTGACATTTGCAACCATCGTTGCGGTCACCGCCTCAGCTGGCCACTGAGTTTTAGGCCTGTTACAAAAACTTGTTCTGCCTTCACAAAACTGAGAAACCCAGTTGTAATAGGTTGAACGTGATACACATTTATCAGAAAATCTTTTTAGGGCTATGAAAGATGTGGCAGGGCTTTTCACCTTTTGCAATCAGAAACTTAATTACAGAGCATTGTTCCCCTAACATTGAGTCAACGTAGGACGAAACACCCATCATATATCAGCGTTCAAAATATTGTGTAAACACAACTTTCATTGAAAATAAACTGATTACATTATTGACGAACTAATATAGTTTTCATCAATATATAACATGTGTATAAAGCTGCACGTGGAAAGAGAGGCACATAAGAAATCTGGATATCTTCTGACTGTGCCTCGTATTTCAATCATTTACAATTCTTTATTATGCCATCCTTGATTAACCCAGGTGGAAAGCATTACGATACTCTATATTTGTTTGATATAATGTAGCATATAAGACCCTTGACAAGGGGTTAGATTAAGCACAAGTGCACATTTTCAAACCTTTTATTCGTGTAGCAACAAAGATCTTAAATAGTGCATTGAAAAATGGAACAAATAATAGCTAGGTCGATAAAAGGTCCAATTCCCCCAAAATGAATGTAAGGATTTTGTTTGCCAAGATAGTCGACTTGTTATTCAAATACACGTACAACGTTTTAGGTAACAAGAGGAACATAATGATCCTCAATCCCTCATCTGACTGGATAACGATCTCAAATTGACATAGTGAGCGGAATTACTATAGTTTTGTCTGATTGAAGGCCAATTGGAATCCCAGGAAATATAATTTCAATAGTTTTAGTACATGGTAATTCACAAAACTTTAAGCCTCATGGTTAATGTAGAAAATATTTCTTCTATCTTTTCAATATGCACAGTTTCAAACCTCTATATAACATATCATTTGCAAGGAAATGATTTTTTAAAGATTTGCTATTTTGTTTCTATATAAATAGGGTGTGCCAACAGGTTCGAAATACGAATTCGTTATAGCTTATCTTTGATACTGAGGAGATATTCAAATATTCCATTCTTTATTTCTGTGTAAAATAGACAGAGCAGTAAGGCAGGGATCTACCAGATGTTGCCTCATACAAAATAGCAAACCTCCATGCCCCTTTGTTGTTCAAGAGAATATTTTCAAATTTACAGATTTCCATCTTTATTTCTAACAATTTATGTAGTTTCATACTTTCTGTTTCCCATTCAAATCAGAGGTTTAGACAGAATTAATTTCTTTCAAGAACTTAAGAAGAGTTTCAAAAATGGAACATGACTGCTACATTTCATCTATTCATTTAAGTTAGTTTGTCTGAATGGGGTTAACACCTTTTTTTAATGATATTTCAGTCATATCGCGTTGGTTGGATCACCTAACCATGGAGTCTTGGTATTTCTCATACCAGTACAACCACTACATCCATTTCGAACCTCCAGCTGCCCATCACACTTATGTTTGCTATCACCCATCTATTGGTAGAGGACAAGGGTCGGAAGGGATGTTTGCTGCAACCGGAGATTGAACACTGGACCTCATGATTGAGAGGCCGACGTGCTATGGCCGTGGTCGTGTTCAAGTGCTAGACAGTAATTAGGTCGTAGCTCATTGACTAAGATACTTTTAATATTTCAATGATCCAGCCCTAGTGAGAAGGGGAGTAATCATAATAGCTATCTCAAGTATATTGTGCTCAAAGCTTGAATTACTTCAGACATACGACATAACACACAGACTTTAACCCTTTCCTGTTTAATCCCAGTATTTTACGTCCAGCATTTTGGAATAAGAAGAAATTGCTTGTAACCAACAATTTCTTCTTTTTCCACAATATTTTCTACCCTAGTTAGTGGTTGTTTTTAGCTCTACTGGCCGAAGGCCACTAATGCTATAGCGATGGCTTTTGCCCGTCCGGTGTCCGTGCGTCCGTCGTCCGTCCGTTAAACTTTCCCTTGTTTACGCGATAAATTCCACAGTTTTAATCAGATTCCCTTCAAACTTTCACAGAATGATTGTACCATCATAAGGATCGTTCCTTTCGAAAATGGGCCAAATCCGTCAAGAAACACGAGAAAAGGGGCCTTATGAAAATTTAATTAAAAAATCCTCGTTTACGCGATAGAGTCCACAGTTTTCATCGGATTCTCTTCAAACCTTCACTGAAAGATTGTGCCATCATAAGGATCGTTCCTTTCGAAAATGGGTATGATCCGTCAAGAAACACGGGAAAAGGCGCCTTATGAAAATTTAATTAAAAATTCAATTAAGAATCCTCGTTTTCGCGAAAGAGTCCACAGTTTTCATCGGATTCTCTTCAAATTTTCTCAGAATGATTGTACCACCATAAGGATCGTTCCTTTCGAAAATGGGTATGATCCGTCAAGAAACATGGGAAAAGGGGCCTTATGAAAATTTAATTAAAAATTCAATTAAAAATCCTCGTTTACGCGCTAGAGTCCACAGATCTTATCGGATTCTCTTCAAACTTTCTCAGAATGATTGTACCACCAGAAGGATTGTTCCTTTCGAAATTTGGTATGATCCGTCATGAAACACGGGAAAAGGGGCCGTATGAAAATTTAATTAAAAAATCCTCGTTTATGCGATAGAGTCCACAGTTCTCAGCAGATTCTCCTCTAACTTTCAAAGAATGATTGTACCAACATAAGGATCCTTCCTTTCGAAAATTGGTATGATCCGTCAAGAAACATGGGAAAAGGGGCCTTATGAAAATTCATTAAAAATTCAATTAAAAATCCTCGTTACGCGATAGAGTCCACAGTTTTCATTGGATTCTCTTCAAACTTTCTCAGAATGATTGTACCAACATAAGGATCGTTCCTTTCCAAAATGGGTATGATCCGTCAAGAAACATGGGAAAAGGGGACTTATGAAAATTTAATAAAAATTCCATTAAAAATCCTCGCTTACGCGATAGAGTCCACAGTTTTCATCGGATTCTCTTCAAACTTTCTCAGAATGATTGTACCATCATAAGGATCGTTCCTTTCGAAAATGGGTATGATCCGTCATGAAACACGGAAAAAGGGGCTGTATGAAAATTTAATTAAAATATCCTCGTTTCCGCGATAGAGTCCACAGTTCTCATCAGGTTCTCTTCAAACTTTCACAGAATGATTGTACTAACATAAGGATCATTCCTTTCGAAAATTGTATGATCCGTCAAGAAACATGGGAAAAGGGGCCTTATGAAAATTCATTAAAAATTCAAATAAAAATCCTCGTTTACGAGATAGAGTCCACAGTTTACATTGGATTCTCTTCAATCTTTCACAGAATGATTTTACCATCAGAAGGATTGTTCCTTTCGAAAATGGGTATGATCCGTCTAGAAACACGGGAAAAGGGGCCTTATGAAAATTTAATTAAAAAATCCTTGTTTACGGGATATAGTCCAGAGTTTACATCAGATTCAATTCAAACTTTCACAGAATGATTGTACCATCATAAGGATTTTTCCTTTGGGAATTTGGTCAGATCCATCAGGAAACACGGGAAAAGAGGCTTTATGAAAATTTAATCGAAAGACTTTTAAGAAATACTCTTTAACACTCTGGAGTCAATAGTTTACATCGGATTCCCTTCAAACTTTCACAGAATGATTGCACTATCATCAGGATTGTTCCTTTCGAAATTTGGTATGATCCGTCAAGAAACACAGGAAAAATGGGCCTTTTGAAAATTTTAATAAAAATTCTCATTTATAATCTAGAGCCAACAATTTTCAATGGATTCTCTTCAAACTTTCACAGAATGAATGTACCATCACAAGAATTGTTCCTTTCGGAATCGGATATGATTCCTCAAGAAACATAGGAAAAGGGGCCTTATTAAAATTTAATTCAAAGATCTAGAGTCCACAGTTTTCATCTGATTGACTTCAAACTTTCACAGAATGATTGTACCATGATAAGAATTGTTCCTTTCAAAATTTGGTATGATCAGTCAAGGACCACGGGAAAAAGGGGCCCGATAAAAACTGGATTGAAAAAGTCCTCGTAAACACAATAGAGTTCTCTTCAAACATTCCCAGAATGATTAATTCATTAAATGGATTGTTCCTTTCGGAAGAAGGTTTGATCCATCAAGTTTCATGGGAAAAGCGGGCCTATGAAAATTTAACAAAAAATCTTAGTTAACACATCATGGCCCTAGATTTCACCTGATTGACTTCAAACTTTCACATAATGATTGTACCATCATAAGGATTGTTCCTTTCAAATTGGGTCTGATCCATTGAGAAACATAGGAAAAGGGGCCTTAGGTAAATTCAATTAAAAAATCTTAATTAATGCTTGTAAGTCCACAGATGAGATGGGGTTGTCTTTATACTCAAACAAAATAATTATACTTTTGTAAGAAGAGTTCCCTTTGGAATTGGTTCAGATCCATCAAGTAACATGGGAAAAGGGGCTTTATGAAAATTCAATTAATAAAACCCTTTTAACACAATGAAGCCCACAGCCTTGATCAGATTTTGTTGAAACTTTCACAGAATGACTGGAAGGTCATAACTATCATTCTTTTCATAACAGGGTTTGAACTGTCAAGAAACACAGGAAAAGGGCCTAATGAAAATTTCATTTATAAATCCTTGTTACCAAGTCCAGAGCTTTCTTCGGATTTTCTTCAAACCTTCACAGAATAATTGTACAATAATAATGATTGTTGATGTTTGCATTAGACCTGATCTGTCAAGTATCACAGGAAAAGGAGCATTATGAAATCTAATTTTAAAATCATTGTACCACAATAAAGTCAACAGTTTTCATCAGATTCTGTTAAAACTTTCACAGAATGATATTCCATCATGAGGATTCTTTCTTTTCAAATTAGGCTTGATCTGTCTAGTATCATGGGAAAAGGGGCCTTTTGAGAATTTTATCAATAATCCTTGTAACCAACTCCAGAGCTTTCATTGGATTTTATTCAAACCTTCACAGAATCATTGTACAATAAACACGATTGTTGATGCTGACATGAGACCTGATCCTTCAAGTATCACAGGAAAAGGAGCCTTATGAAAATTTTATTTTTAAAATTTGACACCAAGATAAAGTCTGCAGTTTTCATCAGATTCTGTTCAAACTTTCACAGAATGTTTGTACCATCATAAGGATTGTTCTTTCCAAATTGGGCCTGATCTGTCTAGTATCATAGGAAAAGGGGCTGTATGAAAAATTACTACCAAATCTTCAAAAACACAACAATGCCCTCAGTCTTTATCAAAATCTCTTCAAACTTTAATAGAATGATTGTACCATCATTTGGATTGTTCCTTTGTAAATAAGGTCTGATTGCTTAAGTGACACAAGAAAAGGGACCTTATAAAATTTTTATTACAAAACATCATTATTACAATAAAGTCCTCAGTCTTTATCATTTTCTTCAAACTATCATTAGGATTGTTCCTTTGTACATTGGGTCTGATTTGTTAAGTTTCAAGGAAAAAGGGGCCTTATGAAAATTTTGTTACAAAAATTCTTGACACAATTCAGTCCACTATTTTTATTGATTCTCTTTAACTTTTAAAGAATGATTGTACCTTCATTAGAATTGTTCCTTTGGAAATTTGTTTTTTTCTGTAAAGTATCATGAGAAAAGGGGCCCTCTGAAGATTTCACTATAAACTCATTGACACAATAAATTCCACAGATTAAACAGATTTATTGTACCATCATTCCAATTGTCGATTTTGACAGTGGATCTGACTATGGCAAGGGTCACATAAAAAGGGGCCTTATGCAAAACTCTCTTAAATATTCTGGTTAACACAATGATGTCCCTTGATTTCACCGGATCACTTCAAAATTTCAAAGAATGATTGTACAAATACTTAAATGATTCTTTTCAGAACTGGGTACAATCCATCAAGTATCATGTAAAAAGGGGCCATATGATTTTTTTTAAATATTCTAGTAAACATAATGAATTCCCAATATTTCATCGTATTCACTTTTAACTTTCACAGAATGATAAAACCAACAGTAAAATATCACGGGAAAAGGGGCCTTATGAGAACTTGAATTTAATATCTTTGTTAACACAATAAAGTCAACAGTTTTATTGGATTCTCTTCAAAGATGCATGGAATTATTGTGGCATTTGAAACACAGAAAAAGGGGCCTTACAGATTATCATTCAAAACATTCTTGTGTATGTGATGAAGATCACAATCATTATCAAATTGTCTTTTAAATTTCACAGAAAAATTGTTGGGTTGTTAGGGAAGTTCCTTTTGGAATGAAATTGATCCATCAGAAAACACAGGAAAAGGGGCCTTATTGTTTTTCATTCAAAACAATCCTGTTTATGTGATAAAGTCCACAATTATTGTCAGATTCTGATGAAATATTCACAGAATGATTGCAGGGTCATAAGGTAACTTTCTTTTGGAAATGGAGTGGATCCGTCATAAAACATGGGAAAAGGGGTCTTGAGGATTGTTGCTTAAAATGATAAAGGGGGTAAAGCCCATTTTTTTCTTAATGCTTTCTTCTTTGAGCAATTAACTTCCTTAAATATCAGATTTCTTTAACGGAAAACTTGATAACCAGTAGAGCGTCTCAGGCCCTCATGGGCCTCTTGTTTTAATATATATTCAACTTTAACTGTCGTCTGCAAAACGTTTGATTTTGGACCAGTCTAAAAATTCAAAAATAGGAAAGGGTTAACAAGGAATTAATGGATTGTTGACCTCGCCCACTAACTCTGCAGGCCACGCCAATTAACTACAGTTCCTATGAAATATTTAACAGCAATATTTTTCAAATTCTATGGCGGGGAACAGGTAATGAAAAAGTAAAAACGTTGGTTGTCGACTTAAACATAGTAACTGCAGCTTGAACAAGATAGTTGATAGAATGGGAAAGTCATGAATGTGAATATCGTGAACTGAAAGCGTTTACTTGGCATTCTTCAGTAACTAGCCTATTTGCATTTGCAAATAGAACATACTTCTCTTTGCAAAGAAATGATAATTAATCCGTTTCCATGCAAACTGCTTTTTATGCAACTCCTAGAGAAAAGAGGTCGGGAAAACATTGTTAACAAGTGTGCAATTGACCCTAAAGCGGTCTTCTGAGTCGATGACTACAAAAGTGAAACAAGAGGCCCATGAGAGCCTGAGACGCTCTACTGGTTATCAAGTTTTCCGTTAAAGAAATCTGATATTTAAGGAAGTTAATTGCTCAAAGAAGAATGCATAAAGAAAAAAAAGGGGCTTTATCCCCTTTATCATTTTAAGCAACAATCCTCAAGGCCCCTTTTCCCA
This sequence comes from Fragum fragum, assembly GCA_946902895.1. Lineage (NCBI taxonomy): Eukaryota > Metazoa > Mollusca > Bivalvia > Cardiida > Cardiidae > Fragum > Fragum fragum. Next base: position 42,395,917 of record OX336371.1, read on the forward strand.
TGTTTCATGACGGATCCACTCCATTTCCAAAAGAAAGTTACCTTTTGACCCTACAATCATTCTGTGAATATTTCATCAGAATCTGACAAAAATTGTGGACTTAATCACATAAACAGGATTGTTTTGAATGAAAATCAATAAGGCCCCTTTTCCTGTGTTTTCTGATGGATCAATTTCATTCCAAAAGGAACTTTCCTTACAACCCGACAATTGTCCTGTGAAATTTAAAAGACAACTTGATAATTTGTGATCTTCATCACCTACACAAGAATGTTTTGAATGATAATCTGTAAGGCCCCTTTTCCTGTGTTTCAAATGCCACAATTATTCCACGCATCTTTGAAGAGAATCCAATAAAACTGTTGACTTTATTGTGTTAACAAAGATATTAAATTCAAGTTCTCATAGGGCCCCTTTTCCCGTGATATTTTACTGTTGGTTTTATCATTCTGTGAAAGTTAAAAGTGAATCCGATGAAATATTGGAAATTCATTATGTTTACTAGAATATTTAAAAAACACATCATATGGCCCCTTTTTACATGATACTTGATGGATTGTACCCAGTTCTGAAAAGAACCATCTAAGTATTTGTACAATCATTCTGTGAAATTTTGAAGTGAATCCGGTGAAATCAAGGGACATTATTGTGTTAACCAGAATATTTAAGAGAGTTTTGCATGAGGCCCCCTTTTATGTGACCCTTGCTATAGTCAGATCCACTGTCAAAATCAACAATTGGAATGATGGTACAATCAATCTGTTTAATCTGTGGAATTTATTGTGTTAATGAGTTTATAGTGAAATCTTCAGAGGGCCCCTTTTCTCATGATACTTTACAGAACAAACCAAATTCAAAAGGAACAATTCTAATGAAGGTAGAATCATTCTTTAAAAGTTAAAGAGAATCAATGAAAACAGTGGACTGAATTGTTTCAAGAATTTTTGTAACTAAATTTTCATAAGGCCCCTTTTTCTCTGAAACTTAACAAATCAGACCCAATGTACAAAGGAACAATCCTAATGATAGTTTGAAGAAAATGATAAAGACTGAGGACTTTATGGTAATAATGATATTTTGTAATAAAATTTTTATAAGGTCCCTTTTCTTGTGACACTTAACCAATCAGACCTAATTTACAAAGGAACAATCCAAATGATGGTACAATCATTCTATTAAAGTTTGAAGAGATTCTGATAAAGACTGAGGGCATTGTTGTGTTTATGAGGATTTGGTAATAGTTTTTCATACAGCCCCTTTTCCTATGATACTAGACAGATCAGGCCCAATTTGAAAAGAAACAATCCTTATGATGGTACAAACATTCTGTGAAAGTTTGAACAGAATCTGATGAAAACTGCAGACTTTATCTTGGTGTCAAATTTTTAAAATAAAATTTTCATAAGGCTCCTTTTCCTGTGATACTTGAAGGATCAGGTCTCATGTCAGCATCAAAAATCGTGATTATTGTACAATGATTCTGTGAAGGCTTGAATAAAATCCAATGAAAGCCCTGGACTTGGCTACAAGGATTATAGATAAAATTCTCTAAAGGCCCCTTTTCCCATGATACTAGACAGATCACGCCTAATTTGAAAAGAAAGAATCCTCATGATGGAATAATCATTCTGTGAAAGTTTTAACAGAATCTGATGAAAACTGTTGATTTTATTGTGGTACAATGATTTTAAAATTAGATTTCATAATGCTCCTTTTCCTGTGATACTTGACAGATCAGGTCTAATGCAAACATCAACAATCGTGATTATTGTACAATTATTCTGTGAATGTTTGAAGAAAATCCGATGAAAGCTCTGGACTTGGTAACAAGGATTTATAAATGAAATTTTCATAAGCCCCTTTTCCTGTGCTTCTTGACAGTTCAAACCCTGTTATGAAAAGAATGATAGTTATGACCTTCCAATCATTCTGTGAAAGTTTCAACAAAATCTGATCAAAGCTGTGGGCTTTTTTGTGTTAACAGGGTTTTATTAATTGAATTTTCATATAGCCCCATTTTCCCATATTACTTGATGGATCTGAACCAATTCCAAAGGGAACTCTTCTTACAAAAGTATTATTATTCTGTAAGAGTATAAAGACAACCCCATCTCATCTGTGGACTTACAAGCATTAATTAAGATTTTTTTAATTGAAATTTCCTAAGGCCCCTTTTCCTATGTTTCTCAATGGATCAGACCCAATTTGAAAGGAACAATCTTTATGATGGTACAATCATTATGTGAAAGTTTGAAGTCAATCAGGTGAAATCTAGGGCCATTACATGTTAACTAAGATTTTTTTTATTAAATTTTCATAGGGCCCCTTTTCCCATGAAACTTGATAGATCAAACCTACTTCCGAAAGGAACAATCCATTTAATGTAATAATCATTCTGGGAATGTTTGAAGAGAATTTGTTGAAAACTATGGACTCTATTGTGTTTTCGAGGACTTTTTCAATCCAGTTTTAATTGGGCCCCTTTTTCCCGTGGTCCTTGACTGATCATACCAAATTTTTGCAGGAACAATTCTTATGATGGTACAATCATTCTGTGAAAGTTTGAAGTCAATCAGATGAAAACTGTGGACCCTAGAGTGTTAACAAAGATCTTTGAATTAAATTTTAATGAGGCCCCCTTTCCTATGTTTCTTGAGGAATCATATCCGATTCCAAAAGGTACAATCCTTATGATGGTACAATCATTCTGTGAAAGTTTGAAGAGAATCCGTTGTAAATTGTTGGCTCTAGATCATTAATGAGAATTTTTTATTAAACATTTCCTAAGGCCCCTTTTTCCTGTGTTTCTTGAAGGATCATACCAAATTTCAAAAGGAATAATCCTTATGATAGTACAATCATTCTGTGAAATTTTGAAGGAAATCTGATGAAAACTATTGACTCCAGAGTGTTAAGAATAATTTTTTAATTAAATTTTCATAAGGCCCCTTTTCCCCTGTTTCATGACAGATCAGACCCATTTTCGAAAGGAAGGATCCTTATGATTGTACAATCATTCTGAGAAAGTTTGAAGAGAATCCAAAGAAAACTGTGGACTCTATCGTGTAAACGAGGATTTTTAAAGGAGTTTTTAATTGAATTTTCATAAGGCCCCTTTTCCCATGTTTCTTGAAGGGTCATACCAATTTCCAAAGGAACCATCTTTATGTTGGTACAATCATTCAGTGAAAGTTTGAAGAGAATCCAATGAAAACTGTGGACTCTATCGCGTAAACGAGGATTTTTAATTGAATTTTTATTAAATTTTCATAAGTCCCCTTTTCCCATGTTTCTTGACGGATCATACCAAATTTCGAAAGGAACGATCCTTATGTTGGTATAATCATTCTGTGAAAGTTTGAAGAGAATCTGATGAGAACTGTGGACTCTATCGCGTAAACGAGGATTTTTTAATTAAATTTTCGTAAGGCCCCTTTTCCTGTGTTTCTTAACGGATCATACCCATTTTCGAAAGGAACGATCCTTATGTTGGTACAATCATTCTGAGAAAGTTTGAAGAGAATCCAATGTAAACTGTGGACACTATCTCGTAAACGAGGATTTTTAATTGAATTTTTAATGAATTTTCATAAGGCCCCTTTTCCCGTGTTTCTTGATGGATCATACCCATTTTCGAAAGGAATGATCCTTATGTTAGTACAATCATTCTGTGAAAGTTTGAAGAGAACCTGATGAGAACTGTGGACTCTATCGCGTAAATGAGGATTTTTAATGGAATTTTTATTAAATTTTCATAAGTCCCCTTTTCCCATGTTTCTTGACGGATCATACCCATTTTGGAAAGGAACGATCCTTATGTTGGTACAATCATTCTGAGAAAGTTTGAAGAGAATCCAAAGAAAACTGTGGACTCTATCGCGTAACGAGGATTTTTAATTGAATTTTTAATGAATTTTCATTAGGCCCCTTTTCCCGTGTTTCTTGACGGATCATACCAATTTTCGAAAGGAAGGATCCTTATGTTGGTACAATCATTCTTTGAAAATTTGAGGAGAATCTGATGAGAACTGTGGACTTTATCGCGTTAACGAGGATTTTTTAATTAAATTTTCGTACGGCCCCTTTTCCCGTTTTTCTTGACGGATCAGACCCATTTTCGAAAGGAACTATCATTATGATGGTACAACCATTCTGAGAAAGTTTGAAGAGAATCCGATGAAAACTGTGGACTTTATCGCGTAAACGAGGATTTTTAATTGAATTTTTAATTAAATTTTCATAAGGCCCCTTTTCCCGTGTTTCTTGATGGATCATACCCATTTTCGAAAGGAACGATCCTTATGATGGTACAATCATTCTGAGAAAGTTTGAAGAAAATCAGATGAAAACTGTGGACTTTATCGCGTAAACGAAGATTTTTTAATTAAGTTTTAATTAGGTCTATTTCCCGTGTTTCTTGACAGATCTGACCCAATTTCGAAAGGAACTATCCTTATGATGGTACAATCATTCTGTGAAAGTTTGAAGAGAATCCGATGAAAACTGTGGACTTTATCGCGTAAACAAGGAAAAGTTTAATGGACGGACGACGGACGGACGGACGGACGCATGCACGGACGCCAGACGGGAAAAAGCCATCACTATAGCTCTAGTGGCCTTCGGCCAGTAGAGCTAAAAAGTGAAACAATTTTGGCCAAACTTAAACCGTTATTAAATCCCGTCTTGAAATCAATAGCCAACATTCTTACAAAGTTTCAAGATATTTGTGACAGAAAAGTAGCATGTAATTTACAAAGAAGATTTCTCTAGACTACACCTAGTGAAATAGCTTTTGACCCCATGTGACCCAATATAAAATTTAACATATATTTTTATGTAGACGGTGTCACTAAAGTGCACACAAGGCAATTCTGAGAATTGACCTAGTGACCTTGATTTTGACCTAATGTGACAAAAATTTGAACTTCTCCAAGATATCATGAACAAACATTCCGATCAGATATGAATTATTCGAGCCTAAGATATGACCCCCTAGAGTGCAAACGAGGGTTTTCTTAGATTCAACCTAGTGACCTAGTTTTCGATCCAAAGTGACCCAATATCAAACTCAACCGAGATATAATGCAAACATATATTCTGACCAAATACCCATTGAATTGAGGCAAAAATATGCCCTCTAGAGTGCACACAAGGTCATTTCCGAGATTTAACCAAGTGACCATTTTCTTGACTCCAAGAGACCCAACATTTAACTTGACAGAGATATCATGCAGGCAAACAATCTTACCAACAATCAAGACATTTTAGGCCAAAATGTGAACTTTAGAGTGCACAAAAGGTTTTTCTAAGATTTGACCAATTTGCCTTGTTTTTGAGCCCACTTAACCAAATATTGAACTTGTCCGAAAGCTCACCTTGAGCACCTTGTGCTTAGGCGAGCTAAAAATGAATAAATCACTTGTCGCAAGCAATGTCTTCGTTTTTCATGTTGTTTTCTACCCAGAGAGAAAGAGAAATTCTAAATTTATCAATTTTAATTGGTTGAATACAACTTTTTTGCATATATAACCAGTCTTAATTTAAGCCATATGGTAATGGATTAGAGGGCTAATGGGTGTTAAATCAAGATTAAATCGTTCTTTCAAATATACATATTTTTTATTTATAAATTTTATGTGGTTTTAAGCTACATATACAAACTATTTATCTAAGAGCTCTTAATAATACTACAGTGGATTCCACTTAATTACCCTCCTGATAATTCAGCCTACAGTAATTGAAACAAGAGTTGTCACAAAGCGGACTAATACCCCCCCCCCTCACTAACACCAGTACTTTTTCAATCATATAGAACTTTTTGACCTTTGACCTTCAATAACCCTAAACAATAGAGCAACTCCTTGGTTCATGAAAAATGTATATAAAGTTTCATGGGCCTAGGTCAAATCCGTTATGAGTTAGAGCACTGAAACATGTTTGAATCAAATTGTTACTTTGAGCCTTTGACCTACGTGACCCCAATACAATAGAACACCTCCTTGGGTCATTAACAACAATTGTATGAAGTTTCAAGGTGGTAGGTCTATCATTAGAGCACAGAAACAAAAAAGTCTATGGATAGATTGACAGACAGACAGGAATACAGACATGGTGAAACCAATACCCCCCCCCCCTCCCTAATTCATAGGTGTGGGGTATGATTACCTTTTGCTAATGTAACCATTTAAGGATCTATGGATTCTCAATAGTTTGCATGTATTACCTTTGAAAACAGACATTAAAGAAAACATTGAAAAAAAGAATTGCTTGTTAAAAGCTTCAATAAACCACAGTAGTTTATCATATCTCATATTCGCTTTGATGTGTTGTCTGCCTCTAAGGCAAAAATGTTTTAGGATAACAGAGGGCAGACTTAATTTTTCAATTTACAATTTACCTCATTTAACCCTTTCCTGTTTAAACCCGGGATTTTACGTTGCTGCAATTTTATACTTGAGAAAACATTGTGGAAAAAGAAGAAATTGCTTGTGACAAGCAATTTCTCCTTTTTCCACAATATTTTCTACCACATAGGATGGTTTCATTTCAAATTGCATCTAATCTTTATTACAGTCTGCATCTTCTTTCAATTTGGCCAGTCTAAAATTTCAAAAACAGGAAAGGGTTAAGAGATGAAGAGAATATTTTTTCTTTGCATGGAGGTATGAACCGAAAAACCAAAACATACTGTATGAATACGCGAAGCCGATTCATACATTGTGTGATTCAGTTTTTCAGTTCATACCTCCATGAAAACAAAAAATATTCTCTTCATTTCTTATAATTTAATAGCATCGAGTGAAAAAAAAACCATACCTTTTTGTATGGAAGCATACAAAATCGCTGTGTGCTCAAAATTTTGTTCATGGAGTTATGAATAATTTTTTTCGACACTCGTTTCGGATAGACGGAACTAAACATTAAATTATAATGTGTTGCACTATTGGAAAGCAACCAAAATTTTACTGATATGGTCTGTTTGTGAAAAACATTGTGTTTTTAACATTTCCCTCTGACTCACGTGTCAAAAATATAAATTTGTTTCAGTTACCAAAAAATCATGAAACAAGAGGACCATGATGGTCCTATAACGCTCCCCTAAGTATGATGGCTCAAGGCTTTATGATATATACAAAGTATGAAAAACCCTACACCTATATATTTTGGGAAGATTTTTTAAAGATTTTCTCCTTTGATATATACAAAGTATGAAAAACACTACACCTTTATATTTTGGGAAGATTCTTTAAAGATTTTCTCCTTTAATCCTAGGTATATTTAAGATCCTACCATTATATTAAAGCTCTTGGCCTTATAGTTAAGGAGAGGAAGATTTACAAAAATATCCTTCTTTAATTCTATGTTGAATCAGGGATCACACAAAATGGACTTATTTTCAGAGTTTGGTAGTTCTTTGAGGTATTTTGATAGTGGGTCAATAGACATTGATACATACAAAACATTACAGCTCTAGACCTTACTGTTTAGGAGATGAAGATTTTTAAATATTTTCTTCTTTATTTCTATGTAAGGGATCGTACAGAAAAAGGCTAAATTTCAAGATACAGTAATTTTTTGCAGTATTTTGGTAGAGGGTCAATCGATGATGATTTAAACCAAATTTCAAAGCTCTAGGGCTAATGGTTTGGGAGGAGATTGTTTAAGATTTTTCACTCGGTTGCCATGGCAACCAAAGCTCTTGTGGATTTAAAGTCCATGAAGTATTTTAAAAGAACATGAACTAGGGATCATTTCTGTGAAGTTTGGTTGAAATTCCATGGTTAGTTTAGGAGAAGATTTTTTTGTAACTGAACAGACGGACGGACAGGTGGAGGGATGACCAGATGCAGGACGATGACTGATCACAATAGCTCACCCAGAGCACCTCTAGCTCAAGTGAACTAAAAAGGAGAACAACAGTGCTAAGTTGTCTTGAATTCCATCCAATTTTCAAGAAAGAACATGCTCAAGACTCAGTCAGTTTTGCCATTTGACCTTCACCTGTGACCCTAACTTGGGGTCAAACAAACAGACTTGTAAATGATAGAAATACTATTTAAGAGGAACAATTGTACCAATGTTCTCTGAAATCAGTCAATGAATAGAGAACATTATGCTCCATACAAGGTACCTTGTAATTTGAACTAAAGCTGTGACCTTGACTTTTTGTATATCAAAAAAAAACTTGCCACATGAACCACATACTAGTCAAAGGGAACAATCTTAACAGGTTATTTTTCAATCAATCCACACATATAGACATTGTGCTCTAGACAATGTCAGTTCTGTTTGTTTACCGGTACCTTCAGCTTTGACATTGACCTTGGGCATTGTCAAACAAACTTTTTGCATGACACTGGTACTCACATGCACAGAGGTAACTATTGGCATTTCTGCCATTACCAGGCAGGGACATAAAAATGGAAAACGCTCGCTATCTTTTTATTAGTTTCCAATAAAGTTGTTTTTACAACTACATAATCTTTTAAAAAGCTGTATCATATTCAAATTATTGGAAATTATAAAAACTTGAAATCTACAATAAATCTACATTTTTCTGACAAAAGACTATATAAAGTGACTAGGTAGTACCCGACAGTGTAACATGTATTTCTTTATAATCTAGTTAAATCCTTTCCTGTATACTACAAACACTAATAAGCACTAGTGTGATATTTCCAAACTTCTCACATGCACCAGTATAGAGCCTAAAGATTGCACTGTGAAGACTCTGATAAGGATTGTCTGCAGATGCGCAAGCTGATCAGAGTTTATCCATTGCATACATATGTAACGACACATACTGGCTCTAATATCTGTAATTCTGCATTTTCTTCTTTACTGGCAATTTTTTCTACATTATCAAACACTATCTTACGTTAGATCCATTTCGCAATGTTATCTTCAAACTTATTAATAATTTGATTAGTTGAAAGACTCATCATCCTTGAAAATTTAAAATAATGCCCTATTCCAATGCAGATGAATGGATATATATACATAAGAGCAAATCAATTATCACATACAAGAGTCAGTATATAACAATGTACAAGAACATATTTCAAACACACAGAGAAAATAGTTTCCTTTATTACCTCAATCTAATGATTTCAATACATGCCACATAAATTGGTTGACTTAGAGTTTACTCACCATTATAGAGTAAAATTAACCCTTGTCATGCTGAACTCATGAAGGAGGCATGGACAAAGATCAGCATGTCTTTATGTCCAGTTTGAACTATGTCGACACCACCTTTTTGTCCCTTTTAACCCATTCCTACACAGAGACACTTTTGGACGCCTCTCAAGTAAAATAATTGAGAAAACATTGTGTAAAATGAAGAAATTGCTTGTAACAAGCAATTTCTTCATTTTACACAATGTTTTCTACCCAGAAAGTTGAAAAAATCCAAAATTTCATCAACTTTAAATTGTTGTCTGCAACTTCATTCAGTTTGGACTAGTCTAAAATTTTGTCGTTTGGGAATGGGTTAAGCCAGAGTTGTTTTTAAGTTTTGGACTTGTCTACATTTCTATTGCCTAAAAATGGGTAAGTACTCTCTTCTGTCACAAGCGATTTTCCCAATACAAAGTTTAATCACTGAAAATATTTCTGAAAATTGCATTTGTTTGCTAAATTGCCATACATCAGATTTTGGTAAAACTCTGTTCAATTCTTTCCAGTTCATTTCATTACAAGTTACTACAAGAGACAAAATTGTCACAAGAGCAGGTTTACAATGGTTTCTTCAAATTTCATTACAAGTTACTACAAGAGACAAAATTGTCACAAGAGCAGGTTTACAATGGTTTCTTCAAATTTCATCAAGAATTGGAGGGCGCCTATAACTTAATTATCTAATTTTCAAAAACAAGATCTGTTTATGAAATATCACACCCCTGTAACAACCTTTTTTAGGAAATGATACCTTGATAAGTGACCTTGAGCTCTACAATCCAGCCAAATGTGAGCATTGATTCTTGAATAGGTTTGAAGAAATTGTAAATGATAAGTTTTATGGTTACAGTTCAGACAGACAGACCCAGGTAAAACTTTCAAGGGGGGGGGGTCATAATAAGAGATATTTATTTCATGAATCATATACACACTAACCCATTTCCACATGCCTCTTAAGAAAATTACTTCAGAACATATTGTGGAAAATAAGGAAATTGATTGCAACAAGCAATTCCTTAAGTTTTACTATGTATTCTTCCCAAAAGAGACAAAAAAGTCAACTAATGATAGTTGTCTGCAACATCATTGAATTTGGACCAGTCTAAAATGTTGTCAGGTGGAAATGGGTTAAAATGTACAAGGTCTGTAATATCCTACAATTCCGATTCACAAAGAATTCTATCATCTGAACATTTCTTGCATGGTGGGAAGGGTGGAGGTATGGAAGTGTGCTACATCATGCAAGATCGTGTCCTCCTTTGGTTTTTAACCCATTAACACAATTCTAGACTGCTCAAAATTCAAAGAAGTTGCAGAAGACAAATTCTAGTTGATGAAATTTTGGATTTTGTTCCATTTAAGGATAGAAACATTGTGGATAATGAAGAAATTGCTTCTTCATTTTCCACAATTTTTTCCAAAGCTTTTTTTCTTGAATGTGTCTAATATTATTGTTGTATGGGAATGGGTTAACCAATTAGAAGAGGACAACATTTTAGTCTGTTCCAAATTCAAAGAAGCTGCAGACAACTACTTCAAATTCTTAGAAATTTCAAAAAAGACAATCTTGTTGGGCAGAAAAAATTGAGGAAAATGAAGAAACTGCTTGTTACAAGTAATTGCTTCATCTATAACAAAACTTTTGAAACCTTTTAATCTTAAAATAGCAGAAACTAAAATAGGATTGTAAAGAAATGGGTTTAACACATTAAATTTCCAGCATATGTAAACTTTGGTCACCTGTTAAAGAATGTAAGTACATGTATATAAAATAACAAATTGTGATTGTCAGTTAAACAGCAGTTATCAAAATCATAATATCTGTACATGTTTATAACATTATAGCATGATGACAAGAATTAAGTTTTGGAAACATTTAAGACAAAGATATTAAAAAAATAACAAGATTAGTCCAAATTGAAAGAAGTCTTGGACCATATTTCGAAATATTATTCTTTTTAACCCATTACCAGACAACAATTTTCAATTTTCAATTGATGAAGCTTTAGTTTTTTCAATTTTTGGGTAGAAAACATAGTATTAAAGGAAGTAATTGTTTGTTGCAAGCATTTCCTTCATTTTACATGATGTTTTCATAATTATTTTTCTTGGGGGGGGGGGTTAAAAAATGGTCAGTGTATGGTAATGAGTTGGCAGATTGGCTTGCTTGGAAAAGAATTTATCCTCAATGTTTTCTATTTAAAGGGACAAAGATTTAATTCTATGTTGACTAAAATTTTGTTGGGTGGGAATGGGTCAAGGGTGCCTTGGCTACTGGGTTCTGAATAGGTGATGAAAAATCTAAGGGGCAAGAGGTTAAGACAAAGATCATACTGGACATTATGTTCAGTCTGATCTTTGTCTAAACCTCCTGCTTGTTCCTTTAAAGCCAGCACTGTTTATTGCATTCATGTTCTTAACCCTTTCCTGTTTTACAAGATATAAGACCTGTTCAAATTGAAAGAGGTTGCAGACGACAATGAAAATTGGATGCGATTTGAAATGAAATGAGTCTATGTGGTACGAAATATTGTGGAAAAAGAAGAAATTGCTTGTTACAAGCAATTTCTTCTTTTTCCATAATATTTTCTCATGTATGAAATCACAACAATGTTAAATCCCGGGTTTATACAGGAAAGGGTTAATTAACAACCCAAATAAGTGCTTTCTGTGCTTTCACTCCTTTGATTCTAACACAATTTTGTAGAGGATTTTATTCAGCATGACAAGGGTTAAGACTATTCTTGAAATCTAACTTGAATATATGACCTGACAAGAAATGTCTTGCCACTTGAAAAATAGAAACCAAGTATTAAAGCCTTATGCAATTTAGTATTCAAAAGTTATGGCCAGTGTCAAAGTAAATTGCATAAACTTTTCCTTAAAAAGTGACTTTGACCTTAACATATAATGTTATCCTTTGTCATGCTGAATATAATCCTTATAGGATTATCATTAAAATCAATGGCCTAAAATCACTGGAAGCAGTAGTTAAATGGAAACAAATATTTTGAAAATTAAATTCATAGCAAACTCTAAGTTGAAGGAGCCAGACAGGAGGTGTAGACTAAAATCAGACTGCACTGATATGCAGGCTGATCTTTGTCTTTACCATCTGCTAATCAGGAATGTTCTGGGTACAGCATGACAAGGGAAAATTTATAGTTATATCACTGAAAATAAACAGCTTTAACCCATTACCACACAATCTCGCATTTTATGTGCAGAAAAAATAAGCTATGGAAAATATTGTGAGAAAAGAAGAACAAACCAAAGCCTAAATTTGCACTTGTTTTCCAAGTGCTTAACAGGCCACCCCAGTCTACTGAGCTGCAAAATTGGAATGCAGTGGGTTTAAGCCATTGCTTCATTTTCAGGGATGAGAAAATATCTGTAATGAGAGTGTTTGAGAGTGACTTAATAAACTTTAAACTTTCATCACAATTGGACTCAATGAATATGTATAAAAACAAAGAAATTCAGATAAGATGATAGTCCTAGTTTTTTTTGGCATTTTTTGGTGGGCTAACAAAGACTGTATGAATTATGAGAATTTCTTTAAGATCTTCTCACTTTAAAGCACTCATTTGAAACTTATCATATAAATTATTCCTTGGAAAAAATATTTTTATCATACACAATTGTCTCTCACAAATCGGTGGATAATCATTAACCTAAGTGGGATGAGCTGGAGGCTGGGAAAGGATGTAGTTATAGCACTGGTGCAAGAAAATCGAGGAATCAATGGTTAGTTGCTCCAGTTGCCCCAATATGACTGAAAAACTAATTTAAGTGGCATTAAACCCCATTCAAACAAACAAACAATTCATACACACACAAAAAGAATAACAACAGGTATTTTTTAAGGGTGGGTGACAACTTCTTTGGGTTAACTGGACATGTAAAGCCATGAAAAGTATAAACCCTTGTCATGCTGTACCCGGAATATTCTGGTTTTGGCAGGAGGTGTAGACTAAGATCAGACTGCACTTATGTGCAGGCTGATCTTAGTCTATACCTCCTGCTTGTACTTTTCCAGCAAGAGTTGTTTATGAAGTTGATTTCTGAAAAAAATATTGATTTTTGAATATCAATTTCTATCAGTGCTTTCAGCCCTTTGATTTGACAGCAATTCAGTAAGGTAATTTATACAGCATGACAAGGGTTAACATGTGATTTGTCAGGTATAAAAGGTCAATCTAGGATTTCTGTTAGTATTTAATCCATTCCATCAAAATGATGCTTTTTTTGAAGCCCCTCAAGACAAAAGATTTGGAAAACAGTGTGAAAAATGAAGAAACTGCTTGTAAAAAGTAATTCTACAATTTTTACTAGCCCAAAAGACATTCTTTTTTTATTTTCCATCAGTTAAATATTGTTGTCTGCCAATTCTTTCAATTTGGAAAATCTAAATTTTCATTGTCTGGTAATGGTTTAAATAAGCAATCAGATTGAAGCATAGACATATAAAGGTTAGAGCTACTAAATATAGCAAAAAGCATATGTACATGAATTACTTGCTGAATTTTGTATGAAATATCCTTCGGAGCTACAAGTAAACATGGTATTATTTGAACACAAACCCAGTGTTGAGGCTACTCATCAGAATTGTACTTTTTGAGGTGATTCAAATTAGTACATACAACATAGTGTTTCATTGAGAAACAACATTTTTTAAAAAGACATTACACCCTCCTATGAACTTAATAAGCAAATATTATGTCATTCTGATAACCCATAACCAGATGGCAAATTTTAGACTGATCAAAATTGAAAGAAGTTGCAGACTACAATTCAAAGTAATAAAATACTGCATTTTTCAACTTTCTCCGTAGTAAACACTGTGGAAAATGAAGAAAATGCTTGTTACAAGCAATTCCTTCATGTTCTGCAATGTTTTCCCTATTGTTTTTCTTGAGGGGCGTCAAAAAGCGTCAATGTGTGGGAATGAGTTAAAATCTTATGAAAACTCTGGACTAGTAACAGTTTACATTTTCATACTCCTACTGTGTAGAGTCAACAGGCATACAGAAATACTATGTACCTCTGTCCATATATGAATCGGTGTGTAAGTATGTGTTAGTGTGTCTATTTCTTGACTAGAGCATTACTCCTACATTAACAGATGGATTTCAAAATAATTTGCAACAGTTGTTCCCCTTGATGAGTACAAGCAATTATGTGGGGCATCCATGTCTGCAATACACTTCTGATACTATGTTTATTTAAACCAATAATCAGACAATAATCTTTTTTACTCCCAATTCTAAGAAATGGCAAGAAACATATGAAAAAAGAAAAAGTAAATGCCACATATGTCAGAAAGCTTTGTGAGGAAAGGAGAAATTAATTATTACAAGCACTTTCTCTTTTCTCCAAAATCCTTTCCATAGCAATTTCCACACAGGGATGCTTTTGGACGCCCCTCAAGAAAAATGATCTGGAAAACGTTGTGTAAAATGAAGGAAATGCTTGTAATAAGCAATTTCTTCATTTTGCACAATTTTTTCTACATAGAACATTAAAAAATCTAAAATTTCATCAATTTTGAATTGTCATCTGCAGCTTCTTTGAATTTGGACCAGTCTAAATTTCCCTGTATGGGAATGGGTTAATATAACTCAGGCAGGATCATTTTGAAATGGGTAGATATCACTTGTTATAAACTGATTTTTGGTTATAATTATGTTGATAATGGGTCAACTCATAAATACATCACTATCTCAAAACAATATATGAATAAAGCTCTTCAAAATATTAAAAAAAAATAAGTTAAGTTCGATTTATAAAACAAGAGGACCATGATGGTCCTAAATCGCTCACCTGAGGCACCTGCAAATTACAGTACTTTTTTCTATAAAAAGACACAACTTGAGCAAAATTAATAAAACAAATATAAGATTTTGGGCTATGTACAAAACAATCCAGTAATGCTTTACAATAAAAATAAATGCATTTGGCTTTATTGTTTAATCGACTACCAAACAATCCCAGAATTTTTCACCCTCAGGGAAAAAGGTTTAAAAAAGCATTGTGAGAAAGGGAGTGACAAGCAATTTCTCCATTTCTATTTAAGAAGAATTCTTTCAATGCGATTTACGCAATTTTCAATCCCAGGAGCAAAGAGATTTTTTTATCCTAAGAGCATATTTTCCTGTAACATAGTACAAAATTATAAAGTCATGCTACATACCAAATATGAATGCCCTTTATCTTATATTTCAGAAGGAGAAGACTTTTGAAGTTACTCTAATTGGGTGTTTTCCAAAATTTTGGACCTCTGGGGCAGTGCCATGTTTTATCCTAGGGCTAAGATTTCAGCTAACATAGTAGAGAACCATGTGGTTATGCTATATATCAAATATGAATGCCTTAGACTTTGTAGATTGGGAGGAGAAGAGTGTTGAACATGGTCTAATTGAGCATTTTTTACAAACTTTGGACACCTAGGGAAGGGGTGTTTTTAACCTACAAGCATGATTAAATCAAAACTGATAGATAACAGCCAGTCTATGCTACCCTCAAAATATAAATGCCCTCTGCCTTAAAATGAAGATTTTTTTTCAGCATACTCAAATTTTGCGTTTTTCCCAATTTTTGGACTCCTAGTGCAGGGCCGTTTTTGACCCGAGGAAGCCATCTTTTGGTGATATAGTACAAAACTATCTAGTTATGCTAAATACAAAATAGGATTATCCTAGACTTTATTATTTAAGAGGAGAAGTCTTTTGAAATTGCTCTAATTAAGCATTTTTCCAAACTTCGGACCTCAGGGGCAGAGCCATTTTTGACCCCAGAGATTAAATATTTAAAAACTTGGTACAGAACCATATGATTAAGTTCTATGAAAATATAAATGCCTTTGGCCTTGTAGTCTGTGAAAAAAAAAACCCACAAAGATTTTCTAAAATTTCCCATTTTCATATGCCGCGGTTACAAGAGATTTTTCACGGAATGAAATTCTTTTAACACCTTTTGAAGAGCTTAACCAAAAGAACATCCCTGCAAAGTTTCAGCTTGATTGGCCTACTGGTTTAGGAGAAGAAGATTTTTAAAGATTTTTAAAGATTTACTAAAGATTCCCATTTTCAAATGCCGCAGCAACCAGAGTTTTTGACAGAATTAAATTCTTTTAACAACTTTTGTAGAACTTCACCCAAGGAACATCCATGCAAAGTTTCAGCTTGATTTGCCTGGTTGTTTTGAGGAGAAGATTTTTAAAGATTTTTAAAGATTTACTAAAGATTCCCATTTTCAAATGCCGCGGCAACCAGAGTTTTTGACGGAATTAAATTCTTTTAACAACTTTTGTAGAATTTCACCCAAGGAACATCCCTGCAAAGTTTCAGCTTGATTTGCCTGGTTGTTTTTGAGGAGAAGATTTTTAAAGAAATTGTGGACGGACGGACTGACAGACAGACAGACGGACGGACGGACGACGGACAACGATCGATCACAATAGCTCACCTCGCACTTTGTGCTCAGGTGAGCTAAAAAGTAAAAATCTTGTAAGCAGTTATCCCTTTGAACTTGGACTAGAGAATAAGCTTATAATTTAAAGATAATTTAATAATTCAAAATAAGACAGTACTAATACTGAACAAGATGTGTTTCTGAAACAAGTAGCAGCCTTACAAATGTAGTTTTTAAGATGATTAAACTTGACCTTGGTAGAAAATCTTGATATTGATACTAACAGAAAGGTCTCACCATAAATAATGCACAAGTACAAAGTATAATGTAAAAGGCCTTTAACTAACCATTCAAGGGTTTTGTCAAATGTTTAAGTTTTTTTATTGTTGACAAGCATGCCTTTGACCTTCAAAGTGGTCCCTGAGCTTGATAAAATGGACTCACCACGAGGAAAATGCATATGTGAAATATGAAAGTCATAGAACTTACCAATCAAAAGTTCAGGCCAATATTAGTTTTAACTTGGAATAGTAATATCAAAAAGATGATGGCTAAAGCTAATTCATATCATTGAAAAAGTATGACCTTTACCTAAGCAGATTACCTTAAAGTTGGTATCAACAGAAAGGTCTTAACACAAGTGAAATTCGACTGTGAAATGAGAGACCTTTCACATACAGGTACCATCCGAAAGTCATGGCCAATGTTAAAGCTTTTTGCAGACAAACAGATAGGACATTATCTACATTCCTCATCTATTTCTGCAAGAACATTTAAAGTTTTCAACTATATATTGAGAGTGTAAAAATAAAGTATTAAGAAGGAAAGAAAACATTGACAGAATGTGAGAACTTGCATCTAATCAGAATATTTCCTGTTTCTTCAATATTTCCTGCTAAAATGTTTTCTTCCATTGTAGAATATGTTTTGTTAATTCATTTCCATGCAATCCTGCTTTTTGATACCTTGAAAAATATAATCATGGAAAACTTTGAGGAAAAAGGAAATCCTTGTGGGAAAAGAAATATTGCCTGTGATAAGAAATTTCTCCTTTCTCGTAATATTTTTATCCTATTTGGCACTCATAAACAAATTTAGTAAACTTTAAATTGTCCTCTGAAACCTCCTTCAATTAATTGAAAGATTTAGCTAACACTACCTTTTTATTGATGAAATATGAAAATTGAATATCCAAAAACATTTTTTGTCACAAGCAATTTCTTTCCCCACAATATTTCCTAGCTTTTCTATTGAAGAGAGTCAAAAAGTGGGATTTTGTGGGAAAGAGTGATTTGGTGAGAAGGTTAGATTGCTCTTACTTTGCCATTTTCATCATCACTTTTTTTGACAATAGGGGGAGGTGGGACATACTTTCCATATAAATATATTGACAACATAACAAGTGCTGCTCCAACAATAAATTGCAGTGATAGATTAAACTCAAAAAAATATACCGAAACAATACATGATATCACAATAGCAAGAGATGTAGCAAAACCTTTCAAAATATTATCAGCATATTTTACCACAACAGCAACAAGAAGTCCTCCTAGTGACTGTAAGGCTATCACCAACCAAACTAAAGCATCATATCCATAAAAAAATCCATTCACTGATGCTTTATCCCCTTCCTTTATCAGCATGGTGCCTAGCCCAATCACAGCCCCTAAAAACCCTAATTGAACATTTCTGAGCCACACAGACTGTTTGGTCCCTTTTAAAATCTTTTCGAAATAAACACCTGCAAATCCAGACATTAAACACGAGACGATCACAGCAACAAGTCCCAATAGAGGGCGCTGTTCTGTTTGAACACTCTGACTTCCTGTGTTATCAGGTTGCATTTGGACAATGGATATACCTGTGAAGAGGATGACTAGAGATATCCACTGAACAATTGAAAGACGTTTTCCCAGCATTATCACAGAAAATACTGCGGTGGTGAGAATCTTCATTTGATATGTCACCTGGAATAAACAATAAAACAATATTTCCTTTAAACAATCGCACTGTATGTAGCCTCCACTTAAGAAGCTGGGTATTGAGATAACAACAGAAATATCTGTAATGTAACATCTATTATGTCATGCTTGTTTGTATCAGTTTTTTATTATTAACTTCTAAAAGAGGTGCTTGCATACATGTTCACAGTACATGAAATACATATTGTATAGGTGTTGTTGTAGTTTTATAAACTAGATATCAGTAAAAAAACAAAATTTGACATATGACCTGAATCTAAGGCCAGGATACCTGCATTAAATGCCATGCACTTGATCATTTCATAATGTAGAAATGTGTAAAATTATACAAAAACAAGATAAAGCCAATGTCTAAATATGACATTTGATCATATCATGCAGCCCTGACTTTTATTGTAGGACCTTGAATCAAAGGGGGGCAATTGCCATTGTCAAGATGTTGAATATCACAAGAGGACCACGATGGTCCTATATTGCTCCTCTGAGTATGATTGCTCAAGGCTTTATGATAAATATTCAAAATATCAAAACCCTACACCTAATCATTTAATCCTTTAATCCTAGATATATTGAAAACCCAACCATGTTGAGCTAATTTCAAGAGAACTGTGATTTGAAATAATAAAGTAGAGGGTCAATAGGCATTAATACATACCAAATATCAAAGCTCTAGGCCTAATGATTTACAAGGAGAACATTTTTATGATATCCTTTTTTTTCCTTTCTGGGATTGCACAGAAAAGGTCTTATTTTCAGAATACAGTATTTCTATGAAGTATTTTAGTACAGGGTCAATAGGTATTATTACACACCTAATATCAAAGCTCTAGGCTTTATGGTTTGAGAGAAGAAGATTTTTAAAGATTTCCTTTTGTAAATCTATGTAAAATCAGGAATCGCACAGAAAAGGGCTAAATTCAGAATACAGTAATTCTTTGAAGTATTTTGGTAGAGGGTCAATAGATGAAAATTTATACAAAATATCAAAGCTCTAGGCCTCAAGGTTTGGGAGAATTTTATTTTTTTTAGGTTTTCCTTCTTTATTTCTATGTAAAATCAGGGATGGCAAAGAAAAGGGCTAATTATCTGAATACTTTAATTCTTTGAAATATTTTGGTAGAGGGTCAACAGATGATGATTTGTACCAAATTTCAAAGCTCTTGGCCTTATTGTTTGGGAGAAGAAGAATAAGTTTTCCTTCTTTATTTCTATGTAAAATCAGGAATCACACAGAAAAGGGCTAATTTTCAGAATACAGTAATTCTTTGATGTATTTTGGTAGAGGGTCAAAAAACAATGATGTATAACAAATATCAGAGCTCTAGGCCTTATGGTTTGAGAGAAGAAGATTTATAAAGTTTTCCTTCTTTATTTCTATGTAAAATCAGGGAATGCACAGAAAAAGGCTAATTTTCAGATTACAGTAATTTTTTGAAGTATTTTGGTAGAGGGTCAATAAATGATTATTTGAACCAAATTTCAAAGCTCTAGGCCTTACGGCTTGGGAGGAGTAGAGTTTTTAAGTTTTTTCACTCAATTGCCATGGCAACTAGAGTTCTTCATGGATTTCAATTCTTTGAAATATAAGGATCATTTCTGTGAAGCTTGGTTGAAATTCCATGGTGAGTTATAGAAGGAGAAGATTTTTTTGTAATTGTGAACGGACAGACAGAAGGACAGACAAAGGCCGGACAAAGACCGATCACAATAGCTCCCCCAGAGCACTTCATGCTCAGGTGAGCTAATAAAAGCAGTTCATAGAATTGAAAGATGGAATCTAACCATCAGTTATAACCTTGACCTTTAGGGAAGAAGCCTGAGAGTACAAAATATTTGCCCTACGAAAGGTGTACTAGTATGTAAAATGATTATAATGAGAACCAAACTATAGGATCAAGAGGTGTATGTAAGGTCAATTAACATTTTTATGAAATTTGATACTTTTTTAGAAGAAAATTTTCAAAGGTTTCACAAAATGCTGTATGTTGAAAAAAAAATCCCCCAAAAACAGTGTTATTTTTTTGTTTTTTAATCCTATCAAAGTTTGTTCATGGAAACAGATAATTGGTTACCAAAGAATCATTCATGACAAATTTGTTTGAAATCCAATAAAAAGTTTCTGTGAAGATTTTTTATAGTAACCAATGACAATATCCAACTAATCTAAAATGCAATTGTACCTGAAATGTTGCTGCATCTAGATTTGATAATGCAACATAAAGAAGATTATTCTGTAATGTGTAGACCAGGGATGGGATGGACACCTTGAGACAATCACCTGTAATACAGAAACATTCCATATTTAGCAACACAAATCCATTTTTAACCAAATGCCATATGAAAACATTTAGACAGGTCCAACTGAAAGAAGTTGCAGACAACAATTCTTAGTAGGTGGAATTCGAATTATATTTGTCTTTTAGAGTAAAAACATTAAGGATAATGAAGAAATTGCTTTTAAAAGTAATTTCTTCTTTTATCAACAATGTTTTCCAAAGCTTTTTTCTTGAGGGGCATCAAAAAGCATGATTGTGCTAAAAAGCCCCCAAGGAATATTTGCTTTTTTACATTCCTTAATGTTACTTCAATTTCATTTATTTTTGTACTTAGAAATCCTTACTTTCTTCCAATGAGAGCAAGTACTTTTTGTTTTCTAAAATAATGCATGCATGCAATTACCAGTAACAAGGTTTTGACTAGTCATCTCGTTATGGATTAAATGAACTATTCCATAGGTCCATTATGGTTTTACCAGATGGCATATATTTAGACTGGCCAAAATTGCAAGAAGCTGCGAGATGAAGAAATTTATAATATCTTTGTCTTTCCAGGTAGAATACAGTAAAAGAAATGACGATAACAGTTTGTAAAATCTTTTATAATTCTTTTGAAAGCTAAAGGGTCATTTCAAGCAGATTCAGTGGGAATGGGTTAATCAAATGCAGCAACTGGTCAAAACGACGAAGCAACTATTTGGCAAATTTAATCACCAAGAATATGCATAAATCACCGTTACGTAGCATTAACATTTTCTGTACAAGACTTTCTCCCGTTTCATCATTTTTGTTATGTGTTGTTGTAGTTCAGAAAAGGAACTTAAATTCTGTGCGGAGCATATGTAAGAAGTTATAGAGGGTTAAGTGCGATACTGTCGCAAGTCGCTATATAAATATAGTGTTTCTCTAACCCATCGTAATAAAGACCATGGAATTGAATGAATATAAAATTTATAACTTGCTGTGAGCATACAAAGGATCCTTGCTGGTACCTTACATCCCATGTATTGTGACTATAGTCGAGGATCATGCATAAATCATAGGAGAACTTGGTGTTTGCGTTTAGGAAATAATCATTCTGCTTTTTGAACTCCTTCAAGAAAAAGGATTTAGAAAATATTGTGGAAAATGAAGAAATAGCTTGTTACAAGTAATATCTTTATTGTCCACAATGATTTCTACCCCAAATGATACGGATTGTTTAGGTTCCATCAAGTAAAAATTGTTGCATGCAACTTCTTTCAACTTGGACCAGTCTAAATTTTAGTTGTCTGGTAACGGGTTCAGCTGAATACCTGGTTGTAGCACAATATTTTCATGCAGATGTTTGATGAAGCGACGAAATGATCCCATTTGATAGTAGATAATTCCTAGGGATGAAGCACATTTCAAGATTTCAGACATGACTACAGCTGTCGTTGCCATGAACATTGGCACATCTCGTGTTCGGACATACCGCATCACCAGCGTCACCATGGCATTCTGAGCTGTCAGCAGCACCAAGCTGAGATACTTTAAGGAGGATGGTGTTCCACCTGAAATGAGAAAGTAAACCACTTCTTATTAACCCATTACAAGATGTCAAAATTTCAGACTGGTCCAAATTGAAAGGTGTTGCAGACAACAGTTTAAAGTTTATGAAATGTTAGATTTTTTTTTAACTTTCTTTGTAGAAAACATTTTGGAAATGAAGAAATTGCTTGTAGCAAGCAAATTCTTCATTTTACATAATGGTTTCCAAATTGTTTTTCTTGAGGGGCGTCAGAAAGAGTCATTGTGTGGGAATGAGTTAACAAGATAGAAAATAAAATTCTATGAAACCTACTGTGTATGGGTTGACCCAATACAAATTTAGATACAGCCATGGCCATAGGGCAGTGTAGTGGGTTAGAATCTCAATTGTGAGGTCCAGGTCAATGCAAATATCCTGTCCAATATGTCTCTCACCAATGGCTGGATCATCTTAAACCTTGTCATGCTGAACCCGGAATATTCCGGTTTTGGCAGGAGGTGTAGACAAAGATCAGTCAGCACATAAGTGCAGTCTGATCTTGGTCTACATCTGCTTGTACTTTTCTTGCCAGAGTTGTTTATGGAATTGATTTCTGAAAGAATTATTGATTTTTTAATGAAAAATTCTATTAGCGCTTTCAGCAACTCAGTAAGGTAATTTAAACAGCATGACAAGGGTTAAACCTAAGTGGGATGAGCAGCTAGAGGCTTGGAAAGGGTGAAGTTGTAGTACTGGTGTGAGAAATACCAGGAATCTGTGGTTAGATGTCCAGCCGCGGTGATATGATTGAAATATTTTTTAAAGTGGTGTCATAAGCAATTTCTTCATTATCCGCAATGTTTGCTACCATTAAAGACCTTTTTTTTTTAAAAATTTACCAACTCTACATTATCTTCTGTAACTTCTTTAAATTGAAGACAGTCTAACATTTTGTTGAGTAGTAATGGGATAAAGAATTTTCAAATAGAATAGCTTCAATTATTTAACCCCTTCCTGTACAATCCCTTGTTTTTACGTCCCTTTGTTTTTATACTTGAGAAAACATTATGGGAAAAGAAGAAATTGCTTTTCTTCTTTTTCCACAATATTTTCTAACCTATAGGTTGGTTACTTTTCAAACTACACTCACATTTAATTGTCGCTTGCAACTTCTTCCAAATTGGACCAGTCTTAAATTTTGAAAAAACGGGAAAGGGTTAAGAGATTTGTTACTAAGATAAGAAACAATCTTTGTGCATGCGCATCTCACTTCCCGAAAGTTAGGCCAAACAAAGATTGTCTTTACATATGATAAGTATGGTAGATATGGATTTAATCAAGGTACTGAAAGTACTATAAGCTAGCAAAGCATGATTTTTTTTCTATTAACTTTCTTTGTCAAAGGTACCATGATTAAAGGAATTTAAAAAAAAATTGCCTTGTAGGATAGAAAACAGTGTTGACAATGAAGAAAGTGCTTGTTACATTTCTTCATTGTCCACTATGTTTTTCAAAGCTATTTCTTGAGATTATTCAAAAACGTGATTGGATGGGATTGGGTTGACTAACATGCTTTGAAGGAGTTGTCTACAATTTGAATAAAGTTGATTCATGTGGCAATAGTAGAGATTGCAATGTTCTTGAAATAAGATCTACTTTTTGTGGCTTAGGCATTCAATGGATTTAGTGATTAAGCCTCCAGTGGCAGTTTGATCTCGTTGAACTCTGAGAAGACCTCAAAATTTTGTCTGTTAACTTGAACTATCAATGCTGACGCTTTGTTAGCTAAAAGGGAATCAGCTCGCATCTATTGATCATGTTCAAGCTATTGTCATTTTCAAGAACCTGTTCATGCCTAAATGTGTGTTGTTTGTCCTGTAACCTTTTGTGATTTGTGTTCTACATTTTTTTCAACACATATAATTGCTTATGTCACTGCTATTCCATGGAATAGCAGTTAAAACGAATGAACTTATTTTACTTTTTACATGTTTACCAATTCCCACACAACAATGCTTTTTGACACCTCTTAAGAAAAACAATTGGAAAAACATTGTATGAATTGAAGAAATTGCTTCATTTTCCAAGTTTTCTTCTCAGAAAATTGAAAAATTCTAAAATGTAATAAACTTTAAATTGTCGTCTGTAACTCCTTTTAATTAGGACCAGTCTAAAATGTTGCCATCTGGTAATGGGTTAAAGGGTTTACAAGGTTTTTCATTAGAAAATACATTGCGATCATAACTAGATAATGTGACAAACAGAATAGATTCTTAATCCCTGTTTAAGTCAGCCATTATATCATTGCATATGATTTAACTGTATTCAACAGATAAAAGGATTACAATTTCAACAAGGGTTGTTTGGTATAAAAGCACCTTGCAGCAACTTATCTGAAGGAAATAGGTCATGAATTTTAAAACAGCTATAGAAATAATTGTGAACATCACATTTGGAACCATCTTGGAAGTGATCAAAGAATCAAACCATGATCAGGCAACACAAGCTAATCTGGGGCAAAATTTCTTCTCCGTAACCCATTCCCACACAGCTACACCTTTAAACGCCCCTCTTTAAAAAGGCTACGGAAAACATTGTGGATAATGAAGAAATTGCTTGTTACAAGCAATTTCTTCATTATCCACAATGTTTTCTACCCCAAAATATATAGATTTTTAAAATTTTATAAACTTTAAATTTTAATCTGCAACTCCTTTCAATTTGGACCAGTCTGAAATTGTGTTAAGTTGGAAATGGGTTAAAGCTTTTCTGTTCAATCCCTGGTTTTTAGGTCCCTGTTATTTTATAATTAAGAAAATATTATAGAAAAAGAAAAAAAAGCAATTTCTTCTTTAGTTACAATATTTTCTGCGCTGCTGAATAGTCATTTTTCAAATTAGATCTACTTTTTATTTTCCCTGCAAAATATTTGAATTTGACCAGGTCTAAATTTTGCTGAACAGGAAAGGGTTAACCTTCGTCATGCCAGAACAATCTTGGTTTTACAGGAGATATAGACAAAGGTCCGACTGCACATATGTTCAGTACGATCTTAGTCTACTTCATTTGTTTGTCCTTTTTTCAGAGATGTTTACAGAATCAATATTGATCTGCGATCAAGTATTTTAGTGCTTTCCACCCCTTAATCATTTTAACCAATTCCCACTCAATGATGCTTTCAGATGCCACTCAAGAAAAAAAATTGGGAAAACATTGTAAGAAGCAATTCTTCATTTAACACTATGTCTTCCATTCCGAAAGTTGAAAAATTATAAAATTCCATAGCCTTTAAATTTGTGTCTGCAACTCCTTTCAATTTAGATCGCTCTAAAATTTTGTGTTGTCTGGTAATAGGCTAATGCAGTTCTGAAAACATCCTTTATACAGCATGGCAAAGTTTAAATTACTTCTGCATACCTGAATAGGGTATTATTATTAAACCTTGTCATGCTAAACCCGGATTATTCCCTGTTTTGGCAGGAGGTATAGACAAAAATCAGACTACACATATGTGCAGTCTTATCATAGTCTACACCTCTAGCTTGTCTCTTTTAAGCCAAGTTTGTTTATAGAATGATTTTTCAAAATAATCATTAACCTAAAATTGGTGCATCCAGTGCTATCAGTCCTTTGATTTTAATGCTGTCTGTAGAGGATTTTTATTTAGCATTACAAGGGTTTATTTATCATTTTTTTTTTCAAATATTTAGTTCCGTGAAACCTCAGACTGATTGATTGATTGAAAGGGGTTTAATGCCGCTTTTAACAGTATTTCAGTCAAATTGCGGTGGCTGGAGCACCAAACAATGGATCCCTGGTATTTCTCGCACCAATACTACCACTATATACTTTCCTAACCTCCAGCTGCTATTCCACTTATCTATACAATTATCCACCTGATGTTGAGAGACAAATGTCGGGAAGATTAGATATAAGCCGCAGCGGGGATCAAACCCATGATATCCCATGATTGAAGATAAGGAGTCAGATGCACTACCAACTGCGCTATAACGGTGACTCTTTTCATGTGGCAAATGATGTGCACATGTTCTATGATATTCCCCTAAAATTTTAAAATCTAGTTCAAGTCTGAAAAACAACAAAATTAAGTAAACAAAATTAAGTAAACAAAAATTAAGATCTTCTGCAATGCATTTCTGCTTGACAAGATCTATTCACACATTCATACCTATAAGCACTTGTCATGCTGATCCTGAAATATTGCAATCCAGGAGTTAAAAGGAAAGCAGTAGTTACTCTCTAAGGCTATGGTTTCAAACAAAGTTATAAGACTGTCTGACATTTAAATTTGAACCATTTTAAGCATTACACTATTGCAAACACAGATGCCGATGTACGGACGACCAGAATAGCCCCCTCTTCATCAATTTTAGCTCAACTAGAGCTATAAATGCATTTATAAGTATTAACCTATAAGCACACAATGACGCTATCTGAAGTCCGGAAGAAATATAATCATGTAAAACTTTGTAGGAAAAGTATTAATTGCTTAGTACAAGCAATTTCTCCATTTCTTGCAATGTTTTCTATCCCATTTGGCACTTAATTTTTTCCAATTTAATCCTAATTTGAAATGTTGTTTACAAGTTGGACCAGTCTAAAACTTTGTCATCTGGTAATGGGTAAAGTAGAGAGTAAATCAAGGAGTTACATTATGATTTATCAAAGGTTTATCAATATTACAAGGAGTCACTGTAAGTTATCACTAAAGTCAGCAGGAGTGGACATTTCCTTTAACACTTTAACCCATTCCATCACAAGCCCTCCTTTTAACGTCCCTCAAGGAAAAGTTCTGGAAAATAATGTGAAAAATGAAGAAATTGCTTGTAACAAGCAATTTCTTCATTTTCTACATTGTTTTTTATCCAGAGAGACAAAGAATTTAAAAATTTCAATAATTTGAAATTGTCGTCTGCAACTCCTTCAGTTTGGACCAGTCTAAAATTTCATTGTGTGGGAATAGGTTAACAAGATGGTTGAGGAACATCTACATTCCTCTCTACTCTGGAAATTAAAGTAAAAATATCTCAAATAACCATGGTTAAAGTTTTGCAGAAATACAGGAAAGGTAACAAGAGGCCCAGCACCAAGGCAAGTGATTTTGTTTGAAAGAATTAGAAAAAGGTTTGGTTGAAATCCCCTCAGTAGTTCTTGAGAAGAAGATGAAAATGTTTAAAGTTACCAAAAATGACCCCCTTTTGGTCCCCGTCTTAGGCACCCCTGACCACCAGCCTTTTAATTTTCACAAATCTGTATAATCAGTACTCAATGATGCTTTTCACCAAGTTAGTTTGAAATTGGCTTAGTACTTCATCAGAAGAAGGTGAAAATGTGAATTTTTTAACATGATGAACTTTGACCTCTGGGTGTGGCCCCATACATGACCCCAGGGACATGAATTTCACAATTTATAATATACCTGTCCTAGTTGTCATGCACACAGAATATTTAAGCTCTGGCATTAACGGTTTATTAGAAGAAGATTTTTAAAGAAGTACCAAAAATTACCCCTTTTTGCCCTCTATTTCAGCCCCTTTGAACCCAAGAACCCCTATTTTCACATACTTGAATTGGCATCCCCCAATGATGCTTTCTACCAAGTTTGGTTGAAATCCGCCCAGTAGTTCTTGAGAAGAAGATGAAATATTTAAATGTTACCAAAAATTACCCCCTTTTGGTCCCCATTTTAGGGCCCCCTGACCCCCCAGCCTTTTTATTTTCACAAATCCGAATAACCATTACCAAATGATGCTTTTCACCAAGTTTGTTTGAAATTGGCTTTGTACTTCATCAGAAGAAGGTGAAAATGTGAATTTTTTAACATGATGAACTTTGACCTCTGGGTGTGGCCCCATACATGACCCCAGGGACATGAATTTCACAATTTATAATATACCTGTCCTAGTTGTCATGCACACAAAATATTTAAGCTCTGGCATTAACGGTTTATTAGAAGAAGATTTTTAAAGAAGTACCAAAAATTACCCCTTTTTGCCCCCTATTTGGGCCCCTATGACCCCCAGAACCCCTATTTTCACAAACTTGAATTGGCATCCCCCAATGATGCTTTCTACCAAGTTTGGTTGAAATCTGCCCGGTAGTTCTTGATAAGAAGATGAAAATGTTAAAAAGTTAATGGACGACGGACGACGACGGACAAACGATTATTGCAACAGGTCACCATGACCATTCGGTCAGGTGACCTAATAAAAACCAATATCCTTTAAAAACATATATAAATAAGATAAGCACAGACAGAACAAAAACCAAAATCATTGGACTGAAGGTCCTGAAAGTAGTCATTTTTTAACCCATTACAAGATGACAAAATTTTAGACAGGTCTAAATTGAAAGAAGTTTCAGACAACAGTTTATAGTTTATGAAATTTCAGATTTTTTCATTGATTGATTGAATGGGGTTAAATGCCACTTTAACAGTATTTCAGTCATATTGCTGTGGCTGGAGCACCTAACAATGGATTCCTGGTATTTCTCACACTAGTACTACCACTGCATCCTTTCCATGCCTCCAGTCGCTATCCCATTTAGGTTTAAATTTATCCATCCATTAATGAGAAAACAAAATGTCCGAAAGGATATTTGCTGCCGCTTGGGATCGGACCCATGACATCCCATTATTGAAGATTAGGAGTCTATTGCACTACCAACTGCGCTAGATTTTTCAACTTCTATGGGTAGAATACATTGTGTAAAACGAAGAAATTGCTTGTTACAAGCAATTTCTTCATTTTACACAATGTCTTCCGAAGTGTTTTCCTTTCAAGGGGTGTCAAAAAGTGTCACTGTGTGGGAATAGGTAATATTCAGATCACACAGTAAGTGTTGAAGAAATACAAATCCTCATATCAGGACAACATCTATCTTTTAATTCATTTACAGATGACAAAATGTTAGACTGGACCAAATTAAAAGAAGATTCAGAACACTCTCTCAATTTTGTTAAAATGGGAAAATATGTGTCAAAGAGGGTAGAAAATATTGGGAGAAAAAAGATATTGCTTGTAACAAGCAATTTCTTTTATTCAGAATGTTTCTTTAAGCATTGTTCCTAAAAGAGTAAAAAAGGGGATTGTGTGTAAATAAGTTATTAATTATAATATATAAATAATATTTATTATTATGTTTTACAACAGCTTTTTATCAATTAATATTTTTTTAACTTATTCCAACACAATGACGCTTTTTGACAGACTCCCCACAATAAAGATTTGTAAAACATTGTGGACAATGAAGAAATAGCTTGTCATCCTAATAGGCCAAGATTTTCTAAATTCCACATACTTGAAAATGTTGTCTGCAACTTCTTTCAAATTGGACTATTCTTAAATTTCGTCAGGTGGTAATGGCTTAAATTCTGATTAAAACAGGTCCTTATTTGTATACCGGTACCGACTGTTTCATGACCTTATTCAAATTTTTATCACCAATTTTTGTGCATGCAATCAGGGGTCAACACTTATAGTGTCCCGGGATCCCTGAAAATTGTAAGGGACCCCAGCTATCTCAGGCTAGAGGTTCCGTCAGGATCCTTAAATATTTCTCAAGTACAAACAGATCTTAATGTATCAACTAATGCTCCTGATTTTTTGTTTGCTTTTTTTGTGGAAAACATTGTGGATAATGAAGAAATTGCTTGTAACAAGCAATTTCTTCATTTTCCACAATGTTTATCAAGTTGTTTTTTTTCAAGTTGGGCTTAGAAGGACATAATTGCATGTGAATGGGTTAATGCATATCAAGGGCGGATCCCTGATTATCTGGAGGGAACCCTGAAGTATTAACAAGGGATCATTCCCCAGGGGTCCCATTGAAGCAAAGTTAGTGTCAATCCCTGGCAATACTTCAAAATGTGTATAACAAACATTGCAGAAAAGCTTGGTTGCTAAGAATTATTTTCACTTATTTCTCTTGTGATCTAATCCTGTCCTTTTTTTCTTGACCTATTCAAAAGAAGTGGCAGACAACAATTAAATGATGACCGCATTTTAAACCTTAACCTACAAACAGAGTAGAAATTATTGTAAGAAAAGAAGAAAATTGCTTATGACAAGCAATTTCTTCTTTTCTTGCAATGTTTTCTCAAGTAAAATATCACAGAGACATTTATTTAAAATAATTGAAATTCACTCCAAACAATTAATTTCCTTATCCCTCTTCCTGATCAAAATTTAAAAAAATATCAATTTGTAATAAAAAATTTGCCAAATGGTTCAATAGGAGTTGTGTTTGACAGGACGATAATTGTTGTCCTGATGACGCTGGGTCTTGCATACACATCAGTAAAAAATAGGTCATAATTTAACCCTTGTCATGCTGAACCCGGAATATTCTGGTTTTGGCAGGAGGTGTAGACTAAGATCAGACTGCACTTATGTGCAGGCTGATCTTATTCTACACCTTCTGCTTGTACTTTCCCTGCCAGAATTGTTTATGAAGTTGATTTCTAAAAGAGATGTTGATTTTTTTATAAATAGTTCTGTCAGTGCTTTCAGCCCTTTGATTTGATAGCATTTCAGTAAGGTAATTTATACAGCATGACAAGGGTTATGGTTCTTAACAAGGAACATGTCACTGGTTTTACTCCGAAAAAATAACCAAGTTAATTGGCCCAGATTGTGAGTGTTTTTCCCATATTTTCTGTCCATGTTTTGTTTAGATGTGTAGATCGGTTACAGAATCAGAAAGGTTTTTTCTTTTCATTTCCAGATGATTAAGAGAACTGGTAGGAATTTTAAGTAAGTGCAATGTACATGATTAAGGATAGGTGAAGCATTACACACTTGTTAAATAGCCATATTAACTGAAAAGTTATAAATGTCGCATGCTTAATCTTAATCGTGTTACCAGTCATATCGGCGAAGGTATCTTCTTTTCTCCAACTTAAGTCCAATTCAACACAGAAATAAAACTACTTTCGCGAGCAACAAACCTGGAATATCAGTGTTACTGCTGCTGCCACGCATCAGGTTGGGCTGTGTAACCCGATCCTCTCGCTCAATAGTCACAGCGTGAGACATTGTCCAATATTAAATTACGCCGATACTCATACGTCACATCTATTCGCAATGGGAATCTATTCAACCATTTTTATCTTTACTGTTAAAAGCTCGCGTTTCTCTTATCTCTCAAAAAAAAAGTCAACTTGTCAACCGTGTTGACAAATTTGTGTATTTCTTTTAAGAATTGTGGTTAAAACGGAACACCGTTATATAAAACTGCCGAAAAGGATAGATTAATCCAGAAAAGGATTTCAAAGACGCAGCTGGCCGAACCACAGGGACTTAGCACAATCATTTTTTATACTATAATAGACATTACTTATATAGTATAAAAACTGATTGTGCCAAGTCCCTGTGGGCCGAACGACCTTTGCTGTTTTGCAAAAAAGAAAGAAAAAAAAAAAAAAAATGTTTGTCACAAGCAATTTCTTCTTTTTCTACAATGTTTTCTCAACCATAAAACCACAGGGCCGTAAAAACAGAGTTTGAACAGGAGAGGGTTAAAAAAGAAAATGCGAAAAATAATAGAATGATTTACAATACACGTCTGTACAATATCTAACGGTATTCAATGGGATGCATTTAGGCCTAAACCTATTTAATTAACCCTTTTCCTGATCAGCACCATTTATCAGATTTTTGTAGATCAGGAAATTTGTTATTATAACTTAGGTTAACCCCTATCGATTCTGGTTCCTGGAGATTACACATTTGGCGCACCTAATGTGTTGGCCCACCAATGGGAAACGGAACCAAGTCCCTTCGGTGGAAGTTTTTCAGTATTCAAAACAAACATATGTTTCGGTTGCCATTTGCGTTGGAATTTGCAACGGTCGGGAGCGAGACCTACAACTCCCTCGTATTCCTAAAGGCCAACCCATCTAGCAAGACCACTGGTCTCATGGTACAGGCTAGCTGCGATATCGTAGACCTCTCGCACATTATCAGAAAGAGGACTACGATATCGCAGCTGGGTACAGGCAAATATGATCCGCCGGTGTAAGGTTTCGGTTTTCGGATCGATCAGGGTTAATACGAACAGATGAATAAATATTTGTAGTTCCGTTCATAGTGTCTATACTACGGAGAGCTTACGGACTGGTTCTTTAACGCGCATTTGCAATTCAGTAGATCGTTGGTTCTATGAAATCATCGACAGAAGGCGAAAAATCCTACAAAACCTTTAACGCATTCCCGCACAGCCCCTCTTTATACGCCGCTCAAGAAAAAAATGAATACATTGTGAAAAATGAAGAAATTCTGCAACGGTCTCTCAAGGTAGAAAACAGTGTGGACAATGAAGAAACTGCTCGTTATAGGCAATTTTCTTCAATGTCCACAATGTTTTTCAGAGTTTCTTTCTTAAAAGCGTTTTAATGGGAATGGGTTAAATTTAGCTATAGTTACTAACCATCCACAGAAGATAAGGTGAGATGGGATATCTATTTATCCAGTTAAACGCAGGTAAATCTTTAACCCGAGATGGGGTTACTAACCATCCACAGAAACGTAAGTCAAAATTAACCCTAGATCGGGCTACTATTTATTCTGTGAAGTGAAGTGCAGGTAAATTTTTAACTCGAGATGGGGCTACTATTCATGCACAGAAATGCAGGTAAATCAATTATTCTAGGTCGGGTTACTATTTAGCGAGTGAAGCGCAGGTCAGCATTACCCGTTATTCGGGTTAGTATTTATCCCTTAAATGCAGGTACAACGTTAACACTATAGATCGAGTAACAACACAGATTAAATATTAATCACAGATTGGGTTACTACATATTATGTTTTATCATAAACGGAGGTAAAACGTTGACGTGAAATAGGGTTACTAACAATTCACAGAAGCGTAGGTAAATTATAAAGCTTAGATGGGGTTACTAATAATCCACAGAAACGCAAGTAAATCATTAACATAATACTGGGTTACTTATCATCCACAGAAACGCAAGTAAATCATTAACCTAAAATTGGGTTACTTATCATCCACAGAAACGCAAGTAAATCAGTAACCTAAAATTGGGTTACTTATCATCCACAGAAGCGCAAGTAAATCATTAACCTAAAATTTGGTTACTTATCATGCACAGAAACGCAAGTAAATCATTAACCTAAAATTGGGTTACTTATCATGCACAGAAACGCAAGTAAATCATTAACCTAAAATTGGGTTACTTATCATGCACAGAAACGCAAGTAAATTATTTACCTAAAATTGGGTTACTTATCATCCACAGAAACGCAAGTAAATCATTTACCTAAAATTGGGTTACTATTCATCTAAACAAGACAGGTTAGTTATTTACTCATTATGGGTTACCATTTATTCTGTGAAACCCGGGTAAATTGTCAACCTGAGATGTGGTTACTAATCATCCACTAATGTGAAGGTAAATCATAAACCCACGATGGGTGTTCTGATCAACAAGTGATGCTCCTGTAATTCATTCTAAAACTGTTGTTTTCGATGTGGAATTATTGAACTCCGCGTTTCACTGGTGTATCAAATGCTTTGGTTACAAAAATATACATGTACAATAGGCGAGTCGTAGGTTGACGACAAAATGTAATTCCAGCCTGAATAAGCTGTAGTTAGGACTTTTAATCCATTCCCACACAAGTCCATATTGAAAGAAGCTTGAGTCAACCATTTCAATTTGATGGAATTTTAAATGTTCTCGTCTTTTAGGGTAGAAAACATTGGGGATAAAGAAGAAATTGCTTGTAATAAGCAATTTCTTCATTTTACGCAATGTTTTTCAAAGCTTTATTTCTTGGGGGCGTCTAAAAGCGTCATTGAATGGGAATGGGTTAAGTCGCCTATAAGCGGAAATGTTTATCATAATGTTAATCATGTCACGGATTCATGTCTAACTGAATGATAAATAATGAATGACTTAATTGATCAGTCGGCTTTTGATTGACAACGACGGTTGGTAAAGTTCATCGGAAGTCGACCCGTCGTCATTACGTCTTTGGGCGTGCAAAATATCGTAACTACAGATTTATTCAAGCTATAGTAACGACATTATGCACGCCCACCGATAATAAGTCCCATGTGTATTGTCCAAGACAAATCACACTGTCGGAGTGGTTTTAAGATGGGCGTCGCTGCCAATCCCCCATTAAGTTTCATTTACCTTCCCCATTGAAATCATTTTTTTCCTCGACTCGATCACTTTCCAGGTCTGTTTCCGAATCACAACAACTCTCATACTCTGTTTCATCTTTACTAGATTCATCTGACATTTTATTTCTAGCTTCAGTCTTTTACGAAACGACTACTTTAAAACAAAGTCACAGGCGACAACTTAAAGTAGTTAATAGCCATATGTAAGTACCTAAAAACTTTGTGGAAAAAGAAGCAAGGCGGCTCACAAGCACGCGGCTATCTCTTACCCACAACGCTTTTCGTTGAATCCTTTCACGCACAACAGGCTTTTTTAAAAACTTGAAACAATTATTTAATATTGCAAAAATGTTGCCTGGAATTTTCTATCTTATCAATTTTACGTGGAAAAAAATTATATTAGTGAATAAGATAGACAAATAACTATATCCCATATCATTTCCAAATGAAATTGAAATACAATACGTATAATATAATCTGAAGAAAGCATATTTTAAAATTTCTTATAACTCTAAAGAGAGCTCTTGGTAATAGTCTTAGTAATAGTTTCATAAATCGTCGTTTATGAACGAACAGCTATATTGTAGGTACTCTTTCGACTTGTATCATCGAGGCACTTCTAATGAGTACTTATACCACAGTGCTTGGGGGCAAAATATTCGTTTTCTATTACAAAACCAAAGTCACCCCGTCAACATTTATCTGGAGCTCAGTTCCACCATCTGTTGTTTGTTAGACGATATTCAACATTGCGTGCAAACTAAATGCTATATCAAAAGTAATTGAAACCCCTTGGAACAAATTACGTAATGGGACACTGAGTTCAACATGCAGAAATAAGCAATATGGATGTAAAACACGAGAGCAGTTAACCCATTACCAGACAACAAAAATGAAATTGGTCCAAATTGAAAGATTGAAGTTTTAGATTTCAATTTTTATTTGATGAACTTTAAAAATTCTTTATCATTTTGGGTGGAAAACATTGCGGGTAATGAAGAAATTGCTTGTGACGAGCAATTTCTTCATTTTCTACAATTTTGTCCAATGTTTTTTTCCTTTGGGCGACTTTGAGCATCATTGTGTGGGAATGGGTTTAATAGAAAGCTTTATCTAAGCTGTTAGATTGTTCGAAGATATGCAAATCTTCAATGCGTCACGGTTATTATTTTCATCACACAAACCCGAGAACTCATTAAATAAAAGAATGTCAAGAGGCTAAAACATTCAGATTTTTTAACCATAACCAGATCAGAAAAGTACACTGGTCCAAGTTCAAAGATAGAAAAAAAGTCGTTCTAGACAGAAACGAAAAGGAGAAATTATTTGTCCTTTTCTCACTACTTTTCATTGTAACAAGCAATGTATCTTTTATCACTATACTTGCTTTACTACCATTAATCCCTTGCGTTGATTTATGCAAAACAACAACAGCAACAAACAAACAAACAAAAATACAGGATATCATATGTCTACCACTCATGAAATTGGAACAATTTACTCACTTTTAATATGCTAACAATTAATAATCATCAACAACAACAAACAAGAGGGCCATTGGTCCTAAAGCGCTCACATGAATCGATGACTATATAAGTTAAATGGCGTAAATGAACTCAAATTCGACTTGTTCTAACAAGACTTGTTACCAAGGCCTTGTCTCGGAAATTAAACTAGAAAGACGTTCTTTACATGATTCATAATATTCATTCCAATAGTGTAGTGACTTCATAGCAAAGAAATTTATCGTAAGATCTGACTTAGTGACTTACTTTATCAACCATGTTACCCAATATCGAATGTGCAAAAGATCATGGTAAAAAAGATTCTGAACAAATATAAAGACCTTTGATACAAATATCTGGTCTCAGAGTGAACACAAGTTTTTTTCTCAGGTTTTAGTCCCATGTGAACCAATATATTTAACTTGAATGAGATATAAATGAGAAAAACATCCTGACCAACTTTCAAAATACTTGAGCCTAAAATGTAGCCTCTAGGATACACACAAGGGTTTTCGGTGATTTGATCATGTGACCTAGTTTTTTACCCCATATGAACTGATGTCCCTTAATTGAGATATCTTGTAGACAAACATTCCGTATAAGTATCAAGATAGTTGAGCCATAAATCTCGTTTCTAGATTGCACACTAGATTTTTCTAAAGTTTAATCTAGTGACCTTATTTTTTGACCCCATGTGACATAAAGTTAAAATTGTCCGGACATCATGCAGACAAACATTTTCACAAAAAATCAAGACATTTGAGCCAAAAACTGCCTCAATATTTTACCTTAGTGACATAGTTTTTGACCAATTGAAGTGACCTATTTCGAACTCGTCTGAGATCTTATGAAGACAATTTTGACCTCATATAAAGGCATTTGAGAAAAAAAGTGATTTCTAGAAATCGTTTAAGTTTTGTTTTTTTTAAAAATTGACCTGGTGACCTTGTTTTTTTTTTTACCCTACTTGAGCAATTTTTAAAATTATCCGTTATATAAAGACAAACATTTTGACAAATATCCAGACATTTAAGTCGAAAATGTGACATATAGAATCAACACAAAGTTATTTGAGCCGTTGACCTAGTTTTTGATCCCTCGTAAACCATTTTCGAACTCGTCTGAGATCTTTGGCAGACAAATATTTTGACCTCATATCAAGACATTTGAGCCAAAAATGTGATCTGTAGATTGCACAAAAGGGTATTCAAAAAATTGACTTGGTGGCCCAGTTTTTTACCCCTCATGTCCCATTTTCGAACTCGTCCGAGATATCACACAGACAAATATTTTGACCGAATATCAAGACATTTGAGCCTAAAACGTGATGTCAAGAGTGCACACATTCTAAAATTTGACCCAGTGACCTAGGTTTTTACCCCACGAGACCTTTTTTCCAAAACTCTAATGAGATCTTATATACTCACCAAGGCATTTGAGCCGAAAATCTGAAGTCTAGAGTGCACATAATGTTTTACTAAAATTTGGCTTGGTGACCATTTTCGAACTCGTCGTGCACACAAATATGTGACATCTAGAGTGCACACAAGGTTATTCTAAGAATTGACATGGTGAAATAGTTTTTGACTCCCAAATGACCATTTTTCGAACTCGTCCAAGATATTATGCAGACAAACATTCTGAACACCTTTCAAGACATTTGAGCCAAAATGTGACTTTAGAGTGCACACAAGGTTAAAGTTGACGACTGACGATGGACACCTGACGCCGGACACAGCCCGATCGCATTAGCTTACCATGACCACTACATGGTCAAGTGAGCTAAAAAAAGACCCATGATGGTAAACTCTTACCACTAAAACTATCATGTGAAAATGAAACAAAATAAACACACATATAAACAAGAGGCCCGTAGGGCCTTATCGGTCACCTGAGTCCAGAAAGCACATCAACAGATAAGAGTCCACCAAATGGTGCTATCTACCAAAAATCAAAGGCATAGGACTTTTTGTTTGGGAGAAGAAGATTTTTAAAAGTTTTCGCTAAACAAGCCTATGTTAATCTTGTGACGTCTGGGAACGGGCTAATTTTGACAATGGGGACATAATTTATACAATATTGATAGAGGTCCACCAAATGATGCTGCATACCAAATATCAAAGCTGTAGGCCGTCCACTTTGGGAGAAGGTGACTTATTTTAAAAAAAAATTCTCTATATAAGCCCTTTTGTAAAACTTGTGATATTCGGAGATGGGCTAATTATAACCCAGGGACCATAATTCATACGATCTTGATATAGATCCACCAGATGATGATACATACCAAATGTTTTAGAGAAGAAGATTTTTAACATTTTTACTATATAAGCCTATGTTAAACTTGTGACGTATGGAAACGGGCTAATTTTATGTTCACTACATAAGCCCTCTGTAAAACTTGTGACATTCGGGGATGGGCTAATTATAACCCTGGGCCATAATTTATACAATCTCGATAGAGATCCACCAGATGATGCTACATATCAAATGTTTTAGAGAAGAAGGTTTTTTATCATTTTCACTATATAAGCCCATGTTAAACTTGTGACGTCCGGGAACGGGCTTATTTTGATCCTTGGGCCATAATTCATACAATCTTGATAGAGGTTCACCAAATGATGCTACATACCAAATATCTAAGCACTAGGTCCTCTTTTTTTTGGAGAAGAAGATTTTTAAAATTTTCACTACATAAGCCTTGGAGCCAAAATTTATACAATTTTGATAAAGGTCAATTAGATGATAATTCGCACCAAATATCAAAACTCTAGGCCCTCCTATTTGGAAGAAGAAGGTTTTTAACATTTTCACTATAAAAGACCTTTGAAAAAACTGTGACGTCATGGGTTGGGATTATTCATACCCTGGGGCCATAATCTATACAATCTTTTAAGAAGTACAACAGATGATGCTACATGCCAAATATCAAAGCTCTAGGCCTTTCTGTTTAGGGAAAGGAATTTTAAAGTCTTCACTATATAAACCTATGTTTAACTTGTGACGTCCGGGAACGGGATAATTCTGACCCTGGGCCATAATTCGTACAATCTTGATAGAGGTCCACCAGATGATTCTAAATACCAAATATCAAAGCTCTAAGCTCTCCCGTTTGGTAGAAGAGGATTCTTAAAATTTTCACTATATAAGCCTAACTTGTGACGTCAGGGAACGGGCTAATTTTGACCTTAGGGTAAACGTTTATACAATATTGATAGAGGTCCACCAGATGATGCTACATACCAATTATCAGAGCTGTAGGTCTTTTGATTTGGTAGTAAAGGATTTTCAAAGCTGTCACTATGTAAGCTTATGCGCCCCCTCCTTTGCCCCACCCCCTAGCACGGCCTTTTCTCAACCGATTTATTTTATTCTACAAACTCAATAGTCCTTACCCTAAAAACTCTAAATACTTAAATGTGAAACCAATCCGACAGCCCATTTATGACAAGAAGAATTTTTAAGATATGCCCATTTTCGACCCTTATGGGGTCCAGGGGTAGATATCTCCATGGCGTGTACAAATCTGAAGCGCCTTCTCATGAAGATGCTTCCTGCCAAGTTTAGTTGAAATCCGCCAAAGGGTTCTTAAGAAGAAGTCGAAAATTTTAAAAGTTATCGAAGGACGCACGACGCACATCGAGTGGCGCATGACGACGGACTAAACTCGATCGCAATAGGTCTCCATGACCTTAGATCAGGTGACCTAAAAATAAATAAATTGAAGTAAATATACCTAAGTGATTTCATAACATGGGGGTTTTGAAAATTCTTAACTAAGGCCGGGGTATAGGCTTTTGTCTTATGGGGCTTTTATCAACTTACGATTGTCCTGGAGGCTTTTTTCAAACGGGGCTTTTCCCTAACACACAGTGTGGTGGATGCGAAACGGTGAACATCACACAATTAATAAACCTAACTCAAGTACTTAATAAGGTATGAGGATGTCGTTTTCAGGATAAAGGTGTTCATCATTTTCCTTTTATTTTCGGGTGCATTCTTTTCATTTACTCGATGGACCCCAAACCGTTGAAAGTCCCTGATTTACCAAATCGGATCGCAGTACCCGAAAGGAGACAATAGTTTTGACGTTAACGCTTCCCTTTTTCTAAAAATTTTAGACCTGTCAAAATTCGAAGGATTTGCAAACGATAATTTAAAGTTGATTTTATTTGAAAATAGTTATTCTGTAGGGAAGAAAAACTGGGAGAAAGAAGAAATTGATTGTTAAAATCAAATTCTTCTTTTTCCTCAATGATTCTCAAGAATAAGAACTAGAGACGTAAATCCAGTGATTGAACAGGAAAAAGTTGGTACCCTCTTTCGGTTAATTAACAGATTACGACTTTCATTCAATCAAAGAATCAAGCGACCAGTCAAATCTTTTATTTAGACCGGAGGTGAACTTTAAACCCCGTCATCGGTCGACACTTTTTGGAGTATCTCCGTTTGTTTGGGGACTTAAACGTCGTAACTACAGCTTATTAAAATGTAGTTACGACGTTTAGGTCGCCAACAAACCCTTTCTAGATTTTTGTTACATGTTTCTGGCAATAAAGTTTGCAAAATAACGCCGTTTTGTATCTAAGTGGGACTTCCCGTCGAGCTCAGAAGGTGTTGCTAGCAATCCGCCAATCGACGTTGATAGGGTGTTGGTTAACCAAGCGCTGCTTATATTTTGAATGAAATTGTACAACTAGTTTGTATAATGGGCCCCTACCGATATCCAGAGTTACTCCGCTTAGTTTTAGTAATAGAGTGACCTCCCTTAAATCTTTGGGTAGTTCCGGTGAAAAAATCGATGATACCGGTATCGAAAACATTAACAGGTTGTTGCCAGCTCTCACTAAGTGTCATCAATGTTGAAACCCTAGATCATCTAGAGACTACTTTATTTTAACAGCTGAGCTTAATTTTTAAAGCTAATTGACGTTTTACGTATAATCGTAAATGAGCCGGTATGAAAGATTTTTTTCCGGATATACCCTAATTCCGGATAACTGTATTAATTAACATAAAAAGAGCTTTTTTGATCGAAATAAATACAATGATACCCACGGAAATACATTCCGTTATTTAAATGGTTTCACATGTCAAGCGGGGCTTTGAATTTATAAGATATCTGTCTTTTTACAAACGGGAACTGTTACAAAGAAGCTCTCCATACGTCTTCATTTCATGACCATGGGAATTTACCAAATACCCTTTTCATTGATGCATATAAAATAAATTTAATCAGAATTTCACTGCATGATCCTCAACAGGCTTTGTAAAGTGTCTGGAGGCTTGTGGAAATGATTGTTGCCTCTGTAGGTCCTCCCTAGATATATCATTCGTTTCTTACCAATGGAAAGTTAGATATATCATCAATTTCTTATCAATCGGCAAATGATAAGGTCAAAGTGGGTGAGCAGCTGGCGGCTCAGATGAAATGTCAGTTATGCTTAGTAACTGATTTAATGTTGAAAGTGGCGTTTAACCGATAACCGGAGGGCAAAATATTAGACTGTGCCAAATTTAAAGGAGTGGCACATGACAACTTTAAGTTTATGAATTCATAGATATTTTCATCTTTCTGGGCAGAAAATATTCGGCAAAATGAAGAAATTGCTTGTTACAAGCAATTTTGTCAATTTGTACAATGTTTTCCCAATTATTTTTCTGAAGGGGCGCCTAAAAGCGTCATTGTTTGGGAATGGGTAAACCAATTTAATTCAATCAACCTGCACAAGCTTTAGCATCTGATATTAGATGTGTGCACAAATTTATATTTTTCATACTAAATTTATTCCGGTTAACCCTGGTTTATACGTCCCTGTGGCTTTCAAATTGAGAATGCATTGTAGAAAAAGAATATGCTTGTTGCAATTTTTTCCTTTTCCACAGTATTACTACCCTACTGAATGTTTTGGGTTTTTTTAATTTATTGTTTTATATATCATTTCATGTATTTAAGTATTTGAGAAAAAGTGAGAAATAAAAAAGTGGAAATATAAAAGAGATGACCGTAAGAAGTATTACAAAGATCAAATAAGACGATCTTTTTGAACGTTTTAATCCATTTAGTTGGTACCAAATTCTTATTACTATATTGAGATATATCATGCAATGACATATATGATACAATTAACAAATACTAAATATTCAATTTTTTTGTTCTAAAAATGCGATCTTAAACATTCTTTCAGATTTTTTTACTTAAGCATTTTTTTTCCATTTTTTTTTCTAAATAAGAAACGTTTAAAAATAGATTTCCTTTACCTCTTGCATTTATAATCCTATTTAAAATGTACAAACTCGTAATTTTCTTAGAATTAGAGGGAATGGCAAACGACTTCCTTTGTTACTTGTAATAAGGGGATATCGGGTGAAAATCAAAAGCAAATAACCGATCATTATGCGATGTATCCAGTGTAAATCCAAAATACCACCCGTAGTCTATTACGCAATCAGAGATAACGATCAGAAGCGTGTAAGTTACTTGGATTAAACCAGCAGTTTATGAGAGGACATCGTTAAATTTTA
The DNA here is from genome assembly GCA_946902895.1 of Fragum fragum. Lineage (NCBI taxonomy): Eukaryota > Metazoa > Mollusca > Bivalvia > Cardiida > Cardiidae > Fragum > Fragum fragum. The sequence continues at coordinate 42,438,458 of OX336371.1, forward strand.
AATTTGATTTTACCATTTAACCCTTTACAGAAAAAAAATCTCAGAACGAAAGAGGATACGAACGAAATTTTAATAGCCATGAGTACCGAAAATAAGGGATCTTTCAGATGTGGAGAAAATCGGCGTAAAAAGTACTCTTTATCGCAATATTGTTATTCTTGGTTGTTGTTGTGTGGTTTCCTTGTTTTAATAAGTCTTTTCCAGTTAAAGAAGTAAATGCAATAATTTCCTACAAAGGACGCCTTTGCTAATTTTGTTTCGAAAATGAGAAGTAAAATATGAAAACTGGACGAGAATGAAATTGATTCCTAAGTCGGGAGGGAGAAACGATTAAAACGTATCAACGTTAATATAAACTATCACAACAATTCCATATTCTAAGACATTTTAAGAGTACTCAACATTCCTCTGTATCAAATTCTGAAAAATATCTGATTCTACGCAAAATAGGAGCATTAACCTCTGATAGTGTACTTTTACTTAGGGACCCAACCTCATCATTTTGCACGTAATATATGGACAGAAGAAAGATAAAACATTAATCAATCTTTAGAACTAGATAAATTCCAAATAGTACAAGTCAACCGACTCCCTTGTTAATTAGTGAAAAGAAGGACATCTGGCCAGTCGTGTGAAAATTAAAGCAAATAGCCGATCGTTATGAGATATATCCGGATACCACCCGTGGACTATTGCGTAATCAAAGATACCGATTCAAAACGTGTAAGTTACTTGGATTAAAACAGGAGATTATGGACGGACATCGATAATTCTTAAGATTAACTTACCATTTAAACATTTGAAGATAAAAAAATCTCAGAACGAAAAAGGATACAGACGAAATATTAAAATCCATTTGAATAAAAAATAACGGATCTCTCAGATTTGGAGAAATTCCTTGTAAAAATACTCCTTTTATCGCAATACTTTTGTTTCCCCCGTTGTTGTTTTGTCTGTTTGCATGTTTCAATATATATTCTCAAGCCAAGGAAATAAAAGCAACAATTCACCATGAAGGACACTTTCGCTAATTTTGTTTCGAAAATGAGAACTAGAATATGAAAACTGGATGAAACTCGGACGGGAAGACGATTATAACGTGTCAACGTAAATAAAAACTACCAAAACATTTTCATAATCTATATGTATTACAAAAGTACTCAATATTCTTATGTATGAAATGCCGAAAAAATAATTAATCCTCTCCAAAACAGACGCTTTTAGTCTCAGCCCTTATATACTCTTTGTTGAAATTTAAACCGGAACTACCCAGTAGAATCAAGGGAGTTAATTAAAGGGCAATTTTCGGGAGAACTCCGTATATCGGTAGGGGCCCATTTGGCTACAACTATCATGATCGAAAAATCATTACATGGTAACGAAATATGAATACTTGGTGACACTTGTCCCGAAACTTTTCGAACAACCCTTGCATGACTTAGTAGACTCTTTCGCACCAAACAAAGTGTATGGTGATCTTAATAATTGTTATCCATTAGAAAATGGTGCTTGGAAACTATGCAAATTGGGATTTGATTCTTAACGAAATCCTTGATTTCATTTTGCGGAGTTTTCCTGCGGAATCTTTCACACCTTTGACAGATACACTCTTATCTCTGTAACATATTGTAACTAATAACTGCAATAACGTAGCCCTCTTTCTTGTAATTGACCAAATCGCGTCTATGAATCAAGGAATCAATCGACCAATAAAAACATTTATTCAGACCGGAAATTGGTTTTGAAAAAACAACATTTGTGTGAACATATTTTGTTGATTTGGCGACTTAAACGTCGTAGCTACAGCTTATTAAAGCTGTAGTTGCACCGTTTCGGTCGCCGACCAACCATTTTCCTTTTTTATTACATGCTACTGGATGTACAAGTTACAAAAATAACCCCATTTATAATCGAAGTGGAACTAACTGTCGGAGTAAATGGGCGGGGCCAACTAAGTACTATAGTGGGCGTGCCCGGCGATTGGTTGACGGCTACTTTATCGCAGCTAGGTATCGTAATACATCACTCTATCCGTACAATATAGATCTTGGAACTGTACTCTTCCGTAAAATATTGTCGCGCAAGGACACTCTTAGTCATTGTTTAGTGAGACGACACAAACCGGCCTCCTCTTCGGAACTTTCTGTTTGAAACCGTTTCGTGTCATCCATTCATTTCCCGACTATTCAATAACACGAAACGATTATCGAGCGATAGATCAACACTACTAGGTTCGACATCCTTTTAAATTTTGTTGTTTAGAATTACCAACAAGTCCTTTTCTGCGGATAAAATACACAATATCAATAATCAGAGAGAAAAATCTGGTACTGACATTTTCTCCTTTCCAATGTTTTTTGCAGCAAAAATTTGTCATAATGTTTTTGAAAGCTAAATCTGGATAGAAGGAACAAAATAACGAGTTGGTTTAGTCTATCGTCAAATTTTGTGTTAATTAAAAAGGTAAACTTGGTCTTGCGTTAGAAGTTTAGTTTAGTAGGCTAAAGAAATATGATTTTCTAAAATATGATTATATACATGTATTTTAACTTTACGAAACCCAGTAAAATTGTCGCCCACAAACTCTCACGATGTATGATGTAAAAGTAATCAGAGAACGATTTATATTAAGTAACCTATCTAACATTTTCATCGGGATTGCTATAGTTGACTCCCTTTACAAGAACTCCATTGCAAATTTGAATACATTTAAGTGTTTACCTGTCGTTATCCTCTTGACATTAAGAGGTAAAATCGTACCTCTCATCTTTCCACAATAGGTCTAGTGCCCCCCTGTAATTATCCAGGTCAATTTAACCCATGCTAATAACTAAACACCACAGCACTACCATAAATACTATAAATAATTAAGAAAAAAGATCGGCCTTTTTGACTACATAGTATTCCGACGTGTCAGCGAAAAAAATCAATTATATAAAGCTGTTACAACAATACCTTACCTTTACAACGTCTAGTAAACCCATTCCCATACGACAAAATCTTATACTGGTCCAAACTGAAAGATGTGGCAGACGACAAATTTTAGTTGATGAAAATTTGGATTTTTTCAATTCCACGGTAGAAAACATTGTGAATAATGAAGAAATTGCTTGTCACAAGCAATTTCTTCATTTACATAATGTTTTCCAAGGCTAGTTTAGGGGCCCCCAAAAGCGTCATTGTGTGGGAATTGGTTAACCGTGACCCGTCTCGCAATAAGGGACTGTCTTAGAAGTAAGAATAAATAATGACCCCGGTTTGACGGCACAATCTGACCAGGATCAAACTTTTGCACGCCAGAATGATGTCTCGAATCCATAACTGAATTTTTCTTCTTTTTCCACAAGGTTTTCTCAAGTTTAAAATCACTATACATTTTTTCGACTACTATATCTATGCTTGATAGATTTTTTTTTTCAAATGTGGGGGTAATCAGAAGGTCCCTTTTCGTTCGACGGGTCATTAGTTAAGATACAAGCGTTATTTTTATGTGAGCTGTCCTGTCAAAAAGTGCCATCCAATATCCAGCTATTTGAAAAAAAAAGAAGATATTATCCAGCACAGGTCAACTGAAATCGGTGTTTCAGGGGGGAAAGATAGAATGACAATTCATTATCAAATAAATCAGCCATAAGCGTGGTATGCCGACCCTGGACGGGGTTATCGCCCATCCACTGACAAATGCAGAACCCTGTACAACCAGATAGAAGTGGAATTTCGTAATTGACCGTATAGTGGGGTAGAATGACCATTGGCGGATTGTCGTCGTCAATCGAAAATCGATCTACCAATTAAATAATTTTTTAGACCGTAAGTGAACTTTGAACTTTGAACTCCGACATTTATGTCAAATAAGGGAGCAAAAAGAAATATGAAACGAACATTTTCCCAGACAGACCCTTTTTGTGTGATAGTCACTTTACATTCTTTACTATCATTTTATGAATACGCAAGCAGGGTAAAGAAAATCAACTTTCCACTTGGATGGACCCTTTAACTATGTTCGACTGTGTATAGTCTAATGTCTGCACCCTGTGGTTAAATGAATAAAGAAACCCACAAAATATTCATAATATTAACCTTTTCCTGATTGATATCTTAATTTTAAGTCTCCGTGATTTATTAATTGAGAAAACATTGCACAAAAAAGAAGAAATTGCTTGTTACAAGATTTTTTTTCTTTTCTACAATATCTCAGTGGTTAGTGTGCTGGGCTACCGCAGGGTAATTCGACATTCTCAGTGCATGTCCCGATTTTTAGATAGCAAAACGTTAGCTTTGAAAGCTTATCGATTGAATGGGGTCTAACGCCACTTTTAACAGTATTTCAGTCATATCGTGGCGACTGGAGCACCTAAGAATGGATTCCTAGTATTTCTCACACCAGTACTACCACTAAATACGTTCCTAGCCTCCAGCTGCTATTCCACTTAGGTTTACGATTATCCATCCATTGATGAGAGACAAATGTCGGAAAGAAAATGTGCCGCCGTCGGGGATCGAACTCTCGACATCTCATGTTTGAAGATTTTGAGACTGACGCGCTACCGACTGCGCTATGACGGCGGCTTTTGAAAGCTTTAGTTAACAGATAAATTTTGAGGTCTTCTCAGAGTTCAATTAGTGCAAACTGTCACTGGAGGCTTAACCACGTAATCCATTGAATGTATACACCATAAATGTAGTTCTTCTGTATTTCAGGAATATTGCAAACTCTTGTACTCTTTCAAAAGCATGCTGTTTAACCAATTCCCATTCAATTTTCACTTTGTAATCGATTGATTGGTTGAATGGGGTTTAACGCCCTTTTTTCAATTTTTGAGCATCCCCAGAAGAAGGCTTTGGAAAATATTGTGGACAGTGAAGAAATATTGTATGTGACAAGCAATTTCTTCATTGTCCACAATGTTTTCTTACCAACAAGGGAAATACTTACTTAATTCAACCAACATGAAATTTTCGTCTGCAACTTCTTTCAATTTGAACAGTCTAAGATTTTATCATGTTGTACTGGGTTAACTCCTTGGTTACTTAAACCTCGTTTATTTATCATGATAACCTTGGGAAAAGATTACTTAACAAAACCATGCTTTGCAAGCTTACAATACTTTCAGTACTTTGATTATACTTCCCGACGGACGAGCATATAGCCACCTTTTCGTATTTCCTCCCTCCCAGACTTCTATTCGTCCGTCCGCCCGGAAATCTCTCCTTAACCCTAAGGACAAATTAGATGAATCATGTGAACACAACGCCTTTTCTCCGTTTTGCAAATTGAGGCCTCGTCTTCGAAAAAGGGGGAATTACTGTCATCTTTAATTATCAGGAATATTTTTCACCTGGGGCCGAAAATACTTAAGACAGTACATTTATATCGTTTCTCAAAAGCCTCAGACATTGCACTCTAGATATTTTAACTAATTGTAGCGAAGATGTGCAACAAATGAGGCTTAATTTCTTTAATGTAATTTTGACTCTGAAATCAAACGCTTTTAAAGTTTCTTCAAGGTTTCTCTAATAAAAAAGCTACAACTTGATGTGAGTGCCACTGGCATCTATACCTTTAACCCTTTCCTGTTTCTTGAAATTTTAGACTGGCCCAATTTGAAACATGTTGCAGACGACAATCAAAAGTGAGTGCAATTTGAAACAAAACCATTCTATGTAGTAGAAAATATTGTGATAAAAGAAGAAATTGCTTGTATCAAGCAATTTCTTCTTTTATTACAATATTTTATTAATCATAAAATTGCATGGACGTAAAAACCAGTGATTATACAGGAAAGAGTTAAATTGAGAGACATTATTATGCTTAATGTCAAGGTCAAAATTTAACTCTTTATCGCATCACCTTTGATGACCCCGCCGTATAATGGCGACGGGCATATAGAGTCACCCCTGTCTCTCTCTCTCTCTGTGTGTGTGTGTGTGTGGGGGGAATTCGTGTGTGTTGACCCTTTCCTATACAAACTCGGGATTTTACGTCCCTGTTGATTTATACTTCAGAAAACATTGTGGTTAAAGAAGAAATTGCTTATAACAAGCAATTTCTCCTTTTCCAACAATATTTTTATCTCATGGAATGGTTTCATTTAAAATTATGTCCTCTTTTCATTGTCGTATGCAACCTCTTTCAATTTGGACCAGTGTGAATTAAAAACAAACAAACGGGAAAGGGTTTATGTCCGTGTTCAATGCTTGCTAGGAACATATCTTCGACATTAATTGATAGATTGTATCACAGTTGGTTCCCCTTGAAGAGAGCTAGTGTCGTGTGTAAAGTTGTATAGGGTACTCCCAAGTTGAAGGTCAAAACTGAAGGTCATGTGACAATCAATTTTGTTCAGGGAATATGTGTCTGTGACAAATTTCTAGTTCTTCATATATTTTGTCTCCGACATTAAAATTTTTCGTGTTTGTTCCTCAGGGGCGGAGTCCGTCGGGGCTCAGAGCTATATATAAATGAAGGGTTTTTTTGAACGTCTCCGTAAAACCCATTTGGCTATTAAAATTTATCAGGGTAAACCACTCTCAAGATTGGTAACAGAAATGAAACCAACGAAAACTCTGGCCTTCAAAGGCAACAAAAATTAAGTAAGGTATTTGAAATTATCTTCTTGTTGCCAAGAAGCATACAAACTATATATTTGGCACGGGGCTTTCCTTTGCTCCTGACCTCTGTGAAAATTGCTCAAATCATGCCTCCGGGATGGGGGTTCCTATAAGTATTAGAATGATTCATTTTAGAGATATTTCTTTAAGATTCATTGTCCCAGGGGAGCGTACCATGGCCAGTGGCCCCTTTCTTTGTAAATGCACGTGACAGTCAATCTATGCCCGTTTAGACTTAATGCCACAAACATACGTACCAATGCTGTCACAAACGATTAAAACATTTTAACCCATTCCCAATCCTTTTTACGCCCCTCAAAAGCTTTGGAAAACATTGAGAACAATGAAGAAATTGCTTGTATCAATGTTTTAACCCAAACAGTAGAAAAAATTCAAAATTCCATTAACTTGGAACTGCTGTCTGCAGCTTCTTTCAATTAGAACCAGTCTTATATTTTGTTGTATGGAAATGGGTTAACCAATCTAATCATTTATTCCTCACTTAACTGCAATGTTTATATACTGACCTTTCAACTTGGAGGAAAATTATAAAAAAAACTGAAATAATAAAAACAATAATAAATTCGTTTCCTCAGAATTTTCGTTTTTTATTCAATCATAATTCATAATAGTTTGATTTAATGTCTCTCCACCCCTGATCATGAATGCGAATTATGGGTACGTTCGTGACTTCGAAATCGTCCAAAAATAACGCTACAAGGATTTGCGATAAGTGAAAGTGAATGATATATGACAGATACATCCCATTTTCTGTTATTTCTTTCTAGATTGTTTCGAAATCACGAACCGATTGCGGTAAGTCTCCAAACCCCATCGAATGGTTATCATGCTTTTGTACTGAAACGTTTTAAGTAGCACTAATAAATCGTTATAAGTATATTTCAAAGACTTTTAACACCGACAAAAGTTGCATTTCTTATTTCTTCCTCTCGTTCATCACCCTACGACGTTTAGGGACAGGGCCATTTGTCTCGGAACGTAAAGCTGTTGTAGGGGAGAGAACTCGCGTCTCTATGTCTTGGACCGAGTGGTAGTTCTCCATGTACGGTTTCACTGTATGCCATACCTATAAAAAGACCATGTTAATTGACGGACCGCTGGCTCCGCCCACTCACTCCGACAAATAGTTCGATTAAAAAATTAAACGACGTTATTTTGTAGAATTCGTGGCTAGTAATATGTTGCAAGAAAGTAAATTGGAGGGTTGGCGCTCTAAATGTAAGAACTTCAGCTTGATTAAGCTATAGTTAAGACGTTTAAGTCGCCAAACTAATTTACATGTCAAACATATATGTCGAAGTCTAAAGCTCTTTTCCGGTCTAAATTAATAGTTTGATTGGTCGATCGATTTTTGTATTGGCCAACGCGATCATCCGTCATTTATAAGACATTTCTACCTAGAAACTTTTTTTCATGCATCCAGTCACGAACATGTATTTAAGAATCATGGGATCTAGAAACTAGGTTGAAACTGGTAAAACATCGAGAAATGACCAGGCTGAGCAAAACATATTTGACGAGCTGTTCTAACAGACACATGCTCCAAAGCATCAAAGTCTAAAATCCCCAAACTTAACTGTTCTATAAATTTGTGGAACTATGTGGTTGACATTACGTAGCCAATACACAAAAATGCACAAGAGTAATGCACGACATTTCTCATATAATAAAAATAAAAGAATGAATAGAACAGAACAGAGTGATAATTGATTAATAATTCAATTATGTTTCTTAAATGCACCAATCGCTGGCCCCGCCCACTTACTTCGTTAGCCCCACCCATTGACCCCCGACAGGAAATCCCGCTTCATTTTGAAAAAAATATGGCATGTAACAAGAAAGTAGTTTTGTTGATTGGCGACCAAAACATCGTAACTACAACTTGAATAAGCTGTAATTATGATGTTTAAGTCGCCAAAGTCAAAAAAAGTTTAGCAAAAATTGCGGTCAATGTCGGAGAAGCTCATTTCTTGTTTCATTATATGATTTCATTGGTCGACTGGTTACTTGATGGACAAACGCGATCGGTCAATTAAAAGTGTTATGGGTGTGATTGCCTACAGAGTTTAACAAACATGTGAAATTAGTCCAAAAAATATGTTTCACAGAACTGACGAGCATTCAATCCAAAATAAAAAAAAAATGATTTTACGCTTAATTTAACAAGAACGTCGTTGTGAAAACGCGGAGAGATCGTCTTTAGATTGTATTCGTTGAGTGCTTTGAAGATATTTAAAGATCCGAAATAAGCAAAAAGATATAATGATGTAAAGAATCGTGATTTGATGAAATCGGGGCGTTTCATCTTTAACCCTTTCCTGTTCAATCACAAGTGTTTAAGTCCGTGTGATTTTTTGATTGAGAAAAGATTGTAGGAAAAGAAGAAATTGCTTGTCACAAGCAATTTCTTCTATTTCCACAATGTTTTCTACCCTACTGAATGGTTATTCTTGTTATTCCACTTGTAATTTTATTCAGCAAAACCTTTGAATTTGGAACGGTCTTAATTTTTGCAAAACAAAAAAAAAAAGAGGGTTAATTAGCATCCGACCGTCTACTTGTTAGCGACAAGTAATGTTGCCATACACCGAGCACATATTGCTTTCTTACACACAAATATATTTATTTCCATGGATACAAACCTGGCAATATTACACGTTATTACTTTCTAGTTGGACTCATCTGATTATTTTTGTATTGGGAGGTGAGTCGGCCCCTGACCCTGCAATAGTATCCGTAGCATATCAATGAGATATCGTCGATGAGAGACTAAAGTGTAGTAACTACATCTTTATTCAATTTGTAGCTACGACATTTTGGTACCCGAACGAATATATGCTCACCTTTTCGTCCTGGAGAAGTTTTGTCACAGCTTCAATATCCGGGGCCATGTATCGATCTTTTACCCATGGTCTGAAATGTGTATAAGGACTATTATGTTAAAGATTTGATACAAAACAATCTGTTCGACTCGAAAATTTGATATTTCACGAGACCTAATGCCAGGTGAAATATCAATTATTCCTTGTAGGCGGGAACCAAATTCAAGATTTGATATCATTACTACACCATAGTATTCCATGTATGACATACCAGTATTGATAATTTTGTCAACATAGCGCATTTTCTTTATATCGTTACTCTAAATTTGATGTAATTTTGCAGTGAAAAGACTTCCCGTTCTCAATACAGATGCGGACATTTTTTTTTATTTTTTTGTCAGATGTCATTTTGTCCGCGTAAAATGAATGTATTTTGAGAGGTAAGTTGACGAATCGCTGGCTCCGCCAATCTACTCCTTTGGCCACGCCAATTGACCTTTAAAATGCGTTATTATGCATAGTTTATGGCAACAAGCATAAAACAAAAAATAGAACGGTTGGTTAATGACCTAAGCTTCGTAACATCAGTTTGAATAAATCGCCAAACCGACCAAAGCTTAATAAAATAGCGACCAATGTCGGCCAATACCAGCTCTTTTCCGGACTGAATGAATAATTTGATTGGTCGATTGATTCTTTGATTTACAGCCGCGATTGGTCAATTGTTAGGCATGTAATAAAAGTAAGGTATGATATAATATTTATCAAAACATTACATATACTGTAATTTAACAAGTCGTTTTGAACATTATAAAAGTGGAGCTTTAGAATTTAGATCATTTTCAGCCTGGGAGAAGAGGCGTGAAAAAATGGATTGTTTGAGTTGAGACGGTCAACGCATATCCAAAATAAACTGCCGAGTTGCACAGGCTACTATGTCTACCGCATAAGCAAATATTAGTTTGTTGGGCAATATCATGTACATGGTCAATAATTACCCTGCTACACTTCTAACCAGTTTACAGACTGCTTCCAATGGCGCTGTTGTTTTCAATGGTCGTAGGAATTCAATGGCTTGACAGGCACAAAGTAGCTCGATCGCCAAAACTGAAAGTAAACGACAAGTGAGTATGATTAAGATGTACACCCCGAACAGCTGTCAGCCTTTGAACAAATTTGAACAAAGCCCAGCTCATCCTGAGATTGTGACATGTAAACAGGGGCGAAAGCATGTTCAAGCGGGCGCCGCCGTCATAGCGCAGTTGGTAGCGCGTCGGACTATCAATCTAGAGGTCCCGGGTTCGATTCCCGACGGCGGCACTCATCCTTTCCGACTATTTGTCTCTCACCAATGGGTTGATAATCGTAGACCTATGTGGGATAGCAGCTGGAGGCTAGGAAAGGATGTAATGGTAGTACTGGTGTGAGAAATACCAGGATTCCATTGTTAGGTGCTCCAGCCACCGCGATATAACTGAAAGATTGTTGAAAGCGGCGTAAAACCCCATTCAAACAAAACAAACAAATGTTCAAGCGGAAGGGAAAGTAATTAGTTGGATCGGTTGAAAGATTCTAAAAATCCGCCATCGTTCAATTTCAAAATTTTTGTTGAGGATAAAGTGCCGTGACCAAAATTGTGCCTAGCTTTCTTGGTTAACTTTTCTGTTTGATAAGCGTATAATCACAATATAGATAGACGAACGACACGTTAAAAATCCTTCTAGACATAGGTATTGCAATATTGGGTAACAAAGCCATGTTGGAGCATCACTTGGTGATGTTTAATTTTTTTGTCGACAATAGCAACGCCCGGCTGTTCAAGTGTTTGGTAGTGGATAAAATTTCTAAGTAGAAAAAGGGGCATACTTTATTAAAAAATGTACTCAGTTGTTGGTAAAGATTGTTCTTTTGATAGTGAACTTTTATTTCGAGTTCAAGTGAATGTAGCCGCCATCATAGTGCAGTCGGTAGCGCATCAGACTCTCAATCTTTAATTATGGGATGTCATGGATTAGATCCCCGGCGGCGGCACATATCCTTTACACCATTTGTCTCTCACCAATAGGTGGATGATCATAAACTTAAGTGGGATAGCAGCTGGAGGATAGGAAAGGATGTAGTGGTAGCACTGGTATGAGAAATACCAGGAATACATAATTAGGTGCTCCAGCCGCCGCGATTAGACTAAAATACTAAGTGACGTTAAACCCAAAACATGCAATCAATCAATCAGTCAATCAGTCAATCAAGTGAATGTGTTCAGTAATACCAAAGATATTACAAAAGAAAAAGTTTTCGGCGACGACGACGACGACGCAGACGTAGACGCTTGCTTTGACCAGGCCACAGCAATACCTCGGGTTTTCTCCGAAAACAGCCTAGCTAAAGTTTCAACAACACAGAACTACAAGAAAGACAACTCCACATTTACCATGCTCCACATGTTCAACCACCGTGACGCATTTCCTAGCAGAAAATCCTCCCATTGACACGTGATCTTCTGTACCGGCACTCGTGGTCAGGGAATCAACAGACGATGGATGGCAGAGTACTTTATTCTCCGACACTGGGCGACGAAAAAGATTTTAATTATAAAAGTCAGAGAAATAATATTGAAATATTTTCGTCTACCCTCATTGTATATATGGAATTTGTCAGGCAGGTTGATAGAAAATGGTTATAATAATCGATAAACACGGTTATCAATAATTTTAAGCCACTGTCATTTCATAGTCTTAACCCATTCCCGTACAAGCCCTCCTTTTTACGCCCCTCAAGAAAGAAAAGCTTTGGAAAAACATTGTGGAAACTGAGGAAAAGGCTTGTTACAAGCATTTTTTCATTATCCACAATGTTTTCTGTCCAAAAAGATGAAAGAATTAAAAATTCAATCATTTTAAAATTGTCGTCAGCAGATTCTTTCAATTTGGACAGATCTTAAATTTTGTTGTTTGGGAATGGGTTAAGCAATGGCGATTTAATCGATTCTTACACAATAACGCGTTTGGGCGCCCCGATAAAAGACTCTGGAAAACATTGTGGAAAATGTTACAAGCAATTTTTAATTATCCACATTGTTTACTACCTCAACGGACCAAATATTTACGTTTTCACCAACTTGGAATAGTCGTCTGCAACATCTTTGAATTTAGACCAGTCTAAAATTCTGTTGCCTATTAATAGGGCATAAGAAAACGATGGTAGGCTCAGACCTCGGTGTCACCTAAATCGTAGGCCTAGAAATAATCTTATAAACACAATCGACTTTTGAGTTAGATATTAACTTTTATCTTATTCTAAAACAACGGCTTACAACAAAAGTGTGCAAATTTTATGTGATTTGCCATGTGTTGGAGGATAGTAAATGATCGCATGCAGGCTTAATTGACTAATCGCAGCTATCAACAAAAGAAAAAAATGGACAAATCAAATTATTCATCTAGAACGGAGGTGAACTTTGAACTCCTACATTGACCGACATTTATATTTGGTTTTTATGTTGGTTTGGCGTCATAAATACCGTAACTACAGCTTATTCATTATGAAGTCGCTAACCAACGATTCTTTCTACTTTTGCCGCATGTAACTGGTCGTAAATTTGGCAAAATAACACAATTTAATACCGAAGTCGAAACTCTTGTCGGGGTCAGTGAACGTGACCTGTTTAGTTGGTGGACGGGGCAAACGATGTGTCTTTTCTGAAAGCGTGGGGTAAGGGGGGGGAAGGGTTGAAAGCACTGCACGAGTACCTACCTAGTGCAGCAGCAGTACAGTGGGCGATCATAAATCCCGAATTTAAACCTCCGTCCTGGGTAAGAAATGCTGGTAATTCACTGTAGGCTGAATATAAAATATAAAATAATTATCATAGGTGAAAATGGAAAGAAGGATATGTGGGTGGGCGACCAAGTAAACATCATAACTACAGCTTGGAAGGAGTTACGACTATCTTTATCGATATCAAACAATGTTTGAAGATACATATTGTTTTTTTTTCAAGTTTTAGTTACGATATTCTTCTTGCCCAACGATGATATAGGTATACAATGACGCTGAAGCGACGAAACCTTTGAAACAAATTCCAATGCAATCCCGCGTGTTATGCCTAAGTTAAAAACATGAGCAATTTCTTCATCATACACAATGGTTTCTAACTTAGAAGACAAAGATCTTTAGAATTCAAGAACTAAAATGCCGTCTACATCGGCTTCCCTTTAGACCAGGCTCAAATTTGTTAAGGGGCCAACGCATTTATTTGATAATTAAGGGAAGCTATTTGCTACTGTTGTGAAGGATTCGAACAAGACCAAATGTTTCTACGCGGCGAGAATCTAATACAAGGATTGGATCCGATCTACTTTTTTTAGTTTTAACCCATTCCCACACAGTGATGCTTTTTGACACTCATAGGGGAAAAAGTTGAAAAAAATGCTTGTCGCAAGCAATTTCTTCATTATCCACATTTTTACCACAAAAGACAACGATTTTTTTAAAAAAATTCCTTGAACTATAAACTGTCGAATTTGGGTTCAGTCTTAAATTTTGTTGACTGGAAATGGGTAATGGGTTAAGGAGCTCTTAGATTGACCTTTCCGCCTTACGTGTTTCAAATCCTCTAAGACTTTCATCAGCTTGTAGGCTATAGGGACCCTACAGGGTTAATTATACAAATACTGTAGGCTTACCTGGGTTTACAAGTCTCTCTATCCGTCTTTCGCTGATACTGGCGAGCTCATGAACACCGATAGCGAGGTAGTCAAGAACCTGTGTCATAACGGTACTAATGACAAAATATCTTTGATGAGATATTAAACATCGCAACTGCAGGTTATTTCAGGTGTATTTATAATGGTTTAGAAATCCTCATACGATATAAAAAACAGGCAATTTGCTTCATTACGAGATGTAATTTGATCTCACACTGTTTTATATATACATGTACATAACGCTATACCATTTTATTGACTCACAGACATTAACTTTTCTGGATGTTACCATGTTACCATACTGACCCTCAATCTCAACCCAAATCTCCTTGTAAATAAAATCAACCGTATTTAACCCGTTACGAGACGGCAAAATTTTAGACTGGTCCAAATCGAAAGGAGTTGCTGACGACAATTTAAGATTATGAAGTTCTGGATTTTTTTACAACTTTTTGGGTAGAAAACATGGTGTAAAATGAAGAAATTGCTTGTTACAAGCAATTTCTTCATTTTACAAATTGTTTTACTTATCGTTTTTTCTTGGTGGGCTTCAAAAAGCGTCTCTGTAAGGGAATTGGTTAAAGGAAGTATGATATAACTACATGTATTTACAAGTTACTGTGAGTGATCAAATGTCAATTTTGTCTATACCTGCATAGACAAAATTTAACTTTGATCACTCACTAAGGGAATGGGGGAGATGTTCGAATTTAAACATATTTCATCCTTTGTTTCTCCGTAAAATGTGGCAGCCTTGTGAAGCTAGAGTGTATACTAGGGTGATCATTTTACTACATGTGAACAGGGTAGGGTAATCAGGTGATGCAAATTTTCCACATGATTTCTGTTTAGATGCCCTTCTCCGTTTTCTATGTTAAATATCGTACCTAGAGCAGCTAGTGCACACATGGAAACCAAGGGGTTTTACTTCAATAACATTCGTAGAGGATCACAAGACAATGTCACGTGTCACAAATCACTAAACCTTGCGGTTCTCACAAGAGGATATTAAATGTAGACCAAACCGTGGCCGGAGAGAAACTCTAATCTCACCTTTGCAGGATATTCGCCATGGAAGTTTCCTCCGGAAATAATTTCTCCCTCGTCAGCAAACACCATCTATTTAGTTATGTAAAGGAAGAGGTATGTACTAGATTGTAAGTGCACGAATACAATGATGTATGTGCGAAGGGCTGTCATTTAGTAGTGACACTGATGCGTCTCTATATAGTAGCATTTTAAGATTAAATTCTTTTAAGATGACGTCAGAATATTTTGTAAAATTCAATTCTGTTTGACAGTTATTGAAATCCCAAATAGGACTAGCAATTTTTGCAAGTTTTTACTGCTCTTAAAAGGAAAGTTTGTCAAGTTTTCAAGTTGAAAAACTTGATATAGTATCCATTGTTTAAAAAGGGTTTTTTAAATGTAACAATCGCTGAATTTCCTTCATTTCTGGTTACGAAACTTTTTGTTATCATTTTAAACATAAACAAAATGTGCCTTCAAGGGTTTAAACGCTTATCTAAACTGTAGAACTTCATCGTACTGAAACGTCTATGCCTGCAAGATGACAATGTTCATAAGATTGAGTAAATTCAGGATTTCATATTAAAAAAAAGAAGCGGTAAAACATCCCGAATCCGACTTACTCTATTGAACTTAGTCCCTGTGACTTTTCCTGTTCCCTAAGAAAACTTTATCTTAGCAAAGAGTCCCGAAGTGCATTAACTAGTGCAATAAGGATCGCTTCCTAGCAGGGTTATAGTTAATGGCATTCAATATCATTTAGAGAATCGTAATGTCAAATGAAATTGAACGCCATTCGTAGTAACTATTCTGTGGTCACTGTGCACACCGCAGCCTTTTTTAAATGACTCTTAAAACACTCCCTATAGCAGTTAAAAATGGTCGATTCGCGCAAGAAGTGTCCCGGAGATGGTTTGGTCTTCCTGGTAGTATTATTATCTGTGGTTTCTGTAAAAGGAATAAATCATGTGCTATTGGTGTCGACAGACAGCTCTGACGCTATGCATATAGATATAAAATTATGGGGAACTCGGCAATAATAATATTTGTCCACCAATACAAGGGCAAGGATAATATTTTCGAAACTGCACGGTGCATTCCATAGTAAATAAGGATACCGGATTGTCTGTCGCGCTGTTCAATTCGGTTGTGATGACATCCCTGACAAAATCCACCGTGTCGTTTACAATACCATGTACCTACAGAATAGCCACAACAGTTGATCAGATCTGTGAATAATTTTTCATAATTCAGACGTAGTCTCATATGATAAAACTTGTCAAAGCAGTTGCCTAAAAATTGACTTGCTATATTAGCTTTTAAGATTGTATGCAGTACTAGGTATTGAAATTGTATGATTTTAGATAACTCCATTTCTTCTATCTGAAATAAAAATCAAACAACCCTATAAAAAATAAAGCTACATGAGATGCAACATCTAACTATTCTATGCATAATGTTCTGTAATTTTTGGTTGTTGTTGTTATCTGTTGTTGTTGATTTTTATGGAAGGGACACTAAATAATTACCTGTGGAGAACATCTGAGTGTGTAGGCGTCTTGAACACGATCACAAAACCTGTGGCTCTCTGAAAAAAAATAGAAAGTTTACATTTGGAATGGAAATTTCAAAAGGAAAGAGAAAAAATATTGACAACCAAAGAATAATAAACCCGTCTGTGCGCATCAAATCGACCAGGCAGAAAATTCAAGTAACTTTTGGAAATGGATTGAATAGCAAGTTACTGACCGGCGATTTCTGATGGATGGGTTTCCGAATGTAACAAAGATCGAAGACGTCTTGCAACTTTGCCTTGGCCTTTGTGAGGTCGAACTCTGTGGACATCTGTTAAAAGACAAGATTTGTACATTTAAGCTATACGATTACAATTTGAAACTAGAATATAACAGAATTTTCACAACTTCTTTAAGCATACGTGCTATTGCTTCCTAACCATAGAAAAAAATCTGACGAGACGAGTATTTTATACAAATTAAACTTGAAGTATGGATATTTCCAGCGCAAATACAATCTAATTATGCTAAACTAAAACTTCAACGTACTGCTGTCGAAAGCTCTAGTTGTGCCTTTCAACACATCAAGTGAAAGAGCAGCTACAACATCTGCCTGTCTGCTTATAGCTCCAGCCTTCTCAACCGCTGAAAAACAATGATTCCACTTTAATATTCTAATCTTCTAACACGATCCGTTAATCAAGTTACATTAACAAAGATAAAGTTGTTTTGATAAGTCTCACATAAATGCGAAAACACAAAATCGCCGGCTAATGTGAAGCCAAAAACCTGTATTTTATTTCGTTAATTATTTGGGTACTAGATTTGTCGAGGTCTTCTCTTTGCTTTATGAGGTTTGCATAGCAAATTCACTAGGCTCACCTGAAATCAACACTACTGGCCGCATACAAGTATCACGAATAGATGCTATAAATTAGAGCCTAGGACATAGCTATAGCATTTTAAAGAAAATCATGGCGTTATGCAAAACGATTGTTTACAAAAGGTTTATGAAAAGGTAAATAAAATTTCGATCTGTAGTACACGGACACTTACCCTCGGCCCCAAGAGAAGTAATGAGTTGTGTCCCGTTTATAAGCGCGAGACCCTGAAACAGTTTGAAACGTTTACTTTACTTTCAATGAAAACATATGAAAACCTGTGTTTTTTTTAAATAAAGATTATACAAATATCTTGATCTAGGTATTTTCAAATATGAGATAAACATATAAAAATCAAATCGAGAGGCTCACTCCTTTCTATAACATAACACATATCAACCGGATGTCTATTGTATTGTATATAATAGACAATTTTTAAAGGAAGCATAATCCTGGTAGATTTCATACTTGCCAACACTTAATTATATCTATAAATTGTTTGACTCGCCCATTTAAAAACGACGATTTGAGTGTTAAATAATAATGTGTAGCTTACGAACAAAGTGATCGAAATATTCAATTTCTCACCTCCTTGGGACCAAGGTTTATCGGCTCAAGGTCATTGGATTCTAGAACCTGTAGAATATATAAAAGATTCACTGCGAAGAATGAATTAAAAGACAACTGTCGATGTCCTGCGTGGCTCAGTGATTAGGGCACTGGAGTCGTACTCGAAGAGAAGTCGAGTATTGCGGGTGTGGATCCAAGCCATGAGGCTGGTCACGAAGGTGTGCCCTCGGGCAAACATCTCAGAGCTCATGGATAGTACTGGTTATAACTATTATCAACACAAGATTGACAAGTAAACTTTGCCATGATATAAATGAAGGATTGTTCATTTCGTCTTTAAACGCCATATATACGAAACAAGGATATCGTTGTGGATATGAGCATCTACATAACTATACTCTCCTTTAAACTCTCTAAGTGGGGGTTACTTGTTCAAAGTTATGATGAAATCACCCGTAGAGGTGTTTGTCTTGAAATACCATAAAAATACCAAACCGAAATTACCTTTTAAAACACCTTGAAATGATAATTTCTAGAGTTGTCTAGTATAACATTCGAAAATGATGTCAACAAATGTATATTTAAAGAGCAAATACCATTAAGGCCTATATTAAATGTGAATCTAAAGACGAACATTTAAACTATTCTACAGTGGTCAAGAGAATTACGTTCAATAACTTACATATTTTGCATCAGCCCACCCACTTTTTGGGCTCCACATTTTGCCCTCTCCCATCATTCCTAGAGCTAGATGACTTAGTGGGGCAAGGTCCCCACTGGCACCTACGGTCCCCTTTTCTGGGACCCACGGCAGACAGGAAGCTATAATGTGAAAAAAAAACCGACTTTTAATACAAGAATAGTAAATTTTCTTCATACGGATGTACTTTATGATTTCTGAGAAATATTTTGAGTTATAATGAATAACTATTTAGGTTATAATTCTATGCTTTTTAGCATTGTATTTGTCAAATACGTGTAAATTGTAATTTTGTGAAATTGCCAAAGCTTTGTTTGGTATAATGAAATTAGATCTAAATATTCGTCTGAAAAAAACCCCACAGTTGTTACTAAAACATACCGTTAAAAGCAGCAATGTATTTCTTGATGTTTACCAGTGATATACCACTATATCCTTTAGCCAACACATTGATACGTAGAGCCAGCAACATCCGGGTTCTCTCGGGAGACAGGGGATTCCCAACACCTAATTCAGAAAATGGGGAATTACATTTACTTTCCTGGATATTTCTTTATTTATCGTGCCTTTGTAAATTAGGCCTACGGGAAAAGACATATTACCTTGAAATAGGGTCTCTTTTTCGATTGTTTACTGACTCGTGGAAATATCCAAAGCGCACAAAAAAGTACTGACTGCACTTTGGTTTTCAATTCAAATATATTGCCTTTCAGGTGGAGATTCGAAGTGTATTCTTAATTTACATCATAATGTAAGTGTAGAAGTAAATATACTAATTTTGAATCATAATGCTCAGTTTAAAGTGTATTAAAGTTTAAGGGAAGTTTTTGTGTGATAATTCTAATTTTGAAATAAGTTTCAAATATTTTTTCTTGCGTACATTTGTACGCCGGACCATGTCTTCGGGGAATCCTACTGCTAGTAAATTTGTACCCGTCAAGATTCGCAAATTCATGCATTTTAACTAGGTATCTAGAGCTGTATAAACTTTTGCTTGGTTTGCTTATAAAATAATGTTTTGAATTATGCTATTTGGTAAATAAAAGATTAATTGGGAAACACCGATTGGAGATGTGGTGCCAAAAACAAAATATCTCTGAGGTTTATACCATTTGGTGTATTGGTATCTGTTATTTTCGCGGTCAAAAAGAGACAGGTAACAGAAATGTATGCATTAGTTCGTTTTATTGTGACAAGTTTGTGTGGGTTTTGTTGCGGATCGATCAATGCCATAAATAGATATCCGATGACTTACCCGCAGCATGTGATCTTATAAGGTTTTCTTGAAGTTCTCTGGAAAAGAGTGACCATATCTTTTAGCATAAGCTCTTAATAATCGTGATGTTGTCTTAGACTCGGCTTAAAATACCTTACAGACTAGCCATTTCCCGTTCCCTCATTGGTTTTTTAGTCAGTCTGATATCATACTCGAGAAAATAATGTGGAAAAAGAAAATATTGCTTGTAACAAGCATTTTCTTCTATTCCCACAATGTTTTTTCATCATACATGGGATGGTTAACTTTTTAGTTATACTTACTTAGATTTTGGACAAGTGTAATATTTTGAAAATTTTAGAGGGTTAACAAAAAAATTCTACATAATTCTACATATTCGCATTACTTTATTGAGCGCCAGTTTAGATTTATATTCGCTACCAGTTGCGAACTTTTGAGGGTCCATATCGGTTAGTTGATCAAGATTACGACACAATTGAACACAATAGCAGATTACAGAACACAATCAAACACAAGAATGTTTTATTTGACAGTAGGCGAACGTTACCCAAGTCTTTAATTTGTATTTGACTCGGACGGAATAAAGTCTAACAATTCAATGTCACAGGTGAAAGAACTAGATGCAAATATAAGTAATTATGATTGTTATTACATTGTACTAGAACGGAAACATTTGCGAATCTTGCTGAACTTAAATTCGATCCTCTTTATTTCAAGGGGATCCATATAGAAATAAAAGAGAATGTGTATTAATGGTCATGAAGAAGGACCTTCAAACAACAACGGATACAAAAATGCATGCAGGCACACGAGCAAATCTTACACTAGTTTATCCTTGGAGACATTGGTCCTTGCAAACTTTCCAAATCCGGTTGTAATGCCGTATACAACTGTAAAAAAAGATAAGATAATTATAATTTACCTCTTGATCAACCAATTCTTATGATGTTCGGTTTTCCGAATGAATTTAAATCAAATGGGAATCACCGGGCTATTTTGAACCTCTCGTTAACAATGACACAAAAGTTTTGATTCATGTATAAGGACGCTAATATGGCGAACTCAGGTTTGGATGATATAAAATGACTATAACGACATTGTCTATTTTTGTTAGAATGTAGAAAAATACGGATTCTTTGATTTTGCGTAACGAAAGAAAACAGTTTCAATATCTCCACTTAGTTCTATTCATCTGGGCCAATTTTGATAAAACTTTGTAGGAATGTTCCCCTTTGAGCCTTTTTTCTATCATTTTATCTTCATTATTATTTTTTTCTTTTCAAAGAAATTGATGATGAAATTTGAATGGATGTGGTAGGTTGGACTTTCCATTTTCTAGAATATTATTCCGTCCTTAACCACATGACCAAAATTGCAGTGATGTAAAAGTCATCTTATATAGTACAGTGTAACTATTTTGACGCTGAATTCTTTAAAGTTTACTGGAAATGAGCTATATAGGGATATTATAGCCCAAATTCTTCATAATATAATGAACATCATAAGTTACACAGCCTGGAAACGGTTACAGTTAGAACATCATGAAATTACCGCTAACCCCACCCAGTTCTTATCAAAGTCACTCGTTCACCAATCCATTTATATCATTCAAATAACTCATTCTGAAGATCTTTCAAAACAGGCCACAACGTAATCCCATTATTTGAAATATTCTGCAATTCATTAGGCTTGAGTCGATAGCGGAGGTATCTGATTGGCTCGAGTTAATTAAGAAAACTATTTATAAAACAATACATTTATTTTCTATAACGAGAGATAAATACATATCGTTCCTTTCATTCAAGACTCCAATTCCGTTCAAAATTGGTTCAAGCGGTCCATTTCATTCCAAATTCATTCCAAAATGATTCACCTTGTCATTTGCCTTGTCGGTACCCTTTCCAATGCCAATTGAAATCTGAACGCTTAAAGTATTTTTTAAGTTCTAAAGATTATGACATAATGTTTGTAGTGCCAGTTTCTCCAGAATCGGCACTTTTCATCACGTAATAGCTATAAGTATGAGAGACCATATTGACGGTTTTCAAGATAAGACTACGTAAACAGGAGGGTAATTTTTTGTTGCCTTAGATATTTACAAAGAACATACCTTTGTTGCTATTCACGATGTCTTCTAATAAAGCTCTCGATTTGTTCACTGCCAACTCCGATTCAGCTGTTAGCTAGAACATATACATCTTGGTAATGTAATCAGAATTTACGACCAAATGCGAATCATTCTGAATACATGCATGTGAGTGAAAAATTCGAAAACTGACAAATCGTCGTTGTCCCCCCCCCCCCCCCCCCAAAAAAAAGGGGGGCAGATTTTTAAAAAGGGACATCTGTTCAACAGAAAGCCTATCTTTAAGAATGCCCGTTCGAATTGACTTCAAAAGAGACCCCAGCTGGTGCGTTGAAGCTATCACTGTATGACGTGAGGTAATTTGGCGCTCTGTACAAAATTAAAGTAGATCAAAATCGTTCAGATGGGAGTCTATGAATTCGATTTGGGGTAAACTATTTCAATTGTGACACAAGGATACACGTTCGGTCAATAAAGAAGTCATAAGGATTCCTGCCATATTTGTTCTATTTGGTGTCACTTGAAGATCAAAGAATCAAGCTATTTTATTTTTAATCATTGACCTTAAATGAACTGTAGACAGACCTGGAATCATTAATATAAAGATAAGGCATGTTTTGGCATAAATTGGCCCCTTTGTCATACATTGACCGAATGTCTCTGTATGTCAGTCTAGATCCAATATACCGATGAATTCCAAAACAATCGCAGAGCACGCTTACTTATTCCTATATGGCGTTTCTCGTTCCTTATATTTTTGACTAAAATCGTGGATGTTTTCTTATTTTAATCATAAATAATCACAAGCTTTCAAGGCACAGCCGCCTTCCTCAAATTTATATGTAAAAGGTACGAAAACAAACCATTTGCAAATGCGTAGAGGATAATCGTTTGTTTCAGTGTAAGATCGATTTATATTTCATTGCGTGAACAACAAAAGCTTTATTTTCATGAGTTGCGAAGCCACGAGTGAAAATAAAGCTTTCGTTGTTCACGAAATGAAATATCAACCGATCTTACACTGAAACAAACGATTGTTCTATTTCTTTAATGCAAATGTTAGACAAAATGCGAGAATTCTATGACAAAAATTTCTTAAAGCGCGTCATTTTGCGCATGACTGCTATGCAACGCTTTTGATGACGTCACTCATTTGGCTCTGCTTAGATAACGTCACATAGGGTGAAATGAACGAAAGCGGGGCATAATTTTTTTGATAATTTCACTTGATAGGCGGTGAGTTTATCAAATGATAATCTACCGTTATTTCTCGATAATCCACCTGAAAGCATTGAAGAAATAGATATACTACCTTATACATTATTTGTGAGCGACCAAAACCTCGCAACCACAGCCCATTTATCAATAGCTACGATGCTCCGCTATACACCGATAATGTGCTTAGTCATACATAAAAAGAATTTACCTTTTACATATAAATTAGATGAAAACATGGTGGCTTCCTGGGGACTCGCTTGTTTATAGCGGCGTAAATCTCCACAAATAAAATTCCCCTGACGACAATTATATTAAAACATAAATGACATAATCAACAAAAGCCAATTAACAAAAATCTTACCCTGATGAGATAGTGACCTTTTCCGAGCCGAACAAGGTCATCTGTACTAAGACTCCCTCCGTCTAAAGACATGTACTATAAACGATAAATACTAATGATTATGATTTCAATACGCCAGTGATGTAGAAATCTTATAGGTCTGCTATTCAAAATTCCTTTAATCTTTAATATTTTAATACTATGTTAATAATATGAGTTCTTGAAGAACATCAGTTGTACCGCACATAAACATATACGAAAACGTTTCGGGTTAAAAAAACGAACCAAAATGGGGTCTTTCTTCGCCTTTACTAATTTTCATACCACTGAAGTTATTAGGGAAACATATTAAAGATAATACACATAAATAACTTAAGAAAATAGGACCTTTAATCACAATTAGACTTTTGAACATGAAAACAATTATAATAACAAAGTACTAAACAACAAGATTTTTTTTTACTGATTAAAGAGTAATCATTGAAGAAGTAGATATTATTTACGATGTAAAGGAAACAACATCCTTACCTCCGTGGCTTTAGGAACAACAGATGTTGGTCTTAAAGTAGTTAAGGTTCGATGATAATTATTGTCTCTGTCGGTTAGATTTCATACAGGTTACAAGTATTGTTACTTTTAAACTATCAAAACCCATTTACCATAAGAATAAAATAGTATACACTATTGGCACGTTGAATGTATCATTTTTATTAAAGATTTTCGACGCAATTTTAGGTCCTTATTGAACTCTTATTAACATATTCCCACTCAGGCCAATTTTACGCCCCTTGTGGAAAGATATTTGGAAAAAGAAGAAATTGCTTGTTACAAGCAATCAATTCACTATCCACTTTGTTTTCTATCCCCTCTTGTAATGGGACAACTTCCTCGTCTAATTAGACTGGAAACATTGTGTGGCGGAGCGAAGGATACATTTTTTCTTCAAGGTACACTGGCTCTGCTGGGCCCGTAACTGGACTCGACATGTCACTTTCCAAAACTGAAAGAAATGTGGAATATATAGGGAATTTTACCACAGTGTCTTTTTCTATGCGTTGTTATCGTGTTCGAGAATCGTGTGAAGGTATTTGCTATTGGATGAGACCACAGGTCGAATCCAATAAATATACCTACACACGATTCGAGAACACGATAACAACAAATAGAAAAACACACTGTTGTAATATTCCTTTTATTATATACCTTTTAGAACATGACCTTAATAAATTCTCTTAAATGATTAAGAAATAACCAACTTTCCGAAAAAACCCGAACGTCAATACACAAAAGAGTAGTCCGTGTTTAACGGTACATGTACTCGTTTTTTGGTACACGCCGAATGTTGATTTTTTTCTGATGAGTTGTATAAGATAGCCAGATTTTAATTCATATCATATATAGGTATATAATAAATGATGCTACTCAATTTCGAAAAGGGTTATGACAGCACTTCTACCACAAAAGTACAAACGAATAAAAGTCGGATCTAGGGAATTCAAGTTGTGAACTTTCGAAGATTACTAAACAGAAGATGGAATAACCATTATACAGTCAGAGAAACAAAATGTTTTAGAGACGAAAAGTTGATTGTGGTCATCATGCGCAGTCCGCACAACCTAATCTCGTAACTCAAAGGTAGCGCGCTTTTTGCGAGGGGATCAAACAAACTCGCGAGATTAGCCTCGTGTGTTTGAGAGATTATCAAGATTTCAACTTACTGACAGTAACAAAGTCATTGTCGTCCAGGACATCTTTAATTGAATCATCTTTGTCTAGAATAGCACCTCCTTTTGCTTTACGGACCTCAAAAACACGTTCTTCCTTTTTAACAGATTCACCGACTTTCAATTTATAATATCTTCGCAAAGCCTCGTCTCCTAGCCATCCGATCTTCTCGCTAGGCCTGCAGGGTACGGCTAGCCAATCCCCTCGAATCCGAACAGAAAGCTTCATTTCTCAAGTATGATCATAATCATTTCGTAAACAATCCTATTTGTCCTGAGAGATAAGAAGGCATTCCCGCTTTCAACCAATAGGAAAGAAGGAATTTTGATAGACCTGCTCAGTTTGTCCCTAAATGGGAACAATCTACGACCACAAGAAACCATTATACATGAATGGCAAATGGCTATCATTTCTATTCATTTATATTATCCTCCTACCATTTATTCAAACATGACAGTTCTTGTTGAAACGATACAAGTTTGGAAATAAATAGTTTTAATAATAATAATTATAGTAAAATATATTTCGACACACTGACAAATTTGGACTCGTAAGGGGAAGACGTATCTGACAGATTTTTTTTAAAATATCGAATCTATTGAATGAAATTGTAGGTATGTATTAACTGTAATACTACGTTACGATAGCGATACAACATCTTGTATTTGCTTCCCGCTGCGGAGGAACATTTTGATATACCATTCGACCTTCGGTCTCCTCAAATATTGAAAATTTCCTCTGCAGCTTAAAGCCATACACGATGTTGTATCTCTATCGTAATAAAGTGTTTTCCTTTATCATATACCTATACATATTTGTAGTATAATAATTAAAGGCGCCATTCCATACACGAAAACCTGGACACGTCAGAAAAAAACCCATTTCTACGAATCCTGTTTCCACCATGAACTTTTCGACCTACGAGGAACTCGAAAAGTAGAAAATGGGTGTTCTAACTTCCATTTATCTATAAAAAATTGTCAACTCGAAAAGACGAAAAGTTGATTTTTTTTACCTGAAAAATGTCAAAAAAATTCGACTTTTCAACATCACGTTTGACCAGACAAGTGGGCATTAGGGACTTCTAATTTCAATTTTTCGCAATCAACTTTCGAAAATTATCTACCCTGGTTAGTCTGCGCGGTCCCTGAATCATTTCGCTCTTTGACTTTGATTGACCTACTAATATCTGTTCGGATTTTAGTTGTGTTGTGGTTGTTGTTTTGTTTTGTTTTTCTCTTTTGAAAAGTAAAAAAGGGAAATATTGCTTTCGAACCGAAGTTTCACATGTTCATATAGCGTTTTCCAAAACAAGGAATTTTAAAGAGCAAATTCTAGTTATATGAAATTACTCTAATTCCCCATTTAAAAATTGGAAAACTAGGCTACTTTTGTTAAAAATTATAGCACTACCTTTTTATCATTATTTTTATTATTATTAAAAGTATGTGATAGTTATATAGAGGATAATCAACTGGTTATTCCATATATGAAAAAAAAAAAAAAAAAAACATTTCACAAGGATGCGTTGTTAGTCGTTGAAAAACGAGTGCGCTACACGAGTTTTTTTTGTTTGTTTTTTTTAACGCCTTACAACGCATCCGAGTGAAATATTTTTTTCATAAGGGATAACCAGTTGTTTATTCTATTTATTTTATGCCTTATTATTATTTTTTATCTAAATATCGAACCAATCTTTTTGATAGAGAGAAGGTCTATTGAAAAAAGTGCGGATGAATACATGATTAATGATTTATTACAGAGAGTGAAACTGAAAAGTGTTATCATCACTCCAGTGACGATATCAAAATTCATTAAACTGAGAAATCCCAAGATTTCACAAAAAGGTATATAATGAATAACTTTTTTTATTCTGAAAGGGCAATAACCTTATTAACATTTTCAATGGTAATTAACTACCGTAACCAATTACCACACGAAAATTTTTAGATTGACCCAAATTCTAAGAATCTGTAGACGTCAATATACAGCTGCCCAGATTTTAACAATCCCTGTCTTCTGGGGAAGAAAATACTGTTGAGAATGAAGAAATTGTTTGTAACAAGCAATTTCTTAGATGTCCGTAATATTGTTTTGAGGGGATTGCAAAAAAGCGGCATTGCGTTGTTAAGAATCGGACTGTTGTTTTCTTTTTGTTGTTGTTGTTGTTTTGGGTTGGTTTTTTTCCCCGAACCTGGTATAGATCTATATCGTACTAATGAATATTTTACGGTGTTTTCAAAAGATGGTAAAACGGTGTAAAAGAGCATGTAAATATAGTAGGGATTTGAAAATTACAGGATCGTCTCGCGGACTCATTTTCAACGCCTAACAACGCATTTAATTGAAATTTTTTTCATATAAAAACTACATTTTATATAAAACCGTTTGAATTTCAAGCGGAAAAACCTTCCAAATTCATGCGACAGCATATAAATTGATATCGGTTGCGGTATATGACGTCATGTAACGAATTGGTGACGTATTGGCGATTTTTTTCCTACATGGAGGATGAACCGAGGGGGAAGGAGAGTTAATTGTTAGGTCCTGTGTTCGATCCGCGGCGGCGGCACACATATATGACGTCATGTTACGAAACTTGTGACGTATTGGCTATTATTTCCTATATGGAGGATGAACTTGAGTCAAAGAGAGTTAATCGTTAGGTCCCCTGTTCGATCCCCGGCGGCGACACACATCATTTCCGACATTTGTCCTAGTAGGAGGATAATCGTAAACCTAGGTGGGATGAGCAGTTGGAGACTCGGAAAGGATGTTGTGATAGTGAGAAAAACCAGGAATCCACGGTTAAGTGCTCCTGTTTGAAATACTATTAAAAGCAGTATTAAATCTACGCTAGGGGTAGGATCAGCTTGACTGAAATGAAATATAATCACAAATGCTATATATCTTCGATGTTGGTGTGATCCCATGTGCATTCACTTCGACAGTGTATCCTCTTACGATAATTGGCAAATTATATTTTCATTATTTCTTACTATATTTATTGTTCGTTTTTTCGGGTAAAAGAAGATAACGTCGTAGGGCGAGCAATACAGCTTGAATAAAGCTGTATTATGATATTGTTCTCGTCCAACCACAATATGAAAACAAAAAGTGTAAATAAGACATGATTATAAATAACTTAACCCTTGTCATGCTGATCCCGGAATATTCCGGTTTTGGCAGGAGGAGTAGACTAAGATCAGACTGCACTTATGTGCAGGCTGATCTTAGTCTACACCTCCTGTTTGTACTTTTCCTGCTAGCGTTGTTTATGAAGTTGATTTCTTAAAGATATTGATTTTTGAACAACAAGTTCTATCAGTGCTTTCAGTCCTTTTATTTGACAGCATTTCAGTAAGGTGATTTATACAGCATGACAAGGGTTAAAATACCAAGAGCTTTTGAGAAGACAAATGATTTACATTCTATTTTCTAAATACAAAATGTACAAAAATCAGAGGACTGAAAGCACTTGTGACTAGGAGAGTTAATTTTGAGTCAATAGTTCTTCTGAATATCAAAATGTTCAACAACTCTGACTAAAAAGGGACAAAAAGGTGGTAGAGACTAGGATCTGACTGCACCTACCGGAATCTTCCGGGTTAGCATGACAACGGGTAATATTAAAGACAAATCTTGACAATTTGTTGGCAATTTTGCTAATATCTTAGCCAGCTTTGTTCTCAATCATAGGGTCAGTAGTTTAGACTTTGGCTCAGACTATTCTTAAGGATTCGATTTACGATGTGCACCCTTAATTTAGAGGATTATATATGACCCCGCCGATTCTATGGTTGTGAGTTCAATTTTCCAGTCGCCGTAGACCGCATTTGACACTTGACCATTTTTCTCTCAACACGTGCACCACTTGACTACTGAAAGCTTGATAGTAGTTTTAAATCAATTTAAGTTCATAAAGCAGCACAACAGGCTTGAAATACATTGATAGTTATCTCCCTTAATAGTATAATTTGGGTCAAATCAAAATCCAAGTAAAATATTAAAGGGAGGTATCGATGTTTCTGAAACCTAGATAAGAAAAATTACCAAGTGCCGAAAAATAGACTCAAACGAACATTTAATACTTTAAGTTAGGTCAGGTATTGTCTTGGTGGTTATCTAATAGACCTAAAGTGGCCTTTTCTGGTTATATCGGAAAGGTTCAGCATATTCCAGGTTATTTTTAAATATCACGGAATTCGGCTGTCGACATCGGATGACCTCATTTGCATATGACCCAGTCACATGAAGGTAACAAATTTACTAGCGAAACAGCCAACGTCCTAAATAATGTCACATGAAAGGACCGATCTTTACAGACCGGCTAGCGAACAATACGCCTGATGACGTAACGATGACGTTGGTTTGATGTAATTTAAACTAAATGAAAGGTTCTAACGGTTATTCGCGCCACGTGAACGCCCTATAATCTTCGTTACTGTCTCGGATTAATCTAAAAATAGATTAATAGCCTACGTAGGCTTTTAGGGAAATACCCTACTTTTTTCTGATAAGCGACCTCATATTTTTGCAAAACTACTTTTCGGCATATTGTTTTCAAATAGTTTATGAGAGGAAATAAAAATAATTAAAATCTGTAACATGAAAAAAAACATCGATACCTACCTTTAAGTATTAAAATAAATATCATAAAATATGGAAGTAGTTGCCCGACGCGGAAGTCGAAGATAATACTGCTGTATCCAAGGCTACAAATAGCTTATTTACGGGTTTCTCCGACAATTGACGAATCACTGGTCACGTATTCTTAACTCGAACAAGAAGATCGACTTAGGAATTAAACGTCGTTATGTTGTAAAATTAATGGCCAGAAACATATAACCAAAAGTATAATCATTGTTGGCGACCCAAACATTGTTACTACAGTAGTTTCAGTCGCCTAAGCGTAAAAAATGCATAACATTAATGTCGACCGATGTGGGAGCTTAGAGTTCACTTCTGTTCAAAATGGATGATTTGATTGGTCTAGCGACATTCTGAACTATCGACATTTTGATTGATAGTTGCGACAGTTGTCATTTTGTTATTAATGTTTAAAGAGAACGAATGCCTATAAGAAACAACCTCTCCTTTTATTTCTGTGTTACAACATTACGCATTTACTTTTTTAGTAGTGCACTTTGAACTAGCGCCTGCAACTTTTTTTAGTTTTGATTTGTCTACATTTTTTTCGTCTTATAATGTCTAAATTAGCTAGAACCTACAATTTGCAACTACTTATTGATTGATTGCATTGAAGTGGTTGCGACATTTTCTTTTTTTTTTCATAACGCCCATCTTTGAATGTCAACCTTTTCTTTGCTACATAATAAAAGCATCTTTGTTTTCACCATAGGGAAAAACTTAGTCAGATTATTTGCTAAGTCGGAAAGGTCAACAGAACTGAAAACGAACACCTTACAAGGAAAAAACACGAGAAAAAGGGTTTTCATTACAAATGAACTATTAACATTCTAGAGGCCACAGCTTTGGCTCAGTATTGAATCAGTATTGGCGAAACTAATTCAGAATTAACGTAAGGTCATAAGGATAATCCTTATCAAACATTCGAATACTCCGTTTGAAAACACGAGAAAGGGATCTCTTTTTCTACACTTTAGGGAACACAATTTTGGTCAATCTTGATGAAATTTTACCGGAATATTTGTTAGATCATAGACAACCCTAATGAAATATAGAATGTTCACATATTCTTTTTCATTCTCGAGGACCTACGATCTTGACCCAATCTAGGTGAAACTAGGCCAGAATGATTGTAATATAATAAGATTGAACTACATTTGCATGTCGAAAATAAGTAGTTTCCATTGGTAAACACAGGAAAATGGCTTTGGAAAATTTCTCTTCACATTCTATCAGCCATAGTTTAGGCACTATCTTGATGAAACATGGTCAGACAGTTTGTCAAGTAGTAAAGATGGACGCTTTTGAGAGTATGTTTTTTTTTTCGTTGTTTATAAATCATAGGAAAATGAGCTTGTTGTAACGTGTGCATAATGTTTGAAAGGTAATATTGACGACACCTATTTAATATTGGAACATAAAGGGTAAATAAAGGGACAGGCGCCTTTATGAGAATTCCTTAATCAGAACGTACCTCACATTTTCAATCATATGTCGGTAGTGTGTTAGGGTCGATGAATGGAGCGAATTTTAATCCCTTTGATTGTGATAGCCTCTATTAACAGGTAGGCTGCTGTCTGAGGGCTCGCTTTTTTTGGCCCGGTCTCTTCTAGGTGGGTGTTTCCACACTGCTTTCTGGTCTGGCACCAAGTAGTTGCGGTCGTTCGGCATCCCAAAACGACAGGCATTGACAGGTCTTTTCAAAACGAATTGTTGGCGTTTTATAGCTTCGATCAACATGATTAGCGAGTAACGTTAACAAATGTATCGGAAGCACATGTTTGCTTAATACACCGATTTAAAAACGTTACCCGGATGAAAAAACGGATGAAAATAGCGCTAGCTATCGGAGGTTAATACAAAATTTGATCGAATTTATGCTCTTAATGTCCCGTATTACTCCATCCGGACTTGTCATATTTCACAGAAAGCAATAATGAAATCTAAGCAGTTTTCATCCACTTAAACGATAAGGTTAAGAGTTATCATTTTATACATGTTGTATCATTTTGGGACCTTCTACAAAAATAAAAGAAATGTTCCCCAGCTATATCATATTTCTACTTCGGCCAACATTTCTATTTAAGAGAGTTACGTGGCTAGGAGATTAACGATAGCCTTTGCCCTCTTGTCATCTATCCAATATATTCAGTCGAGTGTGGCATCCCCATGCGGTGCTCGTTTTCTACAAGAGTATTCGAGATAAATCCGAAGGAAAAGTTCACTAATTCATTTGAACTGAGTGGCTAATGATTAAGATAAATGCCAAAACCACATAATTTCCCCCCGAAATAGGACGAAGGATATTGCTGTGGCGTTTCCGTCTATCCGCCAATCTGCCCGGATCACAACTCCTACATTTATTGATGGGTTATACTTTTTTCCATCATGATCAGATATGCAGTTTAATTTCAGATAATATCGAGTATATGGTCAGATATGAGCTTGTCCGAGGCATAGCTCTCTATCAAACTCAGTGGCACTATTGTTCGTCATCATAAACGGAACCAATGTAGGACCAGTTTATAGCCTGACTTCTAGCTCAAATGATATTGCTCCAGTTCCCAAAAACCACAGTCGAGTATAAGCACGAGCATGCGCTGCTCTTGTTTTTTTCTATCCTTGCTAATTCTTCTAAACGTTGAAAGGAACTGAATATAATTTTCACAACCAAAAGCGAACGGTCACACTTACCATGGGTGTCTCAAAAGAAATTGAGCGCATGCGCGACATTTCTAACCATTACACATGTGCGCCAAGTAAAGACTCAGATCAGCCTGTGCATCCGCACAGTCTGATCAGAGTCTTCACTCTGCGCTCAGTAGATAGATACTGACCAAAAGCTTCTTTAAAAAATTAGCGAATGTTCTAATTGCCCCGAAGGGCTGTCCATGGTGCTCAATGTGTGCGAGTCACGCACATGCGAAATGGTTGGAAATGTCACGCATAGGCTCAATTAGTATTTTCTTATTATGTAGAATGCTGAATTACGTTTTTCAGATTAAGCAGGTGGTCTAGAACTTTTCAAAACATTTCAAATGTCATTATTTTGTACGAGCCTATATTGAAATCACTTAAACAATTGCAATTAAATGAAAAAGAAGGATATTTCATTGACTAAAATAGCGTGACCATCCTTTTTGCGCTGTATACAAAGGAACTGCTTTCGGGATCCCCCCCGACCTAGTTCCAGTTTAGATATTAGTTTAAACATATTTTATTACCATCGTTTTTATCCCAAAACACTTACAAGACATATAATATATATAAATACATAAAATGGAAAAGGGTTTTGGCCACAAGTTTTCACAACTTGGTATTTGGCCATCCTCCAGTTTAGATATAATGTTTATCCCACTCAACTTCTTTCAAAATCGTTCGCTGAACGTTTAATAATAATTCAACGTTCAAAACATAACACAACCTCAGTCTCATCACTCATTACATTTCGCAATTTCACTTGGTGATCTGGATTTGGACGTATCTGATTGTTTCGAGTTAACTATGAAATCCTTTATAGAATGCTATAATTATGGAAATAAATGGGAGGTAATAACAACACTTTCATTTCAATCAAACTACCCATTTCATCCAACCATCCTATTTTTATTCCAAATTTATCCACTCTGTCAATTGACCAACCCCAGCTGTCAATCAAATCATCAGTTGACCTATGAAATCATTCATTTAGACTGGAAGCTCAGTCTGAACTCCAACATTGGCAATCAATTTGGCGAATCATCTTTGTTGGTTTTCGACTTAAACGTTGTCACTATAGCTTTTCATAGTACACTGTCAACTAGTACACTGGTCAACATCAACTTTTAATTGTCTCTGAAATTCTTCTAAATATAAAATTAAAAGGAACAAAATATATTTTGCCAGTAATTCGAATGAGTAAGCCTATCTATGGGCAGAAGTCCGAGAAAATACCTCATAAAATATTTATCCTCAAAATGTAAGATACCCGTGTTTTTCTGTACCTTGTTTTCACGAAGAAACTAAATATGGCCGCGGTCATAGCGCATTTGGTAGCGCGTGGGACTCCTAATCATTCCGTCCCGGGTTCAATCCCTGGCCGCGGCGAATAGCCTTTCCGACTATTGACTCTCACCAATGGGTTGATAATCAAAGGTCAAAGTGGGATGAGCAACTGGGAGCTAGGAAAAGATGTCGTGGTTGTACTGGTGTGATAAATACCTGAAATCCATGGTTAGGTGCTCCAGCCGTCCCGACACGACTGAAAAACTGTTAAAGTGGCTTTAAACCTTATTCAATCAATCAACCAATCAATTAATGTAATTAATTATCCTCTAGCACAAACATTATATCATATATTATATATTTTTACATGTATAAAATCGCTGGACGTAAAATAAGGGATTGTACCGGAAAGGGTTAAAATCGTAATTCAAACACAGATACATGGCCATCGACCTACCTGATCCGTCACGCACTTTTCACGTTAGATAATGTATAAAATAGCACATAGTAAATCAATTATATGAAAATGTGTAAATTTTTAGAGCATGATTTGACAGATCGCTTGCAACGCCCACTGACGTCTGACATTGCCCTTTGACCGAGATATGAAATTTTGTCAGTTTTCAAACTACATGTTAGGGACATTAAACAGATAGCAAGTCCTTCAGGTCGTAACTACCCTTGAAATAAGCTGTGGTTAATATTTGAGACGCAAAAAAAAATGCTTAACACTTGTCATGCTGAACCCGGAATATTCCGGTTTTTGCAGGGGGTGTAGACTAAGATCAGACTGCACTTGTGTGCAGGCTGATCTTAGTCTACAACTCCTGTTTGTACTTTTTATGCAAGAATTGTTTATGAAGATGATTTCTAATAAAAATATTGATTTTTGAACAAGAAGTTCTATCAGTGCTTTCAGCCGTTTGATTTTACAGCAATTCAGTAAGGTAATTTATACAGCATGACAAGGGTTAATATAAAATCGGATCTGAAAGTTCAATTCAGATCAAAATGAAGGCTTTTATTGGTCAATTCATTTTTATTGACACAGGCGATCTGTCAGTTGCAGCTTATTCTCCAGGTAACAAGAATCATAGTACTCTCATCCCTACAGCAAGCATACCGACAACTGCGTTTCACCCATTAACAATCTGCAATTCCTACAGCAAGCATACCGACAACTGCGTTTCACCCATTAACAATCTGCAATCCCTACAGCAAGCATACCGACTATTGCGTTTCACCCATTAACAATCTGCAATCCCTACAGCAAGCATACCGACAACTGCGTTTCACCCATTAACAATCTGCAATCCCTACAGCAAGCATACCGACTATTGCGTTTCACCCATTAACAATCTGCAATCCCTACAGCAAGCATACCGACAATTGCGTTTCACCCATTAACAATCTGCAATCCCTACAGCAAGCATACCGACAATTGCGTTTCACCCATTAACAATCTTCAATCCCTACAGCAAGCATACCGACAATTGCGTTTCACCCATTAACAATCTTCAATCCCTACAGCAAGCATACCGACAATTGCGTTTCACCCATTAACAATCTGCAATCCCTACAGTAAGCATACCGACAATTGTGTTTCACCCATTAACAATCTGCAAATTTTTAGACTGGTCCAAAATGAAAGAACTTGCAGAGGACAATTCAAAAGTTATGAAATTTTAGATTTTTGGTAGAAATAATTAAGTCGAAAGTTCTTAAAACCAACGCCATTTGCTAGTTTCGGGCTGATAAAAAACTCTATGTGTCTCACTCAAAGCTTTGCATGACTCAATGGCTCCAAATTTGTCGTTGCTGTACGATCACGGTTCAGTCTCTGAATCTACAACTTTTTTTCTTTTTAAATACCTAGGAAACTGAAACATGCTGATCCTTTGAGTTCCCGATTCAACATTACAACCGTAAGCGGCACAGATCGTCATTGTTCTTAATCAAATTTTACTTTAAAATATATTTTTACGTCTTGTCGCATGTATTTAGTACAAGCGTAACACTAACAACTTCCACTATGACGTCACAAATGCAGGGGAGATAAGCGATTTGGGGAATGTCCAGGGGAAGTAAGCGATGCGCTGTTTTTGAGCAGTAATAAATGTTGACATTTTGAATTGGTTTTTGTACATGTGCACGGTCTTCGATCGCGGAAATATTGTTCATGTGTTTTACTAACACCATATACATAAAAAATAATGAATGAAAAGTAAAAAAAAAATTTTGTTGAATTTGACCTTTAAATGATGAAATTGCTTATTATGAGCAAATTCTTTATTTAACACATTGTTTTCTCAGTTTTATTTCTTAAGGGGCGTCTAAAAGCGTCATAGTGTGAGCAATCTTTCAAATACTCATCTATTATGTACAAATGTTTGCTGAAACAAGATATCGTTTGTTGCTAACAAAGTGCTTGTTTTTTCAAGGCTTGTGGTAGACTTTGAAATTTAGGAGGCATAAAATCCTTAACTTTGAAATTCTAAGGTTAGAAACTGATGTAAACCCATTACCAGGCGGTAAAATTTTAAACTGGTCCAAATTCAAAGGAGTTGTAGACGACATTTTCAAGTTTAAGATTTTTTTTTCAATTTTCTTGGAAGGGAAGAAAACATTGCCTAAAATGAAGCAAGCAATTTCTTCATTTTATGCAATGTTTTCTAATTTATTTTTGTTGAAGGGCGTCCAAAGCGGTTACTGTGTGGGAATGGATTAAAAGGGGTAAAAAAGAAACAAAAAGGGCGAATCATAAGTATGAATTCGAAAGTTTAAGTGCCAACTGGCATTTTGTTTAGTAAAGGTATGAAGTAATTAATTAAATTTACAAATTTCAATTATATATAAGATACACCATGAAACATAGATGGATAAAAGCCTGTTTTGACCCTAGAAATTTTTCAAATTGGGGTCAAGATGACCTCCTTGGGGGGAAATATCTAAGGGTCAACATAGGTTATTCGCAGATGATTATTGAGGGCCAAAACCCCGGTTTTGAAGTCGAACACGACTTTTTTATGGTATGATATCCAACGACCATTGTATCTATGCAGATTATTGAATGTCAAAATATTGGTTAAAGAGTAAAACGTGAGGGTTTTTAATGGTGGCAAGATCATGAAAACCTATGCAGATTATTGGGTGTCAAACCCCTTGTTTACGAGTCAAACATGAGGATTTTAATGGTGTTACATCCCAAGGTCATGAAAACCTATACAGATTATTGGGGTCAAACTCCTGGTTTACGAGTTAAACACGAGTCTTTTATGGTGGAATTCTCTCAAGATCACGAAAACCTACCTAGATGGAATGAAGCATTTATATCGGTCAAAAGAAATTTTCAATAGTTTAGGGGTAAAACGTGCTTTCTAGGAAATTATTCTGTATAAATCAAATTGTACTGGCATTGCAATATATTACAACTTTTTTTCACAACCCTGTTTTTTTTCTTTCAAAATTTCATATGCTATTTGTGGAAGAGAACAAACTGATTGTTGCAAGAAACCTTTCTCTTTCAGATATGATTTTCGACATTTGCATTTACTAATGATGTCTATACTTCATTTCGTGACGCATCAAGATATGCATGTACACGCCTGTTTCTCTTCAATACTTTTAAAAGCTAAAGTAGTTTGTTTGTAACCTGCCCTACTTGAAAGATCGCATGTGTCTATTTAAGAATCCCTCGACCAACTTAACCATTCATTTAGAACGGAAATGAACTCCGACAAGCTATTTTCTTGGTTTTGGTGTTTTGAAGGTCAAGCTGTAGTTACGACGGTTAAGTCACCAACCAATAAATTCACTTCCTTGTTACATGTTACCTATAAATTTTGCAAAGTAATGTCGGCGGTTTGATATTTAAGTGGAAATTCCTACTGAAGTCAATGGAAGAAATCAGTGATTCGTCAGTCTATAGCCCTCCGCGAAACAAATCGGTACATATGCGTCTGGTTTAGGTTTATCAGTCACTGAAGCTAGAAGATTGAGTATATTAGGGTCGATTTGGTATCTGTAAATTAGTTCAGCAAAGAATATTACCTTCTAGTCATGTGAAAAATCAGAACAATCGGCAAGACATGATTGCTTAATTTGGGAAGTTTGGTAGTTTCAATCAAACAAAATTGGCCAAATGTGACAGGATATAAATAGTTTTGTCTACTTCTTCTAATGTTGAACTTATTCTCAAATATATTATCATAATTCTATCTAACAAAGATGTGTAATTTTTTCGCTCTGAGAAATGACCCACCGCGCCAGTCAATGAAATAATTAGTCGACAAATAATTCGTTTAGATCAGAAATCGGTTTTGAACTCCGACATTGGACGCAATTATTGTTTACCTTTTTTGTTGGTTTGGCGACCTAAATATCGTTTCTGAAGCTTATTCAAGCTGCAGTTACGATGTTTATGTCGCCAACCAATTATTCTACTTTTTGTCACATGCTGCTGGCCATAAACTTTCCAAAATTACGCCGTAAAAAATCGAAGCGGGACTTCCTGTCGGAGTCAGTTGACGGGGCTTACGGGGCAAATGGTCCGGACCAGCGATTCGTCAATTCAGATAAGATCATCTATATAAAAATAGTAAATATTTACGAAATTCTTTTGCTGGGTTTTCATGTCGTCTATGTTTTTAGGTGGAAAATGTATATTTTATTTATTTATTTTTTTTTTTGCAATCATTCCTTTCATTTATCAGAATCTAACATTATACGGCCCCTTTTGACAATTTTGCTGGAAAGAAGTTGTATTTAATTTATCAATCTCGTAAAGATTGGCCCTATTGATGGATTGCCGAATTCAAGAAAAAATTGGTTTGATCATCAAATCATTAATTTTGATCGAAAGTTTATATTGAACTCAAACGTTGTCAATAAAAACTCGATTGATCATCAAATCATTCATCGGAAGTTTAGTTTGAACTCAAACGTTTATGTTAAATATATTTATTTGGTTTGGTAACACATCGCAGTAACTACAACTTATTATAGCTGTAGTTATGACATTTAGGTAGCTAACCAAGCATGTAATCTTTTCTACGTGTTGCGGACCATAAAAGCTGCAAGTTAGCGCCATTTGATATCCATTTCTGAAGTCACTGTACGTGGCAAGCGATCGGTCATTTAAATCAGACGTCCTCAAAGGCTGATAGTTAACTACAACAATCCTTTCCAACGTCATTCCCAAATTTGACAGATTAAACTACGCTTATTATGAGCCTTTTATGACAAAATTACATTTTGAAGTAAAAAAATGACATTGACAGAAAATAAATCAAAACTTGGAAAGATAAAGTCGTTGCTGAACTGGTTTCACAAGTTTCACAGGTTTGGCTCTCACACTGTGTAGAATTCAAGACTGGTACAACGTTTGTCCAGAAGTTGACCCTGGAGGCTGCAGGGTGACGCTGTATAGAGGACGCAGTCAGATTGACTGTGAGGTCTATGTAAGACTCCATCTCAACATCGTATGGCGGCCATGTTGGATATGCCGTAGTTCCGACGTCCATACCATTTGGACTTCTGAAGTTAAACGAAATTGAAAATGTTAGAAATAATCTTCTCTATATATTCTTTCCGAGGACGGAAAAAATAGCAAAACAATATATATCGCTTATTTGGTTATCAAGGAAACAAGAGCCCTCTCAATATCAATATTCAAAAGGAAGGTATAGGAGAGGTTCTCTGGAAAGAGAATTTTGTGTTTTTCTTATCGATTTCAACCAGTGTTGGTTAAGAAGAATGCACCCGATTCTTCAGCAGAAATATTCTCAAATCTTCGGCTTTGACTGTAATATACATAGGTGTTGATGACTAGATTTTACGAACGGTTTAGCAAATCTTTGCGAGTTGTTGGACTAGCGACAGTTAAAACGTCACTGACATTAAAATATTAGTAAACAAACCTTAAATTGACAAATCGCGTCTGTCAATCAAGGGATCAACCGACCAATCAAATCATTTATCCAGCCCGGACTTGAGTTTTCAACTCCCGCATTGGCCACTATTTTTGTAAAGCCTTTTTGTTGGTTTGGCGACTAAAACGTCGTAGCTATAGCTTATTCTAGCTGTAGGTACGACGTTGAGGTCACCAACCAATCATTTTTCTTTTACATTTTACTCATGCAACTGGCCATAAATTTTGCGAAATAACGCCGTTAAAAATCGAAGCGGAACTTCCTGTTGGAGTAAATGGCCGGGGCATCGGGAGTAAGAGGGCGACGCCAGCGATTGATCAATTGTAGGCTTACCTCGTAGATCTGTTTTCAATCATCATAACTAGTTGAGCTTTTAAGCCTAGAGTATGATTTTCTTGTTGTTGATATTGAAGGAAAATATGGCTTTAACAATGTTCAAACTATCCTTTTTTGACATAATTAGATTTAGCTCTTACATGTGTTCCTAATGAACAACAGCTTTTTTATCTTGTAAAATATTCACCAGCCTTAACTGACATACAGCTGTACTTACGACGTTTAAGTTCGCCAAATTCTATTTATTGTTACATGCTACAGGCAATATATTTTTTTTTAAAATAACGCCATTTAAAATAGAAGAGGAACTTTCTGTTCGAGTCGATGGACGGGGTATGTGGGCGGGGCAAACGATTGGTCAACTATAAGAATGATGTTGAAAGATATAAAGGCGCAACGTAAAACACTGACTTAAAGTTGAGGGTGGATTTTGAAATTACTTTGCCCGGACCTGTAAAAGTTTCT
Source organism: Fragum fragum (assembly GCA_946902895.1). NCBI lineage: Eukaryota > Metazoa > Mollusca > Bivalvia > Cardiida > Cardiidae > Fragum > Fragum fragum. The sequence goes on from OX336371.1 coordinate 42,479,284, forward strand.
ACACAGCTTCAAAAATAATGCGAGTGATTACGATATCAATTTGTGAACGGAAATAAAAATCCGTTCCTATTTTTGCAACAGTTTTTATTTCATTTATATATTAATTTATTCATTTTGAAAAAGCAATATCGAATGACTTTGAGAAGGATTAGTTATTCCTGTTTTGAAACAGAAAAGTATTACTAGCCGGGAATCCAGTCAAGGTTAATTCCAAGTGCAATGCTTATGTTGTCATAACAAAACCTTTCTAGTCCATAGCATTTACAAACTCAGTTGTGCAATCTTCCCTATATTGAATATTAATTTTTAAACATTTACTTTCACTTAATACTGCTGAAAAATTAAAGTATTTTATACGCAGTCTAAGATGGACGTATGCTGATATCATCTCCCCCGTCTGTCCGTATGTGTACGTCCAAATCTTATCCTCTATTTATAGATGAATTTAATGAAATGTTCGCAGAATGTTCCTTGCCATATGTCCTTGTCCATATCCTCGAGCTTTTGTCATTTAAGGCTGCTCCACAAAAAAAGGGGGTGTATGCAAAATTTCCTGTAAACACATCGTTTCCTACGTATAGTGACGACTTCAAATGAATGTTTCTAATCATCTTAACTTTGAGTTTTGCCAATGTAGACTGCGTTACAAAAAGGGGACGTAATGCAAAATTTATTGTTTTTGCTAGTTGCTTTCCATCCATGAGTTCAAACCCTTATACCTCTATAACCACCTTCCTAAGAAGCGAGTATGTGGCTGCGACTATTGTGACTATGGCAATCTTGTTACGAGTACCATTTATCAACACGAAGGCTCTATTAAATGTTAGTAGTGTCTATTTGAATATTTAATGATACATAAATGCAATTTGTCTTTGTGTCTGTATTTGGATATGACTGTTTGAAAAAACTGTTGGAAGATAATACACGATTGTTTTCCATGGTAGGAAGCAGCGTAAATAAGACAAACATATTAAAGGAGCAGAATTCAAATGGGGAAATTTTCCATATCCTAGCTTCTGTAACATTCTTGAAAATACAAGATTACTTATAGTATTTTACCTACCCCGTTTTGGCGAAGTTAGTCCAATATGCCATCATAGCCCTTGAAATACCAATTTCGTCAGTTGGAACCAGAGAATGTAAAACTGGTGGTACACCAGCATTGACAAGGCCGTTTAACGATATACCAAACACGTAAACAATCTCATCGGCATGATCAGCACCACCAAGCCAATCTGGAGCCATCGATAGGTACTGACTTTGGTGGCTAAATTGATACAGATATGTCTTATTTGTATTCGCATTTGTAACATGGGCTTTAGCAGTTGTTACAGCGGGAAGAAGAAAAACACTGTCTGTAGATATATCAATCATTGCATTACGAAGATTTACAGGGTTGTTGGGATCATTCCAATCTACGTACTCGTGAATCATTGCTGTAGAAATGGCATGTGCTGTTCCTTCATTGGAAACCCCATTTACAACAGAAGGAATATAAACTGTATCGAAAACATTACGAGGTACCCCTGCATCCAAAGTAATTCCAGACTCATTCAAACGTGTCGACCATGTCGAAAGCATTGACCCTGCCCCATCTTTGCTGTTAAAACCAGAAAGAAAGTCAAGATCGGAAAACCATCTTAGTGATTCTGAGGTTTCCTTTGTATTATTCCTGAAAAGCGACAAAGGATCAGTTTCCAAAAATTGTCCATCAACAGTAGGCCCAAACACGGTCGCAGAGTCAAGCATACCGACTAGGTCTTCAACCGGTTTAGATCTTAAGCAAGATAAAATATCACTTGAACTTGCTCTTGAGCAATTAAGTTTTGCCGCATAAGTATTAAATGTTTCGCGTGTTATTGACTGGTATGCCCAGCTAGCCAATACCGAACCACTTTGTGCTATAATTCTTTGGAATTTGCCCTCATTTTCTGGATTTAGTGCTTGATACAAAACACTGGCACCACCTGCCGACTCACCAAATAATGTCACTTTTGTGGGGTCTCCACCAAATGATCTAATATGGTGATGAACCCAATCTATTGCAAATTTCTGATCGTGTAAACCGTTGTTTGCAAAGTTACCCGTGCTGTCATCAAGAAACCCCAAAACATTCACTCTATAATTGAACGTGACGACAATAACATCATTAAAACTACTCAGAACGTCAGCAAAATATACGTCTGCTAACCCCCATTGGAAACCACCTCCAAAAATCCATATCATAACAGAATACGAGTTATTTGCAGATAAAGCTTTCCCAGGCGTAAAAACATTGAGATACAAACAGTCTTCGTTCATGCCGCTGGTTACAAAAGCACGACTTTGTATTTCTGATTGTGGACAAAACGTACGAAAATAGGTAGCATTATGCGTAGTATTCAGACTGGTTTCAGGTTCCGGTTTCGCAAATCGCCTTATTCCGGTCGGAGGTTTGGCAAATGGAATTCCAAGAAATCTTAAACCACTCCTATACTCGCTTCCAAATTTGATGGAATCGTCCACAAGGCCCGTCATTTCTCCAAAGCTTGTCTGTACTGTTATCTCAGAAACCACACTGAAGACAATAGGCAGGTAGCAACACCAGATATATGATGCCAACCACATTTCTTTTCTCTTTTTATACTAGGTATATCTAAACCTACAACAAAAAAGACTTTGGTTAAATATCCTGAGATTACATTTAACACATTCCCTGACGACAAAATTTTTGACTGGTCTACATTGAAAGAAGTTACAGAAGGAAATACTTAGTAGAGGAATTTTAAAAACCTAAGTGTTTGGGTGGTAGAAATCTTTGTGGATAATGAAGAAATTGTTCGTAAAAAGCAAGGTTTTCATTGCACACAATATTTTCCAAAGTAATTTTCTTAGGGTGCGTCCAAAAGCGTCATTTAGTGGGAATGGGTTAAATTGAAGCTCATGGTTAAAGTATTTAGTATTTGGTCATTGTTTTCAATATAACATTACACCTTTTATCAGACTATGAGTTTTCGGAAGCCGTCAGGTCCATTCCTGTGTTTTGTGGTATTCTTACCAGACCGATATAAAAATCAACGTGTGTTTGTTAAGCACTTATCCATCCCCTACCCGGAAACTGTTATTTCATTTCTCATCTTATTCTTAATTCTCATTGTCGTATTTAGAGATGTTCGTGATTTATTCGTCATTCTCGCAGGTTCTAATTGTCGTAAATTATTAATATCGCAATCTAATCATCACGCGTTCTAATATTCTCGCATTCCAGTTTGCCATCCAAAATAGCACTTAGTAAATGCCACAAAGTGATCTAACATCATCCTGTTCAACCCCTGGTTTTTGCGTCCCTCTGATTTTATTATCGAGAAAACATTATAGAAAAAGAGGAAATTGCTTGTAACATGCAATTTCTTCTTTTTCTACAATATTTTCTATCCTACTAAATGGAACTTTTGAAATAAAATAGAATTTAAATTTTCGTCTGCAAATCTTTGAATTTGGACAGTTTTTTGTAAAACAGGAAAGGGTCAATGCTATGGGAAGATATTGACCAAATTATTTTGTTTCTTGGATGTATGTTTCTAAGAGAACGAAATTCCTCAGGCCGACCACTTTCACCCGATGTATATCTTATATATGAAATAATCCGTCACCGCTACAAATAAAAACATCGATTGACCAATCAAATCATTCAACCAGACCTAAAGTGAACTATGAATTCCGACATGTATGTTTAACGTTTGTGTTGGTTTATCAAAACTTTAGTTACGACGTTTCGGTATAATGATTTGTAATTTTGTGTATGTTCTTGACATTGAACTATGCTCACTAACGCCCTTTATATTAAGCTTGAATTAGTTACTGGAGGTCAATAGACGTGGTTAGCTATCAATTAATCCTCCTTCAGAATCAACGTCATCGTAGTGTTACCAGGAGTAATGTGTGCCTATTATACAGGGTCAAATTCCTTAATTCATGTACTCGATATCTTGCGACGACTTCGCGGTTTTCGAAATGAAGATTAATACGCTCTAATGTTTAACAAATACATTGACGATAAATTGTCGAAGTAACAATGGAAAGTATGAATGAACCAAATTTAAAAAAAAATTGATTCATCTGAATAAATCGGAAATAAATTTAAGTGAGTTTTTTATCTTTTAACAAGCATTCATGTACTTAATTTTTATACCAATATGGCCAAGCAATAACGCGATTAATATCATTTAAGCGTGTTCCATGGTGAGCTTGGTAAAACTATCTTACCCGAAGCTTTAACAGTCTAGTATCTGCTGGATAATTGTCAACTCTTTTTTTGACGGTAATTAGTCACAAAAGCTATATCCTGTCAAAACCGCCGATCGCATTTCTTTTGATATCGCAGAGAAGTATATGATTTTTTTTTAAATCAAAGCGCTGAAAGCGCTGAAAGCCTGAGATTTGTATACAGAAGATATATAATCTGGGCAGAAAAAGTTTGATGGTCGGATTATCGGAGGTGCCACTTTCTATCCAAAGCTACTGTCGATTATGCGCAGATCTGACAATTTGTGCGCTAAGGGACACAACCTACCCGCAATAATTTTTATCCCGTTGAGGTATTGTAACGATATATTTACGTGTATACATTGTTACATATTATTCATCCGATCAAAATGCTTTGAAGGGATCTGATAAAGGCCACCCAAGGATATTTCCTGTGAATTTTGGTTGAGTTTGGTTGAATTATGTTCAGTACTTTCTGAGAAGAAGATTTTTAAAGTAAAAGTGGCGGACGGACGGACGAAAGACACCACATCATGACAAAAGCTCGTTGGCTTTCAGCCAGTGGAGCTAGCGAGAGAGAGCTAGAGAGTGAGAGAGATGGGGGAATGGAGCGTGTTGCCAGGTTCGAACTAGGAGGCTCTTGCGTGCGATGTGATTATTCTACCACACAGACCAATTTCGTTATGTAAACATGCGCTTTATAAGCTCCAGATAAAGAGAGCGAGAGAGGGAGGGCGGTCGTTTACCAGGTTAACATGATTATGTACACCTCTCAAAAGCGGTATGTAGACGTTGCATCCTTTTGGTAGATTTCGGAGGTAAAAATATATAGACATAAAGTCCGAGCACGACCCAAACTGTTTTCAGACAGTGCAAATATGATCCTATGAATGACAATTTAATTTGTTAAACAAAATTCCAATCGTGCGTAAAACCGACAGCTTCGCTTATCAGCTATATACAGCAACTTCGTCTAACCGGACCGTTTGAACAGTGTTCCTCTGGAATAAGTAATGTTATTTTGGTATTAAACAAACACCTTATTTTTTCTTAACAATATGATATGATTATATATGTTTAATAATTTCCAATAAATTATATATCTCCTTTCTTTCTTTCCATTCACTCGTCAAGTTTTGATAATTTTGCCAAATTTAGAACACTCACACGAAAATACTGTACATCAAGCCGAAAGCTTACAATGAGCCATATCTCTCCTTCGTCCATCTCGTCTCAATCGGGCGTAATAATTCATGGTCAGATCCGATCTACTTTTCAAGCGACAGAAGATCACATTCATTGCGGTAGATGTTTTTACATTATGTTTGCACATTAAACTCTGCATGGCTTTGAATTTTTAGCATCGTAACTTTAGCCTCAGATTGCATACGCAATCTCAGGCTAAAAATCGGAATCTTGCTTTACTCAATCGCAAGGCATTATTTATCGGCTTAAAAGATGAACACTGTACCTTTATAAGACGTTTAGAAAATACTTCATATTTCAATTAGCCCTTGACATGCTGTATAAATCCATTAAGGAATCGCACTAAAAACAAAGGACTGGGAGCACTGAAAGTACTTGTTCAATAATTAATATTTATTTTGAAAATCAATTACTTAACCTCTCTGGCAGGAAAAGTACAAGCAGGAGGTGTAGACCAAGATCAGGCTGCACTTATGTGCAGGCTGATCTTTGTCTACACCCCTTGCCCAAACCAGAATAATCTGGATTCAGCATGACAAGGGTTAATACAACGTCCTGTAAATATAAGCCACATGTATGAGATTCATTGACCTAATGCATACGCAAATAATACCGTATGGCACTTAGTTATCATTTTTTAAGGTTTTACAAAGTGTCTTAACCCCTTTAAAACTTTGAATTTGGACAGGTCTTTAATTTCCAAAAACGGGAAAGAGTTAAACTTTCAGAAATCCAATACTTGACATGAAATGACGTCACTTTTTTTCATATCAGTGGCGGATTGTCATGATTCATTCTAAGTCTTTTCTTCTCAAGTAGTCAGTGACAGTTACGCATCACAATGAAAACGAAAACTTGTGACAAGTATCCGTTACAATGAGTGCTGAAGGCTAGCCATCAGATACTAGACTGTTAAACCGCTTTATCTTTTTTTTTAAATAATTTTTTAGGATTCTCATTAGTCAAGACCATAAAAGGAAACAAATTTTACATGTTTTGTTTGTTGTTGTTGTTGTTTTTCCCCAGTTAATTTCAGAAATTGTTTTGGTCGTGCACCGACTCTTTACTTTCATGCCATTTTGAATATAGTGTCATTTGAAAAACGACTGTTAACCAATTATCGGAAATCAGAATTTTACAATAGCCTAAATTCAAAGATGATTCAGACGATAATTTCTGGTGGCCTTTTATTTTCATCTCATTTTATTTACTTATCATGTATTTTTGGGGAGAAAAATCTTGTACGTAATAAACATTGCTTTTTCAACCTATTTCTTCATTTTCCACAATGGTTTCCGGAGTCTTTTTTTCTTCGGGCGTCAAAAAGTGTGTGGGAATTGGGTAAAAAAATACAAATGAATTTAGAAAACAAAAATTAATATTAAGTAGTAGGGCTTTTCTGACTCAGCGACTTGCCGCGGCCATAGAGAAGTGGTGGTGCATCGGACTCTCTATCACGAGGTTATGGGTTCGATCCTCGGTCGTGGCAAATATCCTTTCCGACATTTGTCTCTAATGGAGACTCGGAAAGTATGTAGTGGTAGTAATGGTGTGGGAATTACCAGGAATTTATGGTTAGGTGCTCAAGCCGCCGCGATATGACTGAAATACTGTTAAAAAAGACGTTAAACTGCATTCAATCAATCAATATTACCAAGCGTGTTGTCTTTCATAACAAGGGTCCTGATTGGCCAAAAATATCTTCAAATTAAAGCCCTCTTTATAAAATCATGCTAATAGAAACGAGAAGATTCATTATATAATGTGTTGTGTATTAATAAAATAAGCGAATATTTTACAAACAAACAAACCTTGACAAAGATCCTATTCGTAATGAATAGCTTTATAATTACACGAGGTAATAAAACATACCCTTTACCCATCCGTGACTTGATAACTCGTCATGCATACTTGAATATAGGTGTACAAGTTATGATGAGTGATTACAGTCCAATTTATTCTATATACAAGTATAGAAAAAAATGACATGTTATTACTCACTCCAACTTCTACATCTATAGTATAATTTTGTTCCAGGAATGATTGATTAAAAATAAAGGTCTAACAGTCTAAAAATATTTCTTTCTAAGAAAAGATACTGTGAGGCCTACAGTTAAACTGATTAGCTAATTGGTGTCTTTAAAACCGTTGTCATTCGACAAAAAATAAGTTCGTCTAATTTCAGACGATTTTTCATAGATTTGTATATATATTCTTCCATTATTATTTTATGCATTATTGTTTTTTGGGATAAAAACAGAAACAAACAAACACATATTGGCCAATGAAGAGGGTGCTTGTGGTTAGCAATTTCTTCATTTTTCACGATGTTTTCTAATCTTTTCTTCTTCTGGGAACTTAGAAAGTGTCTTGTGTTGGATTAATTTAAAGAAAAAAAATGAGGTCAGGACTAGATTAGGCTCGTGAGCTGTAGTTAAGACGTTTAGGTCGCCAACCAACGATTTAACTATTTTGTTACATGTTACTGGCCATGAATTTCGCTAAACAATTATGTTAAAAGTAGAACTTCCTGTTGGAGTTCAGTGGGCGGGGCCATCGATCTGTTAATTCATAAATATTGACGATGTCTCTCCTAACTGTCTTTTACGTCGCAAAATAACGCCGTTAAGAATCGAAAAAGACTTTTTGTCGGAGTCACTGGGCGTGGCTAAAGCAGTAAGTGGCGGGGCCACCGAATAGTCAATTGAACTTCTTATCGGAGTGAGCGGGTGTGGCCAGCCAAGTCAGTGGGAGCACATAAGTTCTAGTAGTGTAATCCTTCTACAAAACCCTGGTATTTCCGTCCCTGTGATTTTATACTTGAAAAAATATTGTAGAAAAACAACGAATTGCTTGTAAGAAATATTTTCTTCTTTCCCCACAATTATTTCCAGGCTGTATGTTGGTTGCTTGCAAAATTACACACACTTTTAATTGTCGTCTGCATCTCTTTGAAATAAGACCAGTCTTATATTTTGAAAAAAATGGATTTTGGGTAATGGGACGATATATAAGAGACTTTGGCAAGTCTCTTTTATATGGTAACCAATTAAATATTTTGAAATGGATAGGAAATAAAAAAAAAAAGGATCGTTAACGCATGAAAAATGCTTAATGTCCTTGTTTGCGCCCCCAAATTTAATACTCTTATGGGGGTATTTCTTTCAATGGATGGGTGATTACGGTTTGATCAGCTTTTAAATTAACCATGTTGGCTTTTGTGTCAAAATAATTTGGAAGAACAGGGCCCTTTCCGAGTCGTTCATTTCTGATAACAATCCGTGGGTATGACCAGCATCTTCTAGGCGTAGATTTGTTACAATTACATTCATTATGGCGGAGTTCTCACCCTTTTTGACTAGAGAAATTCGTGGTAAATCATGCGTGAAACTGTAATATATCTTTAATAACTCTCTTTCTACCAATACTATTGCTATGGAACTTTGCACATGTTTTTATGACAATAATATCAGTCCCTTATAATTTCTTGGTTAAACCTTATGTGCAACTGTCATATATCTTTAATAACTCTCTTTCTAATGATTCTATTGCTTTGAAACTTTGCACATACTTTTTTGACCATCATACCTTTCTCTAGGCAAAGATTCATTACAATTACATTTATTAGAACGGAGTTTTAACGCTTTTCGGAGTTAGCAATTCTTTTTTACTTAAAAGTTTAATTGAAAGACTTTCTATCTCTTTTACTACTTAGAATGATGCCTTATGTCGACATTGAATTGCTTTTACTATCCAGCACTCAGAACAGTCGAGCATTTTAAAACTTTGTAAAATAACACGGATCTTAGTGGGCAAAGCAATCGGTCAATTCAAGATCTATGGTAACCATACATAGATTAGACAACGCGTTACAAGGCTATAAATCATTAGTTGAGCTTGCCAGCATTCCAAATACGTCGAAAACTTTTGCCTTTATCAAATGCCTAGTTTTATTTTCGGATGCAGTCTTTCGTGAATCTGCATGACGATTTGTAAAAAAAAGGCGGCTCTTTAAAAAAAAAAAAACAAAAAAAAACACGAATTCGTGCGAGTTGTCATATTTAGAAAACATGTATACTTTTCTGTTGTATATTTTCGACCATATATTTAGCAAAATAAGGTACTTTGATATCTCAGTCAAACTGCCTCGTCGAGAGTCAGTGGACAAAAGAGCGATCCGTTGATAATCGACATCAAAGTATTTGTACAATTCACGTTTACGTTTTCGGGTACATAACAAGCAATTTCCACAAGGTACGCGCTTATGTTACAATTTCCACTAATTCGGAAATATGAATGAAAATATAAATAGATTGACGAAATACGCCCGGACTTTACCGATAAGGAAAAAATATTACAACATGGTTTATCGTTACATCAATGCACTATATTAATGCACCATTCAAACGATATATCATGGCGGATTTAGACAATTTTTATGCAAGAGTTCATTTGAACCTAATATTATATATTTCGTCAGTTTATTAAAGCTGCAGTTACGAAATTTCGCTCGCACAACGATGATTTACTTTACATTGGACTTTCATGTCATTTGGTGTAATATTTGAAAAACAGCTGATAACCCATTACAAGTCTAAAGGTGTTGTACATGAAAATTTTAAGTTGATGTACTTTCATTTTTTATTTCATTAAATATTTTCACGTCTTTTGAGACGTGATTTTAATCTCATTTCCACAATGTATTCCGAAGTTTTTGTGTGGGGGTAGGGTTGGGGGTAAAGAAGATACTCTGTGTAGGAACCGGTTATTGTAAAGATACAAATAAATGGAGAAAGCGAAATATATATATTTGAGCCTATGCGTTACATTTCCAACCAGCCGCCGTCATAGCGCAGTTGGTAGCGCGTCGGACTGTCAATCTAGAGGTCCCGGGTTCGATCCCCGACGGCGGCACTCATACTTTCCGACTATTTGTCTCTCACCAATGGGTCGATAATCGTAGACCTATGTGGGATAGCAGCTGGAGGCTAGGAAAGGATGTAATGGTAGTACTGGTGTTAGAAATACCAGGAATCCATTGTTAGGTGCTCCAGCCGCCGCGATATGACTGAAGGATTGTTAAAAGCGGCGTAAACCCCATTCAAACAAACAAACAAACAAACAAACTTACAATACACGAATATAAACAACCGTCATATTGTAACTACAACTCTAATAAGCTGTTATTCCGACTTTAAAGTCGCTAAACCAACAAAGATGCGTAACAAAATATCAACTAAAGTTGGATTTAAAATCTCTCTTCTGGTCTTATATTTGTTTTATGGTCCGTATTTTGGCAGTTGCGGTCCGTCTATATCTTTTTCTCGAATCGTGTGTAGGTATTTTTTATTGGTTTTGACTGAAGGTAGAATCCAATAAAAAAGAAATACCTACAAACGTTTCGAGAACACGTTAACAACAAATAGAAAAAAACACACTGTTGTAATACCTTTATATACCTTTAAGACATGACAATAAGAAAATTTTCTTAAATGATTAAGAAATTACCAACTTTCCGAAAAAGCCCGAACGTCAATACACAAAAAAGTAGAAGTCCGTGAAGTTGGCAGAACATTTGACATTAGACATTAGACATTCGGCCGAATGTCTAATCGCATAAATAGACATTCAACAAGTATAAAAATTGAATGTCTAATTAATCATTAGACATTCGGTGGACATTGGAAAACACAGATTTGAATGTCCAATTAGTCATTAGACATTCCGTGGACATTGGAAAACACAGATTTGAATGTCTAATTAGTCATTGGACATTCGGTGGACATTCGAATTTTTTTTTGAATGTCTATTTAGTCATTAGACATTCGGTTGACATTCGAAAACACTGATTTGAATGTCTAATTAGTCATTAGACATTCGGTGGACATTGGAAAACACAGATTTGAATGTCTAATTAGTCATTAGACATTCGGTGGACATTCGAAATTTTTTTTGAATGTCTATTTAGTCATTAGACATTCGGTGGACATTGGAAAACACTGATTTGAATGTCTAATTAGTCATTAGACATTCGGTGGACATTGGAAAACACTGATTTGTATGTCTAATTAGTCATTAAACATTCGGTGGACATTCGAAATTTTTTATGAATGTCTTTTTAGTCATTAGACATTCGCTGGACATTGGAAAACACTGATTTGAATGTCTAATTAGTCATTAAACATTCGGTGGACATTCGAAAATACTGTTTTGAATGTCTAATTAGTCATTAGACATTCGGTGGACATTGGAAACACTGATTTGAATGTCTAATTAGTCATTTGACATTCGGTTGACATTCGATTTTTTTTTTTGAATGTCTATTTAGTCATTAGACATTCGGTGGACAATGGAAAACACTGATTTGAATGTCTAATTAGTCATTAGACATTCGGTGGACATTGGAAAACACATATTTGAATGTCTAATTAGTCATTAGACATTCGGTGGACATTCGAATTTTTTTTCTGAATGTCTAATTAGTCATTAGACATTCGGTGGACATTGGAAAACACTGATTTGAATGTCTAATTAGTCATTAGACATTCGGTGGACATTCGAAAACACTGATTTGAATGTCTAATTAGCCATTAGACATTCGGTGGACATTGGAAAACATTATTTGAATGTCTAATTAGTCATTAGACATTCGGTGGACATTGGAAAACACATATTTGAATGTCTAATTAGTCATTAGACATTCGTTGGACATTCGAAATTTTTTATGAATGTCTATTTAGTCATTAGACATTCGGTGGACATTGGAAAACACTGATTTGAATGTCTAATTAGTCATTAGACATTCGGTGGACATTTGAAAATACTGTTTTGAATGTCTAATTAGTCGTTAGACATTCGGTGGACATTGGAAAACACTGTTTTGAATGTCTAATTAGTCATTAGACATTCGGTGGACATTCGAATTTTTTTTTTAATGTCTATTTAGTCATTAGACATTCGGTGGACAATGGAAAACACTGATTTGAATGTCTAATTACTCATTAGACATTCGGTGGACATTCGAAAACACATATTTGAATGTCTAATTAGTCATTAGACATTCGGTGGACATTCGAATTTTTTTCTGAATGTCTAATTAGTCATTAGACATTCGGTGGACATTTGAAAACACTGATTTGAATGTCTAATTAGTCATTAGACATTCGGTGGACATTCGAAAACACTGATTTGAATGTCTAATTAGCCATTAGACATTCGGTGGACATTGGAAAACACACATATTTGAATGTCTAATTAGTCATTAGACATTCGGTGGACATTCGAAATTTTTTTATGAATGTCTATTTAGTCATTAGACATTCGGTGGACATTGGAAAACACTGATTTGAATGTCTAATTAGTCATTAGACATTCGGTGGACATTGGAAAATACTGTTTTGAATGTCTAATTAGTCATTAGACATTCGGTGGACATTGGAAAACACTGATTTGAATGTCTAATTAGTCATTAGACATTCGGTGGACATTCGAATTTTTTTTTTGAATGTCTATTTAGTCATTAGTAATTCGGTGGACATTGGAAAACACTGATTTGAATGTCTAATTAGTCATTAGACATTCGGTGGACATTCGATTTTTTTTTGAATGTCTATTTAGTCATTAGACATTCGGTGGACATTGGAAAACACTGATTTGAATGTCTAATTAGTCATTAGACATTCGGTGGACATTGGAAAACACTGATTTGAATGTCTAATTAATCATTAGACATTTGGTGGACATTCGAATTTTTTTTCGGAATGTCTAATTAGTCATTAGACATTCGGTGGACATTGGAAAACACTGATTTGAATGTCTAATAAGTCATTAGACATTCGGTGGACATTCGAAAACACTGATTTGAATGTCTAATTAGTCATTAGACATTCGGTGGAAATTCGATTTTTTTTTGAATGTCTATTTAGTCATTAGACATTCGGTGGACATTGGAAAACACTGATTTGAATGTCTAATTAGTCATTAGACATTCGGTGGACATTGGAAAACACATATTTGAATGTCTAATTAGTCATTAGACATTCGGTGGACATTCGAATTTTTTTCTGAATGTCTAATTAGTCATTAGACATTCGGTGGACATTGGAAAACACTGATTTGAATGTCTAATTAGTCATTAGACATTCGGTGGACATTCGAAAACACTGATTTGAATGTCTAATTAGCCATTAGACATTCGGTGGACATTGGAAAACATTGATTTGAATTTCTAATTAATCATTAGACATTCGGTGGACATTCGAAAACACTGATTTGAATGTCTAATTAGTCATTAGACATTCGGTGGAAATTCGAATATTTTTTTGAATGTCTATTTAGTCATTAGACATTCGGTGGACATTGGAAAACACTGATTTGAATGTCTAATTAGTCATTAGACATTCGGTGGACATTGGAAAACACATATTTGAATGTCTAATTAGTATTTAGACATTCGGTGGACATTTGAATTTTTTTCTGAATGTCTAATTAGTCATTAGACATTCGGTGGACATTGGAAAACACTGATTTGAATGTCTAATTAGTCATTAGACATTCGGTGGACATTCGTAAACACTGATTTGAATGTCTAATTAGTCATTAGACATTCGGTGGATATTCGAAATTTTTTTTGAATGTCTAATTAGTCATTAGACATTCGGTGGACATTGGAAAACACTGATTTGAATGTCTAATTAGTCATTAGACATTCGGTGGACATTCGAAATTTTTTTTGAATGTCTATTTAGTCATTAGACATTCGGTGGACATTGGAAAACACTGATTTGAATGTCTAGTTAGTCATTAGACATTCGGTGGACATTCGAAAACACTGATTTGAATGTCTAATTAGTCATAAGACATTCGGTGGACATTGAAAACACTGATTTGAATGTCTAATTAGTCATTAGACATTCGGTGGACATTGGAAAACACATATTTGAATGTCTAATTAGTCATTAGACATTCGGTGGACATTCGAATTTTTTTCTGAATGTCTAATTAGTCATTAGACATTCGGTGGACATTGGAAAACACTGATTTGAATGTCTAATTAGTCATTAGACATTCGGTGGACATTCGAAAACACTGATTTGAATGTCTAATTAGCCATTAGACATTCGGTGGACATTGGAAAACACTGATTTGAATGTCTAATTAGTCATTAGACATTCGGTGGACATTGGAAAACACATATTTGAATGTCTAATTAGTCATTAGACATTCGGTGGAAATTCGAATTTTTTTTTGAATGTCTATTTAGTCATTAGACATTCGGTGGACATTGGAAAACACTGATTTGAATGTCTAATTAGTCATTAGACATTCGGTGGACATTCGAAAACACTGATTTGAATGTCTAATTAGCCATTAGACATTCGGTGGACATTGGAAAACATTGATTTGAATTTCTAATTAATCATTAGACATTCGGTGGACATTCGAAAACACTGATTTGAATGTCTAATTAGTCATTAGACATTCGGTGGAAATTCGATTTTTTTTGAATGTCTATTTAGTCATTAGACATTCGGTGGACATTGGAAAACACTGATTTGAATGTCTAATTAGTCATTAGACATTCGGTGGACATTGGAAAACACATATTTGAATGTCTAATTAGTATTTAGACATTCGGTGGACATTCGAATTTTTTTCTGAATGTCTAATTAGTCATTAGACATTCGGTGGACATTGGAAAACACTGATTTGAATGTCTAATTAGTCATTAGACATTCGGTGGACATTGGAAAACACTGATTTGAATGTCTAATTAGTCATAAGACATTCGGTGGACATTGGAAAACATTGATTTGAATTTCTAATTAATCATTAGACATTCGGTGGACATTCGAAAACACTGATTTGAATGTCTAATTAGTCATTAGACATTCGGTGGAAATTCGAATTTTTTTTTGAATGTCTATTTAGTCATTAGACATTCGGTGGACATTGGAAAACACTGATTTGAATGTCTAATTAGTCATTAGACATTCGGTGGACATTGGAAAACACATATTTGAATGTCTAATTAGTATTTAGACATTCGGTGGACATTCGAATTTTTTTCTGAATGTCTAATTAGTCATTAGACATTCGGTGGACATTGGAAAACACTGATTTGAATGTCTAATTAGTCATTAGACATTCGGTGGACATTGGAAAACACTGATTTGAATGTCTAATTAGTCATTAGACATTCGGTGGATATTCGAAATTTTTTTTGAATGTCTAATTAGTCATTAGACATTCGGTGGACATTGGAAAACACTGATTTGAATGTCTAATTAGTCATTAGACATTCGGTGGACATTCGAAATTTTTTTTGAATGTCTATTTAGTCATTAGACATTCGGTGGACATTGGAAAACACTGATTTGAATGTCTAGTTAGTCATTAGACATTCGGTGGACATTCGAAAACACTGATTTGAATGTCTAATTAGTCATAAGACATTCGGTGGACATTGAAAACACTGATTTGAATGTCTAATTAGTCATTAGACATTCGGTGGACATTCGAAAACACATATTTGAATGTCTAATTAGTCATTAGACATTCGGTGGACATTCGAATTTTTTTCTGAATGTCTAATAAGTCATTAGACATTCGGTGGACATTGGAAAACACTGATTTGAATGTCTAATTAGTCATTAGACATTCGGTGGACATTCGAAAACACTGATTTGAATGTCTAATTAGCCATTAGACATTCGGTGGACATTGGAAAACACTGATTTGAATGTCTAATTAGTCATTAGACATTCGGTGGACATTGGAAAACACATATTTGAATGTCTAATTAGTCATTAGACATTCGGTGGACATTCGAATTTTTTTTCTGAATGTCTAATTAGTCATTAGACATTCGGTGGACATTGGAAAACACTGATTTGAATGTCTAATTAGTCATTAGACATTCGGTGGACATTCGAAAACACTGATTTGAATGTCTAATTAGCCATTAGACATTCGATGGACATTGGAAAACATTGATTTGAATTTCTAATTAATCATTAGACATTCGGTGGACATTCGAAAACACTGATTTGAATGTCTAATTAGTCATTAGACATTCGGTGGAAATTCGATTTTTTTTGAATGTCTATTTAGTCATTAGACATTCGGTGGACATTGGAAAACACTGATTTGAATGTCTAATTAGTCATTAGACATTCGGTGGACATTGGAAAACACATATTTGAATGTCTAATTAGTATTTAGACATTCGGTGGACATTCGAATTTTTTTCTGAATGTCTAATTAGTCATTAGACATTCGGTGGACATTGGAAAACACTGATTTGAATGTCTAATTAGTCATTAGACATTCGGTGGACATTGGAAAACACTGATTTGAATGTCTAATTAGTCATAAGACATTCGGTGGACATTGGAAAACATTGATTTGAATTTCTAATTAATCATTAGACATTCGGTGGACATTCGAAAACACTGATTTGAATGTCTAATTAGTCATTAGACATTCGGTGGAAATTCGAATTTTTTTTTGAATGTCTATTTAGTCATTAGACATTCGGTGGACATTGGAAAACACTGATTTGAATGTCTAATTAGTCATTAGACATTCGGTGGACATTGGAAAACACATATTTGAATGTCTAATTAGTATTTAGACATTCGGTGGACATTCGAATTTTTTTCTGAATGTCTAATTAGTCATTAGACATTCGGTGGACATTGGAAAACACTGATTTGAATGTCTAATTAGTCATTAGACATTCGGTGGACATTGGAAAACACTGATTTGAATGTCTAATTAGTCATTAGACATTCGGTGGATATTCGAAATTTTTTTTGAATGTCTAATTAGTCATTAGACATTCGGTGGACATTGGAAAACACTGATTTGAATGTCTAATTAGTCATTAGACATTCGGTGGACATTCGAAATTTTTTTTGAATGTCTATTTAGTCATTAGACATTCGGTGGACATTGGCAAACACTGATTTGAATGTCTAGTTAGTCATTAGACATTCGGTGGACATTCGAAAACACTGATTTGAATGTCTAATTAGTCATAAGACATTCGGTGGACATTGAAAACACTGATTTGAATGTCTAATTAGTCATTAGACATTCGGTGGACATTCGAAAACACATATTTGAATGTCTAATTAGTCATTAGACATTCGGTGGACATTCGAATTTTTTTCTGAATGTCTAATAAGTCATTAGACATTCGGTGGACATTGGAAAACACTGATTTGAATGTCTAATTAGTCATTAGACATTCGGTGGACATTCGAAAACACTGATTTGAATGTCTAATTAGCCATTAGACATTCGGTGGACATTGGAAAACACTGATTTGAATGTCTAATTAGTCATTAGACATTCGGTGGACATTGGAAAACACATATTTGAATGTCTAATTAGTCATTAGACATTCGGTGGACATTCGAATTTTTTTTCTGAATGTCTAATTAGTCATTAGACATTCGGTGGACATT
The DNA here is from genome assembly GCA_946902895.1 of Fragum fragum. Classification (NCBI taxonomy): domain Eukaryota; kingdom Metazoa; phylum Mollusca; class Bivalvia; order Cardiida; family Cardiidae; genus Fragum; species Fragum fragum. The sequence goes on from OX336371.1 coordinate 42,497,208, forward strand.
GGAAAACACTGATTTGAATGTCTAATTAGTCATTAGACATTCGGTGGACATTCGAAAACACTGATTTGAATGTCTAATTAGCCATTAGACATTCGATGGACATTGGAAAACATTGATTTGAATTTCTAATTAATCATTAGACATTCGGTGGACATTCGAAAACACTGATTTGAATGTCTAATTAGTCATTAGACATTCGGTGGAAATTCGAATTTTTTTTTGAATGTCTATTTAGTCATTAGACATTCGGTGGACATTGGAAAACACTGATTTGAATGTCTAATTAGTCATTAGACATTCGGTGGACATTGGAAAACACTGATTTGAATGTCTAATTAGTATTTAGACATTCGGTGGACATTCGAAATTTTTTTTGAATGTCTATTTAGTCATTAGACATTCGGTGGACATTGGAAAACACTGATTTGAATGTCTAGTTAGTCATTAGACATTCGGTGGACATTCGAAAACACTGATTTGAATGTCTAATTAGTCATAAGACATTCGGTGGACATTGAAAACACTGATTTGAATGTCTAATTTGTCATTAGACATTCGGTGGACATTGGAAAATACTGTTTTGAATGTCTAATTAGTCATTAGACATTCGGTGGACATTGGAAAACACTGATTTGAATTAACTTATTAGTCATAAGACATTCGGTGGGCATTCGAAATTTTTTGAATGTCTATTTAGTCATTAGACATTCGGTGGACAATGGAAAACACTGATTTGAATGTCTAATTAGTCATTAGACATTCGGTGGACATTGGAAAACACATATTTGAATGTCTAATTAGTCATTAGACATTCGGTGGACATTCGAATTTTTTTTCTGAATGTCTAATTAGTCATTAGACATTCGGTGGACATTGGAAAACACATATTTGAATGTCTAATTAGTCATTAGACATTCGTTGGACATTCGAATTTTTTTCTGAATGTCTAATTAGTCATTAGACATTCGGTGGACATTGGAAAACACTGATTTGAATGTCTAATTAGTCATTAGACATTCGGTGGACATTCGAAAACACTGATTTGAATGTCTAATTAGTCATTAGACATTCGGTGGACATTCGAATTTTTTTTTGAATGTCTATTAAGTCATTAGACATTCGGTGGACATTGGAAAACACTGATTTGAATGTCTAATTAGTCATTAGACATTCGGTGGACATTGGAAAACACATATTTGAATGTCTAATTAGTCATTAGACATTCGGTGGACATTCGAATTTTTTTTCTGAATGTCTAATTAGTCATTAGACATTCGGTGGACATTGGAAAACACTGATTTGAATGTCTAATTAGTCATTAGACATTCGGTGGACATTCGAAAACACTGATTTGAATGTCTAAATAGTCATTAGACATTCGGTGGACATTGGAAAACACTGATTTGAATGTCTAATTAGTCATTAGACGTTCGGTGGATATTCGAAATTTTTTTTGAATGTCTATTTAGTCATTAGACATTCGGTTGACATTCGAAAACACTGATTTGAATGTCTAATTAGTCATTAGACATTCGGTGGACATTGGAAAACACTGATTTGAATGTCTAATTAGTCATTAGACATTCGGTGGACATTCGAAATTTTTTTTGAATGTCTATTTAGTCATTAGACATTCGGTGGACATTGGAAAACACTGATTTGAATGTCTAATTAGTCATTAGACATTCGGTGGACATTGGAAAACACATATTTGAATGTCTAATTAGTCATTAAACATTCGGTGGACATTCGAAATTTTTTATGAATGTTTATTTAGTCTTTAGACATTCGGTGGACATTGGAAAACACTGATTTGAATGTCTAATTAGTCATTAGACATTCGGTGGACATTGGAAAACACTGATTTGCATGTCTAATTAGTCATTGGACATTCGGTGTACATTCGAAAAATTTTTTGAATGTCTTTTTAGTCATTAGACATTCGGTTGACATTGGAAAACACTGATTTGAATGTCTAATTAGTCATTAGACATTCGGTGGACATTGGAAAACACATATTTGAATGTCTTATTAGTCATTAGACATTCGGTGGACATTCGAACTTTTTTATGAATGTCTATTTTGTCATTAGACATTCGGTGGACATTCGAAAACACTGATTTGAATGTCTAATTAGTCATTAGACATTCGGTGGACATTGGAAAACCCTGATTTGAATGTCTTATTAGTCATTAGACATTCGGTGGACATTCGAAATTTTTTTTGAATGTCTATTTAGTCATTAGACATTCGGTTGACATTCGAAAACACTGATATGAATGTCTTATTAGTCATTAGACATTCGGTGGACATTGGAAAACACTGATTTGAATGTCTTATTGGTCATAAGACATTCGGTGGACATTCGAAATTTTTTTTGAATGTCTATTTAGTCATTAGACATTCGGTGGACATTGGAAAACACTTATTTGAATGTCTAATTAGTCATTAGACATTCGTTTGACATTGGAAAACACCGATTTGAATGTCTAATTAGTCATTAGACATTCGGTGGACATTGGAAAACACTGATTTGAATGTCTAATTAGTCATTAGACATTCGGTAGACATTCGGAAACACTGATTTGAATGTCTAATTAGTCATAAGACATTCGGTGGACATTCGAATTTTTTTTTTTGAATGTCTATTTAGTCATTAGACATTCGGTGGACATTGGAAAAAACTGATTTGAATGTCTAATTAGTCATTAGACATTCGGTGGACAATGGAAAACACTGATTTGAATGTCTAATTAGTCATTAGACATTCGGTGGACATTGGAAAACACTGATTTGAATGTCTATTTAGTCATTAGACATTCGGTGGACATTGGAAAACACTGATTTGAATGTCTAATTAGTCATTGGACATTCGGTGGACATTGGAAAACACTGATTTGTATGTCTAATTAGTCATTAAACATTCGGTGGACATTCGAAAGTTTTTATGAATGTCTTTTTAGTCATTAGACATTCGCTGGACATTGGAAAACACTGATTTGAATGTCTAATTAGTCATTAAACATTCGGTGGACATTCGAAAATACTGTTTTGAATGTCTAATTAGTCATTAGACATTCGGTGGACATTGGAAACACTGATTTGAATGTCTAATTAGTCATTTGACATTCGGTTGACATTCGATTTTTTTTTTGAATGTCTATTTAGTCGTTAGACATTCGGTGGACAATGGAAAACACTGATTTGAATGTCTAATTAGTCATTAGACATTCGGTGGACATTGGAAAACACATATTTGAATGTCTAATTAGTCATTAGACATTCGGTGGACATTCGATTTTTTTTTCTGAATGTCTAATTAGTCATTAGACATTCGGTGGACATTGGAAAACACTGATTTGAATGTCTAATTAGTCATTAGACATTCGGTGGACATTCGAAAACACTGATTTGAATGTCTAATTAGCCATTAGACATTCGGTGGACATTGGAAAACATTATTTGAATGTCTAATTAGTCATTAGACATTCGGTGGACATTGGAAAACACATATTTGAATGTCTAATTAGTCATTAGACATTCGTTGGACATTCGAATTTTTTTCTGAATGTCTATTTAGTCATTAGACATTCGGTGGACATTGGAAAACACTGATTTGAATGTCTAATTAGTCATTAGACATTCGGTGGACATTCGATTTTTTTTTTGAATGTCTATTTAGTCATTAGACATTCGGTGGACATTGGAAAACACTGATTTGAATGTCTAATTAGTCATTAGACATTCGGTGGACATTCGAATTTTTTTTTGAATGTCTATTTAGTCATTAGACATTCGGTGGACATTGGAAAACACTGATTTGAATGTCTAATTAGTCATTAGACATTCGGTGGACATTGGAAAACACTGATTTTAATGTCTAATTAATCATTAGACATTTGGTGGACATTCGAATTTTTTTTCGGAATGTCTAATTAGTCATTAGACATTCGGTGGACATTGGAAAACACTGATTTGAATGTCTAATAAGTCATTAGACATTCGGTGGACATTCGAAAACACTGATTTGAATGTCTAATTAGTCATTAGACATTCGGTGGAAATTCGATTTTTTTTTGAATGTCTATTTAGTCATTAGACATTCGGTGGACATTGGAAAACACTGATTTGAATGTCTAATTAGTCATTAGACATTCGGTGGACATTGGAAAACACATATTTGAATGTCTAATTAGTCATTAGACATTCGGTGGACATTCGAATTTTTTTCTGAATGTCTAATTAGTCATTAGACATTCGGTGGACATTGGAAAACACTGATTTGAATGTCTAATTAGTCATTAGACATTCGGTGGACATTCGAAAACACTGATTTGAATGTCTAATTAGCCATTAGACATTCGGTGGACATTGGAAAACATTGATTTGAATTTCTAATTAATCATTAGACATTCGGTGGACATTCGAAAACACTGATTTGAATGTCTAATTAGTCATTAGACATTCGGTGGAAATTCGAATTTTTTTTGAATGTCTATTTAGTCATTAGACATTCGATGGACATTGGAAAACACTGATTTGAATGTCTAATTAGTCATTAGACATTCGGTGGACATTGGAAAACACATATTTGAATGTCTAATTAGTATTTAGACATTCGGTGGACATTTGAATTTTTTTCTGAATGTCTAATTAGTCATTAGACATTCGGTGGACATTGGAAAACACTGATTTGAATGTCTAATTAGTCATTAGACATTCGGTGGACATTCGAAAACACTGATTTGAATGTCTAATTAGTCATTAGACATTCGGTGGATATTCGAAATTTTTTTTGAATGTCTAATTAGTCATTAGACATTCGGTGGACATTGGAAAACACTGATTTGAATGTCTAATTAGTCATTAGACATTCGGTGGACATTCGAAATTTTTTTTGAATGTCTATTTAGTCATTAGACATTCGGTGGACATTGGAAAACACTGATTTGAATGTCTATTTAGTCATTAGACATTCGGTGGACATTCGAAAACACTGATTTGAATGTCTAATTAGTCATAAGACATTCGGTGGACATTGAAAACACTGATTTGAATGTCTAATTAGTCATTAGACATTCGGTGGACATTGGAAAACACATATTTGAATGTCTAATTAGTCATTAGACATTCGGTGGACATTCGAATTTTTTTCTGAATGTCTAATTAGTCATTAGACATTCGGTGGACATTGGAAAACACTGATTTGAATGTCTAATTAGTCATTAGACATTCGGTGGACATTCGAAAACACTGATTTGAATGTCTAATTAGCCATTAGACATTCGGTGGACATTGGAAAACACAGATTTGAATGTCTAATTAGTCATTAGACATTCGGTGGACATTGGAAAACACATATTTGAATGTCTAATTAGTCATTAGACATTCGGTGGAAATTCGATTTTTTTTTTGAATGTCTATTTAGTCATTAGACATTCGGTGGACATTGGAAAACACTGATTTGAATGTCTAATTAGTCATTAGACATTCGGTGGACATTCGAAAACACTGATTTGAATGTCTAATTAGCCATTAGACATTCGGTGGACATTGGAAAACATTGATTTGAATTTCTAATTAATCATTAGACATTCGGTGGACATTCGAAAACACTGATTTGAATGTCTAATTAGTCATTAGACATTCGGTGGAAATTCGATTTTTTTTTTGAATGTCTATTTAGTCATTAGACATTCGGTGGACATTGGAAAACACTGATTTGAATGTCTAATTAGTCATTAGACATTCGGTGGACATTGGAAAACACATATTTGAATGTCTAATTAGTATTTAGACATTCGGTGGACATTCGAATTTTTTTCTGAATGTCTAATTAGTCATTAGACATTCGGTGGACATTGGAAAACACTGATTTGAATGTCTAATTAGTCATTAGACATTCGGTGGACATTGGAAAACACTGATTTGAATGTCTAATTAGTCATAAGACATTCGGTGGACATTGGAAAACATTGATTTGAATTTCTAATTAATCATTAGACATTCGGTGGACATTCGAAAACACTGATTTGAATGTCTAATTAGTCATGAGACATTCGGTGGAAATTCGAATTTTTTTTTGAATGTCTATTTAGTCATTAGACATTCGGTGGACATTGGAAAACACTGATTTGAATGTCTAATTAGTCATTAGACATTCGGTGGACATTGGAAAACACATATTTGAATGTCTAATTAGTATTTAGACATTCGGTGGACATTCGAATTTTTTTCTGAATGTCTAATTAGTCATTAGACATTCGGTGGACATTGGAAAACACTGATTTGAATGTCTAATTAGTCATTAGACATTCGGTGGACATTGGAAAACACTGATTTGAATGTCTAATTAGTCATTAGACATTCGGTGGATATTCGAAATTTTTTTTGAATGTCTAATTAGTCATTAGACATTCGGTGGACATTGGAAAACACTGATTTGAATGTCTAATTAGTCATTAGACATTCGGTGGACATTCGAAATTTTTTTTGAATGTCTATTTAGTCATTAGACATTCGGTGGACATTGGAAAACACTGATTTGAATGTCTAGTTAGTCATTAGACATTCGGTGGACATTCGAAAACACTGATTTGAATGTCTAATTAGTCATAAGACATTCGGTGGACATTGAAAACACTGATTTGAATGTCTAATTAGTCATTAGACATTCGGTGGACATTCGAAAACACATATTTGAATGTCTAATTAGTCATTAGACATTCGGTGGACATTCGAATTTTTTTCTGAATGTCTAATAAGTCATTAGACATTCGGTGGACATTGGAAAACACTGATTTGAATGTCTAATTAGTCATTAGACATTCGGTGGACATTCGAAAACACTGATTTGAATGTCTAATTAGCCATTAGACATTCGGTGGACATTGGAAAACACTGATTTGAATGTCTAATTAGTCATTAGACATTCGGTGGACATTGGAAAACACATATTTGAATGTCTAATTAGTCATTAGACATTCGGTGGACATTCGAATTTTTTTTCTGAATGTCTAATTAGTCATTAGACATTCGGTGGACATTGGAAAACACTGATTTGAATGTCTAATTAGTCATTAGACATTCGGTGGACATTCGAAAACACTGATTTGAATGTCTAATTAGCCATTAGACATTCGGTGGACATTGGAAAACATTGATTTGAATTTCTAATTAATCATTAGACATTCGGTGGACATTCGAAAACACTGATTTGAATGTCTAATTAGTCATTAGACATTCGGTGGAAATTCGAATTTTTTTTTGAATGTCTATTTAGTCATTAGACATTCGGTGGACATTGGAAAACACTGATTTGAATGTCTAATTAGTCATTAGACATTCGGTGGACATTGGAAAACACTGATTTGAATGTCTAATTAGTATTTAGACATTCGGTGGACATTCGAAATTTTTTTTGAATGTCTATTTAGTCATTAGACATTCGGTGGACATTGGAAAACACTGATTTGAATGTCTAGTTAGTCATTAGACATTCGGTGGACATTCGAAAACACTGATTTGAATGTCTAATTAGTCATAAGACATTCGGTGGACATTGAAAACACTGATTTGAATGTCTAATTTGTCATTAGACATTCGGTGGACATTGGAAAATACTGTTTTGAATGTCTAATTAGTCATTAGACATTCGGTGGACATTGGAAAACACTGATTTGAATTAACTTATTAGTCATAAGACATTCGGTGGACATTCGAAATTTTTTGAATGTCTATTTAGTCATTAGACATTCGGTGGACAATGGAAAACACTGATTTGAATGTCTAATTAGTCATTAGACATTCGGTGGACATTGGAAAACACATATTTGAATGTCTAATTAGTCATTAGACATTCGGTGGACATTCGAATTTTTTTTCTGAATGTCTAATTAGTCATTAGACATTCGGTGGACATTGGAAAACACATATTTGAATGTCTAATTAGTCATTAGACATTCGTTGGACATTCGAATTTTTTTCTGAATGTCTAATTAGTCATTAGACATTCGGTGGACATTGGAAAACACTGATTTGAATGTCTAATTAGTCATTAGACATTCGGTGGACATTCGAAAACACTGATTTGAATGTCTAATTAGTCATTAGACATTCGGTGGACATTCGAATTTTTTTTTGAATGTCTATTTAGTCATTAGACATTCGGTGGACATTGGAAAACACTGATTTGAATGTCTAATTAGTCATTAGACATTCGGTGGACATTGGAAAACACATATTTGAATGTCTAATTAGTCATTAGACATTCGGTGGACATTCGAATTTTTTTTCTGAATGTCTAATTAGTCATTAGACATTCGGTGGACATTGGAAAACACTGATTTGAATGTCTAATTAGTCATTAGACATTCGGTGGACATTCGAAAACACTGATTTGAATGTCTAAATAGTCATTAGACATTCGGTGGACATTGGAAAACACTGATTTGAATGTCTAATTAGTCATTAGACGTTCGGTGGATATTCGAAATTTTTTTTGAATGTCTATTTAGTCATTAGACATTCGGTTGACATTCGAAAACACTGATTTGAATGTCTAATTAGTCATTAGACATTCGGTGGACATTGGAAAACACTGATTTGAATGTCTAATTAGTCATTAGACATTCGGTGGACATTCGAAATTTTTTTTGAATGTCTATTTAGTCATTAGACATTCGGTGGACATTGGAAAACACTGATTTGAATGTCTAATTAGTCATTAGACATTCGGTGGACATTGGAAAACACATATTTGAATGTCTAATTAGTCATTAAACATTCGGTGGACATTCGAAATTTTTTATGAATGTTTATTTAGTCTTTAGACATTCGGTGGACATTGGAAAACACTGATTTGAATGTCTAATTAGTCATTAGACATTCGGTGGACATTGGAAAACACTGATTTGCATGTCTAATTAGTCATTGGACATTCGGTGTACATTCGAAAAATTTTTTGAATGTCTATTTAGTCATTAGACATTCGGTTGACATTGGAAAACACTGATTTGAATGTCTAATTAGTCATTAGACATTCGGTGGACGTTCGAAATTTTTTTTGAATGTCTATTTAGTCATTAGACATTCGGTGGACATTTGAAAACACTGATTTGAATGTCTATTTAGTCATTAGACATTCGGTGGACATTGGAAAACACATATTTGAATGTCTTATTAGTCATTAGACATTCGGTGGACATTCGAACTTTTTTATGAATGTCTATTTTGTCATTAGACATTCGGTGGACATTCGAAAACACTGATTTGAATGTCTAATTAGTCATTAGACATTCGGTGGACATTGGAAAACCCTGATTTGAATGTCTTATTAGTCATTAGACATTCGGTGGACATTCGAAATTTTTTTTGAATGTCTATTTAGTCATTAGACATTCGGTTGACATTCGAAAACACTGATATGAATGTCTTATTAGTCATTAGACATTCGGTGGACATTGGAAAACACTGATTTGAATGTCTTATTGGTCATAAGACATTCGGTGGACATTCGAAATTTTTTTTGAATGTCTATTTAGTCATTAGACATTCGGTGGACATTGGAAAACACTTATTTGAATGTCTAATTAGTCATTAGACATTCGTTTGACATTGGAAAACACCGATTTGAATGTCTAATTAGTCATTAGACATTCGGTGGACATTGGAAAACACTGATTTGAATGTCTAATTAGTCATTAGACATTCGGTAGACATTCGGAAACACTGATTTGAATGTCTAATTAGTCATAAGACATTCGGTGGACATTCGAATTTTTTTTTTTTGAATGTCTATTTAGTCATTAGACATTCGATGGACATTGGAAAAAACTGATTTGAATGTCTAATTAGTCATTAGACATTCGGTGGACAATGGAAAACACTGATTTGAATGTCTAATTAGTCATTAGACATTCGGTGGACATTGGAAAACACTGATTTGAATGTCTATTTAGTCATTAGACATTCGGTGGACATTGGAAAACACTGATTTGAATGTCTAATTAGTCATTGGACATTCGGTGGACATTGGAAAACACTGATTTGTATGTCTAATTAGTCATTAAACATTCGGTGGACATTCGAAAGTTTTTATGAATGTCTTTTTAGTCATTAGACATTCGCTGGACATTGGAAAACACTGATTTGAATGTCTAATTAGTCATTAAACATTCGGTGGACATTCGAAAATACTGTTTTGAATGTCTAATTAGTCATTAGACATTCGGTGGACATTGGAAACACTGATTTGAATGTCTAATTAGTCATTTGACATTCGGTTGACATTCGATTTTTTTTTTGAATGTCTATTTAGTCGTTAGACATTCGGTGGACAATGGAAAACACTGATTTGAATGTCTAATTAGTCATTAGACATTCGGTGGACATTGGAAAACACATATTTGAATGTCTAATTAGTCATTAGACATTCGGTGGACATTCGATTTTTTTTTCTGAATGTCTAATTAGTCATTAGACATTCGGTGGACATTGGAAAACACTGATTTGAATGTCTAATTAGTCATTAGACATTCGGTGGACATTCGAAAACACTGATTTGAATGTCTAATTAGCCATTAGACATTCGGTGGACATTGGAAAACATTATTTGAATGTCTAATTAGTCATTAGACATTCGGTGGACATTGGAAAACACTTATTTGAATGTCTAATTAGTCATTAGACATTCGTTGGACATTCGAAATTTTTTATGAATGTCTATTTAGTCATTAGACATTCGGTGGACAGTGGAAAACACTGATTTGAATGTCTAATTAGTCATTAGACATTCGGTGGACATTTGAAAATACTGTTTTGAATGTCTAATAATCTTTAGACATTCGGTGGACATTGGAAAACACTGTTTTGAATGTCTAATTAGTCATTAGACATTCGGTGGACATTCGAATTTTTTTTTGAATGTCTATTTAGTCATTAGACATTCGGTGGACAATGGAAAACACTGATTTGAATGTCTAATTAGTCATTAGACATTCGGTGGACATTGGAAAACACATATTTGAATGTCTAATTAGTCATTAGACATTCGGTGGACATTCGAAATTTTTTTTGAATGTCTAATTAGTCATTAGACATTCGGTGGACATTGGAAAACACTGATTTGAATGTCTATTTAGTCATTAGACATTCGGTGGACATTCGAAAACACTGATTTGAATGTCTAATTAGCCATTAGACATTCGGTAGACATTGGAAAACACACATATTTGAATGTCTAATTAGTCATTAGACATTCGGTGGACATTGGAAAACACTGATTTGAATGTCTAATTAGTCATTAGACATTCGGTGGACATTCGAAAACACTGATTTGAATGTCTAATTAGTCATTAGACATTCGGTGGACATTGGAAAATACTGTTTTGAATGTCTAATTAGTCATTAGACATTCGGTGGACATTGGAAAACACTGATTTGAATGTCTAATTAGTCATTAGACATTCGGTGGACATTCGAATTTTTTTTTTGAAAGTCTATTTAGTCATTCGACATTCGGTGGATATTGGAAAACACTGATTTGAATGTCTAATTAGGCATTAGACATTCGGTGGACATTCGAATTTTTTTTTGAATGTCTATTTAGTCATTAGACATTCATTTGACATTGGAAAACACTGATTTGAATGTCTAATTAGTCATTAGACATTCGGTGGACATTCGAAAACACTGATTTGAATGTCTAATTAGCCATTAGACATTCGGTGGACATTGGAAAACACTGATTTGAATGTCTAATTAGTCATTAGACATTCGGTGGACATTGGAAAACACATATTTGAATGTCTAATTAGTCATTAGACATTCGGTGGACATTCGAATTTTTTTCTGAATGTCTAATTAGTCATTAGACATTCGGTGGACATTGGAAAACACTGATTTGAATGTCTAATTAGTCATTAGACATTCGGTGGACATTCGAAAACACTGATTTGAATGTCTAATTAGCCATTAGACATTCGGTGGACATTGGAAAACATTGATTTGAATTTCTAATTAATCATTAGACATTCGGTGGACATTCGAAAACACTGATTTGAATGTCTAATTAGTCATTAGACATTCGGTGGAAATTCGAATTTTTTTTTGAATGTCTATTTAGTCATTAGACATTCGGTGGACATTGGAAAACACTGATTTGAATGTCTAATTAGTCATTAGACATTCGGTGGACATTGGAAAACACATATTTGAATGTCTAATTAGTATTTAGACATTCGGTGGACATTCGAATTTTTTTCTGAATGTCTAATTAGTCATTAGACATTCGGTGGACATTGGAAAACACTGATTTGAATGTCTAATTAGTCATTAGACATTCGGTGGACATTGGAAAACACTGATTTTAATGTCTAATTAGTCATTAGACATTCGGTGGATATTCGAAATTTTTTTTGAATGTCTAATTAGTCATTAGACATTCGGTGGACATTGGAAAACACTGATTTGAATGTCTAATTAGTCATTAGACATTCGGTGGACATTCGAAATTTTTTTTGAATGTCTATTTAGTCATTAGACATTCGGTGGACATTGGAAAACACTGATTTGAATGTCTAGTTAGTCATTAGACATTCGGTGGACATTCGAAAACACTGATTTGAATGTCTAATTAGTCATAAGACATTCGGTGGACATTGAAAACACTGATTTGAATGTCTAATTTGTCATTAGACATTCGGTGGACATTGGAAAATACTGTTTTGAATGTCTTATTATTCATTAGACATTCGGTGGACATTGGAAAACACTGATTTGAATTAACTTATTAGTCATTAGACATTCGGTGGACATTCGAAATTTTTTGAATGTCTATTTAGTCATTAGACATTCGGTGGACAATGGAAAACACTGATTTGAATGTCTAATTAGTCATTAGACATTCGGTGGACATTGGAAAACACATATTTGAATGTCTTATTAGTCATTAGACATTCGGTGGACATTCGAATTTTTTTTCTTAATGTCTAATTAGTCATTAGACATTCGTTGGACATTCGAATTTTTTTTCTGAATGTCTAATTAGTCATTAGAAATTCGGTGGACATTGGAAAACACTGATTTGAATGTCTAATTAGTCATTAGACATTCGGTGGACATTCGAAAACACTGATTTGAATGTCTAATTAGTCATTAGACATTCGGTGGACATTCGAATTTTTTTTTGAATGTCTATTTAGTCATTAGACATTCGGTGGACATTGGAAAACACTGATTTGAATGTCTAATTAGTCATTAGACATTCGGTGGACATTGGAAAACACATATTTGAATGTCTAATTAGTCATTAGACATTCGGTGGACATTCGAATTTTTTTTCTGAATGTCTAATTAGTCATTAGACATTCGGTGGACATTGGAAAACACTGATTTGAATGTCTAATTAGTCATTAGACATTCGGTGGACATTCGAAAACACTGATTTGAATGTCTAAATAGTCATTAGACATTCGGTGGACATTGGAAAACACTGATTTGAATGTCTAATTAGTCATTAGACGTTCGGTGGATATTCGAAATTTTTTTTGAATGTCTATTTAGTCATTAGACATTCGGTTGACATTCGAAAAAACTGATTTGAATGTCTAATTAGTCATTAGACATTCGGTGGACATTGGAAAACACTGATTTGAATGTCTAATTAGTCATTAGACATTCGGTGGACATTCGAAATTTTTTTTGAATGTCTATTTAGTCATTAGACATTCGGTGGACATTGGAAAACACTGATTTGAATGTCTAATTAGTCATTAGACATTCGGTGGACATTGGAAAACACATATTTGAATGTCTAATTAGTCATTAAACATTCGGTGGACATTCGAAATTTTTTATGAATGTTTATTTAGTCTTTAGACATTCGGTGGACATTGGAAAACACTGATTTGAATGTCTAATTAGTCATTAGACATTCGGTGGACATTGGAAAACACTGATTTGCATGTCTAATTAGTCATTGGACATTCGGTGTACATTCGAAAATTTTTTTGAATGTCTATTTAGTCATTAGACATTCGGCTGACATTGGAAAACACTGATTTGAATGTCTAATTAGTCATTAGACATTCGGTGGACATTCGAAATTCTTTTTGAATGTCTATTTAGTCATTAGACATTCGGTGGACATTGGAAAACACTGATTTGAATGTCTTATTAGTCATTAGACATTCGGTGGACATTCGAACTTTTTTATGAATGTCTATTTTGTCATTAGACATTCGGTGGACATTCGAAAACACTGATTTGAATGTCTAATTAGTCATTAGACATTCGGTGGACATTCGAATTTTTTTTCTGAATGTCTAATTAGTCATTAGACATTCGGTGGACATTGGAAAACACATATTTGAATGTCTAATTAGTCATTAGACATTCGTTGGACATTCGAATTTTTTTCTGAATGTCTAATTAGTCATTAGAAATTCGGTGGACATTGGAAAACACTGATTTGAATGTCTAATTAGTCATTAGACATTCGGTGGACATTCGAAAACACTGATTTGAATGTCTAATTAGTCATTAGACATTCGGTGGACATTCGAATTTTTTTTTGAATGTATATTTAGTCATTAGACATTCGGTGGACATTGGAAAACACTGATTTGAATGTCTAATTAGTCATTAGACATTCGGTGGACATTGGAAAACACATATTTGAATGTCTAATTAGTCATTAGACATTCGGTGGACATTCGAATTTTTTTTCTGAATGTCTAATTAGTCATTAGACATTCGGTGGACATTGGAAAACACTGATTTGAATGTCTAATTAGTCATTAGACATTCGGTGGACATTCGAAAACACTGATTTGAATGTCTAAATAGTCATTAGACATTCGGTGGACATTGGAAAACACTGATTTGAATGTCTAATTAGTCATTAGACGTTCGGTGGATATTCGAAATTTTTTTTGAATGTCTATTTAGTCATTAGACATTCGGTTGACATTCGAAAAAACTGATTTGAATGTCTAATTAGTCATTAGACATTCGGTGGACATTGGAAAACACTGATTTGAATGTCTAATTAGTCATTAGACATTCGGTGGACATTCGAAATTTTTTTTGAATGTCTATTTAGTCATTAGACATTCGGTGGACATTGGAAAACACTGATTTGAATGTCTAATTAGTCATTAGACATTCGGTGGACATTGGAAAACACATATTTGAATGTCTAATTAGTCATTAAACATTCGGTGGACATTCGAAATTTTTTATGAATGTTTATTTAGTCTTTAGACATTCGGTGGACATTGGAAAACACTGATTTGAATGTCTAATTAGTCATTAGACATTCGGTGGACATTGGAAAACACTGATTTGCATGTCTAATTAGTCATTGGACATTCGGTGTACATTCGAAAAATATTTTGAATGTCTATTTAGTCATTAGACATTCGGTTGACATTGGAAAACACTGATTTGAATGTCTAATTAGTCATTAGACATTCGGTGGACATTCGAAATTTTTTTTGAATGTCTATTTAGTCATTAGACATTCGGTGGACATTGGAAAACACTGATTTGAATGTCTATTTAGTCATTAGACATTCGGTGGACATTGGAAAACACATATTTGAATGTCTTATTAGTCATTAGACATTCGGTGGACATTCGAACTTTTTTATGAATGTCTATTTTGTCATTAGACATTCGGTGGACATTCGAAAACACTGATTTGAATGTCTAATTAGTCATTAGACATTCGGTGGACATTGGAAAACCCTGATTTGAATGTCTTATTAGTCATTAGACATTCGGTGGTCATTCGAAATTTTTTTTGAATGTCTATTTAGTCATTAGACATTCGGTTGACATTCGAAAATACTGTTTTGAATGTCTTATTAGTCATTAGACATTCGGTGGACATTGGAAAACACTGATTTGAATGTCTTATTGGTCATAAGACATTCGGTGGACATTCGAAATTTTTTTTGAATGTCTATTTAGTCATTAGACATTCGGTGGACATTGGAAAACACTTATTTGAATGTCTAATTAGTCATTAGACATTCGTTTGACATTGGAAAACACCGATTTGAATGTCTAATTAGTCATTAGACATTCGGTGGACATTGGAAAACACTGATTTGAATGTCTAATTAGTCATTAGACATTCGGTAGACATTCGAAAACACTGATTTGAATGTCTAATTAGTCATAAGACATTCGGTGGACATTCGAATTTTTTTTTTTTTTTGAATGTCTATTTAGTCATTAGACATTCGGTGGACATTGGAAAAAACTGATTTGAATGTCTAATTAGTCATTAGACATTCGGTGGACAATGGAAAACACTGATTTGAATGTCTAATTAGTCATTAGACATTCGGTGGACATTGGAAAACACTGATTTGAATGTCTATTTAGTCATTAGACATTCGGTGGACATTGGAAAACACTGATTTGAATGTCTAATTAGTCATTAGACATTCGGTGGACATTGGAAAACACTGATTTGTATGTCTAATTAGTCATTAAACATTCGGTGGACATTCGAAAGTTTTTATGAATGCCTTTTTAGTCATTAGACATTCGCTGGACATTGGAAAACACTGATTTGAATGTCTAATTAGTCATTAAACATTCGGTGGACATTCGAAAATACTGTTTTGAATGTCTAATTAGTCATTAGACATTCGGTGGACATTGGAAACACTGATTTGAATGTCTAATTAGTCATTTGACATTCGGTTGACATTCGATTTTTTTTTAATGTCTATTTAGTCATTAGACATTCGGTGGACAATGGAAAACACTGATTTGAATGTCTAATTAGTCATTAGACATTCGGTGGACATTGGAAAACACATATTTGAATGTCTATTTAGTCATTAGACATTCGGTGGACATTCGAATTTTTTTTCTGAATGTCTAATTAGTCATTAGACATTCGGTGGACATTGGAAAACACTGATTTGAATGTCTAATTAGTCATTAGACATTCGGTGGACATTCGAAAACACTGATTTGAATGTCTAATTAGCCATTAGACATTCGGTGGACTTTGGAAAACATTATTTGAATGTCTAATTAGTCATTAGACATTCGGTGGACATTGGAAAACACATATTTGAATGTCTAATTAGTCATTAGACATTCGTTGGACATTCGAAATTTTTTATGAATGTCTATTTAGTCATTAGACATTCGGTGGACAGTGGAAAACACTGATTTGAATGTCTAATTAGTCATTAGACATTCGGTGGACATTTGAAAATACTGTTTTGAATGTCTAATAATCTTTAGACATTCGCTGGACATTGGAAAACACTGTTTTGAATGTCTAATTAGTCATTAGACATTCGGTGGACATTCGAATTTTTTTTTGAATGTCTATTTAGTCATTAGACATTCGGTGGACAATGGAAAACACTGATTTGAATGTCTAATTAGTCATTAGACATTCGGTGGACATTGGAAAACACATATTTGAATGTCTAATTAGTCATTAGACATTCGGTGGACATTCGAAATTTTTTTTGAATGTCTAATTAGTCATTAGACATTCGGTGGACATTGGAAAACACTGATTTGAATGTCTATTTAGTCATTAGACATTCGGTGGACATTCGAAAACACTGATTTGAATGTCTAATTAGCCATTAGACATTCGGTGGACATTGGAAAACACACATATTTGAATGTCTAATTAGTCATTAGACATTCGGTGGACATTGGAAAACACTGATTTGAATGTCTAATTAGTCATTAGACATTCGGTGGACATTCGAAAACACTGATTTGAATGTCTAATTAGTCATTAGACATTCGGTGGACATTGGAAAATACTGTTTTGAATGTCTAATTAGTCATTAGACATTCGGTGGACATTGGAAACACTGATTTGAATGTCTAATTAGTCATTAGACATTCGGTGGAAATTCGAATTTTTTTTTTGAATGTCTATTTAGTCATTAGACATTCGGTGGACATTGGAAAACACTGATTTGAATGTCTAATTAGTCATTAGACATTCGGTGGACATTCGAATTTTTTTTTGAATGTCTATTTAGTCATTAGACATTCGGTGGACATTGGAAAACACTGATTTGAATGTCTAATTAGTCATTAGACATTCGGTGGACATTCGAAAACACTGATTTGAATGTCTAATTAGCCATTAGACATTCGGTGGACATTGGAAAACACTGATTTGAATGTCTAATTAGTCATTAGACATTCGGTGGACATTGGAAAACACATATTTGAATGTCTTATTAGTCATTAGACATTCGGTGGACATTCGAATTTTTTTCTGAATGTCTAATTAGTCATTAGACATTCGGTGGACATTGGAAAACACTGATTTGAATGTCTAATTAGTCATTAGACATTCGGTGGACATTCGAAAACACTGATTTGAATGTCTAATTAGCCATTAGACATTCGGTGGACATTGGAAAACATTGATTTGAATTTCTAATTAATCATTAGACATTCGGTGGACATTCGAAAACACTGATTTGAATGTCTAATTAGTCATTAGACATTCGGTGGAAATTCGAATTTTTTTTTGAATGTCTATTTAGTCATTAGACATTCGGTGGACATTGGAAAACACTGATTTGAATGTCTAATTAGTCATTAGACATTCGGTGGACATTGGAAAACACATATTTGAATGTCTAATTAGTATTTAGACATTCGGTGGACATTCGAATTTTTTTCTGAATGTCTAATTAGTCATTAGACATTCGGTGGACATTGGAAAACACTGATTTGAATATCTAATTAGTCATTAGACATTCGGTGGACATTGGAAAACACTGATTTTAATGTCTAATTAGTCATTAGACATTCGGTGGATATTCGAAATTTTTTTTGAATGTCTAATTAGTCATTAGACATTCGGTGGACATTGGAAAACACTGATTTGAATGTCTAATTAGTCATTAGACATTCGGTGGACATTCGAAATTTTTTTTGAATGTCTATTTAGTCATTAGACATTCGGTGGACATTGGAAAACACTGATTTGAATGTCTAGTTAGTCATTAGACATTCGGTGGACATTCGAAAACACTGATTTGAATGTCTAATTAGTCATAAGACATTCGGTGGACATTGAAAACACTGATTTGAATGTCTAATTTGTCATTAGACATTCGGTGGACATTGGAAAATACTGTTTTGAATGTCTAATTAGTCATTAGACATTCGGTGGACATTGGAAAACACTGATTTGAATTAACTTATTAGTCATTAGACATTCGGTGGACATTCGAAATTTTTTGAATGTCTATTTAGTCATTAGACATTCGGTGGACAATGGAAAACACTGATTTGAATGTCTAATTAGTCATTAGACATTCGGTGGACATTGGAAAACACATATTTGAATGTCTAATTAGTCATTAGACATTCGGTGGACATTCGAATTTTTTTTCTGAATGTCTAATTAGTCATTAGACATTCGGTGGACATTGGAAAACACATATTTGAATGTCTTATTAGTCATTAGACATTCGTTGGACATTCGAATTTTTTTTCTGAATGTCTAATTAGTCATTAGAAATTCGGTGGACATTGGAAAACACTGATTTGAATGTCTAATTAGTCATTAGACATTCGGTGGACATTCGAAAACACTGATTTGAATGTCTAATTAGTCATTAGACATTCGGTGGACATTCGAATTTTTTTTTGAATGTCTATTTAGTCATTAGACATTCGGTGGACATTGGAAAACACTGATTTGAATGTCTAATTAGTCATTAGACATTCGGTGGACATTGGAAAACACATATTTGAATGTCTAATTAGTCATTAGACATTCGGTGGACATTCGAATTTTTTTTTGAATGTCTATTTAGTCATTAGACATTCGGTGGACATTGGAAAACACTGATTTGAATGTCTAATTAGTCATTAGACATTCGGTGGACATTGGAAAACACTGATTTGAATGTCTAATTAGTATTTAGACATTCGGTGGACATTCGAAATTTTTTTTGAATGTCTATTTAGTCATTAGACATTCGGTGGACATTGGAAAACACTGATTTGAATGTCTAGTTAGTCATTAGACATTCGGTGGACATTCGAAAACACTGATTTGAATGTCTAATTAGTCATAAGACATTCGGTGGACATTGAAAACACTGATTTGAATGTCTAATTTGTCATTAGACATTCGATGGACATTGGAAAATACTGTTTTGAATGTCTAATTAGTCATTAGACATTCGGTGGACATTGGAAAACACTGATTTGAATTAACTTATTAGTCATAAGACATTCGGTGGACATTCGAAATTTTTTGAATGTCTATTTAGTCATTAGACATTCGGTGGACAATGGAAAACACTGATTTGAATGTCTAATTAGTCATTAGACATTCGGTGGACATTGGAAAACACATATTTGAATGTCTAATTAGTCATTAGACATTCGGTGGACATTCGAATTTTTTTTCTGAATGTCTAATTAGTCATTAGACATTCGGTGGACATTGGAAAACACATATTTGAATGTCTAATTAGTCATTAGACATTCGTTGGACATTCGAATTTTTTTCTGAATGTCTAATTAGTCATTAGACATTCGGTGGACATTGGAAAACACTGATTTGAATGTCTAATTAGTCATTAGACATTCGGTGGACATTCGAAAACACTGATTTGAATGTCTAATTAGTCATTAGACATTCGGTGGACATTCGAATTTTTTTTTGAATGTCTATTTAGTCATTAGACATTCGGTGGACATTGGAAAACACTGATTTGAATGTCTAATTAGTCATTAGACATTCGGTGGACATTGGAAAACACATATTTGAATGTCTAATTAGTCATTAGACATTCGGTGGACATTCGAATTTTTTTTCTGAATGTCTAATTAGTCATTAGACATTCGGTGGACATTGGAAAACACTGATTTGAATGTCTAATTAGTCATTAGACATTCGGTGGACATTCGAAAACACTGATTTGAATGTCTAAATAGTCATTAGACATTCGGTGGACATTGGAAAACACTGATTTGAATGTCTAATTAGTCATTAGACGTTCGGTGGATATTCGAAATTTTTTTTGAATGTCTATTTAGTCATTAGACATTCGGTTGACATTCGAAAAAACTGATTTGAATGTCTAATTAGTCATTAGACATTCGGTGGACATTGGAAAACACTGATTTGAATGTCTAATTAGTCATTAGACATTCGGTGGACATTCGAAATTTTTTTTGAATGTCTATTTAGTCATTAGACATTCGGTGGACATTGGAAAACACTGATTTGAATTTCTAATTAGTCATTAGACATTCGGTGGACATTGGAAAACACATATTTGAATGTCTAATTAGTCATTAAACATTCGGTGGACATTCGAAATTTTTTATGAATGTTTATTTAGTCTTTAGACATTCGGTGGACATTGGAAAACACTGATTTGAATGTCTAATTAGTCATTAGACATTCGGTGGACATTGGAAAACACTGATTTGCATGTCTAATTAGTCATTGGACATTCGGTGTACATTCGAAAAATTTTTTGAATGTCTATTTAGTCATTAGACATTCGGTTGACATTGGAAAACACTGATTTGAATGTCTAATTAGTCATTAGACATTCGGTGGACGTTCGAAAATTTTTTTGAATGTCTATTTAGTCATTAGACATTCGGTGGACATTTGAAAACACTGATTTGAATGTCTATTTAGTCATTAGACATTCGGTGGACATTGGAAAACACATATTTGAATGTCTTATTAGTCATTAGACATTCGGTGGACATTCGAACTTTTTTATGAATGTCTATTTTGTCATTAGACATTCGGTGGACATTCGAAAACACTGATTTGAATGTCTAATTAGTCATTAGATATTCGGTGGACATTGGAAAACCCTGATTTGAATGTCTTATTAGTCATTAGACATTCGGTGGACATTCGAAATTTTTTTTGAATGTCTATTTAGTCATTAGACATTCGGTTGACATTCGAAAACACTGATATGAATGTCTTATTAGTCATTAGACATTCGGTGGACATTGGAAAACACTGATTTGAATGTCTTATTGGTCATAAGACATTCGGTGGACATTCGAAATTTTTTTTGAATGTCTATTTAGTCATTAGACATTCGGTGGACATTGGAAAACACTTATTTGAATGTCTAATTAGTCATTAGACATTCGTTTGACATTGGAAAACACCGATTTGAATGTCTAATTAGTCATTAGACATTCGGTGGACATTGGAAAACACTGATTTGAATGTCTAATTAGTCATTAGACATTCGGTAGACATTCGGAAACACTGATTTGAATGTCTAATTAGTCATAAGACATTCGGTGGACATTCGAATTTTTTTTTTTTGAATGTCTATTTAGTCATTAGACATTCGGTGGACATTGGAAAAAACTGATTTGAATGTCTAATTAGTCATTAGACATTCGGTGGACAATGGAAAACACTGATTTGAATGTCTAGTTAGTCATTAGACATTCGGTGGACATTGGAAAACACTGATTTGAATGTCTATTTAGTCATTAGACATTCGGTGGACATTGGAAAACACTGATTTGAATGTCTAATTAGTCATTGGACATTCGGTGGACATTGGAAAACACTGATTTGTATGTCTAATTAGTCATTAGACATTCGGTGGACATTGGAAAACACTGATTTGAATGTCTATTTAGTCATTAGACATTCGGTGGACATTGGAAAACACTGATTTGAATGTCTAATTAGTCATTGGACATTTGGTGGACATTGGAAAACACTGATTTGTATGTCTAATTTGTCATTAGACATTCGGTGGACATTGGAAAACACTGATTTGAATGTCTATTTAGTCATTAGACATTCGGTGGACATTGGAAAACACTGATTTGAATGTCTAATTAGTCATTAAACATTCGGTGGACATTCGAAAGTTTTTATGAATGTCTTTTTAGTCATTAGACATTCGCTGGACATTGGAAAACACTGATTTGAATGTCTAATTAGTCATTAAACATTCGGTGGACATTCGAAAATACTGTTTTGAATGTCTAATTAGTCATTAGACATTCGGTGGACATTGGAAACACTGATTTGAATGTCTAATTAGTCATTTGACATTCGGTTGACATTCGATTTTTTTTTTGAATGTCTATTTAGTCGTTAGACATTCGGTGGACAATGGAAAACACTGATTTGAATGTCTAATTAGTCATTAGACATTCGGTGGACATTGGAAAACACATATTTGAATGTCTAATTAGTCATTAGACATTCGGTGGACATTCGATTTTTTTTTCTGAATGTCTAATTAGTCATTAGACATTCGGTGGACATTGGAAAACACTGATTTGAATGTCTAATTAGTCATTAGACATTCGGTGGACATTCGAAAACACTGATTTGAATGTCTAATTAGCCATTAGACATTCGGTGGACATTGGAAAACATTATTTGAATGTCTAATTAGTCATTAGACATTCGGTGGACATTGGAAAACACATATTTGAATGTCTAATTAGTCATTAGACATTCGTTGGACATTCGAAATTTTTTATGAATGTCTATTTAGTCATTAGACATTCGGTGGACAGTGGAAAACACTGATTTGAATGTCTAATTAGTCATTAGACATTCGGTGGACATTCGAAAACACTGATTTGAATGTCTAATTAGCCATTAGACATTCGGTAGACATTGGAAAACACACATATTTGAATGTCTAATTAGTCATTAGACATTCGGTGGACATTGGAAAACACTGATTTGAATGTCTAGTTAGTCATTAGACATTCGGTGGACATTCGAAAACACTGATTTGAATGTCTAATTAGTCATTAGACATTCGGTGGACATTGGAAAATACTGTTTTGAATGTCTAATTAGTCATTAGACATTCGGTGGACATTGGAAAACACTGATTTGAATGTCTAATTAGTCATTAGACATTCGGTGGACATTCGAATTTTTTTTTGAAAGTCTATTTAGTCATTAGACATTCGGTGGACATTGGAAAACACTGATTTGAATGTCTAATTAGGCATTAGACATTCGGTGGACATTCGAATTTTTTTTTGAATGTCTATTTAGTCATTAGACATTCGGTGGACATTGGAAAACACTGATTTGAATGTCTAATTAGTCATTAGACATTCGGTGGACATTCGAAAACACTGAATTGAATGTCTAATTAGCCATTAGACATTCGGTGGACATTGGAAAACACTGATTTGAATGTCTAATTAGTCATTAGACATTCGGTGGACATTGGAAAACACATATTTGAATGTCTAATTAGTCATTAGACATTCGGTGGACATTCGAATTTTTTTCTGAATGTCTAATTAGTCATTAGACATTCGGTGGACATTGGAAAACACTGATTTGAATGTCTAATTAGTCATTAGACATTCGGTGGACATTCGAAAACACTGATTTGAATGTCTAATTAGCCATTAGACATTCGGTGGACATTGGAAAACATTGATTTGAATTTCTAATTAATCATTAGACATTCGGTGGACATTCGAAAACACTGATTTGAATGTCTAATTAGTCATTAGACATTCGGTGGAAATTCGAATTTTTTTTTGAATGTCTATTTAGTCATTAGACATTCGGTGGACATTGGAAAACACTGATTTGAATGTCTAATTAGTCATTAGACATTCGGTGGACATTGGAAAACACATATTTGAATGTCTAATTAGTATTTAGACATTCGGTGGACATTCGAATTTTTTTCTGAATGTCTAATTAGTCATTAGACATTCGGTGGACATTGGAAAACACTGATTTGAATGTCTAATTAGTCATTAGACATTCGGTGGACATTGGAAAACACTGATTTTAATGTCTAATTAGTCATTAGACATTCGGTGGATATTCGAAATTTTTTTTGAATGTCTAATTAGTCATTAGACATTCGGTGGACATTGGAAAACACTGATTTGAATGTCTAATTAGTCATTAGACATTCGGTGGACATTCGAAATTTTTTTTGAATGTCTATTTAGTCATTAGACATTCGGTGGACATTGGAAAACACTGATTTGAATGTCTAGTTAGTCATTAGACATTCGGTGGACATTCGAAAACACTGATTTGAATGTCTAATTAGTCATAAGACATTCGGTGGACATTGAAAACACTGATTTGAATGTCTAATTTGTCATTAGACATTCGGTGGACATTGGAAAATACTGTTTTGAATGTCTAATTAGTCATTAGACATTCGGTGGACATTGGAAAACACTGATTTGAATTAACTTATTAGTCATTAGACATTCGGTGGACATTCGAAATTTTTTGAATGTCTATTTAGTCATTAGACATTCGGTGGACAATGGAAAACACTGATTTGAATGTCTAATTAGTCATTAGACATTCGGTGGACATTGGAAAACACATATTTGAATGTCTTATTAGTCATTAGACATTCGGTGGACATTCGAATTTTTTTTCTTAATGTCTAATTAGTCATTAGACATTCGTTGGACATTCGAATTTTTTTTCTGAATGTCTAATTAGTCATTAGAAATTCGGTGGACATTGGAAAACACTGATTTGAATGTCTAATTAGTCATTAGACATTCGGTGGACATTCGAAAACACTGATTTGAATGTCTAATTAGTCATTAGACATTCGGTGGACATTCGAATTTTTTTTTGAATGTCTATTTAGTCATTAGACATTCGGTGGACATTGGAAAACACTGATTTGAATGTCTAATTAGTCATTAGACATTCGGTGGACATTGGAAAACACATATTTGAATGTCTAATTAGTCATTAGACATTCGGTGGACATTCGAATTTTTTTTCTGAATGTCTAATTAGTCATTAGACATTCGGTGGACATTGGAAAACACTGATTTGAATGTCTAATTAGTCATTAGACATTCGGTGGACATTCGAAAACACTGATTTGAATGTCTAAATAGTCATTAGACATTCGGTGGACATTGGAAAACACTGATTTGAATGTCTAATTAGTCATTAGACGTTCGGTGGATATTCGAATTTTTTTTTGAATGTCTATTTAGTCATTAGACATTCGGTTGACATTCGAAAAAACTGATTTGAATGTCTAATTAGTTATTAGACATTCGGTGGACATTGGAAAACACTGATTTGAATGTCTAATTAGTCATTAGACATTCGGTGGACATTCGAAATTTTTTTTGAATGTCTATTTAGTCATTAGACATCCGGTGGACATTGGAAAACACTGATTTGAATGTCTAATTAGTCATTAGACATTCGGTGGACATTGGAAAACACATATTTGAATGTCTAATTAGTCATTAAACATTCGGTGGACATTCGAAATTTTTTATGAATGTTTATTTAGTCTTTAGACATTCGGTGGACATTCGAAAACACTGATTTGAATGTCTAATTAGTCATTAGACATTCGGTGGACATTGGAAAACACTGACTTGCATGTCTAATTAGTCATTGGACATTCGGTGTACATTCGAAAATTTTTTTGAATGTCTATTTAGTCATTAGACATTCGGTTGACATTGGAAAACACTGATTTGAATGTCTAATTAGTCATTAGACATTCGGTGGACATTGGAAAATACTGTTTTGAATGTCTATTTAGTCATTAGACATTCGGTGGACATTGGAAAACACTGATTTGAATGTCTTATTAGTCATTAGACATTCGGTGGACATTCGAACTTTTTTATGAATGTCTATTTTGTCATTAGACATTCGGTGGACATTCGAAAACACTGATTTGAATGTCTAATTAGTCATTAGACATTCGGTGGACATTCGAATTTTTTTTCTGAATGTCTAATTAGTCATTAGACATTCGGTGGACATTGGAAAACACATATTTGAATGTCTAATTAGTCATTAGACATTCGTTGGACATTCGAATTTTTTTCTGAATGTCTAATTAGTCATTAGAAATTCGGTGGACATTGGAAAACACTGATTTGAATGTCTAATTAGTCATTAGACATTCGGTGGACATTCGAAAACACTGATTTGAATGTCTAATTAGTCATTAGACATTCGGTGGACATTCGAATTTTTTTTTGAATGTATATTTAGTCATTAGACATTCGGTGGACATTGGAAAACACTGATTTGAATGTCTAATTAGTCATTAGACATTCGGTGGACATTGGAAAACACATATTTGAATGTCTAATTAGTCATTAGACATTCGGTGGACATTCGAATTTTTTTTCTGAATGTCTAATTAGTCATTAGACATTCGGTGGACATTGGAAAACACTGATTTGAATGTCTAATTAGTCATTAGACATTCGGTGGACATTCGAAAACACTGATTTGAATGTCTAAATAGTCATTAGACATTCGGTGGACATTGGAAAACACTGATTTGAATGTCTAATTAGTCATTAGACGTTCGGTGGATATTCGAAATTTTTTTTGAATGTCTATTTAGTCATTAGACATTCGGTTGACATTCGAAAAAACTGATTTGAATGTCTAATTAGTCATTAGACATTCGGTGGACATTGGAAAACACTGATTTGAATGTCTAATTAGTCATTAGACATTCGGTGGACATTCGAAATTTTTTTTGAATGTCTATTTAGTCATTAGACATTCGGTGGACATTGGAAAACACTGATTTGAATTTCTAATTAGTCATTAGACATTCGGTGGACATTGGAAAACACATATTTGAATGTCTAATTAGTCATTAAACATTCGGTGGACATTCGAAATTTTTTATGAATGTTTATTTAGTCTTTAGACATTCGGTGGACATTGGAAAACACTGATTTGAATGTCTAATTAGTCATTAGACATTCGGTGGACATTGGAAAACACTGATTTGCATGTCTAATTAGTCATTGGACATTCGGTGTACATTCGAAAAATATTTTGAATGTCTATTTAGTCATTAGACATTCGGTTGACATTGGAAAACACTGATTTGAATGTCTAATTAGTCATTAGACATTCGGTGGACATTGGAAAACACATATTTGAATGTCTTATTAGTCATTAGACATTCGGTGGACATTCGAACTTTTTTATGAATGTCTATTTTGTCATTAGACATTCGGTGGACATTCGAAAACACAGATTTGAATGTCTAATTAGTCATTAGACATTCGGTGGACATTGGAAAACCCTGATTTGAATGTCTTATTAGTCATTAGACATTCGGTGGACATTCGAAATTTTTTTTGAATGTCTATTTAGTCATTAGACATTCGGTTGACATTCGAAAACACTGATATGAATGTCTTATTAGTCATTAGACATTCGGTGGACATTGGAAAACACTGATTTGAATGTCTTATTGGTCATAAGACATTCGGTGGACATTCGAAATTTTTTTTGAATGTCTATTTAGTCATTAGACATTCGGTGGACATTGGAAAACACTTATTTGAATGTCTAATTAGTCATTAGACATTCGTTTGACATTGGAAAACACCGATTTGAATGTCTAATTAGTCATTAGACATTCGGTGGACATTGGAAAACACTGATTTGAATGTCTAATTAGTCATTAGACATTCGGTAGACATTCGAAAACACTGATTTGAATGTCTAATTAGTCATAAGACATTCGGTGGACATTCGAATTTTTTTTTTTTTTGAATGTCTATTTAGTCATTAGACATTCGGTGGACATTGGAAAAAACTGATTTGAATGTCTAATTAGTCATTAGACATTCGGTGGACAATGGAAAACACTGATTTGAATGTCTAATTAGTCATTAGACATTCGGTGGACATTGGAAAACACTGATTTGAATGTCTATTTAGTCATTAGACATTCGGTGGACATTGGAAAACACTGATTTGAATGTCTAATTAGTCATTAGACATTCGGTGGACATTGGAAAACACTGATTTGTATGTCTAATTAGTCATTAAACATTCGGTGGACATTCGAAAGTTTTTATGAATGCCTTTTTAGTCATTAGACATTCGCTGGACATTGGAAAACACTGATTTGAATGTCTAATTAGTCATTAAACATTAAGTGGACATTCGAAAATACTGTTTTGAATGTCTAATTAGTCATTAGACATTCGGTGGACATTGGAAACACTGATTTGAATGTCTAATTAGTCATTTGACATTCGGTTGACATTCGATTTTTTTTGAATGTCTATTTAGTCATTAGACATTCGGTGGACAATGGAAAACACTGATTTGAATGTCTAATTAGTCATTAGACATTCGGTGGACATTGGAAAACACATATTTGAATGTCTAATTAGTCATTAGACATTCGGTGGACATTCGAATTTTTTTTCTGAATGTCTAATTAGTCATTAGACATTCGGTGGACATTGGAAAACACTGATTTGAATGTCTAATTAGTCATTAGACATTCGGTGGACATTCGAAAACACTGATTTGAATGTCTAATTAGCCATTAGACATTCGGTGGACATTGGAAAACATTATTTGAATGTCTAATTAGTCATTAGACATTCGGTGGACATTGGAAAACACATATTTGAATGTCTAATTAGTCATTAGACATTCGTTGGACATTCGAAATTTTTTATGAATGTCTATTTAGTCATTAGACATTCGGTGGACAGTGGAAAACACTGATTTGAATGTCTAATTAGTCATTAGACATTCGGTGGACATTTGAAAATACTGTTTTCAATGTCTAATAATCTTTAGACATTCGCTGGACATTGGAAAACACTGTTTTGAATGTCTAATTAGTCATTAGACATTCGGTGGACATTCGAATTTTTTTTTGAATGTCTATTTAGTCATTAGACATTCGGTGGACAATGGAAAACACTGATTTGAATGTCTAATTAGTCATTAGACATTCGGTGGACATTGGAAAACACATATTTGAATGTCTAATTAGTCATTAGACATTCGGTGGACATTCGAAATTTTTTTTGAATGTCTAATTAGTCATTAGACATTCGGTGGACATTGGAAAACACTGATTTGAATGTCTATTTAGTCATTAGACATTCGGTGGACATTCGAAAACACTGATTTGAATGTCTAATTAGCCATTAGACATTCGGTGGACATTGGAAAACACACATATTTGAATGTCTAATTAGTCATTAGACATTCGGTGGACATTGGAAAACACTGATTTGAATGTCTAATTAGTCATTAGACATTCGGTGGACATTCGAAAACACTGATTTGAATGTCTAATTAGTCATTAGACATTCGGTGGACATTGGAAAATACTGTTTTGAATGTCTAATTAGTCATTAGACATTCGGTGGACATTGGAAACACTGATTTGAATGTCTAATTAGTCATTAGACATTCGGTGGACATTCGAATTTTTTTTTTGAATGTCTAATTAGTCATTAGACATTCGGTGGACATTGGAAAACACTGATTTGAATGTCTAATTAGTCATTAGACATTCGGTGGACATTCGAATTTTTTTTTGAATGTCTATTTAGTCATTAGACATTCGGTGGACATTGGAAAACACTGATTTGAATGTCTAATTAGTCATTAGACATTCGGTGGACATTCGAAAACACTGATTTGAATGTCTAATTAGCCATTAGACATTCGGTGGACATTGGAAAACACTGATTTGAATGTCTAATTAGTCATTAGACATTCGGTGGACATTGGAAAACACATATTTGAATGTCTTATTAGTCATTAGACATTCGGTGGACATTCGAATTTTTTTCTGAATGTCTAATTAGTCATTAGACATTCGGTGGACATTGGAAAACACTGATTTGAATGTCTAATTAGTCATTAGACATTCGGTGGACATTCGAAAACACTGATTTGAATGTCTAATTAGCCATTAGACATTCGGTGGACATTGGAAAACATTGATTTGAATTTCTAATTAATCATTAGACATTCGGTGGACATTCGAAAACACTGATTTGAATGTCTAATTAGTCATTAGACATTCGGTGGAAATTCGAATTTTTTTTTGAATGTCTATTTAGTCATTAGACATTCGGTGGACATTGGAAAACACTGATTTGAATGTCTAATTAGTCATTAGACATTCGGTGGACATTGGAAAACACATATTTGAATGTCTAATTAGTATTTAGACATTCGGTGGACATTCGAATTTTTTTCTGAATGTCTAATTAGTCATTAGACATTCGGTGGACATTGGAAAACACTGATTTGAATATCTAATTAGTCATTAGACATTCGGTGGACATTGGAAAACACTGATTTTAATGTCTAATTAGTCATTAGACATTCGGTGGATATTCGAAATTTTTTTGAATGTCTAATTAGTCATTAGACATTCGGTGGACATTGGAAAACACTGATTTGAATGTCTAATTAGTCATTAGACATTCGGTGGACATTCGAAATTTTTTTTGAATGTCTATTTAGTCATTAGACATTCGGTGGACATTGGAAAACACTGATTTGAATGTCTAGTTAGTCATTAGACATTCGGTGGACATTCGAAAACACTGATTTGAATGTCTAATTAGTCATAAGACATTCGGTGGACATTGAAAACACTGATTTTAATGTCTAATTTGTCATTAGACATTCGGTGGACATTGGAAAATACTGTTTTGAATGTCTAATTAGTCATTAGACATTCGGTGGACATTGGAAAACACTGATTTGAATTAACTTATTAGTCATTAGACATTCGGTGGACATTCGAAATTTTTTGAATGTCTATTTAGTCATTAGACATTCGGTGGACAATGGAAAACACTGATTTGAATGTCTAATTAGTCATTAGACATTCGGTGGACATTGGAAAACACATATTTGAATGTCTAATTAGTCATTAGACATTCGGTGGACATTCGAATTTTTTTTCTGAATGTCTAATTAGTCATTAGACATTCGGTGGACATTGGAAAACACATATTTGAATGTCTTATTAGTCATTAGACATTCGTTGGACATTCGAATTTTTTTTCTGAATGTCTAATTAGTCATTAGAAATTCGGTGGACATTGGAAAACACTGATTTGAATGTCTAATTAGTCATTAGACATTCGGTGGACATTCGAAAACACTGATTTGAATGTCTAATTAGTCATTAGACATTCGGTGGACATTCGAATTTTTTTTTGAATGTCTATTTAGTCATTAGACATTCGGTGGACATTGGAAAACACTGATTTGAATGTCTAATTAGTCATTAGACATTCGGTGGACATTGGAAAACACATATTTGAATGTCTAATTAGTCATTAGACATTCGGTGGACATTCGAATTTTTTTTCTGAATGTCTAATTAGTCATTAGACATTCGGTGGACATTGGAAAACACTGATTTGAATGTCTAATTAGTCATAAGACATTCGGTGGACATTCGAAAACACTGATTTGAATGTCTAAATAGTCATTAGACATTCGGTGGACATTGGAAAACACTGATTTGAATGTCTAATTAGTGATTAGACGTTCGGTGGATATTCGAAATTTTTTTTGAATGTCTATTTAGTCATTAGACATTCGGTTGACATTCGAAAAAACTGATTTGAATGTCTAATTAGTCATTAGACATTCGGTGGACATTGGAAAACACTGATTTGAATGTCTAATTAGTCATTAGACATTCGGTGGACATTCGAAATTTTTTTTGAATGTCTATTTAGTCATTAGACATTCGGTGGACATTGGAAAACACTGATTTGAATGTCTAATTAGTCATTAGACATTCGGTGGACATTGGAAAACACATATTTGAATGTCTAATTAGTCATTAAACATTCGGTGGACATTCGAAATTTTTTATGAATGTTTATTTAGTCTTTAGACATTCGGTGGACATTGGAAAACACTGATTTGAATGTCTAATTAGTCATTAGACATTCGGTGGACATTGGAAAACACTGATTTGCATGTCTAATTAGTCATTGGACATTCGGTGTACATTCGAAAAATTTTTTGAATGTCTATTTAGTCATTAGACATTCGGTTGACATTGGAAAACACTGATTTGAATGTCTAATTAGTCATGAGACATTCGGTGGACATTCGAAATTTTTTTTGAATGTCTATTTAGTCATTAGACATTCGGTGGACATTGGAAAACACTGATTTGAATGTCTATTTAGTCATTAGACATTCGGTGGACATTGGAAAACACATATTTGAATGTCTTATGAGTCATTAGACATTCGGTGGACATTCGAACTTTTTTATGAATGTCTATTTTGTCATTAGACATTCGGTGGACATTCGAAAACACTGATTTGAATGTCTAATTAGTCATTAGACATTCGGTGGACATTGGAAAACCCTGATTTGAATGTCTTATTAGTCATTAGACATTCGGTGGACATTCGAAATTTTTTTTGAATGTCTATTTAGTCATTAGACATTCGGTTGACATTCGAAAACACTGATATGAATGTCTTATTAGTCATTAGACATTCGGTGGACATTGGAAAACACTGATTTGAATGTCTTATTGGTCATAAGACATTCGGTGGACATTGGAAAACACCGATTTGAATGTCTAATTAGTCATTAGACATTCGGTGGACATTGGAAAACACTGATTTGAATGTCTAATTAGTCATTAGACATTCGTTTGACATTGGAAAACACCGATTTGAATGTCTAATTAGTCATTAGACATTCGGTGGACATTGGAAAACACTGATTTGAATGTCTAATTAGTCATTAGACATTCGGTAGACATTCGAAAACACTGATTTGAATGTCTAATTAGTCATTAGACATTCGGTGGACATTCGAATTTTTTTTTTTTTGAATGTCTATTTAGTCATTAGACATTCGGTGGACATTGGAAAAAACTGATTTGAATGTCTAATTAGTCATTAGACATTCGGTGGACATTGGAAAACACTGATTTGAATGTCTAATTAGTCATTAGACATTCGGTGGACATTGGAAAACACTGATTTGTATGTCTAATTAGTCATTAAACATTCGGTGGACATTCGAAAGTTTTTATGAATGTCTTTTTAGTCATTAGACATTCGGTGGACATTGGAAAACACTGATTTGCATGTCTAATTAGTCATTGGACATTCGGTGGACATTCGAAAATACTGTTTTGAATGTCTAATTAGTCATTAGACATTCGGTGGACATTGGAAACACTGATTTGAATGTCTAATTAGTCATTTGACATTCGGTTGACATTCGATTTTTTTTTTGAATGTCTATTTAGTCATTAGACATTCGGTGGACAATGGAAAACACTGATTTGAATGTCTAATTAGTCATTAGACATTCGGTGGACATTGGAAAACACATATTTGAATGTCTAATTAGTCATTAGACATTCGATGGACATTCGAATTTTTTTTCTGAATGTCTAATTAGTCATTAGACATTCGGTGGACATTGGAAAACACTGATTTGAATGTCTAATTAGTCATTAGACATTCGGTGGACTTTCGAAAACACTGATTTGAATGTCTAATTAGCCATTAGACATTCGGTGGACATTGGAAAACATTATTTGAATGTCTAATTAGTCATTAGACATTCGGTGGACATTGGAAAACACATATTTGAATGTCTAATTAGTCATTAGACATTCGTTGGACATTCGAAATTTTTTATGAATGTCTATTTAGTCATTAGACATTCGGTGGACAGTGGAAAACACTGATTTGAATGTCTAATTAGTCATTAGACATTCGGTGGACATTTGAAAATACTGTTTTGAATGTCTAATTAGTCTTTAGACATTCGGTGGACATTGGAAAACACTGTTATGAATGTCTTATTAGTCATTTGACATTCGGTTGACATTCGATTTTTTTTTGAATGTCTATTTAGTCATTAGACATTCGGTGGACAATGGAAAACACTGATTTGAATGTCTAATTAGTCATTAGACATTCGGTGGACATTGGAAAACACATATTTGAATGTCTAATTAGTCATTAGACATTCGGTGGACATTCGAAATTTTTTTTGAATGTCTAATTAGTCATTAGACATTCGGTGGACATTGGAAAACACTGATTTGAATGTCTATTTAGTCATTAGACATTCGGTGGACATTCGAAAACACTGATTTGAATGTCTAATTAGCCATTAGACATTCGGTGGACATTGGAAAACACACATATTTGAATGTCTAATTAGTCATTAGACATTCGGTGGACATTGGAAAACACTGATTTGAATGTCTATTTAGTCATTAGACATTCGGTGGACATTCGAAAACACTGATTTGAATGTCTAATTAGTCATTAGACATTCGGTGGACATTGGAAAATACTGTTTTGAATGTCTAATTAGTCATTAGACATTCGGTGGACATTGGAAAACACTGATTTGAATGTCTAATTAGTCATTAGACATTCGGTGGACATTCGAATGTTTTTTTGAATGTCTATTTAGTCATTAGACATTCGTTGGACATTGGAAAACACTGATTTGAATGTCTAATTAGTCATTAGACATTCGGTGGACATTGGAAAACACTGATTTTAATGTCTAATTAATCATTAGACATTTGGTGGACATTCGAATTTTTTTCTGAATGTCTTTTTAGTCATTAGACATTCGCTGGACATTGGAAAACACTGATTTGAATGTCTTATTAGTCATTAGACATTCGGTGGACATTCGAAAACACTGATTTGAATGTCTAATTAGTCATTAGACATTCGGTGGAAATTCGAATTTTTTTTGAATGTCTATTTAGTCATTAGACATTCGGTGGACATTGGAAAACACTGATTTGAATGTCTAATTAGTCATTAGACATTCGGTGGACATTGGAAAACACATATTTGAATGTCTAATTAGTATTTAGACATTCGGTGGACATTCGAATTTTTTTCTGAATGTCTAATTAGTCATTAGACATTCGGTGGACATTGGAAAACACTGATTTGAATGTCTAATTAGTCATTAGACATTCGGTGGACATTCGAAAACACTGATTTGAATGTCTAATTAGCCATTAGACATTTGGTGGACATTGGAAAACATTGATTTGAATGTCTAATTAATCATAAGACATTCGGTGGACATTCGAAATTTTTTTTTTAATGTCTATTTAGTCATTAGACATTCGGTTGACATTCGAAAACACTGATTTGAATGTCTAATTAGTCATTAGACATTCGGTGGACATTGGAAAACACTGATTTGAATGTCTAATTAGTCATTAGACATTCGATAGATATTCGAAATTTTTTTTGAATGTCTAATTAGTCATTAGACATTCGGTGGACATTGGAAAACACTGATTTGAATGTCTAATTAGTCATTAGACATTCGGTGGACATTCGAAATTTTTTTTGAATGTCTATTTAGTCATTAGACATTCGGTGGACGTTGGAAATCACTGATTTGAATGTCTATTCAGTCATTAGACATTCGGTGGACATTCGAAAACACTGATTTGAATGTCTAATTAGTCATAAGACATTCGGTGGACATTGAAAACACTGATATGAATGTCTATTTAGTCATTAGACATTCGGTGGACATTGGAAAATACTCTTTTGAATGTCTAATTAGTCATTAGACATTCGGTGGACATTGGAAAACACTGATTTGAATTATCTAATTAGTCATTAGACATTCGGTGGACATTCGAATTTTTTTTTTGAATGTCTATTTAGTCATTAGACATTCGGTGGACAATGGAAAACACTGATTTGAATATCTAATTAGTCATTAGACATTCGGTGGACATTGGAAAACACATATTTGAATGTCTAATTAGTCATTAGACATTCGGTGGACATTGGAAAACACATATTTGAATGTCTAATTAGTCATTAGACATTCGTTGGACATTCGAATTTTTTTTCTGAATGTCTAATTAGTCATTAGAAATTCGGTGGACATTGGAAAACACTGATTTGAATGTCTAATTAGTCATTAGACATTCGGTGGACATTCGAAAACACTGATTTGAATGTCTAATTAGTCATTAGACATTCGGTGGACATTCGAATTTTTTTTTGAATGTCTATTTAGTCATAAGACATTCGGTGGACATTGGAAAACACTGATTTGAATGTCTAATTAGTCATTAGACATTCGGTGGACATTGGAAAACACATATTTGAATGTCTAATTAGTCATTAGACATTCGGTGGACATTCGAATTTTTTTTCTGAATGTCTAATTAGTCATTAGACATTCGGTGGACATTGGAAAACACTGATTTGAATGTCTAATTAGTCATTAGACATTCGGTGGACATTCGAAAACACTGATTTGAATGTCTAAATAGTCATTAGACATTCGGTGGACATTGGAAAACACCGATTTGAATGTCTAATTAGTCATTAGACATTCGGTGGATATTCGAATTTTTTTTTGAATGTCTATTTAGTCATTAGACATTCG
Source organism: Fragum fragum (assembly GCA_946902895.1). Taxonomy (NCBI): domain Eukaryota; kingdom Metazoa; phylum Mollusca; class Bivalvia; order Cardiida; family Cardiidae; genus Fragum; species Fragum fragum. The sequence goes on from OX336371.1 coordinate 42,534,472, forward strand.
GTTGACATTCGAAAACACTGATTTGAATGTCTAATTAGTCATTAGACATTCGGTGGACATTGGAAAACACTGATTTGAATGTCTAATTAGTCATTAGACATTCGGTGGACATTCGAAATTTTTTTTGAATGTCTATTTAGTCATTAGACATTCGGTGGACATTGCAAAACACTGATTTGAATGTCTAATTAGTCATTAGACATTCGGTGGACATTGGAAAACACATATTTGAATGTCTAATTAGTCATTAAACATTCGGTGGACATTCGAAATTTTTTATGAATGTTTATTTAGTCATTAGACATTCGGTTGACATTGGAAAACACTGATTTGAATGTCTAATTAGTCATTAGACATTCGGTGGACATTGGAAACACTGATTTGCATGTCTAATTAGTCATTGGACATTCGGTGTACATTCGAAAAATTTTTTGAATGTCTATTTAGTCATTAGACATTCGGTTGACATTGGAAAACACTGATTTGAATGTCTAATTAGTCATTAGACATTCGGTGGACATTCGAAATTTTTTTTGAATGTCTATTTAGTCATTAGACATTCGGTGGACATTGGAAAACACTGATTTGAATGTCTAATTAGTCATTAGATATTCGGTGGACATTGGAAAACACATATTTGAATGTCTTATTAGTCATTAGACATTCGGTGGATATTCGAACTTTTTTATGAATGTCTATTTTGTCATTAGACATTCGGTGGACATTGGAAAACACTGATTTGAATGTCTAATTAGTCATTAGACATTCGGTGGACATTAGAAAACCCTGATTTGAATGTCTTATTAGTCATTAGACATTCGGTGGACATTCGAAATTTTTTTTGAATGTCTATTTAGTCATTAGACATTCGGTTGACATTCGAAAAACACTGATATGAATGTCTAATTAGTCATTAGACATTCGGTGGACATTGGAAAACACTGATTTGAATGTCTTATTGGTCATTAGACATTCGATGGACATTCGAAATTTTTTTTGAATGTCTAATTAGTCATTAGACATTCGGTGGACATTGGAAAACACTGATTTGAATGTCTAATTAGTCATTAGACATTCGTTTGACATTGGAAAACACCGATTTGAATGTCTAATTAGTCATTAGACATTCGGTGGACATTGGAAAACACTGATTTTAATGTCTAATTAGTCATTAGACATTCGGTGGACATTCGAAAACACTGATTTGAATGTCTAATTAGTCATTAGACATTCGGTGGACATTCGAATTTTTTTTTTTGAATGTCTTTTTAGTCATTAGACATTCGGTGGACATTGGAAAAAACTGATTTGAATGTCTAATTAGTCATTAGACATTCGGTGGACATTGGAAAACACTGATTTGAATGTCTAATTAGTCATTAGACATTCGGTGGACATTCGAAATTTTTTTTGAATGTCTATTTAGTCATTAGACATTCGGTGGACATTGGAAAACACTGATTTGAATGTCTATTTAGTCATTAGACATTCGGTGGACATTCGAAAACACTGATTTGAATGTCTAATTAGTCATAAGACATTCGGTGGACATTGAAAACACTGATTTGAATGTCTATTTAGTCATTAGACATTCGGTGGACATTGGAAAATACTCTTTTGAATGTCTAATTAGTCATTAGACATTCGGTGGACATTGGAAAACACTGATTTGAATTATCTAATTAGTCATTAGATATTCGGTGGACATTCGAATTTTTTTTTGAATGTCTATTTAGTCATAAGACATTCGGTGGACAATGGCAAAACACTGATTTGAATATCTAATTAGTCATTAGACACTCGGTGGACATTGGAAAACACATATTTGAATGTCTAATTAGTCATTAGACATTCGGTGGACATTCGAATTTTTTTTCTGAATGTCTAATTAGTCATTAGACATGCGGTGGACATTGGAAAACACATATTTGAATGTCTAATTAGTCATTAGACATTCGTTGGACATTCGAATTTTTTTTCTGAATGTCTAATTAGTCATTAGACATTCGGTGGACATTGGAAAACACTGATTTGAATGTCTATTTAGTCATTAGACATTCGGTGGACATTGGAAAACACTGATTTGAATGTCTAATTAGTCATTAGACATTCGGTGGACATTCGAAATTTTTTTTGAATGTCTATTTAGTCATTAGATATTCGGTCGAAATTGGAAAACACTGATTTGAATGTCTAATTAGTCATTAGACATTCGGTGGACATTGAAAAACACATATTTGAATGTCTAATTAGTCATTAGACATTCGGTGGACATTGGAAAATACTGTTTTGAATGTCTAATTAGTCATTTGACATTCGGTGTACATTCGAAAATTTTTTTGAATGTCTAATTAGTCATTAGACATTCGGTGGACATTCGAAAACACATAATTGAATGTCTAATTAGTCATTAGACATTCGGTGGACATTCGAATTTTTTTTCTGAATGTCTAATTAGTCATTAGACATTCGGTGGACATTTGAAAACACTGATTTGAATGTCTAATTAGTCATTAGACATTCGGTGGACATTCGAATTTTTTTTTTGAATGTCTATTTAGTCATTAGACATTCGGTGGACATTGGAAAACACTGATTTGAATGTCTAATTAGTCATTAGACATTCGGTGGACATTGGAAAACACTGATTTTAATGTCTAATTAATCATTAGACATTTGGTGGACATTCGAATTTTTTTTCTGAATGTCTAATTAGTCATTAGACATTCGGTGGACATTGGAAAACACTGATTTGAATGTCTTATTAGTCATTAGACATTCGGTGGACATTCGAAAACACTGATTTGAATGTCTAATTAGTCATTTGACATTCGGTGGAAATTCGAATTTTTTTTTGAATGTCTATTTAGTCATTAGACATTCGGTGGACATTGGAAAACACTGATTTGAATGTCTAATTAGTCATTAGACATTCGGTGGACATTGGAAAACACATATTTGAATGTCTAATTAGTATTTAGACATTCGGTGGACATTCGAATTTTTTTCTGAATGTCTAATTAGTCATTAGACATTCGGTGGACATTGGAAAACACTGATTTGAATGTCTAATTAGTCATTAGACATTCGGTGGACATTCGAAAACACTGATTTGAATGTCTAATTAGCCATTAGACATTTGGTGGACATTGGAAAACATTGATTTGAATGTCTAATTAATCATAAGACATTCGGTGGACATTCGAAATTTTTTTTTTAATGTCTATTTAGTCATTAGACATTCGGTTGCCATTCGAAAACACTGATTTGAATGTCTAATTAGTCATTAGACATTCGGTGGACATTGGAAAACACTGATTTGAATGTCTAATTAGTCATTAGACATTCGATGGATATTCGAATTTTTTTTTGAATGTCTAATTAGTCATTAGACATTCGGTGGACATTGGAAAACACTGATTTGAATGTCTAATTAGTCATTAGACATTCGGTGGACATTCGAAATTTTTTTTGAATGTCTATTTAGTCATTAGACATTCGGTGGACATTGGAAAACACTGATTTGAATGTCTATTTAGTCATTAGACATTCGGTGGACATTCGAAAACACTGATTTGAATGTCTAATTAGTCATAAGACATTCGGTGGACATTGAAAACACTGATTTGAATGTCTATTTAGTCATTAGACATTCGGTGGACATTGGAAAATACTCTTTTGAATGTATAATTAGTCATTAGACATTCGGTGGACATTGGAAAACACTGATTTGAATTATCTAATTAGTCATTAGACATTCGGTGGACATTCGAATTTTTTTTTGAATGTCTATTTAGTCATTAGACATTCGGTGGACAATGGAAAACACTGATTTGAATATCTAATTAGTCATTAGACATTCGGTGGACATTGGAAAACACATATTTGAATGTCTAATTAGTCATTAGACATTCGGTGGACATTCGAATTTTTTTTCTGAATGTCTAATTAGTCATTAGACATTCGGTGGACATTGGAAAACACATATTTGAATGTCTAATTAGTCATTAGACATTCGTTGGACATTCGAATTTTTTTTCTGAATGTCTAATTAGTCATTAGAAATTCGGTGGACATTGGAAAACACTGATTTGAATGTCTAATTAGTCATTAGACATTCGGTGGACATTCGAAAACACTGATTTGAATGTCTAATTAGTCATTAGACATTCGGTGGACATTCGAATTTTTTTTTGAATGTCTATTTAGTCATTAGACATTCGGTGGACATTGGAAAACACTGATTTGAATGTCTAATTAGTCATTAGACATTCGGTGGACATTGGAAAACACATATTTGAATGTCTAATTAGTCATTAGACATTCGGTGGACATTCGAATTTTTTTTCTGAATGTCTAATTAGTCATTAGACATTCGGTGGACATTGGAAAACACTGATTTGAATGTCTAATTAGTCATTAGACATTCGGTGGACATTCGAAAACACTGATTTGAATGTCTAAATAGTCATTAGACATTCGGTGGACATTGGAAAACACCGATTTGAATGTCTAATTAGTCATTAGACATTCGGTGGATATTCGAAATTTTTTTTGAATGTCTATTTAGTCATTAGACATTCGGTTGACATTCGAAAACACTGATTTGAATGTCTAATTAGTCATTAGACATTCGGTGGACATTGGAAAACACTGATTTCAATGTCTAATTAGTCAATAGACATTCGGGGGACATTCGAAATTTTTTTTGAATGCCCATTTAGTCATTAGACATTCGGTGGACATTTGAAAACACTGATTTGAATGTCTAATTAGTCATTAGACATTCGGTGGACATTGGAAAACACATATTTGAATGTCTAATTAGTCATTAAACATTCGGTGGACATTCGAAATTTTTTATGAATGTTTATTTAGTCATTAGACATTCGGTGGACATTGGAAAACACTGATTTGAATGTCTAATTAGTCATTAGACATTCGGTGGACATTGGAAAACACTGATTTGCATGTCTAATTAGTCATTGGACATTCGGTGTACATTCGAAAAAATTTTTGAATGTCTATTTAGTCATTAGACATTCGGTTGACATTGGAAAACACTGATTTGAATGTCTAATTAGTCATTAGACATTCGGTGGACATTCGAAATTTTTTTTGAATGTCTATTTAGTCATTAGACATTCGGTGGACATTGGAAAACACTGATTTGAATGTCTAATTAGTCATTAGACATTCGGTGGACATTGGAAAACACATATTTGAATGTCTTATTAGTCATTAGACATTCGGTGGACATTCGAACTTTTTTATGAATGTCTATTTTGTCATTAGACATTCGGTGGACATTGGAAAACACTGATTTGAATGTCTAATTAGTCATTAGACATTCGGTGGACATTGGAAAACCCTGATTTGAATGTCTTATTAGTCATTAGACATTCGGTGGACATTCGAAATTTTCTTTGAATGTCTATTTAGTCATTAGACATTCGGTTGACATTCGAAAACACTGATATGAATGTCTAATTGGTCATTAGACATTCGGTGGACATTGGAAAACACTGATTTGAATGTCTTATTGGTCATAAGACATTCGATGGACATTCGAAATTTTTTTTGAATGTCTAATTAGTCATTAGACATTCGGTGGACATTGGAAAACACTGATTTGAATGTCTAATTAGTCATTAGACATTCGTCTGACATTGGAAAACACCGATTTGAATGTCTAATTAGTCATTAGACATTCGGTGGACATTGGAAAACACTGATTTTAATGTCTAATTAGTCATTAGACATTCGGTGGACATTCGAAAACACTGATTTGAATGTCTAATTAGTCATTAGACATTCGGTGGACATTCGAATTTTTTTTTTTGAATGTCTATTTAGTCATTAGACATTCGGTGGACATTGGAAAAAACTGATTTGAATGTCTAATTAGTCATTAGACATTCGGTGGACATTGGAAAACACTGATTTGAATGTCTAATTAGTCATTAGACATTCGGTGGACATTGGAAAACACTGATTTGAATGTCTATTTAGTCATTAGACATTCGGTGGACATTGGAAAACACTGATTTGAATGTCTAATTAGTCATTAGACATTCGGTGGACATTGGAAAATACTGTTTTGAATGTCTATTTAGTCATTAGATATTCGGTCGAAATTGGAAAACACTGATTTGAATGTCTAATTAGTCATTAGACATTCGGTGGACATTGAAAAACACATATTTGAATGTCTAATTAGTCATTAGACATTCGGTGGACATTGGAAAATACTGTTTTGAATGTCTAATTAGTCATTAGACATTCGGTGGACATTGGAAAACACTGATTTGCATGTCTAATTAGTCATTTGACATTCGGTGTACATTCGAAAATTTTTTTGAATGTCTAATTAGTCATTAGACATTCGGTGGACATTGGAAAACACATAATTGAATGTCTAATTAGTCATTAGACATTCGGTGGACATTCGAATTTTTTTTCTGAATGTCTAATTAGTCATTAGACATTCGGTGGACATTTGAAAACACTGATTTGAATGTCTAATTAGTCATTAGACATTCGGTGGACATTCGAATTTTTTTTTGAATGTCTATTTAGTCATTAGACATTCGGTGGACATTGGAAAATTTGATTTGAATGTCTAATCAGTAATTTGACTTTCGTTGGACATTGGAAAAAACAGACTTTAATGTCTAATTAGTCATTAGACATTCGATGGACATCCGAATTAACCTTATTTGAAAGTCTAAATAGTCCTACACATTCGGAATAAACAGATAAATGCCTTTAAATGGTATATAATGAAATCTACAATTTGACAAACCTATCTTCGGCTCATTTGCGAATAACGCCGTTACTCTTTTAAAATAGGCACGTTTAGTTTCAATGCTTTATTTTATATGAATTTTACTTCTGTCGGTTGATCTGATTTACTGAGTTACCCCTCTCTCCCCTCTCTTTCTCTGTCTGTCTGTCAGTCAGTTTTTCTTTCTGTCTCTATCTCTGTCTGTCTCTCCCTCTCTTTCTCTCTCTATTTATCTGAGGCACTTGTCAAGGGAATGAGACACTTGTCCCTTAGATTAGCCACGACAAAGAGCGGCAGGCCAAGCGCCGCTAGCCGCAGATAAGACCAACGGGGGCTTAGTGCGGCAGATGGCCGTGGCCCCGCCCTCGGTGTCGAGTGCCGCTGGCGCGCTAGGGGCAGTGTCACGGGAATGAGACACATTTCCCTTGGAATAATTCCGGACAGTAGCGGCCCGTCCCCGCTTTGTCCGCTACAGGGAAGACCGCCTCGATGTTGTGCCTGGGGTGCGCTTTGGGCCGTTTCACGGGAATGAAACACTTGTGACCGGAATGAGACCTTTGACCCGTGGATTTATCCCGTGAACGAGCGGCATTCCACTGTTCCGCTTGCTGCAGAGAAAACCGCTCGTGGCTCGGTGCCGCAGCTTGCCAGGGCCCGAGCCCTGTAGGCAAAGCTCGCAACGCCTCCCTCCTTGTCGAGATCGGCTGGCGCGGTAGAAGCCGTGTCACGGGAATGAAACACTTGTAACCGGAATTAGACCCTTGTCCCGTGGATTTACCCCGTGAACGAGCGGCATTCCACTGTTCCGCTTGCTGCAGAGAAAACCGCTCGTGGCTCGGTGCCGCAGCTTGCCAGGGCCCGAGCCCTGTAAGCAAAGCTCGCAACGCCTCCCTCCTTGTCGAGAGCAGCTGGCGCGGTAGGAGCCGTGTCACGGGAATGAAACACTCTCCCGCTGTTTTAACCCCGGGCAGAAGCGGCCAGCCCTAGCTCTGCCCGCTTCAGGGAAGGCTGCACCCATGTCCTTTTAACAAGGCTGGCCGCGCCTCAATGGCGAGTGTCACGGGAGCGCCAGGAGCCGTGTCACGGGAAAGAGACACTTGTCACGGGAATGAGACACTCGTCAGATGCATTTACCATGGAAACGAACGGCAGCCCCTTGATCGCTGCAGAGAAGGCTGCTCGGGGCCTTGTGTGGCAGGTGGCCCCGTAACCCACCGAGTACACAGCGCTGGCCGCGCCTCGGGAAGACCGCTCCGGGCCTGGCAGGCAGACCTGGCCCTTTCCCAGTAAGCTGTGCCTTGTACCACGCTTTCGTGAGGCTGTGTCACGGGAATGAGAAACTTTCCGCGTCTATTTACCCCGGGCAGTAGCGGCCTGTCATTGCTCCCTCTGCTGCAAGGAAGAACGCTCGAAGCCCTGAGCGGCTGATGGGCCGGGCCCTGGCTCAGTAGGCAGTGCTGGCCGCGCCGTGTCACTTGAATGAGACACTTGTCCCTTGGATTAACCCCGGGCACTAGCGGCAGACATCGGCTCCGCTCGCTGCAGAGAAAACCATTCGGGGCCTAATGCGGCAGGCAGCGCGGGTCCAGGCCCAGTAAACAGCGCTGGCCACGCCTCGGTGTCGAGCTCCACTTTCGCGGTTGGGGCCGTGTCACGGGAAAGAGACACCTTTCCTGAGGATCTCTCTCGGTCAGTAGCGGCACGCCCCAGCTCCGCCCGCTTCAGGGAAGACCGCTCCGGGCCTGGCAGGCAGGCAGACCAGGCCCATTCCCAGTAAGCAGTGCCTTGTGCCACGCTTTCGTGAGGCTGTGTCTAGGGAATGAGACACTTTCCGCGTCTATTTACCCCGGGCAGTAGCGGCCTGTCATTGCTCCCTCTGCTGCAAGGAAGAACGCTCGAAGCCCTGAGCGGCTGATGGGCCGGGCCCTGGCTCAGTAGGCAGTGCTGGCCGCGCCGTGTCACTTGAATGAGACACTTGTCCCTTGGTTTTACCCCGGGCACTAGCGGCAGACATCGGCTCCCCTCGCTGCAGAGAAAACCATTCGGGGCCTGATGCGGCAGGCAGCGCGGGTCCAGGCCCAGTAAAAAGCGCTGGCCACGCCTCGGTGTCGAGCTCCACTTTCGCGGTTGGGGCCGTGTCTCGGGAAAGAGACACCTTTCCTGAGGCCTTTCTCGGTCAGCTCCGCCCGCTTCAGGGAAGACCGCTCCGGGCCTGGTGCGGCAGGCAGACCGGGCCCTTTCCCAGTAAGCAGTGCCGTGTGCCACGGTTGCTCTTGGGGCTGTGTCACGGGAATGAGAAACTTTCCCCGTATAATTACCCCGGACAGTAGGGGCCTGCCCAAGCTTCCTACGCTGCAGGGAAGAACAGTCGGGCCTTGTGCGGCTGATGGGCCGGGCCCCGGCCTAGTAGGCAGTGCTGGTCGCGCCTCGTAGTCGAGTGCCACGGACCCGCTAGGAGCCGTGTCATGGGAATGAGACACTTGTCACGGGAATGAGACACTTGTCCCTTGGATTTACCTCGGGGAATAAAGGCAGACATCGGCTCCGCTCGCTGCAGAGAATACCATTCGGGGCATGGTGCGGCAGGCAGCGCCGGTCCAGGTCAAGTAAACAGCGCTGGCCACGCCTCGTTGTCGAGCTCTACTGGCGCCGTAATTGCCTTTTCACGGGAAAGAGACACTTTTCTAGTGGATCTATCCCGGGCAGTAGCGGCCCGCCCCAGCTCCGCACGCTTCAGGCAAGGCCGCTCCGGGCCTGGTGCGGCAGGCAGACCGTGCTTTTGCCGAGTAAGTAGTTCTGGCTGCGTCTCGGTGTTGTGTGCCACCGTTGCTCTTTGGGCTGTGTCACGGGAATGAGACACTTTCCCTGTCTATTTACCTCGGGCAGTATTGGCCTGCCCAAGCTCCCTCCGGTGCAGGAAAGAACGCTCGAGATCTGGAGCGGCTGGTGGGCCGGGCCACGGCCCGGTAGGCAGTGCTTGCCGCGAGATGTCGAGTGCCACGGACCCGCTAGGGGCGTGTCACTTGAATGAGAATCTTGTCACGGGATTGAAACACTTGTCCCTTGGATTTACCCCAGGCACTAGCGGCAGATACCGGCTCCGCTCCCTGCAGAGAATAAATATCGGGCCTGGTGCGGCAGGCAGCGCGGGTCCAAGTCCAGTAAATAGCACTCGGTGTCGAGCTCCACTGGCGCGGTTATGGCCGAATGACGGGAAAGAGACAATTTCCCATGGATCTATCCCGGGCAGTAACGGCCGGCCTAAGCTCCGCCAAATTCAGACAAGGCCGCTCCGGGCCAGGTGCGGCAAGCAGACCGTGCTTTTGCCGAGTAAGTAGTTCTGGCTGCGCCTCGGTGTCGTGTGCCATCGCTGCTCTTTGGGCTGTGTCACGGGAATGAAACACTTTTCCCGTATATTTACCTCGGGCAGTATCGGCCTGCCCAAGCTCCCTCCGGTGCAGGGAAGCATGCTCGGGCCCTGGGGCGGCTGGTGGGCCGAGCCCCGGGCAGTTAGGCAGTGCTGGCTGCGCCTCGGTGTCGAGTGCCACGGGCCAGCTAGGAGCCCTGTCACGGGAATGAGACTCTTGTCACGGGAATGATACACTTGTCCAATGGATTTACCCCGGGCACTAGCGGCAGACGGGGCTATGCTCTCTGCAGAGAATACCATTTAGGGCCTTTTGTGGAAGGCAACACGGGTTTAGGTCAAGTGAGTAGTGCTTGCCGCGGCTCGGTGACGAGTACCACAACCGGGATAGGGGCTGTGTCACGGGAATGAGACACTTGTCACGGGAATGAGATACTTGTCCCTTGGATTTACCTCGAGCTGTGCGCCAAAGTGCCGATCTTTGCGGAGACCGAATCGGGCGAAACTTCGTTGTCAATTGCTTTCTCTCGATGTCTTGAGTGCCGTTTCGGCGAAACCGGGTAGCTACAGCCCAGCGTTTTCTCACAATCGACCTGCAAAGTAAAGTCGCGCACCTTCATCGTTCTGGCCAAAAACCTCAACCCGATGTCGGATTGGCGATAAATCGGTATCTGCGTGTATGGCTCGCCGAGATCTAAAATCGGGGTGATAATTGTGCAATTCGGTCGACTCCCTGCCAAAGTTCATCTCTTTTTGCGGGTCATTCGGATACGGGCCAAGTTAACATGAGACGAACCTCGCCGGAATAACCCCTCACCGACTTAATTTCGGCTGTAGCTGCGAGAGTATCCGTCGAAATAGAGATATCGCGTGTAGAGAAATCTGTGTTTTCCAATTACTAATTCGACACTCAAATCTTTTTTTCGAATGTCCACCGAATGTCTAATGACTAATTAGACATTCAAATCAGTGTTTTCCAGTGTCCATCGAATGTCAAATGACTAATAAGACATTCAAATATGTGTTTTCCAATGTCCACCGAATGTCTAATGACTAATTAGACATTCAAATCAGTGTTTTCCAATGTCCACCGAATGTCTAATGGCTAATTAGACATTCAAAAAAAAATTTCGAATGTCCACCGAATGACTAATTAGACATTCAAAACAGTGTTTTCCAATGTCCACCGAATGTCTAATGACTAATTAGACATTCAAATCAGTGTTTTCCAATGTCCACCGAATGTCTAATGACTAATTAGACATTCAAATATGTGTTTTCCAATGTCCACCGAATGTCTAATGACTAATTAGACATTCAGAAAAAAAAATCGAATGTCCACCGAATGTCTAATGACTAATTAGACATTCAAATATGTGTTTTCCAATGTCCACCGAATGTCTAATGACTAATTAGACATTCAAATCAGTGTTTTCCAATGTCCACCGAATGTTTAATGACTAAATAGACATTCAAAAAAAAATTCGAATGTCCACCGAATGCCTAATGACTAATTAGACATTCAAATCAGTGTTTTCCAATGTCCAACGAATGTCTAATGACTAAATAGACATTCAAAAAAAAATTCGAATGTCCACCGAATGTCTAATGACTAATTAGACATTCAAATATGTGTTTTCTAATGTCCACCGAATGTCTAATGACTAATTAGACATTCAAATATGTGTTTTCCAATGTCCACCGAATGTCTAATGACTAAATAGACATTCAAAAAAAAATTCGAATGTCCACCGAATGTCTAATGACTAATTAGACATTCAAATCAGTGTTTTCCAATGTCCACCGAATGTCTAATGACTAATTAGACATTCAAAACAGTATTTTCCAATGTCCACCGAATGTCTAATGACTAATTAGACATTCAAATCAGTGTTTTCCAATGTCCACCGAATGTCTAATGACTAAATAGACATTCATAAAAAATTTCGAATGTCAACCGAATGACTAATGACTAATTAGACATTCAAATATGTGTTTTCCAATGTCCACCGAATGTCTAATGACTAATTAGACATTCAAATCAGTGTTATCCAATGTCCACCGAATGTCTAATGGCTAATTAGACATTCAAATCAGTGTTTTCGAATGTCCACCGAATGTCGAATGACTAATTAGACATTCAAATCAGTGTTTTCCAATGTCCAACGAATGTCTAATGACTAAATAGACATTCAAAAAAAAAAAATGGAATGTCCACCGAATGTCTAATGACTAATTAGACATTCAAATATGTGTTTTCCAATGTCCACCGAATGTCTAATGACTAATAAGCCATTCAAAACAGTTTTTTCCAATGTCCACCGAATGTCTAATGACTAATTATACATTCAAATCAGTGTTTTCCAATGTCCACCGAATGTCTAATGACTACTTAGACATTCAAAACAGTATTTTCCAATGTCCACCGAATGTCTAATGACTAATTAGACATTCAAATCAGTGTTTTCCAATGTCCATCGAATGTCTAATGACTAATTAGACATTCAAATCAGTGTTTTCCAACGTCCACCGAATGTCTAATGACTAAATAGACATTCAAAAAAAATTCGAATGTCCACCGAATGTCTAATGACTAATTAGACATTCAAATCAGTGTTTTCCAATGTCCACCGAATGTCTAATGACTAATTATACATTCAAATCAGTGTTTTCCAATGTCCACCGAATGTCTAATGACTAATTAGACATTCAAATCAGTATTTTCCAATGTCCACCGAATGTCTAATGACTAATTAGACATTCAAATCAGTGTTTTCCAATGTCCACCGAATGTCTAATGACTAATTAGACATTCAAATCAGTGTTTTCCAATGTCCACCGAATGTCTAATGACTAAATAGACATTCAAAAAAAAATTCGAATGTCCACAGAATGTCTAATGACTAATTAGACATTCAAATCAGTGTTTTCCAATGTCCACCGAATGTCCAATGACTAATTAGACATTTAAAACAGTATTTTCCAATGTCCACCGAATGTCTAATGACTAATTAGACATTCAATTCAGTGTTTTCCAATGTCTACCGAATGTCTAATGACTAATTAGACATTCAAAACAGTATTTTCCAATGTCCACCGAATGTCTAATGACTAATTAGACATTCAAATCAGTGTTTTCCAATGTCCACCGAATGTCTAATGACTAATTAGACATTCAAATCAGTGTTTTCGAATGTCCACCGAATGTCTAATGACTAATTAGACATTCAAATCAGTGTTTTCCAATGTCCACCGAATGTTTAATGACTAAATAGACATTCAAAAAAAATTTCAAATGTCCACCGAATGTCTAATGACTAATTAGACATTCAAATATGTGTTTTCTAATGTCCACCGAATGTCTAATGACTAATTAGACATTCAAAGCAGTGTTTTCCAATGTCCACCGAATGTCTAATGACTAAATAGACATTCAAAAAAAATTTCGAATGTCCACCGAATGTCGAATGACTAATTAGACATTCAAATCAGTGTTTTCCAATGTCCACCGAATGTCCAATGACTAATTAGACATTCAAAATAGTATTTTTCAATGTCCACCGAATGTCTAATGACTAATTAGACATTCAAATCAGTGTTTTCCAATGTCCACCGAATGTCTAATGACTAATTAGACATTCAGAAAAAAAATTCGAATGTCCACCGAATGTCTAATGACTAATTAGACATTCAAATATGTGTTTTCCAATGTCCACCGAATGTCTAATGACTAATAAGCCATTCAAAACAGTTTTTTCCAATGTCCACCGAATGTCTAATGACTAATTATACATTCAAATCAGTGTTTTCCAATGTCCACCGAATGTCTAATGACTAATTAGACATTCAGAAAAAAAATTCGAATGTCCACCGAATGTCTAATGACTAATTAGACAGTCAAATATGTGTTTTCCAATGTCCACCGAATGTCTAATGACTAATTAGACATTCAAATCAGTGTTTTCGAATGTCAACCGAATGTCTAATGACTAATTAGACATTCAAAAAAAAAATTCGAATGTCCACCGAATTTCTAATGACTAATTTGACATTCAAATCAGTGTTTTCGAATGTCCACCGAATGTCTTATGACTTATTAGACATTCAAATCAGTGTTTTCCAATGTCCACCGAATGTCTAATGACTAATTAGACATTCAGAAAAAAAAATCGAATGTCCACCGAATGTCTAATGACTAATTAGACATTCAAATATGTGTTTTCCAATGTCCACCGAATGTCTAATGACTAATTAGACATTCAAATCAGTGTTTTCCAATGTCCACCGAATGTCTAATGACTAAATAGACATTCAAAAAAAAATGGAATGTCCACCGAATGTTTAATGACTAATTAGACATTCAAATCAGTGTTTTCCAATGTCCAACGAATGTCTAATGACTAAATAGACATTCAAAAAAAAATTCGAATGTCCACCGAATGTCTAATGACTAATTAGACATTCAAATATGTGTTTTCCAATGTCCACCGAATGTCTAATGACTAATTAGACATTCGAATCAGTGTTTTCCAATGTCCACCGAATGTCTAATGACTAAATAGACATTCAAAAAAAATTCGAATGTCCACCGAATGTCTTATGACTAATTAGACATTCAAATCAGTGTTTTCCAATGTCCACCGAATGTCTTATGACTAATTAGACATTCAAAACAGTATTTTCCAATGTCCACCGAATGTCTAATGACTAATTAGACATTCAAATCAGTGTTTTCCAATGTCCACCGAATGTCTAATGACTAAATAGACATTCATAAAAAATTTCGAATGTCCACCGAATGTCTAATGACTAATTAGACATTCAAATATGTGTTTTCCAATGTCCACCGAATGTCTAATGACTAATTAGACATTCAAAAAATCAGTGTTTTCCAATGTCCACCGAATGTCTAATGGCTAATTAGACATTCAAATCAGTGTTTTCGAATGTCCACCGAATGTCTCATGACTAATTAGACATTCAAATCAGTGTTTTCCAATGTCCACCGAATGTTTAATGACTAAATAGACATTCAAAAAAAATTTCAAATGTCCACCGAATGTCTAATGACTAATTAGACATTCAAATATGTGTTTTCTAATGTCCACCGAATGTCTAATGACTAATTAGACATTCAAAGCAGTGTTTTCCAATGTCCACCGAATGTCTAATGACTAAATAGACATTCAAAAAAAATTTCGAATGTCTACCGAATGTCGAATGACTAATTAGACATTCAAATCAGTGTTTTCCAATGTCCACCGAATGTCCAATGACTAATTAGACATTCAAAATAGTATTTTTCAATGTCCACCGAATGTCTAATGACTAATTAGACATTCAAATCAGTGTTTTCCAATGTCCACCGAATGTCTAATGGCTAATTAGACATTCAGAAAAAAAATTCGAATGTCCACCGAATGTCTAATGACTAATTAGACATTCAAATATGTGTTTTCCAATGTCCACCGAATGTCTAATGACTAATAAGCCATTCAAAACAGTTTTTTCCAATGTCCACCGAATGTCTAATGACTAATTATACATTCAAATCAGTGTTTTCCAATGTCCACCGAATGTCTAATGACTAATTAGACATTCAGAAAAAAAATTCGAATGTCCACCGAATGTCTAATGACTAATTAGACCGTCAAATATGTGTTTTCCAATGTCCACCGAATGTCTAATGACTAATTAGACATTCAAATCAGTGTTTTCGAATGTCAACCGAATGTCTAATGACTAAATAGACATTCAAAAAAAAAAATTCGAATGTCCACCGAATTTCTAATGACTAATTTGACATTCAAATCAGTGTTTTCGAATGTCCACCGAATGTCTTATGACTTATTAGACATTCAAATCAGTGTTTTCCAATGTCCACCGAATGTCTAATGACTAATTAGACATTCAGAAAAAAAAATCGAATGTCCACCGAATGTCTAATGACTAATTAGACATTCAAATATGTGTTTTCCAATGTCCACCGAATGTCTAATGACTAATTAGACATTCAAATCAGTGTTTTCCAATGTCCACCGAATGTCTAATGACTAAATAGACATTCAAAAAAAAATGGAATGTCCACCGAATGTTTAATGACTAATTAGACATTCAAATCAGTGTTTTCCAATGTCCAACGAATGTCTAATGACTAAATAGACATTCAAAAAAAAATTCGAATGTCCACCGAATGTCTAATGACTAATTAGACATTCAAATATGTGTTTTCCAATGTCCACCGAATGTCTAATGACTAATTAGACATTCGAATCAGTGTTTTCCAATGTCCACCGAATGTCTAATGACTAAATAGACATTCAAAAAAAATTCGAATGTCCACCGAATGTCTTATGACTAATTAGACATTCAAATCAGTGTTTTCCAATGTCCACCGAATGTCTTATGACTAATTAGACATTCAAAACAGTATTTTCCAATGTCCACCGAATGTCTAATGACTAATTAGACATTCAAATCAGTGTTTTCCAATGTCCACCGAATGTCTAATGACTAAATAGACATTCATAAAAAATTTCGAATGTCCACCGAATGTCTAATGACTAATTAGACATTCAAATATGTGTTTTCCAATGTCCACCGAATGTCTAATGACTAATTAGACATTCAAAAAATCAGTGTTTTCCAATGTCCACCGAATGTCTAATGGCTAATTAGACATTCAAATCAGTGTTTTCGAATGTCCACCGAATGTCTCATGACTAATTAGACATTCAAATCAGTGTTTTCCAATGTCCACCGAATGTCTAATGACTAATAAGACATTCAGAAAAAAAATTCGAATGTCCACCGAATGTCTTATGACTAATTAGACATTCAAATATGTGTTTTCCAATGTCCACCGAATGTCTAATGACTAATTAGACATTCAAATCAGTGTTTTCCATTGTCCACCGAATGTCTTATGACTAAATAGACATTCAAAAAAAAAATCGAATGACCACCGAATGTCTAATGACTAATTAGACATTCAAATCAGTGTTTTCCAATGTCCACCGAATGTCTAATGACTAATTAGACATTCAAAACAGTATTTTCCAATGTCCACCGAATGTCTAATGACTAATTAGACATTCAAATCAGTGTTTTCAAATGTCCACCGAATGTCTAATGACTAAATAGACATTCATAAAAAAATTCGAATGTCCACCGAATGTTTAATGACTAATTAGACATTCAAATATGTGTTTTCCAATGTCCACCGAATGTCTAATGACTAAATAGACATTAAAATCAGTGTTTTCCAATGTCCACCGAATGTCTAATGACTAAATAGACATTCAAAAAAAATTTCGAATGTCCACCGAATGTCTAATGACTAATTAGACATTCAAATCTGTGTTTTCCAATGTCCACCGAATGTCTAATGACTAATTAGACATTCAAATCAGTGTTTTCGAATGTCAACCGAATGTCTAATGACTAAATAGACATTCAAAAAAAAATTCGAATGTCCACCGAATGTCTAATGACTAATTAGACATTCAAATCTGTGTTTTCCAATGTCCACGGAATGTCTAATGACTAATTGGACATTCAAATCTGTGTTTTCCAATGTCCACCGAATGTCTTATGATTAATTAGACATTCAATTTTTATACTTGTTGAATGTCTATTTATGCGATTAGACATTCGGCCGAATGTCTAATGTCTAATGTCAAATGTTCTGCCAACTTCACGGACTTAAAAAGTAGTCCGTGTTAAACGGTACTCGACGAATACGTTTTTTTTTGGTACACGCCGAATACGGATTTTTTTTCTGTCGAGTTGTATTAGACAGCCAGATTTTTATCCAAGTCTTTTACGGGTATATAATAAAAAATCACATTCTCCATGTTTCAAGCTGATCTATTACATAGCAAAAGGTGTCAAGGATAAGGGGAAATGCCTAACAGTATTTTCCATTCCACACTAATATTACTTTTCCTTTAATCACATTTTTTTTCTATCTACAAGTTGTTTCAATTGATGGATAGCGGCTGTCAATCGAAGAAAATATCGACCGATTAATTTATTCATTTAAACCGGATGTGACCTATGAACTCTACATTGGTCGACATTATCTGAAGTATCTTGGAGACTTAAACGTCGTAACTATAACTTATTCAGGCTGCAGCTACGGCGTTCAGGTCGCCAACCAAATATTCTAATTTTGTTACATGCTACTTGCCATATAATTTGCAAAACAACGCCGTTACAAATCGAAAATGAGTTCCTGTTGGAGTAAATGGACGTGGCTAATGGAGTAAGTGGGAAGGTCAATTGAACAGAGTCGGCAATGTGGCTAGCGGAGTCAGACGGAGCCTAGTTATTCCGGCAGTGTAATCTTTTCCTACAAAATTCCCAGTTTTTACGTCCCTAGGATTTTATACTTGAAAAAAAAAAATACAACAAAACATTGTAGATAAAGAAAAAAATGCTTGTAACAAGAAATTTCTTCTTTGCAAATAATATTTTCTAGTCTGTAGGTTGATTACTTATAAAATTGCACACACATTTAGTTCTCGTCAGTATCTCTTCGAAATAGGACCAGTCTTATATTTTGAAAAACGGGAAAAAGATAAACTTGGGAAATGGGATGATATATAATACATGACAATTCTCTTTTTATATGGTATATACTTTTTTTTTGAAACGGATAGGAGATAACCAAGGATCGTTAACGCATGAAAAAGTTTAATGTCCTCATTTCTGTTCCCATATTAGATACTCTAGTTATAATGACAGTCACTTTTTTTCAACGGATGGGTGTAGCTTTTAAATTAATAATGTTGACTTTTGTGTAAAAAATATATTTTGGAAAAGCAGTACCCTCTCCGAGTCGATCTAACAATCGCTGGGTACAGCTAGTATTCTTTTTAAACTTCAATTTACAGATAGAATCTGTCAATCAAAATCGAATGACCAATTAGACTACTCATTTAGACCGGAAGTAAAATTTGAAATCTGATAATAACATGATTCGATTATGTGGGTTTTGCGACTTAAACGGCTTAACTACATCCTATTCAAGCCAATAGATCATTTAATTTTGGTTACGTGTAACTAACCATACATTGTGTAAAATAACACCGTTAAGTATCTATGTCAAACTTCCTGTGGAGCTTAGTAGGTAGGAAAAACGATCCGTCAATTGACCAATCGCTGGTCCCGCCCACTTACTATTTTGGCCCCTCCAATTGACTCCAACAGGAAGCTCCGCTCCGTGTTTTTACGGCGTAATGTTTGGAAATTTATGCCAAGTAGCATGCTATATATAAGTAGAATGGTTGTTTGTCGTCCTATACGTCGTCATATACGTCGTAACTACATATTGATTAAGCTATAGTTACGACCTTTAAGTCGCCAAACCAACAAAATAGTTGTACAAAAAGGTCGCCAATGTCGGAATTCAAACTTAGTTCCAGGCTCAAGGACAGATTTGATTGGTCAGATAGATTTTTTAACCCATGCCCTCCTTTTTACGCCCCTCAAGAAAAAAGCTTTGGAAAACATTGTGAAAATGAAGAAAATGTATCAAGCAATTTCTTCATTTTCCACAATGTTTTCTATCCAAAAAGACAAAAAAAAAAATCAAAATTCCATCAACTTGAAATTGTCGTCTGCAGCTTCTTTCAATTTGGACCAGTCTAAAATTTTGCTGTGTTGGTATGGGATTATATACAGCCGCGATTGATCAATTCAAGACCTATGGTGACTATACGTACACTAGACAACGCGTTACGAGCCTATTAATCACAAGTTAAGCATGGCAATATTCAAGACATGTCAAATAAAACTCTAGCCTATACCATACGTCTAGTTTTTTTTCGGAGGTTATCTGTCGTGAGTCTGTATGACGATTTGATATAGAGACATTAACATTAATGGTTACACAAGAAACAATTTCCGCAAGTTACGCGTATATGTAGTCTGACTACCAGACTCTTCTAAAAGGGAATTAAACCTTTGCATGGTTTGTCAGGGATGTTAATTAAGTCCCCTGAAGAAGAAGAAGAAGAAGAAGAAGAAGAAGAAGAAGAAGAAGAAGAAGAAGAAGAAGAAGAAGAAGAAGAAGAAGAAGAAGAAGAAGAAGAAATAAAAAAAAAATGTTCAGCACTAGCCACAAACATAAACTTTGATTAAAGAGGCATACTTGAGGAAAATATTTTAGTACATTAAAGGTCCCAACAAAAACGACTGCAGCCAGTCATGTTAAAATGTCAAATGAATAAATAGATAAATAGAATGACGAAATACGATCGGGCTTTTAAAATAAGGAAAACTTACTACAACATGGGGAACTGGTGATATTAAATGATTTAATGTAACTTTCAAAAGTTTTTTACGGATTTAAACCATTCTTATGCAAGAGTTGAATTGATTTCAATATTTTTATATTTCGTCGTTGAGCGAGGAAAATGTCGTAACTGAAGCTTTATTAAAGCTGTAGCTACCACATTTTGATTGCGGACCGACGATGTACTGTCTAATGTAGTGTCATCAGAATTTTAGACTATCTCAATTTTATGATCCGCGGTCAAATCAGTTATCATGTAGAGCACAGAAACGGTTTTCAATCAAATTGTGACCTTGGCCTTTGACTTACATGAGCCCGAAACGACAGGGCACCTCCTTGGATCATATAGTGTCCTAGGGCACATGCTTTATAAACCCGGAAATGGTTTTGAATCAAAGTTCATTTATTTCTTAGCCTTGACCTGCGTGACTCAATACTATAGGGTTCTTCATTGGGTCATTAGCAACAATTACTTGAAGTTTGAAGTTTGTAGGGCTATTGGTTCTTGAGTTAGAGCCCGAAAGCGATCTTTAATCAAAGGTAAATTTTGACCTTTACCTTTGATTTACGTGACCCAATGGATACTTCCTTGGGTCATTAGCAACAACTGTATGAAGTTTTAGGTCTATTGGTTCTTGATTCAAAGACCGGAAAAGGTTTTCATTCAAATGTCAAGGTCATGATAAAAAACAATAGGGCACTTCTTTGGGTTATTAGCAACAATAGTATGAAGTTTCAAGTTTGAGGTCTATTGATTCTTTGGTTAGAGCCCTGGAACAATTTCAGTCAAACGTCAATTATCATTTTGACCGTTAACCTCCGTGACCCCATTAGCAACAATTACATAAAGTTTCGAGGTTTTGGGCCTATTGGTTCATGTTTTGAGCACGGCAACGGAAAGGTCTACTGACGGACACATGAACGGCTGGACGGACGGACAGAGAAACCAATGTACATCCTACTACTTCGTAGGTGGGGGTATAATCATTAGAATTACAGGGATTTTCTTGTAACGTAACTAAATAAAATAAAATGAATATTTTTACATAAAACTAACAAACCTTGACTCTTGACAAAGATCCTATCCGAAATGAAATCCCTAATACGACATAATAAAAACATACCCTTCACCCATCCATCATTAAAAATATTTTGGTATAACTCGTCGTGCATGGTCAAATTTAGTGACTGATCAAGGGTCAAGTTTATATATTTTAGTATAGACAGATTTTACCTTTGATTACTCGCTATAACTTTCACATCTTTAGTATAATTTCATTCTTTATTAAAAAAGAAGGGCCTACAACTTCGCAAATAAGCAATATTTCGTTTAGATTTTCAAACGGCATGGTGTACCTTTCAGAACTAAAACCAAAATTGTTATGTAATTGATATCTTTAAACCATTACCATAAGACATAAAAATAATTTCGTCTAAATTGAAAGTTGTTGCAGACGACAATTTTTAGTTTTTACTTTTATTTCTCTATTATCATTTTTATTTATTCATTATAATCTTCTGGGATAGAAAACACACAGGATAATGAAGAGATTGGTTATCGTGGGCAATTTCTTCATTTTCCACAATCTTTTCCAAATCTTCTTTTTTCTTGTGGACTGTTAAAAAGTATCTTACATTGGAAGAGTTTTTAAAAAGAATGAGGCCAGGACTAGACTCGGGACTTAAGTCAATTTGAAAAAAACTGTGAGAGTTTTTGTAAATTTAAGCGGCTCTTTAACCCTTTCCCGTTCAATCCCTGGTTTACGTTCCCGTGATTTTATAATTGAGAAAACATTGTAGAAAAAGAAGAAATTGGTTGTAACAAGCAAATTCTTCTTTTTCAACAATATTTTCTACCCTACCGAATGGTTATTTTTCAAATTAAATCCACTTTAAATCTTTGTCTGCAAAACCTTTGAATTTGGACAGGTCTTAAACCTTGCAAAACAGGAAAGGGTTAACTGATACTTTTAGCTCTCATTTTCCAAACTAAATTCCAACATTTGGACGAAGGGGGGGGGAAGCTGATTTTTTTTAATCAAGATGACAGTTCATACTTAAACAATTTCCCGTCCAATCCGTGCTTTTTACGACCCTGTGATTTTATAATAGAGAAATCATTGTAGAAAAAGAAGAAACTTCTTGTCACAAGCGATTTCTTCTTTTTCAACATTGTTTTCTACCCTACTGAATTGTTATTTTTCAAAATAAATCCAATTTGAATTTTTGTCTGCAAAACGTTTAAATTTGACAGAAAAGGGTTTAAAAAAGGTGAAAAAAAATGAAGCAAAAATATTTCGCGTCACGTAACGCCAAATAAGTGAACGAAGCAGAACCTGAATGTATCCATAATTCATCGGGTAAATACGTTAAATTACAATTTCATCGAAAATCGCCTTGATGGTGGTTCCCCTATTGTATCAGTTACGTCATTGGCTTCCGCTAACAATTTAGTCCTTATCGACTTCATCTGAAGACTAATGAAACCCCCCCCCCCGATGAATTCCTTTGTTTCAAAGTCGGCACTGATACTTCAATACATTAAAGTGCAATTTACAGAGAATTTAGTAGTTTTATAACGAAGAAATAACATTTGTCATGAAAATGACATTTAACTGTGCATAAAAAGCAAATACATTTTCGCCGCCGTCATATCGCAGTCGCTAGCGCGTCAGACTCCCAATCTTCAGTCTTGGGGTGTAATGGGTTCGATCCCCGGCGGCGGCACATAACCTTTCCGACATTTGTCTCTCGCCCATGGGTAGATAATCGTAAACCTAAGTGGGATAACAGCTGGAGGCTGGGTAAGGATGTAATGTAGTTAATAGGTGCTCAAGCAGCCGTGATATGACTGAAATACTGTTAAAAGTGACGTTAAACCCTATTCAATTAATCAATTATCAAATATTAATAAAAATCTGTTACCTGTGCCTAAATGCTTTTTGTCCCCTTTTTAGACATTGACGTGTGACAAGATTCACAGAAGGATTTTATTTCGATTGACTGCATTATTTATGCGTGACTTACCTATTCGGGTAATGGCGAAACAAATTTTGGTTGAAAAATAATGCGTTTATATACATGTAGTTTGTCAATCTCCAAGCAGAGCTGTCGTTCGTTTTTCCCACTTAACACTTCTGCAATGGGCTAAATGACAAGATTCTTGTCAAACCAAGTATTGGAAGAAATGTCATTTTTCTTTTGATCCGCGAGAAATAAAACGATTTGGATATTAAATATGATTCAAGATACATTATGAATTAAAACTTGATAATTTACCTGTAAACCAACGAACCACTTTTGTTTTAAAATCGTTTGAATAGCTAACTAAAAGTGAAAGTACTGTTTGGGAACACATTTGATCGTTATGCTTTGAAGTTGATTACTTTGATTATATACAGCGCTGTCAAAGAAATTCGCATTTTTTTACCCAGAAAAAAAGGTTTTAAAATTTCATGAACCTACTGTTAGCATTTGCACTGAAACTATTCCTATAATCTAACTCTGTGTTAAAGTTTCAATAGTATTTCAGAGATTATACTGCTAAACCCTTTTCCCACACCATCCTCCTGAAAAAAAAGCTCTGGAAAAAAATGTGGAAAATGTGGAAATTAAAAAACAACAACAACAATAAACAAACAAAAAAAAGTTCATTCCTTACCCAAGTAAGTGAAAGATTCTAAAGTCATATGAACTTCAAAAAATTGACTTTAATTGGAATCAACTGAAACTTTTATCAAGGTAATTGGTTCTTAAAAAAGTTTCACTTTATTACCTTATTTCGCCTGTAAAGGAATTAACTGTATAAAATTCCTAGCAGACTACATATATAATGTACAAAACTATCTTTAGAATAACAGCAGTAAAATGCACAGGAAAGTGAACTCGGTCGTATGACCCAGTTTTCAATGAAATTCATTGAACCATAGTCAAGGCAAATTGCTACATAGTTTTCTTTTTTGTTTTCAGACTTGTTTTAAAAAAGATCGGACGAACTAGGACATGCATTCCGTATAACGACATAAATTAATCAAATGAATATTGCTTTCCTGACTCCCTATTTTCCTCTATTTTCTGAGATTAGTTGTCAAGAGTCGCATACGGTTACACTCCGGTCCGATTTTAACTAATTAAAAACTGAGAAAAAAAGGTCTGTTTTTGGCAACGTATAGCTCTTTTCACAAATTTTGTTGGGATTCAAACCTGAGTTCATATTACAGAGCGTTCATTTTCCTTAAAATTCATGCTAGCACAATTTTACCATTAAGGATAATCCATTAGCACACATGCATACAGTGTAGCAGTGGTCTGCCATTGCACACATCAGGAGTTTAGACCTCTAGCTAGGCCGCCGTCATAGCGCAGTTGGTAGCGCGTCGGACTGTCAATCTAGAGGTCCCGGGTTCGATCCCCGACAGCGGCACTCATCCTTTCCGACTATTCTCACCAATGGGTCAATAATCGTAGACCTATGTGGGATAGCAGCTGGAGGCTAGGAAAGGATGTAATGGTAGTACTGGTGTGAGAAATACCAGGATTCCATTGTTAGGTGCTCCAGCCGCCTCGATATAACTGAAAGAATGTTGAAAGCGGCGTAAAACCTCATTCAAACAATAGACCTCTAGCTATCAGCGAGACTCGAAAACACCATGCCAAAGGGAGAAACTTTAACGGAACTACTTTAGGGTACGGTGGGTCTTTGCTAAAATGCGGGGTGGAGTTTGACCATTCGCGTGATGCCATAGGAGAGCTATTTGCTCTCTGAAAACCTGTCATATTCATTCGACAGTTTTTAAATGGAAATCAGCTGAGTTACATGCAATCACGTGATGAAATGATGACGTATTGTTGGATAATGTCTGAGCCTATTACAGAGGTGAATGGGAATGAACCGAGAGCGAGCGAGAGAGTGGAAGTTTTTCATATTCAATTGCCGTCACACCTTTACCCCTTATCACTATATAGCCGAATCACGGCTGCCCATGAATGAACCAATCTACGAATCAAATCATACATTTAGACTGTAAACGAACTTTGACCTCAGATAATTATCGTTTTTGATAGTTTGCCGACTTAAACGCAGTAATCTCTCATTCAAGTTGTAGTTACAACATTTAGGTCGCAGAACAACTTTTTTGTTAAATGTTACTAGCCATAAACTTTGCAAATTATAATAATACTACTACTGTAGTTTAATATCGAAGTTGAAATTACTGTTGGGGCTAGATAGGCGGAGTAGCGATCAGTCAATTAACCAATCGCGGCTGTCAATTAAAATCAGTCGACCAATGAAATAATTCAATGAGACCAGGCACGAGTTTTGATCTCCAATAATGGCCGCAATTTTTGTTAACCATTTTTGTTGGTTTGACGACTTAAACGTCGTATCTACAGCTTATTCAAGCTGTAGTTACAACTTTTAGGTGGCGAACCAAATATTATACTTTTTTGTTACATGCTACTGGTCATACTATTTTTCAAAATAATGCCGTGTAAAATCGAAGCGGGACTTCCTGTCGGATTAAATGGGCGTGGCTAACGAAGTAAGTGCACGGGTCCAGCGTTTGGTCATTTTCTAGATAGCGGTCAACATACTTTTTTCCTGGCAGCGACATTATATTCCTTTACAACCCTCACAGGTAACCATTTATACACCGGGTAAGAGAAGCAACGCAGAGCTATTTGGTCAGAAAAAACCCTCAGGTCCGTGCGGGACACGAACCCGGGACCTCCAACCAAGATGCTCTCGTTTACCCATTAGGTCACGGACTCCATTTATATTCTATTTGACGCAAGAAATCATTGGAAGTCTGATAGTATCAGGTCAGGTTTTGGCTGGATTCGGTTTTAGAACTTATCAGAGCATAAAATAATTAAGAGACGAAGAGAATATATTTTGTTTTCATGGAGGTATGAACCGAAAAAACTAATCACACTGTATGAATACGCGAAATATTCTCTTCGTTTCTTATAATTTAATAGCATCGAGCGAAAAAACAAAAGCTTTACAAATTATGATACCTTTTTGTATGGGACTATTTTGTGCGGAAGCATACAAAATCGCTGCGTGCTCAAAATTTTGTTCATGGAGTTATGAATATTTTTTTCGACCAATCAGAACGCTCGTTTTTGATAGACGAAACTAGAAATTAAATTATATAATGAACTATAAGATAGTTGAACAATTGGGAGATCGCTGGCCCGCTGTCTCCGCTGACCACACTCGCTGACTCCGATAGGAAGTTCTACTTCGATTACAATCGACGTGATTTTTTTTAAATTTATAGTCAAGGTCGTAACTACAGCTTATTCAAGCTATGGTTACGACGTTTAAGTCGCAAAAAATACTAAAATGTTTCACAAAAATCAGCCATTGTTGGAGTTCATGGCTCACGTCTAAATTAATGATTTGATTAGTCGATTGATTCTTTGATTGACATTGCGATCGGTCCATTTGAGAAGAAGACTCAATAATGAAACAAATACCTTAGTAAGATAAACGAACCACGGATAGTAATGTCTGTATAATTATATTTAAACGGTTTGTATTAAGAGGACGTGCACGTGAAGGAAGGAACGCTCTAATCATCCTTTCCATAAGTCACAAAAATAGCAACGTATTTTTCAAATGTTCAGCACCATTAAAACAAACGTAATGTTATGTTCTTAACACTTGCATTTTGAAAATTAATTAAAGGCTAGAGCCAACATACATGTTATCTTGGATGATATTATTCAGCATGATATAGATGGGGTCAAACCCCTTTAGACATCGACATTAATGCAATTGTTAATCTTTATTACAATTAATATTCATATAATTCACTTTTTAGTTTCGTCTTACAAAACGGGGTTTTGATTGGTAAAAAAAATATTCTTACCCCATGAACAAATTTTTGAACAAGCAGCTATGTTTTATGCTTCCGCACAAAATATTTCCATACAAAAAAAGTTTTTCCTTTTGCGCGCGATGCCAATAACCCTTGTCATGCTGTATAAAGTGCTTTACTGAATTGCGAAAAATCAAAGGGCTGAAAGCACTGATATAATTTGTTGTTCAAAAATCAATATTTCTTTTAAAAATCATAAACAACTCTTGCAGGAAAAGTACAAACAGGGGGTGTAGACTAAGATCAGACTGCACTTATATGCAGGCTGATCTTGGTATACACCTCCTGCCACAATCGGAATATTCCGGGTTCAGTATGACAAGGGTTAAGTTATAAGAAATGAAGAGAACATTTTTGATTTCATGGAGGTAGGTACCGAAATACCGATTCATACAGTTTGATTAGGTTTTTCGGTTCATACCTCGATGAAATAGAATATTATCTTCATCTCTTAGACGTACGCCGAGGTTGCCTACGGACAAAAAAACAAACAAACAATCAAAACAAACAAACAAAAAAAACCAAAACAATTCATAGGTTAAGAAGCTGCCATTTTCAGATGTAAACATCATATCTATGAGTATATGTGTGAATTATATTTAATACAATATATGACAAACTGAGTCATTAGAATCGTAAAGATATGTGATTTCTATTAGCAACACTATATATTGTCATTTATGATGATCGGAACTGATAGACATCAGTTTGGTTCCACATCGGAACAGCTTGGCTGGACTTGTTTTGGTATTCTACAATAATATCACAATTAAAACCAATCAAAAGTAGGAAAGAGGAACTAGAAGTAATGGCAGTAAACAGACTAAAATGTGGATTTTGAAGGTCATTGCCGAACTAGTTTTACAGACTTCACATGTTGTGTTCTCACACTGTGCAGTATTCAGGCTAGGTACCACGTTTGTCCAGAAGTTGACCCTGGATGCTGCAGGGTGACGCTGTATAGAGGACACAGTCAGATTGACTGTGAGGTCTATGTAAGACTCCATCTCAACATCGTATGGCGGCCATGTTGGATATTCCGTATTTCCAACGTCAATACCATTTGGATTTCTGAAGTTATAAATATATATATATATACATAAAACTTTTGAAAATCTAATTAACCCTTGTCATGCTGTATAAATTACCTTACTGAATTGCTGTCAAATCAAAGGGCTGAAAGCACTGATAGAACTTGTTGTTCAAAAAATCAAGATTTCGTTTAGAAATCAATTTCATAAACAACTCTGACAGGAAAAGTACAAGCAGGGGGTGTAGACCAAGATCAGACTGCACATAAGTGCAGGCTGATCTTGGTCTACATCTCCTGCAAAAACCGGAATATTTCGGGTTCAGCATGACAAGGGTTAAGATTCGAAAAACTTCCCTAATACTATGCTCCTTGATATATATATGTCGTGCCCATTCTTGAGAATGTCCATTCTTAAGAATGGGCAGATGGTAAAATCAAGGCTTTGCCCACTCTTAAGAAAGGGCAAAACGTCGATTTCAATACGAAAACAGGCCTATTCGTTGGTAATACTGTAAGAAATATTAATTTTAAAACATTTAATTTGTATGTGAACCGTAATATACCATAATAAAACATTATTATAGAAAAACCCACTCCGATACGGCTTCACTACAGTCGTTCGATTTAACTTCCGGTGAACCAATAATCTTTTTTAAAAGGTCGTCCCATGGCAAAATAAAATATCATGGTCATATTGTTTTTGTAAGATCAATAACATCTAATATTTCGTAATCTTATTCTGTTATCAATCTTCCATCTTAGAAAACACGAAGACGGAACGCAGTCAATCCTTAAGAAATGACGATGTCACTATGACTGTTTTTACCGTATTCTGTCAGCGTGTAAACCCGTCTTTTGATTAAAAATAAGGCATATGTGACATTATTAAGTGTGCGAAGTTATTCAACGAATTTTAACCGTGACAATTAGAGGTTTTACGCCTCTCAAAAAACGGTAGCACATTGATACATTCGTGTCCGGTGATCTTGCGTGCCCGGTGATCTTGTGCGTCCGGTGATCTTTCGCATTATGGAAGTTATCTTAGATGCGCAAGATCACCGGACAGCATCGTAAAGGAAAAAAAAAAATTTGACCCAATCCCACACAATGGCGCTTTTTGACAACACTTAAAAAACAATTGGTAAACATTGTGTAAAATAAAGAAATTGCTTGTAACAAGCAATTTCTTCATTTTCCACAATGTTTTATAACCATGAGTATGAAATATCTAAAGTTTCATTGAGTTTAAATTATCATATGCAACTTCTTTCAATTATTGGAGCATTGTCAAATTTTCTTGTGTAGGAATGGATTAACCAATTACCAGACAAATGTTAGATAATGTAAAAACTGATAGAATTTTAAAGCTGCAGGAAATTTTTCAAAGTCTACCCAAATTGGAAATAAGCACAAAATAAGGTAGAAAATATTTGGTTAAAAGGCAATATTGCTTGTTACAAGCCATTTGCTCCTCTTGCTTCAAATTTTCCTTAATCATATTTCTTCAGGGCGGTACGTGAAATTATTAGGTAATCGGTTACAAACAAGAGTAACAATGTGATGCTAAATCACTTACAATCTTGTGTCATCTATTCTACTAAAGTAACCATCCTTTATAAAGGTGTCATTTTGGTGACTACACAAACATTTAGGCATGTCTCATAAGTATAATGGACAAAAAAGGGTGATTAGATGAGTAATTACAATAACATTGCCTCTAAGACAGCACAATACTTCATATATATCTAACCATGGATTCCTAGTATTTCTCACAAGTACACAATAACTACATCCTTTCCGAGCCTCCACAAATGTCGGAAAGCACATTTGCTGCAAACCCAGGACCAAACCTGGAACACCCTAGCTGATTATAATTCTGACATGCTACCGAAAGCATTATAGCCGCGGCCACAGAATTCAATATAAACTGAATTATCTTTGCCATATCTGGCAAATAAATCTGGGCAATGAAGTCTTTGAAATATTTCTACAGAAGCACTTAAAATTTTTCACTTTTTTACAATAGTCAAGTTAAGGTATGTACAATTCATTCAAATAAATAGGTATTTACAAAATTCTTAAAATATACATTCTATGCCATGACATAAAAGCCATGTTTTTCAACTGACCAAGGTTATATGAAGGCATCTGACAAAGAGTCATTCTGAGGGTCATTCCTGTGAAATTTGGTTAAAAATCCCCATCCACAGGATTCCGTGAAGATTTTAAAGTTTTCTGAATATATTTCATATTTGGAAATAAGCCCCCACCGGGAAAAAGCCATGCTTTTAATATAATCAAATTCATTGAGGAAATCTGTTAAAGGGTCTCTAAAGGATAATTTTGTTGAAATAAGTCAACTTGTATCTGAGAAATAAAAGTTTTCACTGTCTACCATATATGGCAATAAGAAAGTCAACAAAGGCTCATCCCTGTGAAATAAGAATTAAATCAATCAACTGGTTTCTGAGAAAAAGTTTCTTCAAAGTTTTCATAATATTTGGAAATTAGCCCTGCCCATTAACCCTTAACCATATGGCAAAGCTTTATACCAGTGCAAATTGAAAAGAGTTGCAGACAAAAAATTGAATCCTGTGAATTTTCTAATTTTTCAATTTTTTTTAAAACATTATGGAAAATGAAGAAATAGCTTGGTTCAAGCAAATTGCTTCATTTAACACAATGATTTCTCAATTGGTTTCTTGAGGGGTGACAGAGAGTGTCAATATGTGGGAATGGGTTAAAGACACGATTTTCATCTGATCAAATTTGTTTGAAGGAATCTGATTCAGGGTCATACAAGGAACCCTCCTGCAAAATTTGGTTGAAATCTATCCACTGGTTCTGAGTGGCTTTTTAAAACTTTCAACATACAATGTTTCCACCCATTTAAGCCATTTTCTCAAACTGATCAAAATTCTTTGAAGGAATCTGATGAAATGTCACCCAAGGATCATTTCTGTGAATTCTGGTGAGAGGATTTTTACAGTAAAACTTAGCGACAGAGAGACTACTGGACGCAAAACAGACACCAAGCCATGTCAATAATCCTATGGCTTTTAGCCAGTTGAGCTGAAAATTATGATCTATAGTGCAGCATCAATGAATTAGTCACTAAAGCCCCTTTTCCAGTGACAATGGATGAAATGCTACCATGTTCCATAGGCATCAATCATACATTTTCAGCAGGCTTGAGCCATAAGAGTGATATGTTGAGTGGAACAAGGAAGTTGGCTTTTTACCTGGTATAGACAGAATTGGAACCACCATTATTTAACCCATTACCACACAATGACACTTTTGGATGTAAAATGAAGAAATGGCTTGTTACAAGCAATTTCTTCATTTTTCACAATGTTTTCTGCCTAGAAAGTTAAAAAATCTAAAATTTCATAAACTTCAAATTGTCGTCTGCAACTCCTTTCAATTTTGACCAGTCTTAAGTTTTGTCATCTGCAAATGGGTGAATGGAGATCATCCCTATGACCATACAAACATTTTCAGCATGTTATAGAAAGATTTATCCCAAACTACAAGGTTAGAGCGGTACCCTTGACATGGTCATTATTACAATCCCCCCCCCCCCTTTGATATTGGGTGGAATGTCAACATAAAAAATTGAAATCATCAACAGTACAATAAAGACAAGATGTGTTTGTGAAACACTATGCCCCCTAAACAAGAATTCTTTAGAAACGGGCAAAGGGTTAAAATTTTGACCTTGACCTTGATGAAATGACCTTCCCCAGTTGCACCTTGTTGAGACATATCTACATGCCAAGTATTAGCATTGCAACTTAATCAGGGTTGAAGTTATAGGAAAATGTTAAGTAGGCAGTTTAAGTTTTACAGACAGATGGACAGACAGACAGACAGACAGACGGACACTTATCGATGCGAGGGCATAAAAATCCAGCATATATGAGTAGGGTTGCACCAAAATTGTGACCCGTAGAGCGGTAACACTCAATTGACAATGGATGACAAACAACACACAACCAGAGGACAATCTGGACATTCAACAATAAAAAAGTCCACCATGAGCACCTTGTTGTACGGTGAGTTAAAAAAAGCTGAACTCAGTTCAGTTAACTTAGTCAGTAACACACTTTGATCCTGAATCAAAAGGTCATGAGTTTGAACCACAGATCAGCTATTCATTTTCAACATGTGTCATTGCATGTGTGATTAATTTGTCTCTCACCAATGGCCAAATGAAAGTGCTTTTCATTGACATTATATGGTAGCTCCTTGAATGTTCAAGTTCTGGTATGGAAAACAACAGGAAGCCATGGTTAGGTGCATCAGTTGCCCTGATATAACTGAGTTACAGTTGAAAATAGCATTGAACTACAAACAAATAAAAAAGAAAGGTAGTAATTAAATATTTGGCAAGTGAATATGAAATAAGCTATTTTTACAGGCCAAATGCAAATGTATCAAATCAATGAGGAATAAAAATGCATATTTAACCCATTACCAGATGCCAAGATTTAAGACTGGTCCAAATTAAAATTAGTTGCAGACAAAAATTTAAAATCTGAGAAAATTTAAATTTCTTTTAAAATTTTTGGGTAGAAAACATAATGTAAAATGAAGAAATTGCTTGCAACAAGCAAGTTCTTCATTTTTCACAATGTTTTCCCAATTGTTTTTCTTGAGGGGCATCCAAGAGTGTTATTGTGTAGGAATAGGTTAAATGAAAAAAAAAACAGAAATAAACCAAGAAGTTTCCCTCATAGCTAGCCTGTTTAGTTGGACAATCAACCAAGGGTTTTGCATGTCTCATTAGTGGCAGGCTATAAATCTGAGAGAAATTGAGGGTTGCAGGTTCGAATCTCTATGACTGCACTGCTTGTCACATAGGTATCTATGTTTTTGATATTCAAAGCCCAGGCTTACATTTACTGATACGGAGGAAGCTCGTGAATACTCTTATAATTCTTTCCTGTTTTCCTGTTTTTTTCAAAAGTTAAGGCTTGTCAAAATTCAAAGAAGTTGGAGAAGACAATAAAAAAAGGGTGCAATTTTAATGTAACACATCTTCTTAGTAGAAAATATTGCGGGAAAAGAGGAAATTGCTTGTAACAAAGAATTTATTCTTTTCCCACAATGTTCTCTAAGTTTTAGATTATAATGCCTTAAAACCAGAATTTGTTCAGGAAAGGGATAGGTGGACTAAGTGATAATATAACTGGAGATCTTTAAAGTGTGGCATTAATTACCATACAAACAAACAAACAACTGACTTCAATAGAGCTGTTCTCTTCAAAGTAGGTAAATGAGTTAACTTCTAATTTGACATACAAGCGAAAATAAAGGTACATGTAATCTTAACATTGAAATGGCAAAAATCATTATTACAACAAGATGCTTTCAATGATATACTAAATCAATTGGTATGTTGTTGCTATCTCACCCCTTCCTGTTCCAACTCGGGATTTTACCTTGCTGTGATTTTATACTTGAGGAGAGATTGTGGAAAGAGAAGAAATTGATTGTAACAAGCAATTTCTTCTTTTTCCACAATATTTTCTACTACATACATTGACTTCATTTCAAACTGCATCCAACCACGTTGTTGTCTGCATTATGTAGATGCATAATAAATGGTTAACCGATTATAAGATGACAAAATTTTAAACTGGCCCAAGGTGAAAGGGGTTGCAGACAACATTTTAAAGTTCACAAAATTTTAGATTTTTTCAACTAACTGGGTAGAAAACATGGTGCAACATAAGAAATTTTCATTTCATACCATGTTTTCCCAACTGCCTCTCTTGGGCGTTAGAAGGCGTCATTGTGTGGTAATGGGTTAAGCCCATTGAATGTTACTGATATACTGTTCTAACAAGCATATATCCCAATACAACTCATAGGCAAAGTTTCTGATAATAAAAGTCTTTCCACTAATGTTTCTATAGTTATTCAAGTAAAAAAAATGCTAGTCCACATATCTAGGCCAACTTCAACAGGTTTCAGATCTTCTTTTAGCTAAATGCAGAGGCATTAAAAATGCCTGTATGTGTTTACTACCATTGCTTAAATAGACAAATAGACTCTAGCAGAACACTTGCTTTAGTATAATATATTAACTGATGGATAAGAAAAACACATGTATTCATATTTCAAGAAAAGTCCAAATATGTGTTTGGCTTGTAAAAATAGGGATCAAAAGGTTATTATTTCAGATATTTTCATCACATTTATCAAAAACAGCTTCAAAGAAGACTTTTTAGTATCAAATTTCAAAGTCTTTTCTTTTATGGGTCAAGAGAAGATTCCTAATTATACTTTTGCTTACGAAGCCCAGATTTTAAACCAGTCATTTCTTTGCAGATGATTTATGGAGATGTACAACCTACATAATACAGCTACTAAATTAGTTTAAAATAAACTATAGATGTACATGTTCAAGTGAGTGATCAAAGGTCAATTTTGTCTATAACCTGTAAAGACAAAATTGACCTTGATTGTTCACTATAACTTGTACATCTATAAAATGTATTGGTGAGTGCTCAGTAAAATAAAACAATCTTAATTTCTTCATTCTTAATTGCCCAAAGGAGATCCTGGGAACTTTGGAGAACCATGTGACAAATATTGATATCAAGTTCATTGATAAACTGTTTAGAAAATTTTTTGAGTAATATTGTTGTTTAAGAAAATATTCTCTGTATCTCTAAAGGCCTATTGTTTCTCTTCTCTTTTGCTAAGCCATCTCACAATCCATAAAAGTAATGTTCATAGCAGTTCTCATAGAGGACCACGATCTTATGCATAATGCCAAATAACAGAGCTATAAGCTATCCTAGTCATGGGGAGAGCATTTCCAATCTTACCTGTCTTAATTTCCATTTGTCAGTCGCCAAAGAAACTAGTTTGTAAGAATGTAAAAGAAAATCCGGTGATAATTCCTACAGCATTAGGGGTTTGTGAAATGCTTTTTTTAATCCCACCCCACCCCAAATCCACTAATTCTATATAGGGTAACCCTTTGAGACTCTGCCACTTCATACATGGTAGGAAACTTTTTTATTCCAGGAAATAGAATTATTTCCATGGGTCTCTGCAGCTTGAGACATGACTCTCTATGGTCATAATTGGTATCAGAATCATAGAATTAAGCCTGGCCTATAAAAGCCCCCGTTGTTTTTTATTGGTTATAATAAGGGATCTGCATTATAAGGGATCACCCAAGAATCTTTCTTGTATATAAAAGCCATGTTTTCAGAAATATGAGAAAGCTTTTCCAAGACCTATTGATATGGAATTTGGTTGAAACCTGACTAAAGGTTCTGATATAAGGATTTTTCACTATACATAATTATTTCATGCCAATAAAACAGGTTCTGATATAAGGATTTTTCACTATACATAATTATTTTATGCCAATAAAACAATCATTTCAGATTAACATAAGGAATCAGAAAAAAGGGTAACCCAAGAATAATCCCTGTGAAATTTGTTTTAAATCCATCTAATATTTTCTGTGGAAAATTTATAAGAAACTATTTAATTGGGTCATGACAGAGTTAACGCAATGACAAATCCCCTTTAGCCAGAGTTAGAATTGGCCCAAAAGCAAACTAATAAAATAATTTTTTTTGTATTGAAATACTTATTTTGGATTTTGTTATTGCAAGAATTAGTAGGCAAGGTTGATGTTAGGCTAATATAAGTTAGATTATATATTGCCTGAGGGATATTAAAACTATGTAACTACAGCAGGATATCCAAGCTGCAATAACAATCTTCAAGTAACCTATCAACAATGCATATAATTTTGATCCAGGCATCTCAATTCAAAAAGCTTTATTAATCTTTTACTTCTTTATTGAACAGATTTTTTTTTTCATAAAATTTATCAGAATTAGTATGCAATACAGAAGTACCTGTAGTTACTACAGTAATGCAATGAATCTTTTAGAGCTGTTTCAGTGCAATACTGTAGTAACTCACACATATACATATAACTCATTATATACAACTTTTTTTCCAATTTCTTTTCTTTATTATTTTCTTTTAATGAAAAAAGGAAAATATATTCAGAATTTTTCCTTTAGTAAATTAGAAATGAAAAAATGAGAATGTTTTTTCCTCTCTCCTGTAAAATTTGCCAAAAACAGAGTTACTACAGTTTTGCGATGAACCCTTGATATTCAATTACAATATTAAGAGTAAAGGGTCATTAAGATGAAGGTGGAAAAATGTACAGGCAAACAAGATGTGAAACACAATCCCCCCGCCATACATGAGTGTTTTGTGTGTTTGATCTTGGTGTGTGACCTTGACCTTATCACATGACCTTGACTTTGAAATGAGGAGATGAGTATTATGGAGATGTATTTTGAATATGCTGGTAGTAATTGGCAATGTTAAGTTTTTTGGTTAAGTTTTGCAGACAGACAGACTCAATTACAGACAGACGGACAACGGTAAAACAATATGCCCCCTATCTTTTGATGCAGGGGCATAAAAGTATAAAATGAGCTTCAAAGCTGTTATAGAAACTAAGTCCCCTTTTTACTTGATATTTGATGGAAAAAAACTATTTTTTTAGCATTATGTTTCTTTCTACAAATTTGACTACTTAACCCATGACCAGACAATTTAGCTTTTTGGCAACCTGAGGAAATATGATCACAGAAAATTTTTAGGGAAAAGGAGACATTGCTTGTAACATGTAATGTCTCCTTTTCCCCAGATGTTTACTACTTTATTTGGTAGTTACTTTCCAATCTTAGTCCGATTTGAAATGTCAACTGTAAGTTTTTTCATTTAGAACCAGTCTAAAATTTGTTGTGTGATAATGGGTTTGAGTTGCTAGGATATTTTCACCTAGCCCATTCCCACACCATTCCACTTTTTGATGCCTGTCATTTAAAAAGCTTTGATAAACATTGTGGACAACAAAGAAATTGCTTGTTATAAGCCATTTTCTTCATTATCTACAAAGTTTTTACCCAAAAGACAAAGATTATCATAATGTAAGTCTTGATGAAAGTGTTGTCTGTAACTTCTTTTAACTTGGATCAGTCTAACATTTTGTTCACCTGTATGAATGGCAGAGTTTCTCTTGATATTTGGTGAAATATGCTGTTTTATTTGATATTGGGACTTCCACATAGCTTGAAAAAATATTTGGAATTCCCTTGCAGCATAAAACACAGAGACTAAGCCAAGATTTTTTACTTTTAAATTTTGACAAACAGGATAGGGTAAAGGCCCCTTTTTATGATATTCTATACAAGGATCTTCCTTGCATGTAAGGAAATGTGCAAAACTTTTATAGCTGTAATTATAGGAAATTATCATCAAGGTTTATTTGTTGAATGGTGTTTAAGGCCACTTTCAACAGTATTTCTGATACATGGATATCATATGACTGGTGCACCTAACCATGGCTCCTGTCATTTCTCACACAAGTAAAACCACAAGCTACATCTATTACAACGTTCCACTTTTAATACAACATAGGCACATAACAGATCCTATGACCATACGTGAGAGCCATATGATGCATGTTGTGATGAGCTGTCATATTCCTCATTACTATATAACCACTTCCAGCAAGTTTGAGAAAGATCTAGCCAAAATTAAGCACCTGTCGCATTGTAAAGAGGAAACTGGCATTAAGAACACTTTTCCTGTGAAAAAGGATGGAATATCATCAAAGTCCAAAGGGATCTTCCTAATGACCATTCAATAATTTCTGTAAGTTTGGGAAAACCCACCAAAATTGTGAAATCTAAAGTGTTATTGCTGAATTTATGCCCAACATTAAAGGATAACAAAAACCCACCATGAGCATATGGTGACCAGGTGAGCTAAATGACTGATTGCTTTTGATCACCCCTTTAATGGGTACAAGATATTGATTGTTTGCATGAACAGTGATGTCAATGACATTGCATTTCATTGGGTGATATGAACTTGAAATTAAAATCTGAAAAACAATAGACTTTGTGTCGACAACATTGATAAATGAGTGATCAAGTCAACACAGCAGATGTTAGCTTGTAGCAATTAAATCCGTGTGGAGAGCATATTTACTGACCATCTTTGTTGAGTCTGAAGGTATTAATTCTTATTAGACCGCAAAGAATTTGTATGTACTTAATAGGCATATTCTTTTATTTCAGAAATTCCTGTGCAATCCCTGCTTTATAAGTCCTTAAGATTTTATACTTGAGAAAACATTTTGGAAAAAGAAGAAATTGCTTGTAACAAGTGATTTCTTCTTTTCCAACTATAATTTCTATTCTGTGCATTAGTTACTTTTCAAATTGCACTCTAATTTCAATGTTGTCTACAACTTCTTTGAATTTTGACAAAGTGAACTTGTGATTTTAGCAAAAAGTGTGTTACAAACTGAGCTACCTGGATTGTACAATGCATTTCAATGGCATGTGCTCTTGAACCTATTCCCACTCATCTTCACATTTTGATGCGTTAACTAAAGACACATTGCCATGTATATTGCCTATGACAATATAACTTTTAGGTACTGCATCCATAGCACAGTTAGTAACATATGCCATTCCCAGTTGCGAGGTCGCGAATTCAATCCCGGCTGGGACAAAAATCCTTTCAGACATT
Source organism: Fragum fragum (assembly GCA_946902895.1). Classification (NCBI taxonomy): domain Eukaryota; kingdom Metazoa; phylum Mollusca; class Bivalvia; order Cardiida; family Cardiidae; genus Fragum; species Fragum fragum. Next base: position 42,573,451 of record OX336371.1, read on the forward strand.
TGCCTCCCACAATTGGGTAGATAATTGTAAACCTAAGTCTAATGAGCAGCTGGGGGCACAGAAAGGATGTTGTTGTTGCACTATGAGAGAATCTAGGGGTAGGTGCTCAAGCCTTCATGATATGACTGAAGTACTTTTAAAAGTGGCTTAAAATAAAATGCAAGGGAAGTCAGTTCAATAAATATGTGTTCCTATTGTTTATCTTTGGCCAAACTTCAAAATTGGATGTCATGGGTTCGATCCCCGGCGACAGCACATATTCTTTCCGACATTTGTCTCTCACCAATGGGTGGATAATTGTAAACCTAAGTGGAATAGCAGTTGGAGGCCAGGTAAGGATGTAGTGGTAGTACTGGTGTGAGAAATAACAGAAATCTATTGTTAGGTGCTCTGAGCGGCTGTGATATGACTGAAATACTGTTACAAGTGGCGTTAAACCCCATGCAATCAATCAATCAATCAAGACAAAACTTAAGTGACAGTGTGACTTATTGAAATGCAGTTTTAATGGGTCTTTTTTTTCATGTTTTAACATCTGATAGTGGTTTTTTTACATGTGAACCTTTTGGTGGAAGCGATTACCTCAGTCAGGTCCTAAAGGAGGCTGTGATACCTGATATTGAAATAAAACAACTGATTTCAATTGATTTGGTGAATGAAACATGATGTTTTATGGTTTATATCATTTTTTTCAATCATTTATTTTTCAAAGCAATTTGATTAAAACATTAGCTCAAGCATTTTGAATTTAATACAACCTGCTCAAAACTTTCAAAGCACAAAATCAAACCATTTCCGTTCTGATCTATACCATTCAAAAGACTATTCAAATTCATTCATTTTGTCAATATAATAATTTGCCTTAACTGCAAAACCTGGGTCCATAATTTGACTCGGGTGGACCTACACACATATTATACACTACCTCCCAGGCATTAATTGACAATTCCATAATTTCCTTAACTGCAGAACCCGGGTCTTTATTTGGACCAGGGTGGACCCAATTAGACATTATACCCTACCACCCCGGCTATGGCTTAATCAAATGCTATTTCAAATCCCTATATGGTGCAATAGGACAATGTCACTACATTAAAAAGTAAAAGGCAACAGTTCTAGAATTAGGCCTATAACCATTCCTTGCATAAAAGCACTCAACACTTTCCTGTTTTGTGTGTGTGTGTTTTTTTTTTTATATTTTACATTTGTACAAATCCTAAGAAGTTGCAGATGACAATTTTAAGAGAAAGCAATTTAAAAAGCAACTATCCTACAAGGTAAAAATTATTGTAGAAAAAGGAGAAATTGGCTTGGTACAATTTCTTCTTTTCCCCCAATGTTTTATCAGGTATAAAATCGCAGGAACCTTAAAACCTGGGATTGTACACTAAAGGAAAGCGTTAAAGTATAAAACAACGAGTACAAATCTAGCGATAGATACAATACGTCCACCCAACATAAACGGTACGAAATAGTTCAGGTACGACCTGACGGATCATGAGTACATTGCGTTATCTATCACAAGGTGATAAATATTTTACTATTTAAGGTATTTAGAGTCCAGTTAAGAACAGGAACTTGTAAAAGTTAAAAAAAAATAAACCTGTTTATTTATCTCGGGGGTGCGAGCTGCTCCGAATGTGGTAGAGAAGTGCGACAAAATCGTGTTCTGAAGAAGTGAAAGCTCTCCACTTAGTGTTTGTCAACCCGCACGGTTAAATATACCATTTATTTATTGTTTGATTAATCTAGCAATTGATTGACTACTGGTTGGTCGATTCATAATATATTGGTCGATATTGATCGAAAAAACGCGTTCGGTAACAGATACAAACTATATTGACCATTCTTAAGAATGGGCGCCCATTCTTAAGAATGGGCAAAATGTGTCTGCCCGTTCTTAAGAATGGGCATATTCTGAAGATTGGGCACAACAAATATACTATAACCAGTTTCATGAGGATTCAGCCAAAACTAGGACTTCTATATTGTAAACAAATAAATTGTCATTATGGCCCCTTTTCCTGTGTTATTATAAAGAACCTTCCCATAATCTATAAGGTTCATCTTTACGACCTAACGATTATCCTGACCAAGTTTCATGACGATTGAGCCAAGAATATGACCTCTAGAGCGTTAACAAAGAAATCATCATGAAGGCCCCCTTTCCTGTGTTTTCCAAAGAACCTTCCTATAATCAATAGGGTTCATCCTCGTGACCTAACAATTCTTCTGGCCAAATTTCATGAGAATTGAGCCAAAATATTGCCTCTAGAGTGAAAAAAAGAAGTTGTCATTAAGGCCCTATTACTGTGTTTTCCAAAAGAACCTTTCCACAGTCAATAGGGTTCATCCTTATGTCCTAACAATTATTCGGGCAAAGTTTAATGAAGCCGGATTGAGACAAAAATCTGGCCTCTAGAGTGTAAACAAAGAAATTGACATAAATTGTAAGGGTTCATCCTTATGATCAAAGAATTATTCTGACCAATTTTCGTGAAGATTGGGTCAAGACTGTGGCCTCTAGAGTGTAAAAAAAGTTATTGTCATTAAGGCCCCCTTTCCAGTGATTTCCAATAGAATCCCCCCATAATCGTATGGGTTCATCCTCATGACAAAACAATTACTCTGACCATTTTTTAGAAGATTAAGCCAAAATTGTGGCCTCTAGAGTGTAAACAAAGAAATTGTCATTAAGGCCCCTTTTCCTGTGATTTCCAATAGAATCTTCCCATAATCGATAGGGTTCATCCTCATGACCAAACAATTATTCTTAACAAGTTTCAAGAAGATTAAGCCAAATTGTGGCCTCTAGATTATAAACAAAGAAATTGTCATTAAGGGTTCATCTTTATGAGCTTTATTCTAGCAAAGTTTCTTGAAGATTGAGTCATATTTGTGGCCTTTAGAATGTAAACAATAAATTGTCATAAGGGTCCCTTTTCCTGTGTTTTCCAATAGAACCCTTCCATAATCAACAGGGTTCATCCTCATGATCTCACAATTATTCTGACCAAGTTTCACGAAGATTGGGTCAAAACTGTGGTCTCTAGAGTGTAAACACTTCAATTGTTGACGCCGCACGCCTCACGACAGACATTCAACGATCCTAAAAGCTCACCATGAGCACTGTGCTCAGGTGAGCTAAAAAGCAATAAATGAATAAATGAAAATTTGATGGGGGGGTTGTCCATGCGTGGCTCCTATTCTAGGGAGAGCCGATGCACCCTTGTTTTCGCATTTGATAATTTCTTGTTATCATTTTATGTTTGACACAATATTATTTCCATACATATTTTTATCGCTTCGCTTTTGTATAGGCTGGAGTTATATTGTTCGTTTTTAGTGCGCTGAATTAGCGCATCTGTCGATGCGCCTTGTAACTACACTCATTCATTCATTACAAATTTCCCGCCGACAAAGTCTTATAGTGACTTAACACATTACCGAACGGCAAAACTTTACAATGGTCCAAACTGAAAGAAGATGCAGATGAAAAAGATTTTGAAAATTTAGTTTTTAAATTTTCAGGGTAGAAAAAATTGAGTAAAATGAAGAAATTACTTGTAACAAGCAATTTCTTCATTTTACACAATTTTTTCCAAACTTTTTTTCTTGGTGGCGTCCAAAAGCGCCATTGCATGGAAATGAGTTAAAAGACAACTGCTGCGGTTTTAATCATCTTTATCAAAACCAATTTAGAATTATTTTCCACCTATCAAGTGAGTTTCTGGCAGTGCCCATCCTACCCCCAACCCGAAATAAATGATTTCCTGCTCGACCCATACTTACCCCGTTTTTGCGAAATTTGTCCAATAATTCATCATTGACCTAGCGATTGTAATTTCGTTTGAAGGAACAGAAGCGTAGAGCTGTCGTGGTACACCAGCGTTTGCGAATGCGGTTTCAGAAATGCCCAATACATAAGCAACTTCATCGGCATGGTTTGCTCCATTAAGCCATTCGGGATCACTCGAAAGAAACTCCCTTTTATGACTGAACTGATAAACAAAGGTATTGTTTCCGTTGGTGTTTCTAGCGTGAGTTCTAGCAGCCCTTATTGCAGGCAATAGAAAATATAAATCGGTTGAAATATCGATCATGGCATTTCGAACCATTTTACTGTCATTTGGTTCCTCCCAGTCCACATATTCGTGGATCATTGCTGAAGAAACAGAGGGTATTGACGTTTCTCCGGAGATTTGTCGAACGACACTCGGAATGAATATACTGTCAAAGAATACACGAGGAACTCCGTCATCAAGTGAAATTCCAGATTCATTCAAACTTATTGACCAACCGTCTAATATAACGTCTGCTCCATCTTTGCTGTTGAATCCTGTTAAGAAGTCAATATCCGAAAATACCCGTAGTGATTGGGAAGTTTCTCTAGTATAATTTGTAAATAAGAAAAGAGGGTCTGTTGGCAAGAATTGTCGATCAACAGTAGGGCCAAAGTTAATTGTAGAGTCGAGTATACTGATCAGATTATCAACTGATTTTGATCTTAAGCACGCCAAAACATCGCTGGAAGAGCCTCTCGTGCAATTTAACTTTGCAGTATAAATATCATATATTTCACGTGGGTTTGACTGATAAGCCCAGCCAGCCAATACCGAACCGCTTTGTGCAATAACCCTTTGAAATCTGCCTTCATTTTCTGGATTCAATGCTTGGTACATGACACTCGCCCCACCAGCCGACTCGCCTAGTAGTGTCACTTTTGTAGGATCTCCACCAAATGATGCTATATGATTATGAACCCAGTCTATTGCAAGTTTCTGATCATGTAAACCATTGTTGGCAAAGGCACCCGTGCCGTCATCTAGAAATCCAAGCACATTAACCCTGTAATTAAAAGTCACAACAATGACGTCATTAAAGCTACTGAGTACGTCAGCAAAATATATATCTGACAATCCCCACTGGAAACCACCACCGTAAATATATATCATAACGGGATAAGTACTTGCTGCAGATAACGCACTTCCTGGAGCAAATACATTCAAATATAGACAATCTTCGTCCATTCCAGCTGAATTGGAATTAAGCGGCATTACTTTTTGTGGACAGATGTTCCGGGAATATGTGGCATTGTAGGTATTAGGTACAACTGTTTCCGGTTCTGGCTTCTTAAATCTTTTAGATCCGGTGGGTGGTTTTGCAAATGGAATGCCGAGAAATCTCAAACCGGTCCGTAAGTCATTTCCGAACTTTACCTCATCGTCAACAAGTCCCGTCATTCTCCCAAAACTAGTCTTTACTGTTAATTCAGACACAGTACATAGGACCTTTGTCGAACAGCAAAAAAGCATGAATAATGGTATCCACATTTTCATTAAATGGCCAGTTTACCTAAAAATAAAGAAAAATTACAGAAAAAGGTATCAAACAAATCAGTTTAAATTTCTTTGAAAATATTCTACAAAGAGTTTTTGATAAGAATTGCTAAAATTAATTTGATAAATGATTCCTTTTGCGAAAATACTATAAATAGGCACCAATAAACCTTTAAGGGCAAGGCTAAAATATCTTTTCTTTGGGAAGAAAAGGGTCCAACAAGGCCCCACTGAGTTGTTTGGCTCTACTTTACTCAAATGAGAAATAAATGAAACAACAACAATAACAACAACAACAACAACAACAAAAAAAAAAAAAAAATAAAAATAAAAAATAAAAAAATGTCGTCTTTCTTATTTCTTATAAATACCTTTAAATATATAGTCGAATATTTAGATTAGTCTTATATTGTTGGTGAGTGACGTAAACTTCGTAATCGCATTTTGAATATAAGTTGTGGTTACAACTTTTAAGTCACCAAAGACGAAAAAAGTTACATGAATATCAGAGATCACATTGTACTCTCGGTCAAGATAAACAGTTTTGTTGGTCAACCATCTTTCGATTTACAGTTACTATCCGTCAATTTATACATGTAATCCGTCAATTTGGCGGGTTTTTCAAGAATTACGCAATAGGATTAAAATCAAAATTGCCTCGCGATCACATTAACAGTAATTACTAACGTGTTTTATCATGTTTTAGAAAAAGCAGCTTGCATTGTATTTATGTGGTTCGTATAGCTAAAAAACACAATCTGGACCAAACATTTTAAGTAAGGACCGGGTTCAATACAGCGCAGACAAAGCTTGTATTTCGAAAATTCAGAAAGAAGAGAGAGAGAAAAAAGAGAAGTAAGAGCACATATACCGAAAATCTGATTGAAGATATACTAAATATTTAAACCCTGATAAGACTGCAAAGTGTATCGTCGATGTCATTCTAAAACACCATAACTACAGCTTGAATCAAGCTGTAGTTACGATATTTTAGAATGACAACGACGGTATGCAGTCTAATAATGTTCGACTCTTTTCCCACTGTCAAGGTAGTCTATGTCACGAGCCACCATTTGATGCTTCGAATGGGTAAGAAAGGAATTCGATCTCCGATTATGAAAAGCGAACGTGTAAATTTAAAAGGACATTTAGTATTGAACTGCCGCCGTCATAGCGAAGTCGGTAGCGCGTAAGACTCATAATCTTCAATCATGGGGTGTCATTGGTTTGATCCCCGGCGCCGGCACATATTCTTTCCGACATTTGTCTCCACCAATGATAATCGTAAACCTAAGTTGGATAGCAGCTGGAGGCTAGAAAAGGATGTAGTGGTAGTACTGGTGTGAGAAATACCAGGAATCCATTGTTAGGTGTTCCAGCCACCACGATATGACTGAAATACTGTTGAAAGTGACGTTAAACCCCATTCAATCAATCATAGTATTGAACTACCAGCTCCCAAACAAGAACAACAACAGTAAACCGTTCTACAATGATCTCCAATTATATTCCTTTGGGGTTTTCAGGAGTGATGAAATATGTCATTATTTTAGTGAAGTATGATAGTGTTGTGTCATAAGTTGGAGCTGTAGTAATTTTACGGAATATCGTAACGCCATTCGCATTTTTCTATGTAAATTTGAATCACGAGGCTCGAGAGTGCGAAGGTTAGAACACGAGATCGCGAAAACACTAGTGCACGATAACAAGGACAAGAGAATACGAAGGTGAGAGTACGAGATCTAGAGTTCTCGTTGTCGAAGTCATGTTTTCTCATTGTCGTATTTTGTCGCCATCGTGATAGCGTATTCTCAATGTCGTACTTATGGTGTACCCTTTAGGTCAAAAGTCTGCTTTAAGTCGTCCTCGCATAAAGAACGCACGCACACGTAAATGATGCAAGTAAACTCGTTGAATTCAAGCATCTTCACATATATTTTGTAAGTGCATGCGTTACTTAACGCTTGCACTTTCAAAATATGAGCGTGCGTGCGTAAAAAGTGAGAAACTTCATATTGTGTTTGCGCCTGTAATTTTTTTGCGTACGCACACATCTTATACTCTTGAACACTCAGCATTTTAGCACGCGCTCCTAAATATTGTTAGGATACCAGTATTATTTACTTGTAAACGCGTTCATTTTAGCCTGTACTACTGTAAATCGGGTTTTATTAGCGAGGGTTTTATTTCCGCTAATATTCGCGAGTCAACGTCCTCGCGAATTCAAGAATCTCGCTTAAATTGAATCATTTTGTAAAGAAAAATACGGAAATGTCCGAAGTAAGCTGCAGACCGACGAAAATAAAATTATTCACCCATTTCGGCGCCATCCCACTTTATTTCATTCATACGAGGATTATCACCGTCTCGGCGTAAAAATGGAATAGACCTGTTTTGAGAACAGGACGAATCTTTAGCAGGTGTCAACATTTTATAACCTGCCAACTTAGTCCACTTAGTCTATTGAACACGTATACAAACATAACAACGGAAATCAGACGACGTGATAAATTCTAGGCGACGACAATTAGACAGCAAAGAGCTATAAAGTTGTGACTGAGTCATTATTGCATAGACTCTTAGAACTCTTTTAGAAATTTAAAGCAGACGATGCGGAAAATAAACAATTGTACCTGTTTTGCTACGGGATGTAATTATTTAATCTTATGATATTTTGGTAAATATAGTATCGTATTGATAGTGCTAACGACCTGAAACATCTTTTTGATAGCAGCTTTTTAGCTATTTTGGTTTTTTTAAAACTTAAACGCATACTTAGTGATCTTATAGCGATTTTAGGAGAGAAATTATCATACTATGAGAATAGAGAATAGGTTTTTAAATTGATTATCAGTTCTCATTCTATTCAAAGGTTGGTGTCGGTTCCCGCTGTAATCGTTTATGCATTTTTTCATCGCCGATGTATTTTCGGGGATACTTACGGAATTTACCGAAGTACCAAACGGCTGCTCACGATTTCATAGACTCGCTAATAAGTCTTCGGGTCCTTCTCACGCGAAAATAAGTCGACGCGAAAATTCCCCGATTATCCAAATCCATTTTATCCATTATGTGCACCTTACGTACTCTCTTTGTCGCATATACATGTTCTCTACGTCGTTTTCTCGCTTACTCTCAGAAAAAGACGGCGAGAACTCGAGGGTAAGATAGTGAGAATACGAAGTACTGCGGTAAAATCCCGGGTTTCAGACGATGAAAAGCACGAGTACGATTATAAAAACATTTGATCACGAAAGTACGAAACCTAAATCTTCTCGTCTTTTATGTGTTGACATGACGATTCAAATACCCACTTAATGTAACAGAAAATGGAAAGTGTAGACAAAGTTCTTCATATTGACTTTTTTGTGGATTTTATTATTAATATCAACTTGTGTTTGTTGACGAATGTAGACGATTCTTTACGCGAAGCGTACGGCTATCGTTGGTATGGTTCGACATGTGCTAAAACTCTGATCGGGTCACTTTCCGAACAAATCGATAGTCTCTATGACCCAGTGGAGCTATCCACTAGTAGGTTGAATGTCTAGCGGAACTGAAAGGGTCGTTCTGATATCATCATATTGTGTAAACAAACAATAACTTGTAACTTGAACGAAAAATACATAGCAAAATTTAAAACTTGACAATATTTAATTTTCCAATATTTTGTTCCCAATCTATCAAAAAAGGGAAAAATAATCAAGCTTTTAAATAGCAAACATAAACCATGTAACTGCAAAAACCTTAAAAGCACGTGTTTTCCGTTACCGTGTAGAGTGTGAAAACAGGGAAAACAGCTATTGCATATGCATACCATAAAAATGCTGTCATTTGCCTCAATTTAGAGTTCTAGATTACGCTTAAGGGAAGTATGTGTGAAAGAGGTGTGCAGATTTGGCGGTGGGAGTCTTATGGTATGGGGATGTTTTTGAGCTCAAGGACGTTCTCCACTTGTTCTAGTAGGCAACTTAATCGCTAATTAACCAGCAAAGGGGCCAGCATTTGCATCCCGTTTGGCTCCCCTATACGCAGAGATAGTGCGCTAGTCTTACATTTCAGCTCGATAATGCTAGATCACACACAGTATTTCTATCGAAGCATTTCTGAGAATTGCCGGTATCTTAGACTGTCCTTTACGCAGTCGATCCGATTTATCATATCTCAGACAAGCTAGGCCGCCATGCCCATCAGCAAGTCAACTCTCCTCAGACGTTAGGGAATTGTGAACGTACTTTTGGTGAACAATGCCGATTTCTTCCTCAGAAAATGTTCACAAAATGTTCTAAAATCGATGAGGAGGCGTTGTGGTTCTCATAGAGGTACTAGAGGCGGAACCAATCGATATTGAAATCACAAGCGTTATGTTTTGATTATATGAATCTTATCAGAGATTATCCTAACCTTTTTCTGACGTTTATCACTGAGAAATTTGTATAACCGTACGAAAAGCCAAAACTATTGCAGTAAATCTGTTATAATTTAGTCTAAAAAATCGGAGTGTCCAGTTTTCATTGTTGCTCGCTCAGTATACAGTTGTGTTGAGTTAATTAAACAGTATTTTCGATAAAACCTTGTTAATACAGACAGAATAAACTGTTTTACTAGGTTTGGGTAACCTGTTGATGATAAATATTACTTCCTCTGAAACATTCCATACACCGATCAAGCGCTTCAAAATCTTAGCGAATGACCTTGGTGGGTGTAAATGATTTCGTGAAATGTTTTTGTGAGATTTTCTTGAATATTTAAAAGAATAATAAACGTATATTGTATATTGACTTTATTTCTACTGGCTGGGCGTCCATGAAAATTGTTATGTATACATTTTCTTATTATCTGCCTTTCTGTCACCATTGCAGTAAGGCTTTTTAAGGGAATTTATTTTTTTTTCATGACTTTGCAAGGGCTCTACACAAGTACAATCCATATCGAGTTTAAGCTTTCGATAACGACTAATTCTGCATTAATTATTGACGAACAGACGGGCAGTGGCAGATATACGGATTGAGTACCGTTAAGGCAATCGCATTCGGTCGTAATTAGGACCGCAAGACTTGAGAAAATGACAGTGATATTACGAAAAAACAGCTTTATGCAATCCAGTTTTTGTATCGAATCTTGGTGCAGAATAAACCGAAATGAGTCCACATAAAACAAGAGGCTTATAGGGCCTTATCGGTCACCTGAGTCCAAAGAGCACAAAATGCACTTCCAATCTTCACAAACAAAAGAATGTGAAAGGGTCACGATATTTCGGTTGGAAAAGGCCTAATGGTTAGGGATGAGAATATATTTAAAGATTTGGAAGAGAAAATAATATTTCCCGGCAATGACCATGAACACGATTTTTTTTGGGGGGGGGGCGGGTCACACAAGAAAGATTCTTGTAAAGATTGGTAAAGGCTGGCCGAGTAGCTAGGAAGAAGATAAACCACGCCTTACCACGCCGATAACATGGGTTTATGTCGGAGTTTAAAGTTCTGAAGGTACGATCTGATTGGTCGAAATACTCATCGATTGATATCCACGCTCGGTAATCTCGGGCTCCATCTCTTTTTGGAGAACAGTACAAAAAGGAGACAATGATACTTCCGATATGGAGCCAAGGACCGGAACTGAACAGAAAAGGTAAGAAAAACAGAACACCTCGTGCACAGTTTGATCTCCCATTAACCTATTATACATTTTCCCAAAACGTCCAGAGTTTCATACCACATAGAAATGATTATTTTACCCGTTGGCGGTGAAAGATTTCAAAAATAATTCCGTTGGTGAATAGAAACTTGAATCAAAGTTTTGACATCGGACCCGATCAAACACGAAAATGCGTGTTGAAATCGTTAAAATCCATGTTATCAACAATATTGAAAGATTTAAGTGGCGATGACTGTGAAATGGATGATGACGTGTTGATATAAAATAATGTTAACATGAAGAACTGCGTTACTCCTGCCCCTTTTACGGATTTTCTTAGATGAGATTGAGACAAGGATGCAGTGCGGGAGACAAGATTCAGAGGGAGAGGCGATGTATATAAAAATGTACTGTAAAACTTCTTTTAGAACCCGATACTCTTATGTAACCCCGGTCCATCTTCGAACGTCAAAACCGACCCCTTTTCTATGATTTTCTGAAAACTTAAGCCTGTAATAAACCCCAAATCCCCAACAAATCACAATGAATTCAATAGAGGGCGAAAATAACTGTTCTTAACCAAATGTTCAATGCTTACATAATTGATTTGCTTTAAGTTTTTTCTTTATATTTAGAGGGCGCTGTATCCCAGATTATGTCAAATGGTAAACAAATTCACTGCTACATTTAATAACACCTTGAAATTGACAAGTTTTGGATGATTTGGAGATGATTTCAGGATGAAATTGAATGAGTGGGAGGAGCGACTTTTGAATGAAATTAAAGGAATGTAATCCAAATCGCTAATTTCGTCCAAATTCTCTTTCAGAAATCCCTTGAAACAGGCACCCTCCCCCAGGTATAGACAAATGAAAACGTGACTCCACTGTCCAAGAAAGAAAACAAAGAAGATCCTGCAAATTACATAACTATATCCTTAACATGTATACCGTGTAAAGCTCTTGAACATATTGTAGCATCAAATCTAACAAAACATTTTGACCAAAAAAAAAATATTCTTTATGACTTACAACATGGTTTCAGAGCAAGGCGTTCGTGTGAAACCAAGCGACTGCAACTGACCGATCATCTTGCCAGAAAACCTTCCTGAAGGAAAACAAAGTGATCTAGTTTTGTTAGACTTCAACAAGACTTTTGATAAAGTTAGCCACCTAAAACTTTTGTATAAATCGCAGGAACATGAAGTAGACAATACTACCCTTTTGTGGATTAAATATTTTCTTATAGGCAGAACACAAATGTAGTCTTACAAGGTGGATGCTCATCCGAAGTTCCAGTCACGTCTGGAGTACCTCAGGGATCGGTGCTTGGTCCTCTTCTGTTTTTCTTGTATATTAACGACCTTCCTAATACCATCACCTCCCAAGTTCGTTTGTTTGCAGATGACACTACCGTTTACTTAGTTATAAACAACAAGCAAGACTGTATCACCATGCAAGAAGATCTAGACAAGTTAATGCAGTGGGAGAAAAAGTGGGAAATGGAGTTTAATCCCAGCAAATGCTAAATATTACTAAAAAGAAGAAAAGATTTCTTTTGATTACAGGCTACATGAATAAGTGCTAGAGACTGTGGACAATGCTAAATACCTAAGTATCTGGAGATCTTTCATGGAACACACACATTGACAATATAACATCAAAGGCAAATAAAACCTAAGGAACATCCAGACCAAAAATAAGAAGATCAGAGAGACATCGTACAAAACATTAGTCAGAACCCAGGTAGAATACGCATCAACCGTTTGGAGCCCTTACACAAAAACCTATGTGAACAAAAGGGAAAAGTACAACGTAGAGCAGCAAGATGGGTTCAAAATAATTTTCATGCAGAAGGAGCTTGGCTGGCAAACTCTTCAATATAGACGAGACGTTTCCAGAGTCACTATGTTTTATAAAATCGTTAATAGTTTTGCTGCAGTGCCCGTACCGGCTTATCTTGAAAGACCAGTTAGGACCACCCGACATATGCACATAGCATCTTTCAGACAGATCCACACGAATGCTTTCTTCCTTAAATATTCTTTCTTTCCATACATTGTGAAATTTGGAATAGCCTACCAGAAACAGCAACCTGACATTGCAGCGTTCAAAAAGAGTCTCGATTCTTTTCAGATAGTGAGCCGTCCTGAATGACCAGAATATGTTTTATTAGATCTCTTAATCTTACATTCACAATACTTTTAAATATGGCTACCTAACCAATGACTAACAGTTTATATTCCAGCACAGACGCGCATCTTCCAGTCATACCCGAAAGGGGAGTTAGGCAGTATTATATAGATAAATGGAGATTTATTAACTCCCTTTATTAAAATATACATGCTTTTGTGTTTGTTTGTCCTCACGGACCAATCAGACGCTTTAAAACCCACAGCAGCCAATAAAAAATGTGGAAAATTGTTATTGATTTGAAGGTTTTTAACTGTTTTTGAAATAATTTGAGCGTTTTTAATGTTTTGGGTGAGTGTATGGAATGAATGATTGGAGCGCTGTGTGAGTGAATTTGAATGGTCATTTCACTTCATGTGTGATCTCAAAGTTAACACAAGTCAGCAGAAAATAAACCAGTGTGTAGCAGAGTTGTGACTGAAAGTAATGAGCTCAAAGCGTGGGTTTTGTATTAATTTATTGGTGAGTTGTGTAACTCGATTCTTGCGACTTTGATATAAATATGGCTGTTCTAGAGAGTCTGACAGACACATTTACTGTTTACAAGGGAAAGAAAAAGTGTCCTGCAATATTCATAAAGTAACAGTCCTAGAAAAGTATTCACTGTACTCTTTCATATGCATCGCCTCTCCCTCTGAATCTTGTCTCCCGCACCGCATCCTGGTCTCCTTCTCATCTAAGAAAATCCGTAGAAGGGGTAGGGAAGCGCAGTTCTTTGTGGTAACATTGTTTTATATCAACACGTTATCATTCATTTCACTGTCATAGCAACTTAAATCTTTCAGAACTGTTGATAACATGGATTTAACGATTTCAACACGCATTTTCGTGTTTGATCGGGTTCGATGTCAAAATTTTGATTCAAGTTTCTATTCACAAACGGAATTATTTTTGAAATCTTTCACCGCCAACGGATAATATACTCATTTCTATGTGGTATGAAACTCTGAACGTCTTTGAAAAATGTATTATAGGTCAATAGCAGATCAAATTGTACGCGAGATGAACTGTATTACTTACCTTTTCTGTTCAGTTCCGGTTCTTGGCTCAATATCGGAAGTATCATTGTCTCCTTTTTGTACTGTTCTCCAAAAAGAGAAGGAGCCCGAGATTACCGGGCGTGATATCGTGATCGTTAAAATGACCGATCGCGTATGTAAATCAAAGAAATCATCGCCCGATCAAACTATTCAATTATTGCAGAAGTGAACTTTGAATTATGACATAAACCAACACTTATATTAAACATTGTTGTTAGTGTGGTTACGATGTTTACTTCGCCTATCAACTATTTTCCTTTTTTGTTACATGTTACTGGTCATATGATTTGAAGAATAAGGCCGAGAAAAATCGAAGAGGCGTTACGAGCGGTGTCAGTGGGCGGGGCCAGCGATCCGTCAATTAAGCCTTTAGACATTACACGTGAGTTATTTGTACAAATCAGACTTATGGCGCAAAATCCTGTTTACCTTAAGCAAAAGGGAGTTTAGAAAACCTTTCGTTCGGATTTGTCCTTATTTCTTGAAGAGGAATTCAATCGTCGCAATCGCAGTCTGATACGAAAACTACTTTTGTTCTAATTGACCAATCGCGGCTCTCAATCGAATAACCAGTCGACCAATGAAATCGTTAATTTAGACCTGAATTTAAATTTTAAACTCCAACATTTACAGTCATCTTTATCAACTTTTATTTTGCTATGCGACTTAAACATCGTAACTACAGCTTTTCAAGCTATAGTTACGACGTTTAAATCGCCAACCAAGCATTTTGCTTTTTTGATTCATGCTATAGCCATAAATTTTGCCAAAGAACGCCGTTTTAAACCGAAGCCGAACTACCTGTCGGAGTCAATGGGCGGGGCTAATGAAGTAGCTGGGAGGGTCAGCGATTGGTCTATGGTAAAAATGGATGGACGTTATTTCATTTTGAAAACTTTGCACCGTCGAATGATAAAGAAAAAATCAAACTCGAAAAATACTCTAGAATCGCAGATTCATTTTTCAGATCTATTTACTGACTTTATTTTAACATTTTTGTATAACATTTTGTTAATGTTGTTGGGAGGGGGCTCTACTGGTGTGATATTATATTCATTCTTTTAGTTTGTTTGAACAGGGTTTAATGCCGCTTCAAACAGTATTTCAGTCATATCAAGCGGCTCATTTTATCTAAACGAGTCACATTTACACGATATATGATTCAACAAACAAACAAACAAACAACAAGCACTTGTCAAAACGTTCATAATTGTTATTCATAATTAAAGGATTTCCGCTACCAATCGACCTACGGTATAAGCTGTCGACAATGTCAAGGTGAAAGAATGAGTATTGTATCTTCTTACGTCGTTGGGCGAGCAAAATGTCGTAAATACAGCTTTATTCAAGCTGTATTTACGGCATTGTTGCTCACCCGACGACGGTGTGCCTGGCATACAAATAATCTTATCGCTTACTTCTTTGTCCTTTATCGAGGTATCGCAGTTATAGTGTTAAACATGTGACAAGAAGCGTTGTTTGGACGATGGGCTAGTTCGTAAGATTAACCCCTTCACATCCCGTGTATTTATTTGGTAACAACACCAAAAATGTAAAAAATGTTATCGGACACATGTTTCCGCTCCACTGGGATATGTTTATTTAACCATTAGGAGTAAAGAGACATACATGATGTTCCGTAATACAAATATTTGAAGAGATAGACTCCAGCAGAGGACAATCGGATGTCACATTTAGAAAATAATAAAACGATAAAGTAAAGTAAATTAATAATGCTAGATTCAGAAATCTGCCAAAAAAAAAAAACGAAAAGTTTTGACCCAGGTCAGCCTCCGCAGTCTGATCACGGGTCAATACTTATCGTAAAATTCCGAGGCGGACCCTCCTCGCATGGCGGGTAACGTTTGATATAAAACAACACCACAAACAACAAAACGTAACGCATAAAACAGCCTCTACATTCTTACCAAGTAAACACGTTTCTCAACAGAACGCTGCCCCGCCCAGTGAGCTCAAACAGAAAGTTAAACTTAGATATTTAACGTCGTAACTTTGCAAAATAATATATGACCTGTAACATGTTATAAAAATTGCACGGGTTCGTTAGCTTATTCAAGCTGTAGTTACGACGTTGAAATCGCTACCAACAAAATGCTTTACATAAATGTTGGAGGTCTAAGTTCGCTTCCGGTCAAAATGAATGATTCGATTGATCGACTGTTTCTTCGAGTGATAATCGTGATCGGTTATTTACATCTTCTGTTCGTTTATAATCCGATTTACACTAATCTGAAGTATGCACTGTTCACAAATTCTGGGTAGAATGCATGAGGCAGTCTGAAGCGTTCAAAAGTTTACACAAAACGTTCAAACCTGGTAGATCCCGCGATAAACTCCTCTCGAAACGAGATATACATATGAAAACAGACATTTGGTTCATCCTTGAGTATACCACATGTATGTCGGTTACTAGTCAGGGAGAAAGGACCCACTTAGTGTAAAACAATAAAAGATTTATTGGTCGAGTATAACAGGGGGCATATTCGCAGGGTATATTTGTTTGAAACTTTGGAGGTTGTCGGGCCCGTTTTCTAGTCGACAAAACTACACTTCGATGTTTATGCGTGCGCGCGTCTGAATCACAACTCGTTTATGAATAGATTCGAAATACTTTCACACAATAGTCCCCCCGCTCAACTCAGAAAATACGCTAGTTTAGGGATCAATTCCTGTTTTTCAAAGGTCAAGTTTACACTCGAGTTCAGTATCATTTTTCAAAATCATAACTCATAATTTATAGATAGTTAAAAGCGAATACTTCTGTCAACAGTAGATGTACCACTAGACTCAATTATTACGGTAGGTCAAAGGTCAATGTCCTATTTCATTGTCAAGCACTTGTGGGATTGAGACGAATTGTCAAGCGTCGACCATTCCAATGATTTTGCTGAGAAGCGTTTTATAGTAGTCCCAAAACCACCTCTCCATCCACTTTTCATAGAAATAGCTTGTTGTTTGTTTTTCCTAGTTTTTTATATATACATCGATCAATCGATCGATCGAGAGAGAGAAAGAGCGAGAGAGAGAGAAGGAGAGAGAGAGAGAGAGAGAGAGAGGGGGGGGAAGAAAGAAAGAGAGAGGAAAGAATGTAAGAAAGAAAGAACGAACGAACGAACGAAAGATTGAACGAAAGAATGAAGAAAGAAAGAAAGAAAGAGAGCGCGAGAGAACTACTGAATAGTTTTAGCAGGAAGTTGGTTGCTTTTTAACATTTTGGTTAAAAAAAGAATACCGACAAAATAGGACTATTTCCCCTTGAAAGTAGGGGTTTTTACCCACTGAACGAGGACAAAAGTTACCTGTTCCAAATTTGAGGAGGTTTCATTCCAAAATGTCGTTACATTGGAAAACGAATCTCATATAGAGTATAAAATAGAAATGAATATATATATATGTATTTGTGTGTGTGCGTTTGTATTCTTTTAGGTTTGACCAAAAATCTTAATCACACTGTTTGAATACGCGAAAAATATCGATGAAACCAACACAATTGAATACTCATACTGAGTGAAAATTCATTGATCTACATGGTGTGCAAGCATAAGTAATAGTTGCGTGCTCAAAATTTTGGGCAAGCAAGTATGAAAAGAAAAGTTCAACCGAGCAATACACATGAATCATGATAGTTGTTCTCCAAACATTGTCGAAAGTCTGAGAAAAAAAAGAACAAGCTATATATAATCTTTAAACCCTCCAAATAAATGAAGATTACAAGTATGAACAGTATAAACAGTTCAATACAAATAAACATTAAGACAGAAAATACATTTTTTAAATAATAATAAGAAAAATAATAATGAAAAATAAAGAAAAAAATAACGGAAGTTCTGAAATTCAAAACGTTGGTCTGCAAGGAAGAATAATCAAACGAAAAGATATTCATTTAATGTGATACTTACAGTGACTTTTTTGAATACAGACGAATTACGCACAACTCTACTATACGTAAAAAGAAAAATGATTATCGTCAAGAATATTGTTTTCATAAGATTTTTTGTTAATTAGTCTAACGTTGAATACAGAAATACCTGGTTTCAGAGCTAGCTAAGTATTATAATTGGTATGTAGTAGAAGGATCCTTTTGGTCACCCTTGTTTTCAATTATTTGTGTATCTAAATCTAAAGATATCGAGGATACTGTCAAACTGCTTACAATATAATGGTTAGGGGTGTGTAATTCCTATGTCCGACTTGTCCCACAAGGGCTTTTCTACTGTTATAGGGAAAAGTAAATTATAGGGCAGACCTTATATAGTACTAATAAGATCTTAAAGATAACTCTTCATATTTTGGTAAATTATCACGGCGTTTATATTGAAGGAAGAACATTTTTTATCAATGAAGAAAATGCTGGATTCCGGAATTTTCTTCATTAACGACAATGTTTTCTCCAAAATTCGTCTTTTCACCTCTGCAAGTTCATTATAATTCTGGCCTTGTATAAAAGCTTGTCTTACTTGTCTTTTGATTTTAACTCCACACCAATATAATTGTATCAAATGAATTATGGGGGCTTGGTATACTCATTTTAAATATGGTCAAACGGGCTCGGCGAATAAGACATTTCATGCTCTGATACGCAACGACTTAATTCGCTTTCGGTAATTTCTGAGTTTAATACACTATCTTCAATTTCAGTTTGTACAGGTTCAACTGTCATTTTTTAATAAGAATGCCCTAAGAACTCCTGAATTGGAGCATGTTTAGCTTCCGTTTCCTTAGATTTTATCTTATTTAATTTTTAAATCCTTGCCCTAAGGCAGATAAATATTTTCTCTTGTTTTTCATTTGTTTGTCACCTTACAAGCTTCTACGTTGTCTAATAGTAATAGAAGTATTTGGATACCTTCCTTTTAGGAGGCCCAAAAAAACGCGTCAACAGTTTTTGACGTTATCATCAGTGCAAAAATGGCGGTCGCTGACTTAGGAAATAGAAAATAAAAATTTGAAGACACTCGGCCATTCCCGTTCACTTTGGGAACAGACCCCGGACATATATAACGCGGGGCATTATCTAACAAACGGTGCATTTTGTTAGCCGGAAACAGTATAGGAAACGTAATTCGTAATCTCGGTAAACTTGGACGGTTAGGAAGTCTCAAAGTACACGTAGTTGAAAAACTTAAATTTACTTTTGTTGTTTTATGTTCTCCCCTATTTTGCTCTGATGGCAAGTTTCTTTTGAAGACAAATAGAGTTCTTACAGAACTTTACGAGATGCATTTACCGTAGTTGCTATCCATGAGGGATAGCGCCATTTTGGAACTTTCTCACGTGAATTCTTAAAATAGTTCTACAGTATACATCCGAGATTTGATTCGTAGAATTGAACGAGGATTTCCGATTAAAATAATAATAGAGGGTGCCATTTCAGGTGAATAACGTGGATGCTCAACCAGTTTGGACCACATTCCAGCTTAACGGACATGGCAACAGTGTACTTTTGAGTCATTGCCCTGGTGGACGAATGATTACATTTTCCCACGCCTTTTTTTAAGTTTTATTTCACGAAGTTGCCTCATTAGGTCAGCATTATACTTGTCAGTTATAGCGTGACCATTTCTTGATACAATCCGATAGATGTCCCTCAAAACTGTGGCCATCATATTCTCAGCGGATGTGATTGACCTGGCCTTTTTGGCGGCGTAGAATCTGGATGAATCCACTGTTTTGACTGTAGCATTGTTACATGTTTGAAAATGTAATTCAGTGTTTCATTTACAGTTATGTTATTAAACTATTCGAGAAATTTCTCCGAATGCTACTGAAATATAATTTAATTTTTAGTTTCGTCTATCAAAAACGAGCGTTCTGATTGGTCGAAAAAAATTATTCTTAACTCCATGAACAACATTTTGAGCACGTAGCGATTTTGTATATTTTCGCAAAAAATAATCCCATACAAAAAGGTATCAACACTTGTAAAGCTTTTGTATTTTTCGCTCGATGCTATTAAACTATAAGAAATGAAGAGAATATTTTTTGTTTTCATGGAGGTATGAACCGAAAAACCTAATCACATAATGTATGAATCCGCTTCGCGTATTCATACAGTGTGATTAGATTTTCGGTTCATACCTCCACGAAAACAAAAAAATTCTCTTCATCTCTTAATTGACAAGTTTTTTTTTGCATGTTGCACCAAGCTCGTTTTCGATCGTCAATCAGATGCCTTGGGACCCATCTGGTATAAATCTTTGCATTTTGCAAAACGTGATGCAAACCCATTTCTTCACCATGCTGTAACATTGGACATGTTGCGACTATGTCCTCAGGAAGTTTTTTGGAGACAAGCCTTTGCGGTTAAGGTAATGAATAACCGCACGATGGCCAACATTGTTCATTTAATTGGAATGACGCATGAGTAGCTAGGTTTGAGAATTAATTCTGCCAAACAACAGTGATTAAACAGGAAAGGGTTAACACAGTTGACACAAATTATGAATACTTATAAATCAATTAATTGTAAATTATCAATAATCACGAACTCAAGAACTTTCTAAATTTCAGTGAGCGTGGACAGGGATCCGCCATTTAACTCATTTAACCTATTCCCACTCGGGGACGCTTTTAGACGCCCAAGAAAAAAAAGCTTTTGGAAAATATTGTGGAAAATAAAGAAATTGCTTGTTACAAGCAATATCTTTATTTTCCACAATGTTTTCTTCCCAGAAAGTTGAAAAAATCCAAAATTACATAAACTTTAAATTGTCTGCAATTTCTTTCAATTTGGACCAGTCTAAAATTTTGCCGTCGGGTAATAGGTTAACCCTCTACGGGTTTGCAAAATTTAAGACCTGTCCAAATTCAATGGTTTTGCGGACGAAAATTTAAAGTGGATTTGATTTGAAAAAATAATCATTAAGTAGGGTAGGAAATATTGTGTAAAAAGAAGAAATAACTTGTTGTAATCAATTTCTTCTTTTTCCACATTTTTCCCAATCATCGATTTTTAGGGACGTAAAAAGCTGAGATTGAACAAGAAAGGGTTAAGCTATCGTTTTCATGGTATCTTAGGTCTGAGTGATTAGCCTTGGGTGCAATTCTACCTTTTTTGGCGACTTCTCTTTTGGGACCGTATAAAGCAGAGGTAAGATTTCAAGGTTCGTTGTATAAGGTGTCAGTGGAATTATTTAGACAGTCACCAGGCATGATTGTAACATGCAAAGTATAGAACCTCTAGGCCTTATGGTTTATGTTAAGAAGTTTTTCAGTGATTTCCTTCTTTGTTTATTTGACAATTGGCGGTAAGACCTAATGAGACAAAAAGAGCATTATTTTTTTTCAACTTTTGTAGAAGATTGATGCAAATAATAGGCATATAGACCATGTGCTTCATAACCTTCTTTTTCGAACTTTCTGTTGAACTTTCTTATTATCTGAAAGTGTAGTTTATTCTATTTGATAAAGAATGGTATCGCTGGCCTAGCCCACTGTGCTCCTTCAGAAAGTACCACTTATACAATGTATAAAAATCGGGGTTTTGAAAAGTTTGTCGGCAGATAAATGTAACAAAATATATCCAGAGCAATAGTTGGTTGGAGTACTAAACATTGTTACTAAAGCTTCAATAAGCTGTAGTTTCGACATTTTAGTCTCGAAACCAACAAAAAATATTCACATAAATATCAACGAATGTTTGAGTTTGAAGTTCACTTCCGGTTTAAATGAATGATCTGATTGGTCGATTGATTCTGTGACTGACATCACGATCTGTCATTTATTTTCTTTAAATCATTTAAATTTTCCATCGACATAATTTAACCGTTTGATCTTGAAATTGGCAAATGGCCTTGGAAATGTCAGATGAAATCCACTCTTGTACCAAATGAAAGATAATGACTCCAAGAATTGAGAAGGCCGAAACAAATTAACATGCAGTGCAAGATAATTTACTTTTTGTAATTTTTGAAGACCGAATGATAATCGAGTTTTTACTCGATACACTCAAAGAAAAATCCAGTGAAAAAACCAAATTTAACAGTTTTGATAGACCTAGCCCTGGTTTCTTTCATTTCTTGCAATTGAACGCGCTTTGTAGAATCCGAGATTCTGATGATATTATTCACGTGAGCAATGACGCACTTTTTGCTATATAGAAGTACTATTACTGTTTCGTTTGGAGGCCGATAAACTTTCATAGTATGAATATCAAATTTATTATTTTGCTCTTGGTCCCATCACTCATGAAAATACTGATTTTGTTGTTCTTTTTTGTTCTTGTTTAAAACCGCTTTTAACCATTTTCAGTCACAACGCAGTGGCTGGAGCACCTAACAATCGATCCCTGGTATATCTAGTAGCAGCACCACCATAACATCCTTTCCCCGCCTCCAGCTGCCATCCCACTTATGTTATAATCCGCCGATTGTAGGGAGACAAATGAAAGGACATGTGCCGTCGCCGGGAAATGAACCCATGACAACCCCTGAATGTAGATTTGGTGTCTGATGCGCTACCAACTGCTCTATGACTATTTTGTTATTCGTTGAATAAAGGATACTTTTATTTAATAACAGAGCCAACAAGTATAATCTTTTACTTTTAATATATCCTAACAAAGACACAAACGCTAAAGCAAACAATAAAACGTCAATCGGTGTTAGAGAAAAAAGGAAAACACAAGTAAAGTTAACAGATAAGTAAAATATATAAGTATAGGTACTTCTTTGATATCCTTGGGTGAATGATCGAGATTTCAAGGCGGATAACCCCTTTTAAAATTGAAGGATCTCGCCTTTCAACTAAGAAATCGATCGACCAATCAAATCATTCATTTAGATCGGAGTTGAACTTTGAACCCTGACATTGGTTGACATTTATGTGAGGGATTCTTGTTGGTTTGACGATTAAAACTCGTACCTAAAGCTTATTTAAGCTGTAGTTACGACTTTTTGGTCACCAACTAACCATTTAATTTTTGTATTACATGTTACCATAGATTTTCCAAATAACGCTGTTTAGTGTCTAACCCCCTCCTGAACAAACGCGGGATTTTGCATCCCTGTGGAAAAAGAAATCCAGGAAAATGCCAATTTCCTGTCGGGGCTGATATGGCTGGGTCAGCGATCCATTTATTCACCAATAAACAAGCGAAATCATAATAATTAAAGAACTAGCGTTTCTCGAAAGAGTTACCTATTCCAACACAATTCCTCCTTTTTACGCTCCTCAAGAAAAAAAGTTTGGAAAACATTGAAGATAATGAAAAATTGCCAACTAGTTTACTTTTTTGTCACATGTTTTTGCAAAATAATGCCGTTTAAAATTTGACAAAAAAGATTAACAAAAATGGTTGCCAATGTCGGCGTTCAAAGCTCAATTCTGGGCTGAATGAATAATTTGATTGGTCGGTTGATTCATTGATTGACAACCACGATTTGTCAATTATGTATTATTCTGCAAATACATTTGAAGGTAAACTTCGACTACTCAGATTCAGTTGTGGAGTGGTTTAAACGATTTTAATGAATAAATAGAGGATATTCGTTTGTTTCAGTGTAACATCGATTAATATTTCATTGAGTGAAATATAGCTTTTGTTGGTCACGAAATGAAATATCAATCGATCTTACTTGAAAAACAAACGATTGTTCTATTTCTTTAATGCTAAATTAAACAAAATGCGAAAATTATATGACAAATTTTCTTAAAGCGCGTCATTTTTCACGTGACTGCTATGCAAGGCTTATGATGGCGTCATTTATTTGGCTCTGCTTAGATAAAGTCAGATAGGGTGAAATGAACGAAAGCGGCGCATAAGATTTTGATAATTTCACTGGATAGGCGGTGAGTTTATCAAATGATAATCTACCGTTATTTCTCAATAATCCACCTGAAAGCATTAAAGAATTTTGATTATACGAATAGAATGGTCAGCGAGCGATTTTGAATAAAATTGATGGATTACTTGTGACGCCCTCTGATTTCCAACAGGAAGTTCAATTTTGGTGTTAATTTGTAAATCTATGGTCAGGTACATGAAAGCAAAATGGCCTGTTTGCAAACTTAATGTTATAACTACACATTGAATAAGTTATAATTATCACTTTCAGTCGGCTAACTCGAGAAAATGCTTCACGCTAATGTCGGCTTAACTTGAAATTCAAGGTTCACTTCCGTCGTAAATGGGTAATTTGATTGGTCTATCAATTTTTGATTGAAAGCCGTGATCCGTCAATCGTCTGGGGAGAGCGTTATCTTTTTGATTTTTAACATGAGCACTGCGGTGTCTCTTAAAGTCTCTCATTGAGTTAAACAACAGCAGCAGCAACAACAACAACAACCACAGGTTTATTTTTACTCAAAAATTACAGTACTAAAAAAATTACCTTTTGTTGTTGTAATTGTTGTGGAAATATAGCTTTTGTTGTTGACTCAACAAAAAAGTAAATCGATCTTAAACAAAGATAAACAATTATCCTCTTTAAAAATAACCCTAGACATTTTACCTAGAAGGTATTTACACAACAAATAGAAGGTAACCGGTAAAGGTAGTAATTCTGTAGTTCTCCCCGCTTTCAATGTGTCCGTCGTCACCAACGTACTTTATCCAGACCTTCTGACCTTTCCTTGCCCGGATAATGGACGAGTTTCCTCCCTGACTGTCGTCATACTGAGTCCTCGTTTCTGCGGCAGCCTCGGATACTTGATTTCCGTCCAGCGTTAAAACAACGAATACCTGATTGAAACCTCGTGATCCTTAAACAGAAAGGGGTTAGACATATTATACGGTGCCATGACACGTGATAAAGTAGAGAATTCAGTTCATGTCTTTCAGGGGTGGTACATTTCTGTACTTTGAAAGGAAAAAGGGTATAAAGTAAGAAGTAAAAATTCTATATTACAATGTGTAAACACAGAAAGAAAAAAAAAAAAACATACAACGAACAAATAACCTACCCCCCCCCCAAAAAAAAAAAATAAATAAGTAGGCAAAAAGTGTCGGTTCTAAGAAACTAGTCATGTGCATAGACTGGCAATGATTTATACGTTTCGCGCTACCGATATGGCCCTATACCACAGCTATTAATTTGTAAAGATATGGTCAGGGAACTGAAAGGTGCGCACCTATTGCCCGGATCCAATAAGTTTGTTGTTTCGTTCACCAGTCAAAGGTTGACCGCTGGCAAAACTCACCGAACTCCAACATGAAGTTGGACTTAAGATATTTTATTCCGCTATTTTGCCAAATTTATGGCTATGTTATGTACAAAGAAGCAAAGTGGTTGTTAGGCGACCTAAATATCGTAGCTTTAGCTTGATTAAGCTGTAGTTACACCGTTTAAGTAGCAAAATAACTAATATCCTTAACAAAAATGTTTGTTAAAGCCGGAGTTCAAAGTTAACTTCCGGTCTAAATGATTGCTTTTTTTATTAATTGCCCTATTGACAAAGGCTATCCAATTTTGCCGATATGATCCAATCGTTACGTCCTTGAGAAATTCCCATTTACATGATTCTGATCTTCATACAATCTAAACTCGACATTCTCCAGCCGGCCAATCCAATACTACAGCAACCGAATGTTAGAAAAGTCTTGATAGAGATGACTGTAGGTTGTAAACATTTGAGCACTTGGCTTTTTAGCTTGCAAAGCGTCAGCTTTGATAGCTTGAGTTAGAATACACAATTTTGAGGTCGTCTCACAGTTCAACGAGTGCAAACTGCCACTGGAGGCATAGCCACTTAATCCGTTAAATGCCTACGCCATAAAAAGAATGTATTATGTATTTAAGGAATATTGTAAACTCTGCCTGCATGTTCATCTCCTACACTTGAGCACTTCGGGTTAAAATGACTCTGATCAGAGTCTTCAAAGACGTTGCAGACGACAATTTCAAATTATTGAAAATTCTACAATAATTTGTACGTGGAAAAACAGTGTGGAAAATAAAGAAAGCAATTTCTTTATTTTACTCATTTATTTCCACAACTCATTTCTGAAGCGGCGTAATGTGGGATGGGTACACTCTTTGGTTACTTTAAACTCGTTTCCTTATCATGATAACGTTTGACAAAGAAGATAACTGCACAAAACAATGCTTTGCTAGCTTACAGCACTTTTCAGTACTTTTATATTTTTATTCCTGTTAAGAGATGAAGAGAATATTTTTTGTTTTCATGGAGGTATGAACAGAAAAACCTAATCACACTGTATGAATACGCGAATAACCTAGTTTAAACAAATCAAACAAAAAACAATAAATTGTGACGAAGATACTCTACTATAAAAAAATCAATTTGTGAGCTGGCCACCGAGTCTGAATCGGAATAGTCGAACATTTTTATTGATTTATCCCCCTGAATTTATTAAAAAAAAAAACCTGTTTCCCTTTTTCATTTAAACTTTTTTGTATGTATGGTTGGTTGATGTTGATAATCTGTCAGATTTCTACGGTTTACTCGTTAATGTTATGGAATAAACTGGAGACAGTAAAATCCCATTTTTCGGAAAACTTACCTAGAGAGTATGTAAAAAAGTAAACACCACTAATGGGTATGGTTACCACGCCTCTAGAACTGTCGTATATGCTCCCTTCATTTGATAGTACACGGTCAAAAACCACTGTCTGTCCGGGTCTAAGTCCACTCAAACTGTGACCCAGGTAGGCTGAGAATGCGTATGGTAATCTGGGGCCTTTAAGAAAATCATAATTGTAAATATTCTATATCATGAAATGTTGAAGAATATCCATAAACGATATAATCTTAGTGTCGTTAATCAAGGTTCAGTCGTTTTGATTGGCTGAATATTTTTGCATATTACTTACACGAACAAAATTTTGAACACGCCACTATTTTGTTAGCTTGCGTACAAAGTAGATCATTAAAAAAATGACAAAATTTTACCAAAAACTAGTAAAATAATTCCTTCGTTTTGCTTGATGGCACCAACTGAAGAGAAATGACGAGAATAGACTTTTTGCCATTGAGGTGCAATCAAGTTTTCGGTTCAATTCTCGATGAAAACTAAACAAAACAAAATAAAAAAGTATATATTCTCATTCCTTCACGGTCGTTTGAAAAACAGTTAAATTGATAAGATAGTAATTTTGGTGAGTTGGTGGAACATAACTAGTAGAGAGAAAGGCTACGTTATCATAAGGACTTCGCTACGGGTACATTTACAATTGATAACACAGGACCTCCTCTTATAATCCTTTCTTCTCATTGTAAGCTAAACCCTTATCATACATAAGTGTAGTCTGATCTTGGTCCTCACCACCTGCTCGTCCCTAATCAGCCAATGTTAAAGTTAGATAATCATCAAAATAATCACTAACCCACAATGAGTGATCACACTGATTTCAGTCTTTTGATACTAATGTAAGTCCGAACAAAGATTCTATTCAGTATGGCAAGGGTTTAAGCAGAGTATGACAAATGCAATTTTCTACACCACATTTGGCATTTATTTGAATATGCCTTTACGGGCGTCTTTCAGTGCTTTGTCGGATTTTTTTGTCGCGTCCGATTTTTTCTGAGTACAATGTATGTACTATGTATTTCAAAAAAGCACACTGATAGGTTCATAATAAGGGCTTCCATTTTGAATACGGGTATATACGGTAAAATGGTCTTTTCAATCGGAAAGTATCTACCCTGACCAGACGTCACAGTCCGGGGTGTCTTTCTGAAATCGCCGCAATTATAGCGCAGTTACTTAGCGCACAAGACTTCCAATCTATAATCACGGGGTGTCATCGGTTCGATTCCCGTCGGCGGCACATATCCTTTCCGATATTTGTCTCTCACCAATGGGTTGATAATCGTAGACCTATGTGGGATAGCAGCTGGAGGCTAGGAAAGGATGTAATGGTACTACTGGTGTGAGAAATACCAGGATTCCATTGTTAGGTGCTCCAACCGCCGAATTATGACTGAAATCCTTTAACAAGCGGCTTTAAACCCCATCCAATCAATCAATGTATCTTTCTGAAATCCCAAATGAGATGGATCCTTTAAACCCTTTCCTGTCTTCCTAAATCTTAGACCTGTCAAAATTTAAATGTTTTGTAGACGACAATTTATTTATTTACTTATTTTATTTATTTTTTGGTTGTTTTGGTTTTTAGTGAGGAAGAAATTATTGTAAAAAAGAAGATATTGGTTGACACAAGCAATAATTATTTCTTCTTTTACTGCAGCATTTTCTTACATATGAAGACACAGGTACTTAAAAAACTAGGGAAGGGTCAAGTAAATACAAATGTGTAAAAAGATGCACATACCTGATATAGGAATTGAGGATTGTACATCTGTCTTTGTTTCATTTTTTGTCGCCTCATACACTCTTGAAACACCAAAGTCCCTCGTCCTTTTCACCTGCTTTTGGTCGTTTCCGAAACTAAGTTGAACTAGCGCTCCCTCGATCAAAACACATAAGAGCAGAACTCGAATTTTGATCATAGCAGTATTGTTAACTGTTTTGTTGTCTGGGTGCAGAAAGGCAGAATAAAGCTAATTGAGTATGATATACTTCACCGGGTGATATATAGGCGCCCCCTTAGCGACACCATGTAGACAGCCTGTACTTAAAGGAACACTTTCAAGTTTTAAGACTTTTATGGTTGTTCGTGTAAAAATGGCGGATGGCCGTTGACAATCGAAAAAAAAAAAAGATATATTTTGCAAAATAGCGTCTTTTAAAATCGAAGCAGGACTTCTTGTCGGAGTCATTTGGCGTGGCGAAATAAGTAAATGGGCTGGGCCAGCAAATGGTCCAGTCACTTAGACTAGTATTGGCCTAGAACTCCCATATTCAGAGTATTTGTGAGTTTTTTGTTTCGTTCGCTACCTAAACATTATAACTACAGCCTATTCAAGCTTTAGTTCTAAATTCATAAAAATTAATAGCATATAGACCATGGTTAATCCGATTTTTTTCTCCCTTTTATTAGATTTGGTTTCGATGACTTATTCACGTAATCACACATATATGAGAGCGTTTCTGTGATATGACCATAATATTTGCGATAAGTTTGTAAAATCCATAGATTTTTTTATTTAACAAAAACAACAGCAAAGGGAATCTCAAACACGAGACAGGCTTATTTTACAAAGCTGTTAGGTATTGTAACACAAATCAACCTATTCCATAAAATGTCATTTTTTTATCTCCATATTTACGATAGATTTGTAAATTCCTTAAAATTTTTCTTTTACTAAAATTCCGTAATAACATTGCAAGAAAAACAAGCATTTAAAAGAAAATAGTGCGCACATGACAAGCTTTCTTTACACAACTTTAAGATTTTCTAAGAAAACTTAATACTACATGTAAAAACAAACAATAAGTATTTTGTATAATTCCGGGAAGATATTCATCTCTCCTTTTAAAGGGAGGTATCGATGTTTCTGAAACCTAGATAAGAAAAATTACCAAGTGCCGAAAAATAGACTCAAACGAACATTTAATACTTTAAGTAAGGTCAGGTATTGTCTGGGTGGTTATCTAATAGACCTAAAGTGGCTTTTTGTGGTTATATCGGAAAGGTTCAGCGGAATTCCAGGTTATTTTTAGATATCACGGAATTCGGCTGTCGACATCGGATGACCTCATTTGCATATGACTAAGTCAAATGAAGGTAACAAATTTACTAGCGAAACAGCCAACGTCATAAATCATGTCACATGAAAGGACTGATGTTTACAGACCGGCTAGCGAACATTACTCCTGATGACGTAACGATGACGTTGGTTTGATGTAATTTGAACTAGATGCAAGGTTCTAACGGTTATTCGCGCCATGTGAATGCCCTATAATCTTCGTAATTGTCTCGGATGAATCTAAAAATAGATTAAGAGCCTACGTAGGCTTTTAGGGAAATACCTTGCTTTTTTCTGATAAGCGACCTCATATTTTTGCAAAACTACTTTTCGGCATATTGTTTTCAAATAGTTTATGAGAGGAAATAAAAATAATTTAAATCTGTGACATGAAAAAAACATCGATACCTACCTTTAAAGGCAATCAAAATACACATGGCGAGGGTTCGCAAGATAAATCAGTTTCGACTAAAATGTTTTTTAAGGTTTTTGATGGGTAATTGAATTGTGAAATAATCTAAGGTCTGTAAGCACTCAAAAACGAAATGTAACTCGTCTCTTCGACAGAACCTTCGCAATAGGAAAAAAATCTTGATTCAAATAAACTATCAATATGTCTCCCTTTTTCTATCATATGATTATTCGAAGAGCAAAGGAGAGATTAATTGAATGGGAATGATCGCCACTTTTAACAGTATTTCAGTCATATCGTGTCAACAGGAGCACATAAAAATATATACCTGGTGTACACCAGTACCACCACTAGATCCTTTCCGGGCCTCCAGCTTTTCATTCCAATTAGGTTTACGATTATCCTCCCACTGAGGTGAGACAAGTGTCTAGGCCAAACAACATCAGTTTTTGATGGACAAAACTAAAAACTTAATTATTGTCCATTATACTAAACCAATTTAGAGACCATTCCAGTTTAGAAGAATTCTGCATAGAAAATTACCCCTTTTTGATAAAATTCTTATATCGTAAGTTCACTTTTTATGTCAATACCTCTGTAATTATTTGCTTCATTCATACTCTCAATCGTATGTAATGGTATGATAATTGATTCAATCAAGCTTAAAGGAAATTCACATGGACTAAATAATGTTTTATATACAATTCGTAAAAGTGGATTTATTCCAATTTCCGGAAACCATTGAACTGTGGCAAAACAAAACGACCAATATCTTTAACACTTATCGCTTAACACATTCCCACCCAGTGACGCTTTTGGACGCCCCTGAAGAAAAATGCTTTAGAAAGATTTGCCGGCTAGTTTTGGATCAAACTGCATATTAATTGGTTTGATTACGTTCGAATTGGAATGGAAGAAATGCAGATTTTAAGGAGGAAAAACAAACGAACAAACAACAACAACAACAACTAAAAGAAACATATCATCACCATAACCATAATGCACGGAATTTTAATATCATTGTGAAAAAAAAAATCAGATTGCAGGAATTCTGATAGACGAAACCTAAAATGAACTTGGATTACGATAAACACAATGTAACTACTATAAAATTATTGCTCATTATCCAAGATTATCAATTCGGAATATGAGATGCTATGTAATCTAAGAATACAAATTCACCTTTTTAAAACACTAACCATTCTTTTTTAAAATTACCTGTAAATGATTATATAGCCGCCGTCATAGCGCAGTTGGTAGCGCGTCGGACTGTCAATCTAGAGGTCCCGGGTTCGAGCCCCGACGGCGGCACTCATCCTTTCCGACTATTTGTTTCTCACCAATGGGTTGATAATCGTAGACCTATGTGGGATAGCAGCTGGAGACTAGGAAAGGATGTAATGGTAGTACTGGTGTGAGAAATACCAGGATTCCATTGTTAGGTGCTCCAGCCGCCGCGATATAACTGAAAGATTGTTGAAAGCGGCGTAAAACCCAAATCAAATCAAATCAAATCAAATGATTATATACGGCACCAAACGCTTGAACGACTAATCACCTATGAAGTATGTGGGGAAAAGACCGCCCGATTTATAGCTCAGTAGATGAGCACTTGATTTCAAACTTTAAGATCACGGGTTCGAACCCTGAACTGACCTGACTAAACAACTCATTGCCGTAAAGATGAAAAGTTAAAACCGAGGCCCAATGTGACGGTAATACCCATCTAGGTGAAGTTCTCAATAGTCTCGACCGATATCAAGCATAACAACTAACCGTCTTCTTTGGGCTTCGCTCATATGGTTATGTGCTACATCAGCGGAAAATACACGCACGGAATGGGAATGTACCCTTAAAGGTGTATTAATCGACGAATGCATAATGATAGAGTGGTTTGTGTAAATTGATTAACAAATAAGTCTGTTAATTATTTTATCTTTAAATTCGATCTATACAAGCTTGTCATTGTTTGAATAAAATCAGAATGCATTCATAGACATACCCGACTATCAAACCCTTTGTAGAGTGAATACAATATACAGATGAGTAATGGTGAGTTCGTTTAATTTCGACTCCCCACAGGTTGTCTAAGCATTTGCCTTTAAGACACTCCCATTCAATTCCGCTTTACCCCCCCCCCTCAAAAATAAAGCTTTGGAAAACATTGTGGAAAATAGAGAACTGCTTTTCACAAGCAATTTCTACATCAAAATGTTTTCAACCTCATAATACAGAGAATTTTAAAATTTCAACAACTAACAACCCTCGTATTCAACTTCTTTCCATTTGAAACAGACTTAAATTTTGTAGTCGGGTAATGGGTTAAAGAGAAGGAAACTCAATACACAGAGATCCGGGTTCGTACACTCTGTAACGGTTAGTCCTCTTTTGTTATTGAAAATTTCCGAATGTACATATATATGCCTACATGTTCTATATTAAGCCGGTAGACGTGTGTCTCTAAACGGCTAGTCGTATTTTGGACCTAAGAACAGGCAATGTTATGTTACCACCAGAAAAGTATTGCACCCAGTTAAATTCACCGATGGTTCATATATCACCCCATTGAATAAATTTCATGTGGGTCTTTTTTCGAAATCCTAAAGTCTTGTCGAATTAAATCAATAATTGGACTCAATTGACCATTCGCGGCTGCTAATCAAATTATTTGTTCAGCCCGGTATTGAGAGTTAAACTCCGACATTGGCCGCCACGTGACATTAATGTAGACTAATGTCATAGTTCAGAGTTCACTTCCAATCTAAATCTATTATTTGA
Organism: Fragum fragum; assembly: GCA_946902895.1. Lineage (NCBI taxonomy): Eukaryota > Metazoa > Mollusca > Bivalvia > Cardiida > Cardiidae > Fragum > Fragum fragum. Next base: position 42,606,422 of record OX336371.1, read on the forward strand.
TTGGTCTAATATATTTTAATGACACTGAAATTCGTTCATAATTACCCAATTTACTATGCAGGTATTTTTTTTAAACATGAGCATCGTGGTGTTCGGCCCAAGAGTAAAGCGTCGGTTTTGCGATCGAGATAATTCGAGTTCGATTTCCTGGGTTATTTGATTGACCGGATACTGGTAATGCCCCAGGAAGATTGTTTTGTTTGTTTGTACGCTACTTTTGGAAGTATTTCAGTCATATCGCGACGGCTGTAGTATCTAACCATAGATTCATGGTATTTACCACTCCAGTACTACCACTAACACTGTATGGAAATTCTGTACGTCATTTGTTGGGTGCTGCCAAGATGGCGGACGGGATTTGTTTATAAGGGTGTCATTTATTTCTAGTCAGAAACCATTGAATATCCATTTTCATATAAATAATTGGATATAATCGTGAAGACATTTGGTTGGAGAACCAATGAGTATAACCCTTTTAACATGATAAATACCGTTTGTCTGTAATGTTTGTCTGAACACAGTGTTTTGTGAGGTTGAAAATCAAAGCGGGAGATTTCGTATACAGAACGTAACCGACAAAAACACATGCGTTGATGGGAAGAGAAATGAAATGACTGATCTTTACACTATTATATAAATAGTTCGCGTCTCTAGTCCACTTTGTTTTAATTTCACTTTGAAAAATCGCATGGTGTACTGTTCAGTGCAAACCGAAACTAACATGCTGTACTGTTCGATGAAACGAATTTCTGTACGTTTGGGGGCCAGATATGATCACAATAAGTCTGTACGTTTGGGTTTTTATGAATGGAATTGTACATTGTCTTTTGATTCGTGCATTTATATGTAGATTGGTTGATTTATTGAATCGCTTCACAATGGATTTCCTGTACTACTAGATTGGTTGAAATTGGGATCTAAGACCACTATTTGAGGTATTTAGTCAAGACGCGGCGACTGGAGCGCTTCACAAAGGATTTCCTGTACTACTACTACCACATCCTTTAGTTTGAACATATACTAAGGGAAAAAAGTTTAGCAATTTTTTTCAACCTACATTATTTTTCAACGTAAATGTATAAACCTTATAAAATCAGTCGCGTTTGCAATTTTTAAAAGCTAACTAACCAATTATGCATTAAGAGCACGTTTTCTAAAGGCTGTCTGACGCAATTTTGCTGAAACACGTTCTGCATGTGCTTCCACACGTATGTGAAGTCTATATCCACAATATCTATCCCAGTTTATTGGTTAGCATCAATAACAAGATTACTCATTAAAACATTTTAAAAAAATTCAAATGGAACGTCGCCCAGGGCTTAACTTAGACCAACGGAACGTAGCCATCGGTATGCTGGCTGGTGGTATGATGGTATAAGAGGTGGCTCAACATTTTGGCGTGAGCCAAAGTTCCATTTCAAGACTTAGAACCAAGTATCGTCAATAAGGCACCGTCAAAGAAAGGCCACGCTCAGGCAGGCAACGTGAGACTACCCAACGTGAGGACAATTACATCGTGACGTGTTCGAGGCGTAATCGCTTCCTCAATAGCACTCGTATAGCCGGTTTGGTCCGAAATGCAACGGGACACGGGTCTGTGCTCGTACTGTAAGAAACAGACTTCGTTCGGCACGTTTACGTGCACGTCGACCTTACGTTGGCATTCCTTTGACACGTGCACACAGACATGCAAGATTGAATTGGACAAGGGTACACCGTCGATGGCTAAGACGAATGTAGAATCAACTCCAATTCACAGGCGAATCCCGTTTTAATTAGATGTTTGCGGTTGGCAGGGCACGTGTTTGGAGGCGTGATGGCGAAAGGATGTATCCCGCAACGTCATTCAACATGACCGTTTTTGAGGCGGCAGCGTCATGGTCTGGGCTGGTATATCATACCGTGGCAAGACTGACTTGGTAGCTATTCAGGGAAACTTAAATGCCGTTCGATACTGCACCGAAATTGTCCAGCTAGTGGTATTTCCGTTCTTGCGTCAAGGGCTTGCTACCATTTTTCAGCAAGATAATGCCCGCCGACATGTCGCTCGGCACACGTTGGACCTTTTATAGACTAATCATGTTGATGTGTTGGATTGGACAGCCAAATCACCGGATCTGTCTCCGATCGAACACATTTGGGACCATCTGGGTAGGAGAGTAAGAGACAGGAATGACGTTAATAACGTTAGAGGCCTGGAACGTGTTCTGCGTCAGGAATGGGGTCGTATCCCTATGGCCGTTAATCGTAGGCTCATTTCCAGCATGAGAAGACGCTGTGATGCCGTTATTGGCGCAAACGGTGGACACACAAGATATTAAATCTTTGTGCTACTTTTACTTTCCCACCCCTACCATGTTTGACGCTGTACAACTGACACATATGACCTTGAAATCTTCTGATTTTTTTTAAATACTGTGGCTAACACATAAAATATCGATGTGTGAAAATATGTTTTGAACCCAAAGCTAGACACCGGAGAAATTGGCTGTAACGTACGAAATTGCTAAAAAAAAATTCCCTCGGTATATTTTATTTGCATAACTTCATAAAAAATGTGCAGAATAATGTAAACATATCTATAAATATCAAGCAAAAATGATCAGAACGGAAGCACAAGCTTATGTATTCTTCTCCCAAATGGTGTTTTAAGATGTTTTTTAGTATTTCTAATACATTATATGTGTAGTATTATCAAATTACATTTGTTATGAAAGTCGGTGCTATATAAACCATTCTCACACCGATATAGATTACCTTATTAAAATCATTATAAATTTGACAGACAATGAATAATGACGCACGTGCCCCATGCATTTACTCTTCATATAAGCGCATGCACCTCCTTGAAATCCATATTCCCTTACAAAATCGAATATTGTCCTCACGGTTTGTCTTTATAGTTGCCGAAATCTGCAAGCGTTCTATAATTATAGATTTTGTGACGGATTAACAACACAAGAAGCTTGTAGATATATGTATTTATTAAACCGTGTTTAAAATGGGGAAAAGCGTTAAAGCTAAGTGCAATGAGGCATCCCGGATAATGAATAGTTTGACTTAAATTTGACCAATATTTTCATCCAATGTTGAAACACTGTAATAAGATAAAAGAGATTTACGATAGTCAACATGGAATTTCACGTGAGAGACTGACAAGTTACATGTTCACGGACTTGTTTTCAAAACCCAAGCGTACATACTTTTGGGATCATATTTGATCATCAAACATACAGAAATTCGTTTCACCGAACAGTACAGCATGTTAATTTCGGTTTGTACCGAACAGTACACCATGCGATTTTTCATATAGTAATTACAACAAAAGAAGACAAGAAACGCAAATTATTTATATATTGTTGTTAAGATCAGGCATTTTTCTATCCATCTACATTTGTGTTTTTGTCAGTTACGTTCTGTATTAGGAAATACAGTCCGATTTTTCAAAATCTCCCGCTTTGATTTTCAACGTCACAAAACACTGTGTTAGACAAACATAACAGACAAACGGTACTATATCATTTCAAAAAGGTTATACTCAGTGGATCCCCAATTAAAAGTCTTTACGACGACGTCGAAATCTTTGAAAATGCGTATTCAATGGTTTCTGACTGGAAGTAAATGTCGCGTACCTTATAAAGAAATACCGTCCGCCATCTTGGAAGCACCCAACAATTTTGACGTACAGTGTTTGCATACCGCGACTACATCCTTTCCGAGTCCCTAGCTAGTCGTCACACTTGGGTATACGATTATCTACCCAGCAATGGGAGACAAATGTCAGGAAGGATATTTGCCGCCACCGAGGATTGAACCCTCGATCCGGGAAATTTGAATCCTACTTGTGAAAATCTGTGGTATTTCTGTTAGTCCCGTAATTGACAAATCACGGCTACCAATCGAAGAAAAAAAATCGACGAATCTAGTCATTCATTTAGACCGGTTGTGAAGTTTGAATTCAAAAATTGTTAGCCATTTATGTTGATCCTTTTTGTTGGTTTGTCGACTTAAACGTCGTAGCTACACCTTATTCAAGTTGTCGTGAAGAGAGTTGATTTGAAAAGATTCACAGTTCTTCTTCCTTTCTGGCTAAACGCTGCTTTGAACACTTGGTAGCTATTCAAAGTTCGTCTCTCTACCTTTTCAATAAAGAAAAGGAATTTAGACATGGGTGGAAATGAGACTTTTGGTAAAGAAGAGAAGGATAAAACGATCTTACACCGAAACAACGAACTATCCTTTGTGTAATTGACCAGTCGCTGGGCCGCCCACTAACTCCTTTGGTCTCGCCCATCGACTCCAACAGGAAGTCCCTCTTCGATTTTAAACGGCGTTATTTTGCAAAAGAAAAAAGAAAAAAAAGAAATGGTCAGTAGCATGTAACAGAAAAGTAGAATGGTTGTTTGGCGACTATAGCTTGCATAAGCTTTAGTTACGACGTTTAAGTCGCCAAACTACAAAAGCGTTTCTAGTAGTCGACTTAAACGAAGTCTTAAACCAACTATTGAACTTTTTTGCTTCATTTAACTGACCTAGGTTTTGCAAAATAACACCATTTTTATACTGTTCTAAGTCGAAATATTTGCCGGAGCGAATGGACGTAGCCAGTGAGTGGTTCAATCAAGAGGATCACATAAATCCAAGACGTCTCCCGAGAAATAAAAAACTTTTTAATAGTTATATACTAGGACTTTTAGGTTACGATAGAGATTCGACATCTTGTATTTGATATGAGCCGAGGAGGAAAACATGTGATATTTCACGTGTCCGAAGGTAGAGTGGAATATCAAATTTCCCTCCCCAGTGAAGCAAATACAATATGTTGTATCGCAATCATGACGTAATATATCATTTATTATATACCTATTTTCATCAAATAAATTTGATGAAATACAAAATAAAATCTGTATCGCTATTATTATCTCCCTTCTCTTTATCATTCTTATTATGTGTATTTGTACCATGACGTCTAGGGTTTGGATTGTTTCATCGTCTTTGGAAATTATATTCAAGTTATATTAAGTGATCACCGGCTAATTAAGGATATTGTTTAATCAGACCGCACACAGTATTGGTAATTCAGGAAACAGGTTCGGCATGATAATATAGACGAATCTTATATGGAGCGAGATGTTACAAAGTGCTACTTGAAAATCCTGTGTGTTTGAATCAGATTGCAGCTTTAGGTATTTTTCCTTTCCTTTTTGAGACAGTGGTTTTCACCATTTCAAAATGCATGAATGTTTTATAATTACTTATCGTTATTTGGCGTGCAAAATGTCGTAACTACAGCTTTTGTCAAGCTGCAGTTACGATATTTTGCAGGCCTAACGACATTATGTATGGTGACACACAATCTCTGAGATAATTTCCATGAAAAAAACTTGTTTGAAAGATGCTTCGAATAAGATTTTCATACTAATTGCACCAGGAGAGAAATGGCACCAATACCGCAACAGAGTGTCTTGAACACCGAAACATATATTTTTCTTGATAAAAGGTATTCAAACACCCACAGTTGACGTCATGTTTTTGTTAAAAGGGCATTGCCCTTTCGAAATGATCAGATTGGAAAATCGTCATTTTTCTCGGAGCTTTTATCGCGAAAACGAAGTTTGCTTCCGTAAAATTTACTTTCTTTTTTGAAGATCCTTTCATTAGAACTGCGATGGCTCGTATCCGCCTACACAGAGAACTTCATTTTGTCTCGCTCAAAGGGCACATGCATGAAAATGAAAGTTGTTCCATATTAAACGATGTTCACGAATTCACCAAGAAACCTTTACTCGTTTTATGATACGATAATATAATTTTTAATTTCATCTATCAAAAACGGGCGTTCTGTTGGGTGGAAAAATATTCATAACAAAGTTTTGAGCACGTAGCGATTTTGTATGCTTCATAATAGTCCCATATCCGAAGGTATCAAAATTTGTAAAGTGTTCTTTAGAAGTGCTTAGTAACGTCGTTACGTCGTCCGTAATGTCAAACTTTAACCGTATTGCTTGAATAAGCTGTAGTTACGACGTTTAAGTCGCCAAACCAACAAAAATGCTTCATATAAATTGCAGCTTATGCTGGAGTTCAAATTTCACTCCCGGTCTAAATTAATGATTTGATTGGTCGATTTTTCACATCCGCAGTTGGTCAATTAACCCTTAGTGGCTCCACTATCATTGATTACGTCGTTTGGTTACCAAATTATTGTAATTCAAGTTTATTTAGGCGGTTTTAAAGTAATAGGTTAGAAAAAGTAAATTGGTTTGTTGGAGACCAAAACAGCTTGAATGAGCTTTAGTTAAACGTTTCGGTCGCCAAAGCAATAATACTTTTCCCGCAAACGTTGCACAATGTTAGAGTTCAAAGATCGTTTCCGACCTAAAGAAATGTTTTGATTAGTTCATTGATTCTTTGATTGGCATCGGCGATCTGTCAGTTTTCATGGCATAGAATTACTATTTTACTTTTCCATATAAATCAATTGGATTGAAGCCTCTAGTTAACCCCATGCCGTATCCAATCTGTTTTCTTTTTTCAAACATCTATTTTGTTGAAGCCCCTTTTGCTTCACGATCAGATTTGTACTACGCGCTATAGGCGTTATGGTCCTGTCGCATATCTTGCAAAGTGTTTGATCTGAGAGTTTAGAAAATCGTTGGCAATCAATCGACTAGTCAATTTTTTCATTTAAACCGCAAGTGAACTTTGAACCCAACATTGGCCGACATTTACAGGAATCATTTGTTGGTTTGGCGACATCTTATTCAAGCTGTTAAAGCTACTGGCTATAAATTCGGTTATATAACGCCGTTTAAAACCGAAGTGGAACTTCCTCTTTTGTACTGATATTTCTTTTACTAAACTCACCAAACGTACTTTTGGAGCAATAGTAGAACAATGTTTACTTATTCGTGGGGGTAACTAAAACCAGACACTAACAACAGTTTTTCTAGTTACTCCAGATTGTAGCAGGTTGGTGGTTTTTAATCCAAAGCTTATATTATTATATTATAAGAATACTGTAATCCACTTTAGGCCTACCCCTGTCACATCTGCCGTTTCATCTGGCGGAACAAACATGACAACTGGCATGTCGTAAAATGCGACTAACGGGTCTTCATTTATCATATATTGTTTGTTTAATTTATCAGTAGTCATTTTATATGTTCTGTGGTTGTCATTGTATTGTTTACTGTGAACCCTTGTCACGCTGAACCCGGAATATTCCGGTTTTGGCATGAGGTGTAGACTAAGATCAGACTGCACTTATGTGCGGGCTGATCTTAGTCTATACCTCCTGCCAGAGTTGCTTATAAAGTTGATTTCTAAAAAAATATTGAATTTTGAACAACAAGTGCAATCAGTGCTTTCAGCCCTTTGATTTGACAGCAATTCAGTAAAGTAATTTATACAGCATGACAAGGGCTAAACTACATTTCTAGCTCGCTAAATGACCAAAGCCTTCGATGCGCTGTAAACCATAAATCAATGATTCATTCGTTAGTTTTAGATAAAAATGTAGAGAGAGAGCGAGAGAAGGAGAAAGAGAGAGAGAGAGGGGGGGATTTTATTTTAGAATACCTGTTTTTCTGCATAAGTTGACTTTTGTAGTGGATTTTAAGGTCAGACATAAAAGCATTTCATTGGCGGGGAAAAGGCAGAATAAGTTTAAGCCGATAACGGCATATACATATAAAGCGGTCGCCACCCCATGCAAGCGGGGTTGGTATTTTTCTGTAGAATCTGTAGAACAGTAACGAGTATGAATGGATTTACACTTTTTTTCTATTTCATTTTTGCGCAATCCGCAAATCTGTCGAATTGTAGGCAGCTGTTATACCTGAAACAATTTTTCTACGTAGGATGGTGATTAGGTTCATGTCTAGATGCGATTGTTTTGCAACTCTAAGGCTCTATTAAATGAGAATAACTTCTATCTACAGATTTCTTTGAGAGTAGCATAAACTGACCAATGTCGACCAATAGATTTATTATATTAGACCAGAAACGAGTATTGATCTCCGACATTGACTGCCAGTTTTTAAACCTTTTTTGTTGGTTTGGCGATAATCGTCGTAATTACAACTTATTCAAGCTGTAATTACGACGTTTAGGTCGACAACCATTCTTAAGAAGGCGATGTCTAGAATCTTGATATATGAGCTCTTGTGAGACATTTCCAATATTATATAAGCGATAAGTAAAGATTCAGATCGACCTGTACTAAACAAGTCTGGTCAGAGTCTTCACTCTAAGCTCTATATAGATAGATACTTACATAAACTTCTTGAGACGATTAGGAAATATCGCAAATATATGAAATTTCTGTCCAGGATGCTCAGCATGATCCACGCATGTGAAAATTTGTAGGGAATGTTACGCAAGGGCTCATATTTCATGGGCGTTGATCCGAATCTTGCTGCGATGCAGAGATCTTGTTCTGAACAATCTTTATAGAAGAGTTTGAACGGTTTTCCATTTGGAGAGGCAGGGACCAAGGTGTTCTCGAAATTAGTCAAAGTAATCCTCCGAAATAATTCAACAGCTTCATAAGAACAAATTGAAATTGGAATTATTGGAAAGTAAAAAAAAAAATGTGTTCCTCACGGTTACGTCATATGATGTGAAGATATGTCTTATATTAAAGTCCGTTTGCACTCTTGGCAAGATTTATGTGTGCAATAATTTGTAACACAAGTCGAACGTTCTATCTTATCAAAAGCTACAATGAAATTCTATGATAATTATCAGTTTCTGGTAGTCGCTGGACCTTTAAACAGTTGTACTTGAAAATATATTTAACTACAGCTTATGAAATGATTCTTTAAATTAGTTCTATCCACTTACGACTAATTTACTCAAAATAATAATTGTTGTTTCCACTCTTTTTTTACACTATATTTTCTTTTCAGAGTTAATATAAATTATATGGACCTTCTCTATTTATTAAGTGTTTATTTTCAATACGACCTTCAGACCGGGAAAGAAATAAACCCGTTGAAAATTTTTGATATTACACGGATATTATCATATAAATGTATGCAAATGCACTCCAAGACTATGGTTACAGCCAAACTGACGTCATAATGGATAACGTATGTGGTGTCTGTGGTCGACGCGGCGCGAGTACTGGTGTATTCCCCTGGAAGCATCGAGAGGGATTAATCTAAGTCTGAATACATTATTTCCCAACCGCTTTAAAATATATAGGTTTAAATCAAACCAAACCAAGCGCTTGATCTGACGCCATTTACAAATGGCGTTATACGTTTCGCTAATATCCTATATCGACGAATTCTATTATTTTTAGCGATTCATTACAAAATCAAGGTAATATTATAAATAGCATATAGAATTCGTGTTCTTAAAATTCCGGATTTATTAAAGTCGCCATATCGCAGAGCCTCGTTTATATTTGGTTATACATGACTCGTTTAATGAATTCGGTATTCCATGTTCACTCATTCTATGTTCTCTCTGTGTCGAACACATTTTATCTATTTGTCATTCGGGTATAGATCAGATTATTTTTCATGTTTTAAGATTAAAAAATGAAACTTATGATTCTCCATTTGTTTCCCTATGAAATAGGATGTGTAAATAGAGAGCCCAAATGAGCCTAAAGATCAAATAGTATTCTAAAATTCTGAGGAAGTAGATAAGCTACGAAACTAATGAAACCTAAGTCCTTCTTGATTGTATACAGAAGATATTAAAGTATTTTACATTTTCTGTAAAATAAGACGTGCACAGGCTTTGTTTCACAGGAAATGCATTTGCAAAATATCAGCCTGGTTGGACCACCATCTAAAGCATTTTTTCAAGACAAAGTGGGCGAATGGTCTTGTTTGTATGCCGTTTGATCAGCCATTCAGTTATGTCACGCCGAACTTCACCTTTTAGGGCTCGTCATTAGTATCACGCCCTAGGCAACGAACATATTGCAACTGGGATTCGGATATTTGACTACTCTCATGTGTTGGTCAGCATGCAGCCCTAATTTATGAGCCCCATGAGACCTTAATAGAAAGATTGACGGACGGACGATGACTTAAGCACACCTCAGCTCAGACCATATCAGCTGAAATTCAACAGTTTGTTTACCGCTTGTTGGGTGGATTTAATTTTATAAAATATGTTTAGAAAACCCACATATTTATGTTTTTGATTCTGCGTAATCATTTTGTAATTGCATATAGTAAAAAAAACATTTTTATTCACTCCCTTACATCAATGGTACACAAATGATTAGTTTTTAATGAATTAAAAAGATAACTAAAGAGAAATAATGCAGCCTATATTAAGCCCCCTATCCCTTTTCATCTTGAATATTTCCCTGGTAAGCTCCCAAATATACTGTATCCCACGGGTCGGAATATAGAATCGATGGAAAACATCTGCATGCATGTATGTGAAAACAAACTTACTTCATACTGATTAACTCAACTATTATGAAATGAAAGAGAAAGCAATCAAAAACTCTCCCTAAAACATACTTAATAATGTATAATATCACTAAATTGATTCTCGAATCGCTTAATTTCATTCCACACCACTCGTTTGGTATTCCATTCATGTCATTCAAGTACCTGTCTCAAATCGTTCAAATATTCCACAACTTATTTCACAAGGTTCCGCGGTTAAATGACGGACATGTACTTAAATGTATCTGGTTGGTAAAATTTATGTAACAAATCTTCTAAGGCAGCAATCATAGCACAGGTCAAGGGTTCGATCCCCGACCGCGCTGAATATCGTTTTCGACACTTGTCTCCAATTCATGGTTAGATAATGGTAAATGTAAGTGGGATGAGCATCTGGAGGCCCTGAAAGGATGTAGTGACTGTACCGGTATGAGATATACCAGGAATCCATGGTTAAGAGATCCAGCAGCCGCGATAGGACTGAATAATGTTTAAAGGGGTGTTAAATCAATTCAACCAATCAATTCACTGGAAACAACAACAACAACAACAACAACAAAAAACTAGTCTTGTCCAAAATAAGCTCACTCCACTCGTACCATTTTAACATCATTGATTTTACCAATTTCGTGTCGTTTAAGCCCTTTCCCACGCAACCCCGCTTTTTACGCCCCTAAAAATAAAGGTCAGAAAAGACAATGTAGAAAATGCAGAAATTGCTTGTTACAAGCAAGTTTTGCATTTTCTACATTGTTTTTCACCTAGAAAAACTTAACCATTTAAAATTATATCAACTTGTAATTGTTGTCTGCAACTTCTATCAATTCAAACAAGTCTATAATTTCGTTGAGTTGAATGGGTTAACTGTACATCACCGAGACCATATTTTTATTCAAAATGTCCTTAAAACATTTAACATCTTTTCGTCAAATCGTTGGTTTTTGTCACTCCTTACTAAATCTTCTGTGATATCTTATTGAGTTGGTTTTTCACCGCCGCTACTCATATAAAATTTTATGCCTGATCAGTCAGTAAATGCAAGTTAAAAAGAACCATCAGCGCATTTACTAATAAACTCACCTCCATCATTGAGTTCGAACTTGTTTCACAGACTTTACAAGTCTCTCGGACACATTTATTATTCAATGCCGGTACGACCTTTGTCCAGTAGTTCAGTCTTGATGCAACAGGGTAGTGCCGTATGGAGTCTGAGGACAGGTTAATGTTGAGGTTTATATAAGACTGGTTCCCCGGAGTGAAGACTGGCCATGTTGGGTAACCCATGTTTTCCGTGTCGACTGAGTTAGGGTTCCTGAAACCACGACATGTTACAAATATAAGTGGATTACAGTTAGAGCGATGAACGAACAGTCGGAACTTCGCAAACCATCAACTGTGTTAAGAATTCAGACTGTTTGCTTCGGACATTCGGACATACCAAAAAGTCAATGAAAAATATTAGCACGTATCGAAAACAAGACGTTTTCCACTATAAAGTATCTTTTTATTTGTGTAGCTTTTACTACAGTGCATAGACAGTTATGAAATTCTAATTTGAATTTGCGTTACAAAAGGAATTGAAATAAACTGGTTTTAAGATTAAACAATTCGAAATTTTTGAGTCTCTTAAAAGCTGTCCTAACGAATAACATATAGATGCATGCACTACTTGACGGATCGCGGCTGTCAATCTAAAAATCGACAGACCAATCAAATCATACTGTAGTCCTGCAATGAACTTTGAACTCCAATAATGACTCCAATAATGGTCGACATTTTTGAGAAGCATTTTTTTTTGGTTTTGCGACGTAAACGTCGTGATTGCAGATTATTCAAGCGTTGGGGTCACAAACCAATTTTTCTATATTTTGTTACTTGTTATTGACGATAAATATGAAAAACCAACGCCGTTTGATATCGTTATCGAACTTCCTGTCAGAGCTCACTGGGCATGGTGAGTAATCCGCCGTTTTAATGAAAGTAAAGCGACTACTTCTACTTGAACCCTGTTAATGGTGAACGGAGGATCTGCGTTGTGAAATACACCCTTCTTTGCGATGCCTCCAGGTTGAGAATTCGATTTTTTTCGTCAGGGTAATTCAAATTAATTGATCTTGGCATAAATATATACATGTATATAATTTTGTTGTCCCTTTTACTTGTGGTTTTTGTAGCAATATAGATTCAAAAGGTCGCACAAAAAGTAGCATATAAATAATTTGAAAGCGACAAAATCAGAACGAAGGAATACGGCTGGATCATTGAAAAAAATCAATCATTTACTTACCCTGTTTTTGCAAAGTTTGTCCAGTATTTCATTACATCACGTGAAAGGTCAACATCTTTTGGGGATATTGTAGCCTGGTTCTGTTGGGATATTCCACCTAAAGTTAATAAAACAGGTGAAAATCCAAACACGTATTCCCTTTCTCTGGTATGATCGGCGCCGTTCAGCCAAGATGGTGGATATAATCCATTTTGGCGACTGAACTGGTACAAATAGGTGGATGACCCCATTGAATTGTTGGCGTGTGCTAAGGCAGCCCGAACCACTGGTATGATGAATAGGGCATCAGATGATATGTCTACCATAGAGTCGCGGATCTTAACGATATTGTTGGGGTCTTTCCAGTCAATATATTCGTGTATCATAGCCTGAGATTGGGAGAGAAAAGAGCCTTGTTCGGTTGTGTCATTAACGACACTCGAGACATACACTGACTCGAAGAAATTTCTAGGAACACCGTTATCAAGAGAGATTCCTGCACCTGCCAGTCGAAATCCCCAAGACGGAATGAAAATCAGTGCTCCATCTTTGTCATTAAAACCAGTTAGTACATCAAGCTGTAAGAAAGCCTGGATAGATTCGGAGCTTAGTTCTCCTAGGTTTGTAAATAAAGAGAGTGAATTTGAGGTTAAGAAGTGTCCATCGAAAGTAGGTCTGAAATCAACGCTCATGTCTAAGTTGTTTACAAGTTCGTCAGCTGGTTTGTGCCTTAGACAGTTTACAGTTTCACTTGAGTTACTTCCAGTACAGTTCAGTTTTGCTGCGAAGATATTGATCATACGTCTGGGATCAGACTGAGATGTCCAGCTGGTGAAAAGTGAACCACTTTGTGCAATGATCCTTCGTATTTTACCTTGGTTTTCTGGATAAAATGCTTGATACATTACCCCAACTCCGCCAGCTGATCCGCCAAACAAAGTGACACTATTTGGGTTTCCACCAAATGACTGTACATGCTCATAAACCCAATCAATCACGAGCTTTTGATCATGTAAACCATTATTTGCGAATTCACCTGTACCGTCGTCGAGAAATCCGAAAACGTTTACGCGATAATTGAAGGTTACAACAATGACGTCATGGAAACTGCTGAGAACATCAGCAAAATACAAGTTAGCAAGACCGGTTTGAAAGCCACCACCATAAATATATATCATAACTGAATAATTATTGACAGGCGATATTGTGTTTCCTGGCAGAAATAAGTTGAGATATAAACAGTCTTCACTAGTAACAATTCCATTGAGGACAGGATTGTTAACTCGCGATTGTGGACAAACATGACGGAAGTAGGTTGCGTTGTAGGTCATATTCAGATTTGTTTCAGGCACGGGTTTTCTAAATCGATTGTCACCGATTGGTGGTTTAGCATATGGAATTCCGAGAAAGCGTATCCCACTTTTTGACTCATTTCCAAAAGCAATATGGTCATCAATTAGTCCGATCATTTCGCCAAAACTGCTCTGGAATGTTTCCTCTCTCACTGCACAGTTCGCCTCATGCATAAAGCTCATTAGTAATGCTGCTGCTAGTACAATCGAAGCCATTGTTTCTAACTTGTTTGATTGTAAACTGAAGAGGACACTGAAATGTTGGATTTATAACGTGTTAACCCTTCCCTGTTCAATCCCTGGTTTTTACTTGTTTTCATACTTGAGAAAGTTTTGTGGAAATAGAAGAAATTGCTTGTTAGTCGCTATTTTTCTTTTCCATAATATTTTCTATCCCAGTGAATGATTATCTTACAATGAAAATTGAACATTAACTGTCGTCTGCAAAACCTTTGAAATTGGACAGGTCTGAAATTTTGCAATACAGTAAAGGGTTTAGCCATTGTTTTCTTTCGGATCTCCAATATTTCAGTACAGTTAATAACATTTAAAATTCAAACGTTTTGATGATGTTAAAGTTGTAAGATTGTTGATTCGGCCCCCACTTGTTTACACTCTGGTTCATTCCCCATTCACGCCGCGACCATAACGCAGTGGTAGTGAGTCGTACTCTCAATGATGAAGTACAGGGTTCGACCACCGGTCGCGGTAAGCATCCTTTCCAACATTTGTCTCCCAACAATTTGTGGGTAATCGAAGACTAATATGGGATGAGCAGCTGGAGGCTCGGAAAGGGTGAAGAGGTAGTATTGGTGTGAGAAATACCACGAATCCATGATAAAATACTGTTAACAGTGGCGTTAAACCCAATTCAAATCATTTCCCAATCACGGTGTACGATAAGAGTAACAAACGACAACTCTTCTTGGAGATTGACGGCCCTCAAGAAAAAAGATTTTGAAGAAATTGCTTCCGACAGCAAGTTTTTTTTATATTCAATGTTTTCTAGACAAGAATACTTATTTTGAAAAATTCACAAACTAGATTTTATCTACTACTTCAATGAAGTTGGGCCAGTCTAAAATAAACTAAACAGTTATAACACTGTCAGTCTTAAGGTATTGACATTTTTTTTAAGCTTATTCTTCAATTTCAGGAAAAGATATCATTATAATGTATTTGAAAAGAATGGTAGCTATTTTTACTATCGACGACTATGACATTTATTCCAGTACTTTGCTTTCTTTTGTAAATGAAATGGTGATTTTATTTTACATCTCAGAAATGTTACCCCCTTAAACAAGAGAGAGAGAATGAGAGTGAGAGAGAGAATGAGAGAGAGAGAGAGAGAGAGAGAGAGAGAGAGAGAGAGAGAGAGAGAGAGAGAGAGAGAGAGAGAAGGGAGAGAGAGAGAGAGAGAAGAGGGAGGGAGAGAGAGAAAGAAAAAGAGAGAGAAAGAGAGAGAGAGAAAAAAAAAGAGTGAGTTACTTTTTCTTGTCAAGTATCAATTTGTAACAATTTTATTTTTACCTTTCTGATGAATAAATGTAGGTAAATGAAAATCGTACAATGACAATCTTACATGGTTGAGATGCCAAAGATTTGCCCAAGATTTAGTTGTGATATTTGTGATATTAAAATTCAGTTCAAAATGGACACTCTTTGCCTGACGGCATACGTCGTATCGTATGCTATCCATTCACCTGGAGAAAGATTGACCGTTCAAAACTAAGACGTTCGCTGATTGCAAACACCCAGGACCCCATGATTAGTAGACTTATACGAGCTACCACATGTTAATGACCGTGGTCTATGTACTGAACAAAATGGGGGTTAGAACCCTTGGCTTGCGAAGAAAGTTCATAATTGACCTTACACAAAATAACACGTCACCAGTTAGTGTGCACGAAAACTTTCTTTAAAACATTACTGTTTGAAGTCCAAAGGTTGCATGCAATCTAATGCTAATAATAAACGAATTATTGACACTTTTTTCATGGTCTTCTATGGATTTGAAATGGAATCGAGGCGTTTTCGAGAAGAAATTAATATATGCACACCATAGTATAACAGAAAATGTCAATTTGTAACGGTAAACATTACGTAGCAATTTGGGAGCAAATGCTATAGGCCTAGAACAACAAAAACTGTAAATCTTAGAAACGCCATTTTTGTGATTTTGCTTCACAGGACATTTTATTATTGAGCTCGGTAAAAATATTTACTTTACTTTTTGGTAGAGAAATATGAAAAATAAAGAAACTAGAAATTGTCGCAACAGCGCTTGTCCAAATACAAGTGCTATCCGCCAAAGGGCCGTAACAAAAATGGACTTGTTATTAAAGGGCCAGAACTCCGTCAAAAATCAATAGACCATAACCAAAATGGGATAAGCACATGTCTGATTTTTACCAAATTGTTTCTGTGAAATTTGAATAAAATCCGTCCAATGGCTGCTGAGAAATTGAGCTGACACGATTTTTCACCAAAGGGCCATTACTCCATCAAAAATCAATGGACCGTAAGAAAAATATAATATGCACATCTCTGCTTGATACTGTTTATATCAGTGAAGATTGAATAAAATCCTTCCATTAGTTGCCGATAAATTGAGCAGACACGAAAGAGCTACAGAAATGTAACAAAATATGTACTTTTTAATTTAAGTGCAAAAACTCTCTCAAAAATCAATGGACTATAACCAAATTATGATATGCACATGTCTGACTTATACCGAGTGTTTCTGTGAAATTTGAATCATATCCGTCAAATGGCTGCTGAGAAATTGAGCGGACACGATTTTTCACCAAAGGGCCCTCACTCCATCAAAAATCAATGGACCGCAAGAAAAATATAATATGCACATCTCTGCTTGATACTGTTAATATCAGTGAAGATTTAATGAAATCCTTCCAATAGTTGCCGAGAAATTGAGCAGCCATGAAAAAAACTACAGACAGACGGACGGACGGACCGACCGACGGACCGACAAGCTGACTCCTATGTACCCCCAAAATATATTTGCTCTCGATCCGATTCTACACTTACTTTTCGATTTAAGCATATTTGCTTCCAATTTTGCTGGTCTAAATTGAACCCATTGCAGACGCAAAACTTATGCATGGTACGCTTTGTAAGAAGATTGAGAGGACATTATTTAGTTAGTGATTTTTTTTTGGGGGGGGGGGTTAGAAACCATTGTGGATAATGAAAAAAATGCTTGCAACAAGTAACTTCTTTATTTTTCACAATGATTTCAAGCCCCTTTTCTTGAGAAACGAAATAACGAAAGAACGGGATTGACCGGTGTGCGCACGAACCTAGAAAGCGAATATAAAATGAGTATTCTTTAACGACATGTCATATCGGTGTATTGAAAGTGCAACATATATATCTCTTAAAAAAATAACAAAAAAGTAAGCTGACAAATTTACGGATCGCTAGCCGAGGCCATTTATGCCGTCGACTCCGCCCTTTGACTCTGACAGGATTCTGCACTGCCATTCTAAATGAAGTTAATTTTAATTTATGGTCAGTAGCATGTAACAAGAAAATTGGAATTGTCGGTTGACGACCTAAATGTCGTAACTTTATACAGTTACGACTTTTTAGTCGTAAAACTAACGGAAATGTTTCACAAAAATGTCGACCATTGTCGGAGTTCAAATTCATCTTCATCAAAATGATCCAAATTAATGATTTGATTGGCCATTTTTTTTACTGTTAGCTTCGATTAATCAATTGAGAAAGGAAAGATATCAAATATATTATCCTCTTTCTTTAGCATATAATCACACAATACTAGATATGATATATTAAACACGTACCTGGTCGCGTGATGAACCCGGTTTAAGTTGAGTACTAATTGTGTAAAATGGGAGGATGTGTGTAAGAAAAGTCGCGTCACGCTTTACCGCACATATTAAATTCTTTTTTGATCTCGGTATGTACTTTACCATTTAAACCTAACTATTAAGAGCACTTTTACATTCTGACTTTTAGTCTAGCGATCTGCATCCTGAACTCTTTTCCTTATCTAAAGAAATCAGAAAGTTTGAGAACTGAACAACTACAACACACAGTCTCCGTTGCTTAAAGGCGGAATTAGACTTTGCTCTATATGAAATATTGTAATGTAAATGCAAGTCTTTTAGGTTATTATCCCCTATTTAAGGGATTGGGGATGTAATAAAGGACTTTTTCGTATGACTGTACGCGTTACAGTCCTTCCGTCCTATTCTTGTAGCACATATCTACACATAAACTTTTCATTAAATGTCTTTAGGAAGGTCTGGAAACGATGACACATTTGTTCTTGGGACCAGGAGGTCAAAGCCCCCCCCCCCAAAAATGAGGTCGTTAAATGCTTGTAAAAGTTCTACATATCACAGTTTCAACCAACTTTCGTACTTCTTACAATATGGACAGCTTTTGGTGAGACGAGGAACCCTATTGGTCACACGACCAAACTTCATTAAAGGAATGTTGCCTCTCTTTAGGTTTTATTTTTTATCAAATATTTTAGAATGTTTGGCGCCTTTCTTAAGGCAAAGAACCCTATTGATTTTGATGTCTCAATGTTAAGGTCACGAATAAATAGCATTTCAAAAGGTATTTGCATCACTAGAGGTTTCAAGTATTCAATAAATCACTGTCTCAATTTGCATGTGGCTATCATTAATAGTTTTTAATCGAGACCTTTCGGGAGCGATTAGTGAATTCAGTTGGTGACCCTATTTCCAAAATGTTCCATTAACTCAACTGGAGGCATACAAAATTGAACATTCTTGGTAATAATTAGTTCTAATAGCTGTCAAAAAGGAGCATCTGAATCTCTTTGAATGCTGAGTCTGAAATATCATTTTCCGACTGCTATAATGCTTTAAACACTAGACCCCTTTAAAGTTACCTTGAATAAGTAGAATTTTACAAGTTAAGAAATTCCCAATATAGAGTTAAAGGAAAATGGAGGTTACCCCGCATAATATAAACACGCTTTGATTTGATGATCTACTCTTATACGCGTAACTCACAGTAACTTTTCGTGACCTTTGAACAATTATGAAACAAATCGGTGCATCATGCCAGTGGTAAATTAGAACTAGGGGCTCCTCTTCTGGTTTGACAATTCGATCCCCGGCGGCGGCACATATCTTTTCCGACATTTGTCTCTCACCCATGGGTGGATAATCGTAAACCTAAGTGGGATAGCAGCTGGGGGCTAGGAAAGGATGTAGTGGTAGTATTGGTGTGTGAGAAATACCAGGAATCCACTGTTAGGTGCTCGAGCGCAGCGATATGACTGAAATACTGTTAAAAGTGCTGTTAAACCCCATTCAATCATTCAATCAATCAATCTGGTTTGACAAATGAATTCAAGCAGAATTTAACGACTTCTATTTTGCTTAAAATTAATGCCGCTTCGACAAATTTATCATAACGCCCCTATCTCTCTCCATCTATCTCTGTGTCTGTCTATATGTCTCTCTCTCTCTCTCTCTCTCTCTCTCTCTCTGTCTCTCAGCGCGCTCTCTCTCCCTTTCTCGCTGTCCATGTCCCTCTTTTCCTTTACTTTATTTTCTCTCTATCTCTCTCGGCCTTTATATTTTTCTTTCACAAATATGTACGATAAAATCAGTAAACTATTAGCTAAATAGAAAGGTAAAATCCAAATTTCGACCCAGGGCTACCAATGATCTGGTAACTACGGTTTTCAAGCTGCAGTTCAATTTAGAACGATAGATAACTTATCGTTTATTATAACAAAAAAAGAATCGAAATCTTTCGTATTTATCAATCAACAATTTTAGCTATGGGTAATTCAGGCTGAGAAAGGCCCTTATAATGTCTGTATTACTTTACAGAAGAGAAAGCCAAGAGCTATTGATAGTTCCTTTTTTCCATATCTCCTCTCAAAAGATCGGGACATATTGCCTTCTGTTAAAAACTTTACTCATAGTCACATTCAATATTACTCATTGATACAATGATCATATCTGGTATGTAGGTAATTTAGACGTGTGTACCTGCGGATGACAATTTTAACCCATTCCCACACAACAAGTTTTTAAACCAGTCCAAATTGGAAATTGTTGTAGGCAACAATTTCAAGTTGATGGAATATAATTGTCTATTGGAGTAGAAAGCATTTGGATAATGAAGAAATTGCTTTTTTCAAGAGGTGCGTAAAAAGCGGCATTGTTTTGGCAAGTTGAATGTTCTTTATTATGGATATCATATATTTATATAAATATATTTGACTACTGAGGTTGCAATTTCTTCATTTTCCACATGTCTTTGAAAGCTTTTTGCAAGAGGGGCGTAAACCGCGGGATTCTGTTGGCATAGATTAAGGTCCATTATTTCGGGCATATTACCTTATATTGACTCAATTTGAGCCACAGCGTTTTACTAACATCTTTGTTAAAAAATATTGTCTTCATAAAAGCTGAAAACAATGGATTGTCTTTTGCATGGTAAAATATTGATTTGACAAATTCTGATAAAGGAATCTTATACCATCAAATGGATATTGCTTTCAGGAATTATTTCTAGGGCTGACTCGCATTGTGCTAGCCTAAAAGAAACGTATCTACGTTTTTCCAAAGAAATATACAACGCTAAATGTCACGATAACAACAACATTTTTCAATTATTCAGTGGTAAGCGATTACAGTGCTTACAGCACTTTGATTGAATATAAGAGTCAGGTATTGAGGAAAACTGTAATAATAAGCTTTTTGCCTCACCGGGGATCCCATTTTCCATCCAATCTCCTTTAAGTTTGCTTGTTATAGCTCTTTCAACACTACTATCACTACTTATGAGGTTACAAGGTCGAGACTAGGCCACGAGGACGCATTTCGCCTCTCTTAGGTAATATTTTCCAACCAAGGTCTTCAAAGTCTTGCATGTGGTTAGCTCTTGATGATTGGGAGAGTTCTGCTGTTTTAGATCAAGATATTAAATTGGTGATAAGCTTATTACCTCTCTACAGATCGCACCTTTCGTCCGATCTCTTTTCACGTTTGTCTATTGACAGTCTTTAGCCAGTTGAAGGTCCTGTTTAATTCGGTCGCGAAAATGTCATTGGCCAAGGTCACGGATCAAATTTAATAAGTTATGACCGTTTCACAGGTCACATATTTCATCGGTTTCTTTTCAAATTTTACATGTCTATAGCTTAATACGAGCTTTTTGTCAACTTGTCGAATTGATGATGAACCTATGACCCCTTTACAGACCACTTTTTTGTAAAATATTTTTTAATTACTTGTTGACTGCCAATGGTTAGATAAAAAAATTATAGCATAAGGTCAAAGGTCTAGGCCATAAACGTTTGTGGCCTCACTGTAGATCACATATTTCTAACATTGGATGTAGGTAGCCCTCGGTGAGACGAGGAAACTTCTTAATTTTAAGGTTATCAGGTCAAACGTTATGTCATACGGTCTTTTAAAAGTAATTTGCTTGTATAGAGTTCACATTTTTCAACAAATACTTTTTCCCCCCCAAAATACACACGGGTACCCAGTGGTTAGGTGAGGAAACCTGTTGATTTTGAGATCCAAATATGAACCCTATACATGTTCCATTTTTATTCGTATTTTTCTTTATACATTCACATATGGATAGCTAGTGAATAAATGTTGTCGACAGGAAAGTGTAAGGACCAAGAAGTTAAATATATAAACCTGAGGCTGCCCTTTGCATTTGAAAAGCCGTTGATGAGATAATGAAAAATTATCCCTCTGAGTTATTCGGTTTATAATGTCGTTTTATGCATGTCAAGCATTTAGCCTCTGTCTACAGCCAAATTCTGCCAATATCGTAGTTCTTAGATACATCATAGAAACTGTTTCATATCGATTTGTTTATAATAAGGGATGCACTACTTTGCAGGGCTATTGTTTCTTATTTTATCATTGATAAATAAACCTTATTCAACCCCCTCTTTACATGATCTTTAATTTACTAACTAGTAAAGAAAATTCAAAATGATAATAGATCCCTTTACTAAAGCGTTTGTTTCTAAAGAAGTTTCCTGCTTTTTGTCCAACTAGTTAAAGACCTAATACTATCCTTCGGCATGTCCAAGCCTCGTACAGATCATACCAACAAATCGATGGTTCAGCGCGAAACAGTTGTAACTGCCTATATGTCTATAGGCAGTTACAACTGTTTCGCGCTGAACCATCGAAATGAACTCGCGTTGACATACGTGAAGCGATGTTAAACTCTGTAGAAACAAACATATCTATCTCGAGTACTTTTGTAAAAATCTAAACTTGTTTTCTGAACCCATTACTTGACGAAAAATTTAAACGGGTCCAAATTGAAAGAAGTTGTACAAGATCAAGTTGATAAAAAAAAACGTTTGTAATTAAGTGAAGAAATCAATGTGGAAAATATCTAAACTACTTGTAACACGTATATACTTCATTTTTCACTTTGTTTTCGAAACTATTTACTTTAGGGCATGTGTGGTGTGGTAATGATGTAAGACGCTCTTTTTTCTCCGAACCTTTGCGTGTATGAAGGCCAGTAGTTTCTTTCCACATTCAAAATATTCTACGGATGTCATCCGATATGCACATAAATGTAAATATCATTCGCAATGGAAGTAGTGTGTTATATTTTTCATATTTTTATATATCAAAGGTTATATCGTAGCATCTCATCTGTTGTATAAGTAATGTTTTCATAAACTAACAAATGCAGTTAAAAAAAGGTGTTTTTAACTCGGATTTCAAAATCTGCTTCCTTTACTGAGTTACACACTTTTAAACGGGATAATGTGTCCCTTGGTCGACTTTATTTTGCCGTACAAACAATATATACGTATCAGGAAGGGCATCATTATATTCTTAGCTTCAATTTATCGCCATATACCCCAGCAAGAAACCAATTCACGGACAAACCAACATATCTGAAACACTGAACTTTCGAAAGGATCGCTTCAAGTAAATATATAACAATTTCATAGCTTTTTCAACAAACGCCCAAATGACATCGCTTTGTGTGTGTGTGTGTGTGTGTTTAATGACATTTTGAGGCTCGTGGTAATGTTTTCTTTGTAATACCAGGGGACATCATGACTCGTTGGCTCAAAATTATCTGTTGAGACATTAGTACTTGCTGTGTTACCTCTAGTTCATCTTCGTCCGGTAACAAAATCCCGCCTGAATACAACTGCTTATCATATACATGTACATACACCACCATACAGCGCTGACCAACCAGTGATTCGTCTACGTTTTTATCAGTCTATGCGAATCTTTGATCGTCTGATAAATCGTACTGAAAAGCACTTATGAATATATAGGCACTTAAAACAGTGTTTACCAACAAGCGAATCGAAGGCTTTAATTGAACATGAAACACACCTTATTCAGTATATGATAGAAGGCCTCTTGCTCATAATAAGAAACATTTAGTTCACACAAAGAGAATAGCAGAGAGTAACAATTGTATACAGTACCATTTCGATTATCCGACAATTAGACCATTCGGAATAGCTTTTTAAAGAAGAACCTAACATTTTATTACAAAAAAGGCAAATCAGTTATTCTATTGTTATAATTTAGATTAGGTTTACAGATTTTGTAACAAGACCAATCGACCGTTTGTTTATAAATACATGTTAATCAGACAGAATTTTATTGAATGCATCAATCTGCCCAACTTTTACCTTATTAATTGACTAGCCTTTTTTAAAGCGGCTCTTGAACAGATTTTTCATGATACAGGAAAACAATTTTCTTTTCCAGTTGTAAATAATGTCATTTCCACGATGAAATAATTTAATTGTTAGTTTCGTCTATCAAAAACGAGCGATCTGATTGGTCGAAAAATTTAATTCATACCTCCATGAACAAAATTTTGAGTACGCAGCCATTTTGATTGCTTCCGCACAAAATAGTTCACTACAAAAAGGTATCAAAATTTGTTAAGTTGTTGCATTTTTCGCTCGATGCTATTAAATTATAAGAAATGAAGATATTTTTTTTGTTTTCATGGAGGTATGAACCGAAAAACCTAATCACACAATGTATGAATCCGCTTCGCGTATTCATACAGTGTGATTAGGTTTTCCGGTTCATACCTCCATGAAAACAAAAAATATTCTCTTCGTCTCTTAAATTAAATTTCTTTCTTCGTGTTAAATAAATTCACTATAAATCTAATTTGATTATCTATGCCCTACTTAGAAAAAGCTGAACTTATCGGTTGAGGTCGCTATTCTATAGATAATGTTGATAACCCTGAATTGCTAGCGAAAGCTAATGACGCAATTGAACGTCAAAGAAACTACAGATAAAGCAATTTTCTGTGAAATCGAAACCTATTTACCCAATGAATTTCGGTTTTATTGGGGTTGTACTTCGTTTACTTATTTGTCGTTATCAAACGCGCAATCTATGAACTGTCAATTTTATTACAAAATCAGCATATTCTTCTTCGTTCAAATGTTTGAAAACTCTACAGGGTGGTATTGATGTTTCTGAAACCAATCGCCTAAAAATAAGTTAAAACAGAGCTTGATACTTACTTTTGAGTCAGATTTTGTCTTTGGGGTAATCTGACAGGCTCAAAAAGCTTTTTTGGTTATATCGAAAAAGTTCAACGGAATACCAGGTTAATTTTTAGATATCACGGAATTCGGTTGTCGACACCGCATGACCTCATTTGCATATGACCCAAAGTCAACGGAAGGTAACAAAATGTGAAGCGAAACAACGAACGTCCTAAATCATGGCACACCCACTGGTTAGCGCAAAACTACAGTAAGTGTCTACATTAGTATTGACGCTTACAACAATATGGGATTTATCTTTACAGAATTTGAAGACCGGCTAGCGAACATAACTCCTGATGACGTAACGATTACGTTGGTTTGAGCAAAATTCAAACTGAATGCGGGATTCCAAAGGTTACACGCACCATGTGAATATGGGGTCATTCACGCGTTAAGTATAACCGTCGGAACCCCGTATTCAGTTTGAATTTGCTCAAACAAACGTCATGAATACGTAATCCTGAGTTAACCTTTAAGTCTACTGATCCTTTACTATAAAACCAAAACAGACACTTTAAGCCTATCAGATTACCGAGAAGACAATATCTGACTCGAATTTGATAGGTCAGCATCCGACTCAGTGTATTCGTAGGCAATTTGCAAATTTTTCCTAGCTAGGTTACAGAAACATCGATGCCTCCCATTAAGCCAGAGTTGTTTATCAGAAGATTGTTCAAAATTTAAAATAACACAGAATAGATGCACCCAGTGCAGTGCTTTCAACCATTCGATTTTAATGCAAGTTTAGTAAGGTTTATAATTCAGCATGTCAAGGGGTAAATGTTCGTTTATGGTTTAAATGAACTTTGAAGGGCGTCCATATGGAAATTAAACATAACTTCAGTTCTTTCTGTTTTATGCAGCCCGTTTTTTCGGACAGACAGGTCAGCAAAATCTTTTAGGTAAGTACTTTTACAAAAAGAAATACTTTAGGCACAAAAATACCAAAATATGAGAAGTTGAAGTCAAGGCTGAGCTAGTTTCACAAGCGTCACATATCTGGCTCTCACACGTTGCAGCATTCAATATTGGGACCAGATTTGTCCAGAAGTTCACTCTTGATTCTGCAGGGTGGTGCTGTATAGCGGATGCATTTAGATTGGCAGTAATGTCTATGTAGCATTCTTCATTGACATCGTATGGCGGCCATATTGGATATTCCATAGTTTCCGACTCTAAACCATTTGGATTCCTACAACAACAATCACAGTAAATTATTAGAATATGTCTACTTTGAAGACATCGAAAAAATGCCTTTAGAAATCATTTCCCCTTTTCTATTAGAATATAACAATTCTGAAAAGCATTTCAATTTCATCAAAAATAGTTGTTTACACTTTACTAAACGTAAGAAACAATAAAACATATTTACGGCGATAAACTTCCGGCTGAAAAAGATCATGGAAGACGATCAGGATGGTCCTAATTTGGCCCCATAGTAAAGTTATGAAAATAAAAAAAATTGAAGAGAAGCGATATTATAACAATCTTAACAATCATTGAACTACATTAATTTGTTAATAATAATGTTTAAGTACTTCTAGGGAGTTATTTACGTCTTTGACCAGGCAATTGACCAATCGCGTCTGCAAGTGAAGGAATAAAAACGACCTATCAAATAATTTATTCAGCCCGGACCTGAGCTTATCAACTCCTACATTGGCCGCCATTTGGTTTACCTTTATTGTTAGTTTGGTGACTTACACGTCGTAACTACAGCTTATTAAAGCTGTAGTTACGATGTTTATGTCACCAACCAACCAACATACTTTTATGTTACATGCTACTGGCCATAAATTTGCAAAAGAGCGCTGTTGAAAATCGAAGCGGGACTTCCTATCGAAGTTCACGGGCGGGGCCTAGATAGTCAGAGGGCGTGGCCAGCGATTGGTCGATTGTCGTCTTACACGACTGTTTTTAGCTAGCAAAGCGTCAGCTTTGATAGCTTAATTTAACAGACAGAATTTTGAGGTCGTCTCAAAGTTCAACGAGTGCAAACTGACACTGGAGGCTTAACCACTAAATCCGTTAAATGCCTACGCCATAAAAAGTAGTCCTTGTGTATTTCAGGAATATTGAAAACTCTGCATGCGTGTTCATCTCCTAGGTATTTTAACTCACTCGAGCACATCCATCTTCAAACAAGTTGCAGACGACAATTTCGAATTGTTGAAAATTCTAAAATATTTATTTCTTTTGGTAAAAAACAATGTGGAAAATGAAGAAATTGCTAGTAACAAGCAATTTCATCATTTCCACATTAATTTTTACAACTATTTTCTTGCGTAAAAAAGAGTGATTGTGTGGGAATTGGTTAACTCCTTGGTTACTTTAACCTCGTTTCTTTATAATGATAATGTTTAACAAAGATGATTATTTAACAAAACAATGCTTTACTAGCTTACAGTACTTTTCAGTACTTTGATTTGAGGGTTTGTATGTGGCTCAGTGACTAGGACGACGGACTTGTCATATAAGTCCAGGTTCGCGGCCGTATTATACCAAACTGGGCCAGATAGATTTAAAGCAGTACAGATTTTTTACAAAAGAAAATATTGTTAAAAACTTCAGCTGGTAAAGTTTGGTACCATTTGACATGTCCATCGACGGTTTTTGACACCTTCACATAGCTTCGACATTTCAAAAAACATTTTAAGAGCGGTGCCTGTGTTAACCTACGGTGGCTTATGTTATTCTATCACTTTATGTTATTCTATCACCACGAGTGTTTTTAGAAAATTTAACAAAAAAGAGAATTAACTGTTATTTATCACACAATCATCTCATAGTTAATTGTGCAATGGTTTATCGAATCAGTATTGTTTCAGTTAACGATAACCAGTAGGGATTTGTTTACATCAATAAACGGAAGAGTGAATGCAATCAAGGGAAACTACTCCGCATTTCATATTGCTTTAGTAAGTCAGCCTTTTTTCACTTGGATAAGTGTAAGCTCGTCATTGAATTATAATAACAAATTTTGACCGTCGGTATTGAACATTTTCTGAGTTATAAGACTAAATGAATTATTGAACCTTAAAACTCAGAAGTGTAGTTTTCATAAGCAACGGCAATAATTTGCTATTCTATAGATATTTCAGTTTTAGAAAGAACAAAAACTCATTAAATCAATAAAACATTCACTCAAACTAATTATTGATGTAATATATCTGGTCCTCTTTTGTATAATTCGGTCGTGACTAAAAATCTCGGTATTTTCTTTTTATCCCGATGGAAAACGATGACAGAAAAACGGAGAAATTCTTCGATTTCTCTGCTGCCTGTGTGTATTAAATTGTATCGGGGCGTTTCATTTATAATGAATGCAAACAAATGCAACTTCGATACACAACCACAAAGAAAAGCTATGACCTGTTACGCACATTAAACTGTTATTAAATGGAAAAGTTCTCCTTTCAAGCAACAGTTGACATAGATATAACGACACTCGGATCGCATAACTTTTATAAGGCCTTATTCACATGCAATGATACGATTTGTAATATATTTGGTATTAAACCATTCCCAAACAATCCCTCCAAAGGACGAAAAATATGGTCGCTTAATGGAATGGTCTCCAAGTACACTTTTTTTCCGAAAGCTATTGAGGATTGATTCGATTCTTTAAATGATTATGCCAGAATTCTGCTTTATCCCTTTGATGTTGGTACTCATCTGAATCTCATGAAAACGATTCTAATGAGTTCCAACAGCATAGGATTTAGTTATGATTTTATTTGTTAGCAAAATACATTTACCTCTCCAAATTTTTGCTGTAAAAGAAGGCATTTCTAAAACTTTGTAGTTTCGTAATGGGTCAAATGTTCTTTCTTTGTGTAGCATACACTGTACTCACCATGAAAATGTAATTAAACGTATTATCCTCCATATATACTGTTTGAAACAACATTTTAAGTTAAGTCACAATTGATCAATCGTGGCTGTCAATCAAATAACCAGTCGACCCATCAAATAATTCATTCAGCCCGGAATTGAGCTTTGAACTCCAGCACTGGCCTCTATTTTGTCAAGACATTTTTGTTGGTTTGGCTTATTCAAGCTTTAGTTACGACGTCTTAGCCGCCAACCAACCATTTTGCTTTTTCTCTCAAACTACTAGCCATAAATCTTGCAAAATAACGCCGTTTAAAATCGAGGCGGAACTTCCGGTCGGAGTAAATGGGAGGGGGCCAAAGAATTGAGTGGGTTCGGCCAGCGATAGGTAAACTCATCGGATGAAGCCCTAGGCGGAAACCAAATTTTGGTGAAATCGAAAGGTAAAGACTTCACCCGACGAATTTTAATTACAATCGAACTGTACTACCATAAATTTGGCGTTAGGGATGCTTTTTCGTTTCTTATTTTCTCACATCTTTTTTTCAAATATTAGCATTTTTTCTTTAAAATCGGGTGTGACCCATTCTTTTAGGCGTCTGCAATCATTTAAGTCAAACATTTGGTGATCAAGAACCATTTCTTACTATAATCCGTTACATAGCCGCTTTCAATCTCTCCGGGCGTACTAACTCAAAGGGCCCCAATAGTAACCCTACCGATCGGGTAAGCCTTTTTCAAATTTGCCTATGTCCGAATTTAGAGGTATTTATGGTAAAATTTAATTTGATAGTAACAACTCTGTTTGTTCCGAGATAAATTTAAAATATATTTACAAGTTTACTGTTATAAAACACAGGAAATTGGAATTATTCTTACAATTCGTATGAAGCATGTATAGCCTGCATATATAAAGTGAACAAGTTTTTAAAACATTTTTATGAGAATAATATTTTTCATTTGCAGTAACATAAAAGGTGTAGATATATACAAAACTTTATTAAAAGTTTAGTAATTATACATTTTACAAGTTTCCTATACATGTAATTTGGTACTTCTCCACTTTTCTGGCAAACATGTACACTCAGATCATGAAAAATGGCAATAATAAAGTTTTTTGTCCTTCAAAATAATTCTGAACCAAATATTTAAATGGTTAACCACAAAGTATTAGACCTATATCTCAGTATGTGTATTGCATGCTTAAAAAAATAAGTACTGGAGAATCTTGCGATCTATATTGTTGATGATTTCTGATAAGTAATTTTAAAGGATTTTTAAACCAATTACAAGAGCTGTTTGACAATTTCTGTTTCAGAGACTGAATTCCTTGAGTGATGGTTTACTCAGAGGTGAAAAGTAAAGATATATTATTGGACTATAGCCTTCCAAAGGCAGACAGGAAAACGCTAAACAATAGCTTGAAGCTTACCATTCAAATCAACTTCTAGCATTAACTACTGTGTGAAAAGATAGTTAATTAATTTCTATCCAATATGAAGAGGACTTAGTTAGCCAAGGTTTTATGTGTGAAATAAAACAGAAAATACTCTGAAGAAATTTCCGGTCTGAAAAACTACATGAAAGAATACTGTTGCATGTCTAAATAAAGGCCCTTTATCTATGGCCCAAATTCGTTGCATGCATGAGAGTAATAAAGTAATTTGTATCACAAGTACTTGAAATAAGAGTTGGGGAATGTTTTTTTTTTCTTTGTATGATTATGATTAGGGTAGAATATTAAATTCAAGAATTTTTAGAACATACAAAATCCTGTCCAGCAGCGACATTCCTAGAAACAGTTTGTTTGAATGAGGTTTGAAGGCGCTTTTAACACTTTTAACAATATTTTAGTCATTACGCGGTGGCTGGAGCACCTAAAAATGGATTCCTGGCATATCTCGCACCGGTTCGACCATTACATTCTTTCCTAGCCTCCAGCTGGTATCCCACTTAGGTAAACGATTATCCACCCATTGGTGAGAGACAAATGCCAGAAAGGATATGTGCCGCCGCCGGAGATCGAACCCATGACAACCCATGGCTGAATAGTCTGATGTGCTACCAACTGCGCTTTGACGGCGGGCTCCGAGAACAAGTAGCCGAAATTGGTTTAAACGCCCCGTCCCTCAGTTATTTAAATGTTTTCATAGATATCACTTAATCACTTTAATCAGTTAAATTATCATCAAGGTAATTTCGGTATTGGTATAGAATGATAAATAGATTTTCTTAAACCAATTATAATAGTAAATCTATGACAATTGATAATACCGCATATTTGTTAAGGTTAAAATTAGGTTGGGGAGTTATATACGCAAATATGTGAATACAATTAAAAGGTAAACATACTTACCCTGTTTTTGCGAAATTCGTCCAATATGTCATCATAGACTTAGACAGATCTATTTCGAAACTTGGAACGAGATCATGTAATTGTGGTGATAATCCGGTGCTAAGAAGTACATTTAAAGATACACCAAATACGTAAAAAATATCCTCCGCATGGTCTGCTCCTTCCACCCAACCAGGGGCTATTGAAATATGCTTACTCTTGTGGCTAAATCGATACAGGTATGTTTTATTTCGATTCGCATTTCTGGAGTGAACTTGCGCAGCTGTTATTGCAGGTACGAGGAAATCGCTATCTGTAGGTATGTCAACCATTGAACTTCGAAGTTTAGTACTATTATTTGGATCCCTCCAATCTACATACTCGTGAATCAAAGCTGTGGTAATAGTAGGTGCAAATCCTTCACCGAATATTTCACTGGCAACACTCGGAATATATACAGTATCAAAATAATTACGGGGTACTCCATTGTCAAAAGAAAGTCCAGACTCATTCAGACGTGTCGACCATGTAACAATCATCGCTCCTGCACCGTCTTTGTTATTATAACCAGAAAGAAAATCAAGCGTAGAAAAGAATCGGATTGATTTGGATGTTTCTCTTGTATAGTTTGTAAATAGTGACAAAGGATCGGTTGTCAAGAATTGTCCATCGACAGTAGGTACATACCAAGTTGTTGATTCGAGCACGCTTATCAGGTCGTCAACTGATTTTGATCTCAAACAAGACATAATTTCACTTGAATAAAATCCTGTACAGTTCATCTTAGTTGTATATGCATTAAACATATCTCGAGGTTTCGATTCAAATGCCCAACTGGCCAGCACCGACCCGCTCTGTGTTATTATTCTTTGAAATCTGCCCTCATTTTCTGGATTTAATGCCTGATACATTACACTAGCACCACCAGCCGATTCTCCAAATAAAGTAACTTTTGTAACATCTCCACCAAATGATCCGATATGGTTATGAACCCAGCTTATGGCTAGTTTCTGATCATGCAAACCATTGTTTGCAAAGGAACCCGAGCCATCATCGAGAAAACCAAATATATTCACTCTATAATTGAGAGTGACGACAATGATATCATTGAAAGTGCTCAGGACGTCAGCAAAATATGTGTCAGCTAAGCCCCACTGAAAACCACCTCCGTAAATCCAAATCATAACTGAAAATGTGTTATTTACTGAAATAGTATTTCCCGGTAAGAAAATATTGAGATGTAAACAGTTTTCGTCCATTAGAGCAGCAATCGGTACATCTGTTTGTGGACAAAACTTACGGAAGAAGGTAGCGTTGTACGTAGTGTTAAGACTTGTTTCGGGTTCCGGTTTCTCGAATCTTCTACGTCCGGTCGGAGGTTTTGCATAAGGAATTCCGAGGAATCTTAAACCACTTCTAACCTCGTTTCCAAGTTTGATGGCGTCATCAACAAGACCAGTCATTTCACCAAAACTGGTCTGTACTGTTATCTCGGAAACGGCACTCATGACAACCGACGCATACCTAAACCAAATACATAAAGCCAGCAACCGCATTTCCATCAGATGTGCCTTTACCTACAATAAAACACATACCAAGAAAGTATCTTCTAAACTGAAAAGTGAAAGTACTACACGTCCAGTTTAGTCTACAACTATCATGGGGAGTAAAATTTTCTTTAATTGCTATGAGTAGACTTGGGATTGCTACCTGTAAAGCCCTAATTTCGCTACGCTTTTCTTTTAAAATGTTAATGTTAAGAAAACCAATTTGAACCTAACTTAAACATATAACAATTGCAAAACTGAAGTCAATGGAACCGCCGGAATTCAGTAAAAATATTGTTTAGTTCGATTCACGACCTTGTCAACAGACCTATCTATCATTTGACGTCATAATGAGAAAACAAATACGCCATTATCCTCCGCTAGTATAAGAAAATCTGAATATGTAGTTTACTTGTAAAAATTCTAAAAATACTTCCCAAACATCCGATACAAGATTAATGCAGAAAGGGATAATTGCAGTCCGGGATTCTCGAAACTCTAGTTTTAAACGGAACGCCTTGACAAATGTTCATAGAAGAAAACATGACTGACGCTTGATTTCTTTCTTTGGTTCAATAGTTCAAATTTAGATGTAAGCTAACATTAATTTGCCCACCCCCAATCTAATTTGCATATGTCATATAAATTATATAGCTCGGGTTTCCCATAAATAATTTATTGAAAGAACAATTTACGGATATTAGCTAATTCGGGGATCTGTTCTGCCCATGTACGATTGAATACTATTTTGAGGGACCGAGTAAAGTTGGAATGGGACTCTAAAAGAATTTGAATTAGAAGTAAAAATGCGTCATTTTTGCACATTGTTATTGCTGTCCCCAGGTAGACAAACATGTTGCTTGCAATTGCAATGGTTTTGAGAAATACCACAAAAGTAGTACCAAATACTAACTATGTACACAAAGTTTTTGATTAAATAGATAAGTGTAGTTTGCATTGATCAATTTTGTCTAGCATGTCGATGGTGTCACGTATACAGAGTATGCGTAAGGGAAATTCGGTTTGATTACAAACATTAACAATGAGGCTGTGATAAAGCCATTTAAAGTTTTAGCTCATGTTAATAAAACGTGCTCAGTGAGAGCTTTTATGGTCAGTCACCCAATGTCTGTCGTCCGTCGTCAATACTTTCTTTAAACATCTCCTCTTAAAACCCTGGGCAAATAGGGACCAAATTTGGCAGGAATGATCTCTACGTGACCCTTTTCAAAATTTGTTCGTGAAATTTTTATTAATTGAAAAAAGGGGCGTGGCAGGGAGGGTTAATCAGACTTGGAGAAATCATGAAATAGTTCTTTAAAAATTTTCTTCTCCTAATCTACCAATTTGGGCAAACTTTCGCAGGAATATTCCTGGGGGTGACCCTTTTCAAAACTTGTGGGTATAGGCGTGACAGGTAGGTCTTATCAGATCAAATCATTCTCATGTGAGCGATGTAAATATTCGTATTTTAAACGTGATGATCTATCGTCTTCTTTTTTTTTGTTCGAAAGTTTCATTATCTACATATACGGATAAATTTTTAAAAATTTCCCCGTTCGATATTTTCGACTTAAAATGTTATCTAAATGTTCTTCAGTAACGCGTTTTTTTAGTCAAATGTGACCAGGAAAGAGGAAAATCGGCCAACACACTGTTGGTAAGCAGTTAAGACACCATCACATTTAAGTGACATTTCCTAGACAATTATTTAAAAATCTTAGAATATTTCATAATAAGTCACCGTTTCACGTTTACCGCGTATTACAGGCAAAGAGTCATCTTGAAGTCATGCAGATTTTTAAAAAAGATGTATATTTCTTTCATTACATTGAGCGCTTATATTTTAGAGCGGCTCTTGAACAAATTTTCCATCAAAATTTGATATAGAAAAATGATATGCTTTTCCAATAGTCATTAATATCATTTTTAAGATAGATATTCTTTCTTCGTTTTAAATCTACTTGATTAACTATAAATTTATTTCAATTTGATATATGTCCTTTCCCTACTTTGAAACATCGGAATTTATCAGATAAGGTTGTTAGTCTTCGGATGATTTATAAACGACTGTATTGCTAACGGAATCTAATGACATAATTAATACCTCATGAAAATAGCAAACAAGGCAATTTTCGGTGCAATTGACACCTAACGTATTAACCCGATGAATTCCGGTTCGAAAACGGGTTGAACTTCGCCAACTTATTTTGCGTCTCATAACGCGATTTTTTTTTTGCTTATTCCTTTTCTTTTTTAAGAGATATGAACAATAATTTTCATTTCGAAATCAGCTTAATCACCTTCTTACAAATGTCTGAAAGCATTAGTTAGAATATGAGAGCCCAATTTTTTTATTTCATAATTTGTGCAAGAGCCGCTTTAACCTAAAAAAATTCTCCACAAGAAATTACATGCTTGGTTTTATCTTTAGTAAGATTCATTCATGTTGCTCGATCCATGCTAGCTTAGGTAGGACATGTTAATGACATTTTACAGCAAGTCACTCGAATTTTATAGACAACTCAAATGTTAAAGCACTTCTATTACTGACGTTGCACTACTGGAAAAGTATAGGCTAATCTAAAACAGTATGACTGTAATGGTCTTACAGTGGCTCTTGCACAGATTATGGAAGAAAAACCTTTGCTCTCAATTTTCAGATCTTTAACTGTAATGCTTTCAGACAATCGATAGAAGGGTATTAAGCTGTTTTTTTTTAACAAGAGCACCGCCTACGGGTTCCTACGCTCGGCTGTTGGTTGCAGGATAGTGGACAAAATGCATCTAGATTGATCCCCCTTGATAGTATAGTTAGTGAACAAGTGTACCAAGTTTCAAGGGAATGCCTTAAGTAGAACAAGATATAGCCCAAAATGTCAAAGTTTCTACAAAGTTTTTGCACGACGACGACAATGACGACGACGGCGACACCAAGGCTATAGCAATACCTCGGGTTTTCTCCGAAAACAGCCGAGCTAATAAAAATGACTATTCATAACTTTTATAACAAAAGAAAAGAAAGCAAAAATATTTAGCGTTACGAGACGCCAAATTAGTCGACGAAGTAATACCCGAGTTTGTCTATGCATAGCCCAGATAAAACCCCAAGGGTTTTAATTCAAAGGCTCTCGTAGAAGGCTGATCAAGTGGGTATGTCCTTGAGAAAGATATCTCCGGGTCCCTGCCCTGCACTGATGATACTAAGAAAGCAAGTGAACATTGCTTATCTCAAATATTGTTCAAAGCGGTATTAAACCCCATGTAAAAACAAAACCAGCTTTGTCCTGAGTGACATTATGCTAGCAATTTTATGTAGATCCACAAGATGACTCAACAAGAAAAATAAGAAAAATAATAATGCTTTATTGTCTGTCAGGAGATACTTCTTAAAGTCAGATCTTTCCCTCGGAGGAAGGACAAATCCATCTGTCCCTCGGAGGAAGGAAAAATCTCTCTAAACAAACTGTCGTTTACTCGTTACCTAAGCTATCAAGAGCTTCGTATAATCAATATGCAAAGGGAATATTCATATGTAGTTCTCCGGAAAACGTAGTTTGTGGTTTTTAGTACCGATAGTAACACGTGTTTGGTTATATTTTGAAATCAAGTCAAATGCACTCGATTTTTCACTAGAAATGTTCGCTAAATTTCAGTATACTGCTACATGCACAGGCGCTGATGTCCAGATTTCGATTTCGATAACCTCCGTCACCGAGCGGAATTGTACGCTAGTTGTTTGAATGACAGTAGGGAAATAGAAGACGTCATCACTGACCTTTCATGGCAATTCGGTGAGATAAAAATGGATTTTTGTTATCACACAGCGAAGGTTCTGGGGAACCACGAGTTATTTTTAGAATTCACTGTTTTCGGTTGTCGCCACCGTATGACCATATTTGTGTATGACCTTAATTCAACAGAAGGAAACAAACTGATAATTGAAATTTCCAACGTCCTGATTTAAGTCACATTAAGTGACTTAACAACATTTCAGTAAGTGTCCATATTTATTTAAACTTTACGACAGTTTTGAAATGATCTTTACAGAATCGAAAATCGGCAAAAATGACTTCTTGTGACCTCCCAATTTCATTGGTTTCAGCGACGAAAAGTGTGATTTCAACGGTTAAATGCACCTTGTGACTGTCCCAATATGCAATGTTCCTATCCTGGCGAAATCTTAAAAAAGATTGACAGCCTACGTAGGGTATTAAATAAATAACCGAAGTTTATTTTTATATATAATCTCTGATTTTCGCAAAAACCACTTTTCAGGATATTTTATTCATATAATAAATTAGAGGGAATGAAAATGATTGAAATTTACGACATGAATTAAATAGCGACACCTCCATGTAAAATATCGAAGTTTCTTTGGTGAATTAACCCATTCCAACACAGTGGGATATTAGACCGTTCCAAATTGAAAGGATCTGTAGACGACAATATCAAATTGATAAAATTTATCGACTCTTTGGATATAAAACATTGTGGATAATGAAGAAATTACTTGATCCAAGCAATTTCTTCATTTTCCACAATGTTTTCCAAAGCTTTTTTGTTGAGGGGCGTCAAAACGAGGGATTGAGTGGGAATGGGTTAAAGGGAATACTGCGTAGAAATATTTTGATCTTATAATTTCAACAGTCATATTTAGTTGTACTTTTTTACCTTGGATATGGTTATCGATTTTACTAGCTCACTTGAGCAAAAGGTGCTCAAAAGAACTACTTTGATCACCTGACATCTGCCCGTCGACAATTTCTTTAGTGGTATTCGCTAGAGGTGATTTGATCGCCACTATGATTCAAGCATTATCAAGGTGGATATTTTACAAATGTTTATGTCGAAATTCACATTCATCAAATACGCTTTAAAGTCGACAAGAAATATGCAGATGATAAATAATATGAGGAACAGATATGGAAAATTGTGACCCGTAAAGCGAAAAGGTACTTTCATCTTGTTATAATTTAATATTTAGTTTCGTCTATCATAAAGAGCGTTCTGATTGGTCGAAAAAATTAATTCATACCTCCATGAACAAAATTTTGAACACGCAGCCATTTTATATGCTTCCGCACAAAATAGTTCCATACAAAAAGGTATCAAAATTTGTAAAGTTGTTGCATTTTTCGCTCGATGCTATTAAATTATAAGAAATGAATACGCGTATTCATGCAGTGTGATTAGTTTTTTCGGTTCATACCTCCATGAAAACAAAAAATATTCTCTTCATCTCTTATATAAAAATATACTGTAAAAATAAAAAGAAGGAATAAGCTGTGATAAATTGACGGATCGCTGTCCACGCAAACTGAGCTCCAACTGGAAGTTCTTCTTCGATATTAAACGACAATTATGACTAGTAACGTGTAACGAAAAGATAAGATTGTTGGTTGGCGACCTAAACCTAGTAACTACAGCTTAGACAAGCTGTAGTAACGACGTTGAGTCTCCATCAAAAACAAAAAGCTTCACAAAATATCGGCCAATGTAAGAGTTCAAAGTACACTTCCGGGCTAAATGTTAATTTGTTTTGTCGGTTTGCTCTTTGATTGATAGTCGCGATCCGTCACTTACGTATTTTGTCAACCAACCTATTGTGAGAAGGGATGGCCATTATAGACTCAGAAAAAAAGGCAAAGAGCGAAAGTTTCTATCCCGATCAGGAATAGCAGTCAACGTAACCTGACCGGGAATCGACACTTTATGCACTTCTCAAGAAGCCCTCCCCCCTTTTGGCTCAATGGACTAATAAATACTAAATAATTTATTTTTCAGTTTCATCTATGAAAACCGAGCGTTCTGATTGGCCAAAAATGTTCATATCTCCATGAACAAAATTTTGAGCACGGAGTTATTTAATATGCTTCCGCACAAATGAGTATCGAATTTTGTAAAATATTTGCTTTTCTCGCTCAATGTTATTAGAAAATAAGAAATAAAAAAATTTTTTTTTTAGTTTTCATGGAGGTATGAAACGAAAAAACTAATCGCACTCTATTTTCATGGAGGTATGAAACGAAAAACTTAATGATAATTTTTTATCGTTTCATACCTCCATGAAAACAACAAATATTCTCTTAATCTCATAATACTTATTCTCGATTTTCTTAGATCTCATACAGTAGATACACAAAATACATACCTTTTCAAGATATTCCCTCGTTTGAAGTAATCCTCTAATTGAAAGAAAATGTGACAATGGGTATGTTTAAGAAACGATTATACCCGTTTTATCGAAAACGTTTAACCGTTTCCTTTTTTACAAATTCAAAGGTTTCGCAAATTTATAATGGATTTGACTTATAAAATAACCATTCGGTAGGATAGAAAATATTGTAGAAAAAGAAGGAATTGCTTGTTACAAGCAATGTTCTCTTTTTCTAAAATATGCTCTCAATTGTAAAAAAAAAACCCGGGAGATTGGATAGGAAAGGGTTAAACTGTTTTTTGGTTTTCGAAGTCTAAATTCTTATCCTTACCGTCAGTTCACTTTCTGTTTAAATAGTACATGTCATATAGGGCTTATCCCTTGATCTCCCGTGATTCTTGCAAATCCTCGGATGTAGGACCTAGTAAGATATGTGAACATAATATTTCGAGGAACGATATAACGGGTGACCATATTTCAAGATCACCTGAAAAATGAAGATTTTGTATTTTCTGTAACACGTCTATCTTAATGGTTTGAAAAAGTGTAATCTTTAACCAAGGTGCACAAAGGGAGCTATACGAGACAAAATGGATCTCGGCTTAATATAAGTTTGGGTCTGCATATTTACTTACGTCAAACGACAACTTGCCGATCGCGATTTCAATCACAGAATTAATCGACCTATCAAATCATTCTTTCATTCAAATAACTGAACAATCGCGTCTGTCAATCAACGAATAAACCAATCAACTAGTTTATTCAGCCCGGACCTGAACTTTTCAACTCCAAAAATTGGCCGCCATTTTGTTTAATTTTTTGTTGGTTTGGCGACTTAAACGTCGTAACTACAGCTTATTCAAGCTGTAGTTACGAC
The DNA here is from genome assembly GCA_946902895.1 of Fragum fragum. Classification (NCBI taxonomy): domain Eukaryota; kingdom Metazoa; phylum Mollusca; class Bivalvia; order Cardiida; family Cardiidae; genus Fragum; species Fragum fragum. Next base: position 42,645,796 of record OX336371.1, read on the forward strand.
GTTTAGGTCGCAAACCAACTGTTCTACTTATTTGTAACATGGTGCTACCATGGATTTTGCAAATGACGCCTTTGAAATCGAAGCTGGACTTCCTGTCGGAGTCAGTGGGTGTTACTAAGGGAGAAGGTGACCAGGGCCAGCGATTGGTCAATTGTAATTACGTCCGTAGTTTCGACATTTAGGTCGGTAACCAACCATATTACTTTTTTGTTACATGTTACTTTCCACAAATGTTGTAAAATAATGCCGTTTGATTTGGAAATATAGATTCCTGAAGGACCATCGCGTGTGGCCAGCGATCCGTCATTTTTGCGTCGATTTTATTTTGTCTTCCGAGAGGGTCTTTTTCGTGTTTATATTCACAATCATTGATTATTATTTCCATAATTTTGTCGCGTTGTAAGAAAACGGCTCCAGATAGTTATTCTAGGAGTTCTATATTGCTTTTATGAAGTAACAGGAATGTAGGAGATATATGCGTAACGGGGCATCAAATTGATCAATCGCGACTGTCGATAAAGCAATCAAACGACCAATCAAATTCAGCTCGGAATTTAGCTTTGATCTCCAACATTGGCCGCCATTTGTGTAAACATTTTTTTGTTTGGCGACTTAAACGTCGTAACTAAAGCTTACGACGTCAAAGTCGCCAAACAACCATTTTATTTTTTTCATTACATACTACTGGCTATAAATGTTACAAACCAAAGCCGATAAAAGTTGAATCGGAACTTCCTGTCGGAGTCAATGGGCAAACGGAGTAAGTGGGCTTGGCAAGCGATTGGTCAGTTAGAAGCATAGTTGTTTGAGAGTGGTTTGGAGAAACAGTGAACCTTCATAATAGCGGGTTCGATCCCCGACGGCGGCACTCACCCTTTCCGACTATTTGTCTCTCACCAATGGGTCGATAATCGTAGACCTATGTGGGATAGCAGCTGGAGGCTAAATTTAATGGTAGTACTGGTGTGAGAAATACAAGGATTCCATTGTTAGGTGCACCAGCCGCCGCGATATAACTGAAAGATTGTTGAAAGTGGCGTAAAACCCCATACAAACAAACAAAATCCATATTAGCATTTATAATCCTATGATTGGACTATTTTTTCAAAGTATTAGACACAAACATATATACGATTGTTATGCTTGTTTGCAATAGGCAAACAAAAGCCGTTGCGTTCAGGGAGAGGATTAGGAAATTTGAGAGAGCGAGTGAGCGAGCGAGAGAGATAGAAAGAGAGAGAGAGGGGGGAGAGGACTGAGTTGTAGGTACACGATCTTCGGTTTTCGATGTGTATGTATGTTCGTAAAGATTCTTGGCGTTTAAATTCCAAAGTGGTAGAATTGATGTTATAAATAGATAAGTAAATGAGACTAAGAGGTGAAGATATGCCAGAAAAATATTCAGAGATACGCTGTAGCGATATTAGCTGGTAAAGATTTGCTCATGTTTAGACATTGAAATGAAACCGAAAAGTGGGAAATTCTCAAGAAAGAACTGTATAGAATATCGTGAATTGATATCGTAAATAGATATCGTAATAAATAAGTGTATTCAACGGGTTTGTTTATTTGTTGAACTGAGTAAATAAACCCAACAAACATGTATTGTCACATTTTTGAAACATTGTAGGAACAGGAGAAACTCCCAATACTATTTATTGCAGCAGTTCTACATTTTATGAGTTAAAAGAAAATCAAAAAGATACACATCCGGACTGAAATAACGATTTGATTCATTTTTCGATCTTTTGATTGACTCCGGCTATTTGGTTTGATTCTACAACCCCTGATAATTAATTAAAGGTCTCCTCAATGTGAAACTTCACCTTCGAGATGCCATGTTACAACCATAAAGTGTATATGCTTGTAAGGTAATGGGTTATAGCTCGTGAAAAAAAAAATCAATGATATCTTTCAGAAACATCCCTCGGTATTACGTCTGTGGTCTTTCTGCCTATTTTAGGTCTAACTGATATACGCCGAGTGTTACACGCTTGAAATATTGATCTAGTGGTAATGGGCTAGACTCCAGTGTCGGGAGTCCCTTGTTCAATCCAACGCTTCTCCAGGCCTTCGGGTGATATTTTAAACAGAGCCCACGTCTACATAATAATGACTTTGATGATTGAGTTGGAGATAAAATCAAATACTGCTATAAAAGTAAGGGTGGTCGTTTTAACATAGCAAATAATCTTTTTATTGTCGAGAGACTTTTTAGTCTGAAGTGTATATTTGATCTTTACAGAATACGGTCCAATATTCAATTTCGTATGTACACGATCAGGGTATATCAAAAGGGTAAAATAGTTTAAAAAAATGTGTATACAGTTAACTATATATCCAGAAATTCCGAAACGCTTCGATTTTCGTTTCGTCGAAGCGACAGCGATTTCTGGTACATTTTATTTTATACATCGTGAATCGATAATGTTAATATACATTGTATAATACATAGTTTCATAGTAGTTAAATTAGAGCAATAGTTTGAAAGAGTGAACAGATTACCGTACACACGGTTTTAACAAAACCGTGTGTACGATGCTTTGTTCCAACTCTCATTATAAAACAAAAATTCAGTTTCTCTTTTCGAATCGTCAGTTGCGTTCGAGGAGGCCGTAACTATGGCTGGTTTCAAAAGTAGTTGCAGCTTTTCCGAACGAAGCGAGCGATATTACGCATGGAACTAATAAACGATAACAAAGCAAAATAACAAGCTAAATATAAAAGAAGGGAAAAGAAAACACTCGTTCATAATTGATATATTCCCGCTTTTCTCCAAACTTTTGTATCACAGGTATTTAATATACCTACTAATTACATTATTTATTGTCGTTTTTCAGCAAAAGCCTCGTAACTGCAGCTCAATACAGACTGCAGTTACGAGGTTTTCATTGAAAAGCATCGTTGTATAATATTTTTTCTTTGTCTATACCATCATCACCGGAACACATTAGTTTATTTGGATAAATGTAATTTGTTTATATATGTATTATGGACAATTTTGTCTCATACAAAAAAGAAACTTGAAAACTTGGTAAAACTTCTTAACCCTTTCCTGTACAATCACTGGTTTTAACGTCCTTGTTATCTTGTATATGAGAAAACATTGTGGGAAAAGAAGAAATTGCTTGTAACAAGCAATTTCTTCTTTTTCCACAATATTTTCTACCTTACTGAATGGTTATTTCTAAAATAAAATCCACTTTAAATTTTCGTCTCCCAAACATTTGAATTTGGAATGGTCTAAAATTTTGCAAAACAGGAAAGGGTTAAGCATATTTGTGACCAGTCATACGTTTATAGACTATTACTAGACAGTAGACAAGACCCCAACCGGTTTTTAGCTAACAAAGCGTCACCTTTGATAACTGAAGTTAACAGACAAAAAGGTCGACGAGTGCAAACTGCCGCTGGAGGCTTAACCACTAAATCTGTTAAATGCCTGCGCCATAAACAGTAGTTCCTATGTATTTCAGGATTATTGAAATTTCTGCATGCAAGTTCATCGACTGGGTAAGCTCATTTGAGCGCACCGTGTTCGAAATGACTCTGATCAAAGTCTTCAAAGAAGTTACAGACGACAATTTCATATTGTTGAAAAGTCTAAAATATTTATTTCTTTAGGTAGAAAACAATGTGGAAAATTAAGAAATTGCTTGTAACAAGCACTTTCTTCATTTTCTACATTGTTTGCCAAAACTTATTTCTTGAGAGGCGTAAAAAGGGGGAATTGTGTCGGATTTGGTTAACTCCTTGGTTACTTTAACCTCGTTCTTTATCATGATAACGTTTAACAAAGGAGATAACTGAACAAAACAATGCTTTGTTAGCTCACATTACTTTATAGTACTTTGATTACTATTGTTAGCCAATATATTATCACTGCAGCCCTTCATAGAAATATAGACTTTCTGTTGCTGTTTCATTGTTTCTATTTCTTCATCGTAAGCGTACTAATTTATAGAACGCAAATTTCAATCAAAAAGAGTTAATCGATTAACCAAATCATGTGATTAGGACTTTTAACTCCAAAATGGCCGACATTTAGGTGAAGCTGTTTTGTTGGTTTGATGACAAAAATGTCTTAACTACAGCTTATTCTAGCTTTTCCGATCATCAAAATGTCATGGCGGCAATTAACAGTACCATACTGTAAGTAATGGATAACATAAAGACATGTAAAGGTATGGTAATATGGCCTCAAAACAGGTGTCATACATAACACTGCTTAACACTCAAAAACCCTTATCTTTCAAGAACTACATTTACAACAACAGGGCCGTCGGCCCTGGTGCACTCACCCGATCTAAAGACTCTTTTTCTTTTCATTGTCTAATTTAATGTTTAGGCTAGGATTACAATACCGGAGTTTTCAACTGAGTTCATTCCTTTTAGCTATATTTGAAGGGGGTCACCTGAGGAACATTTCTGCCACATTTGGTTGAAATTGGCCCAGCGGTTTTAAAGGAGGTGTTGTTTAAAAATCCTTTTTTTGTTTCTATAAAGAAAGCCCCTTGTGGCTCCGCCCCTTGGGACCCGGTGGTAATGAATTTAGCTATTTTAATAAAGGTCAATAAACTGATGTATCAAGCAAAATATCAAGGGTCTAGGTATTCTGGGTCAGAAGAAGAAGATATTTCAAGATTTTTTGAAATTCACATTTGTTGCATTTTCATCAGATCTCAATTCAATTGGCTGTTTATGGAGTGGGGGGGGGGGGCACCTAAGAAACATTCCTGCAACTTTGGTTGAAATTGGCCCAGTGGCTTAGGAGGAGTTGTCGTTAGTTATCTAAGCAAGCATTTTATTACATACCTCGTACTATATTTTGCACAATCACCCCTGTCAATCGAAGTTGAACTTCGGAGTCACTACGCGTGACCAGCAGAGTCGGTGGGCGGGGCTAGCGACATAGGCTTTCGTTTCAATCAATGAGTCCGTGGCCACGAAGCGACTTAATATGAATATCTTTTATTTTTTCACATACCTTGAATATTCCATGTTTTTATCTGGCACAAAACTTCACTGGCCGTATGTTTTAAGGGAGGTATCGATGTTTCTGAAACCTAGATAAGAAAAAATTACCAAGTGCCGAAAAATAGACTCAAACGAACATTTAATACCTTAAGTTAGGTCAGGTATTGTCTTGATGGTAATCTATTAGACCTAAAGTGTTTTTTGTGGTTATATCGGAAAGGTTCAGCGGAATTCCAGGTTATTTTTAGATATCACGGAATTCGGCTGTCGACATCGAATGATCTCATTTGCATATGACCCAAAGTCAAATGAGGGTAACAAATTTACTAACGCAACAGCCAACGTCCTATATCACTGATCTTAACAGACCGGCTAGCGAACATAACTCCTGATGACGTAACGATGACATGGTTTGATGTAATTTGAACTAAATGCAAGGTTCCAACGGTTATTTGCGCCACGTGAATGCCCTATAATCTTCGTAACTGTCTCGGATTAATCTAAAAATAGATTAATAGCCTACGTAGGCTATTTGGGAAATACCCAGCTTTTTTCTGATAAACAACCTCATGTTTTTGCAAAACTACTTTGCGGCATATTGTATTCAAATAGTTTTCAAGAGGAAATAAAATAATTAAAAACCGTGATATGAAGAAAACATCGATACCTACCTTTAATCAAGCGACACTAATCTTTTCTAATCGTTTAAACACCATTCGATAAAAGCGAGTTCGTTGACAACTCTTGATATATACAGAGTCAATTTTACTGTTGGATACAAGTCTACGGGAGCCTATTGCTGCCAGATTGACTTAGAACTAAGAAATAAGATATTAGAAAAAAAAAAAAAAAACAAAAAAAAAAAAAAACAACAACTAAATATAAGAGCTCAGAAAAAATGGAAATTTATAAGAAAACTACAGAGAGTGTTTTAACAATTTAGTAATAAACCTTTTTTCTTTTTAATATCCATGTAACTATCTAGCTGCGATGATTAACTAAATATGTAATATGTCGTAAAAATGGAGCCCTACCGATAAACGGAGTTGTTCTGAAGTGTGCCCATCAATTATCTCCCTTAACTACACCGGGTAGTTCCGGTTTAAATTTGCTGCAAAGAGTGTAAGAGGGCTAATACGAAATGCTCCTGTTTTAAGGAGAATCGTATTTTATTCATAATCTCACACAGAGAAATGTTTACTACACTTGTAATACTCATAGAATATGAAATTGTTTTGTTATTTTTTATATGTGTAGCAATGGGTGCGTTCAGGGTTCTACCATCGGTGCCTATTGTAACCTATTGGTACCCATCGGTATCCGTCGGTATACCGATTGAATTTTTGTTGATAGCCAATTCTCTCGCGAGTAGACAATTCGGGTAGCTTCGGTGGCCTCGTTTTGAGAAAATAAAAGATGGCGGAAAACAATCAAAATACGGCGATTCTTATTCCACAAGGGCTTCCAGTAAGCAAAGACAGAACTTACAAAGTTCTCGTGAAACAAGAGGAGATTCCCTTTATTGCGTCTAGTAAGTAGAGCGATGTTTTTATAAAAATATACACTGCAGAACTTTGTGAGACCAGACTGGGTAACTGGATTTGCAGTGCCCAGGGAGGTATACAAGCGGTATCATACACTTCCATGCAGTGCCTGAATAGCCAAAAAATGTATTTATGGATATCAAAATTCATTTTAGGACATCCATAATTAATGTTAGGATATCCAAAAGTAATTATGGACATCCTTAGTTACTTTAGGATATCATAAAATGAAGTATGGATATCCATATATGAATTTATGATATCCATAAGTAATACGGCACCCCATAGCGTTGAGACTTCTAAACTTTTGAGAATTTTGGTTTCAGAAATCGACCCTTTTTCTTCACAAATATTCATTGGTTGTCTGTGCAGATTAAGCTCTTATCACCAACTTCTTGGTTGAGAATTATCCAAATGACATTGGCACCGATCCAATCTACATTGATATGGACAACGTGCGCAATAATAATAAAGCACCAGTCAGAGAGCAACCCAGAGCCAGTAGCAGCAAAATTGAGCAGCCCATCGCAAGCTGTCATCAGTAACAGCAAAAGTAAGTATGTGGAAGCATCCTCAACCAAGGTTTCAAGATATGACTGGCAATTGGGAGAAACGAAACAACTACTGGTATCAATTAAAGATAACAAGCACAAGTTTTGAACAGTGTATGGTGGACGAATAGCCGATATAACTGGGCCACAGTGCAGAGAAAGGTATTAAACCTTGAAGAAATCCTACAGAAAGTTTATCGCAGACTCAAACAAAACTGGTAAAAAAATGCCAAAGCCAGTCATTTATGAAGAATCAATGGCCGCCATTGTTCAGGATGACCAAAAATTCACTCCTATTGTAGCAAAATGAAAAGTACCAACTCTTTAATTAGTTTTTGTTGTCCTTTCCATATGGGAAGCATACTTTTTCAGTATGTACATGCTTCTAAACTGCTACCATACTATGCAATTGTTGAAGGTCTGATGATGACTTAATGATTAGATATCGGTCTGAAATTATATACTTTACTGTCCTGACCGACCTCAGTAACCTTCGGACTTCGAAATTGATGGTTAAGTTTTTGGTGAAAGTTTTTAGAAGTCCATACCTCTTGAACTTGTTGATGAATCTTAATTATTCTTGGGCTGTAGTTCGTATTTTCAGGTATGTATTTATGAGACAGTCTTTAATTTTCTGCTTATAGATTAGTTTTAGAGGCAAAGCATGATTCAGGCGAGCTACGCTGTCCTGCGACAGCTCTCATTAGGGTCACTTCGGGTAACTTCGGACCATTTTTGCACCAATCATGACAGCGGACTTTTGACCCAAATCGCTGCTACTATCCGTAATTTGTACCCAGGATCGTTTGGTACCGATATTTGGAGCGAATCGTACCTCGGATGTTTCCGTAAAACTCATTGTAGAGATAATGGGTATTCTCTAGTAATAAGTGGAAAACTGAATGTGTTTCTTTGTCAGTAAAAATGAGAAAGTTCGGACGCGATATAAAAACTTCGGACGGTTGACGATAAACTTCGGACTGGTAAAAATATGGCGAGAAAATTCGGACACTTGTAATGTTTTTAAAAAAGAAATATGTCTAATAAGCCCATTCATGGTTGTCAGATAAGTAAAATTGATTTAATTATAGTAACATGTATAGTGGATATTTTGTGTGATGGTAAGACAAACAAAACTTTCTGAGTATTATATTGGATATAGGTACATTACAATGTTTACAACTACTCGATTGTTTATTTTCCATAGTATGCATACTTGTATAATATGACTTAATTATTGTTTATTTTTCTGCTTGCTAATCCGTTTGTTGTCCTTTTCAGCTTTTACTTTCATCAACATTATCTTTTGGTCAATATCTTCCGAACTGGTAAGTAGACGATGTGATGTTGACTTCCGGGCAGTTTGTACAGTTGTATTTAACCTACAATCTTTATACTCACAACTTGGTAATACTTTCGAAAATCATATTTTACCTTTCACGACAAACATAGGAGGCATTCGTTTCCCTGATGCACCTATACAAGCCATGACTGTTATATTCGTGGATTTGTTACTTGTTTTACTAACACACGTTTCCCCTTTGGCTGCGACAACTTTAACAGGGTTGTGCTCAAAGTTCTTCGACATCTCATCACAGTTCCAGATGCAATGACTTCTCTGTTCAAGACTTAGACCTTCCAGTAAAGTACCTAAATGAATTCTGATTTTTTGATGCACTCTAAGTACTTAATTAAAGGTACTAGTTAATGTGGAGACCTATGTATATTGTCTACATAAATTTGTTTTAGCTCGACACTCAAGTGAATGTTGTTCTTAAAATGCTGTTGTTAATTAAGTTTAGCTGTATAAGACCATATTCCTTAAAATTACATAGGTTGTCTTTTCAGAAAGACGTTTATCAACCAGTATAGGAAAAATATATCAAACAAGTTGCAGTAAAATGACTATATGAGATGACAGCAAATGATCAAGGAGAACATGTGATAAGAATTAAAATTATGAATAGATAGATCTGAGTGTACATGTATCTACTATTGTACCCGTAATTATGTGTTACCGGTATTTATAATATATTGTACAAACCATTTAATTGAGTGTCAAGTGAAACCAAATGGACTAATAATATCTATTTTAGTTTTTGGCACACCTGCATAGATTGGTCATATTGTGTCGAATAATTATTAACGTGAATGAATGAGTGTCTAATAAAAGATTTCTTAAAAGTATCTATACTTGGATGTGTCAGAACATTATCAAACAAAACGACCGTGGTAGTATTGGTAAGAAACAAAGGTAGGCCTACCTATCCGAGATCCGAATCCGATAACTTAAATAAAACGTTGAAGTGGTTTTCAAATCACCAGCAACAAAATAAAAACACCAAGAAACATAAATCTGAAAATCTATTTACGAAGAACAAGCAACAACTGTCAATAGAGAATTAACAACAAAATATAACAGAACATTGTCAAACGAAACTCTCCGATTTTTTAACTTTATTTCATTATAACGAAGTTACACCCCTTGATCAAATACACTAATGAAACGGGACATTTGATTTTTGACAAGAGAAAACTGGAAGAAAAATAACAAACCACTTTATATTTCTAGAGCACTAGACTTGCAATCAAGAGGTTGCGGGTTCGAATCCAGGGGATACCTAGTTCTTTTTGACTTCGCAAAGAACCATACTAGTACTTGTATGTAACCAAGGAACGTGGTTAGAAAACATGATGGCCATTATACAATAAAACGTTATTGAAAATGCGTGCCCCCTCCCCCCAAAAACAAATCAAACTGAACCTCAAACGCTTTTAATACATGTACCTAGATCTTGAAAGTATTTGTCTACCACTTCTTTATTCATCATTCTGGACCGGGTGGAAGTCAGTCTTTCCGGCTTTCGGATAGTAATTTCGGGGTGACGTCTTTTTACTCCAGCCCACCAATCCTTCCCGGCTTTAAATGACTTGAATGTCGACCCAATATTTAAACGTTTTCACAGGATGCTGGTTCTATTGAGGACTTGTTTTACCGTCAGACCAATCCCTCTCCTTGCTGCCATGACCACCACCTTGACAATCTTTGCCTCGATGTCCATCGGTATGCATGGTGGACGGCCATTTTTCACTTGGCCCTCAAACCGGCCGCTTATCCTATCACCAATGGTGGATTTGGGAACATTGAATGTGATAGCGGCTTTCCTAATAGAAAGTTGTCCGCTTTTCACGCTTAAAACAGCCTTTTCCAAAGCTGACTCTTCATACATTTGGGTTTTTCCCCTCTTCTGGTAAACATATTTTTTTGGCATTCTGTAAAATAAACAAGTCGGCTACAATTATTTGATGTAAATGTGCCAGAGATCTGATAGTATACCAGTTAACCCTTTTCCAAACAAGACCTGTGGTTGATGTGTCTATTAGAAAGCCCCTGGGAAAATGTTGAGACAAAAGAAGAAAATACTGATGATCAGCATTTTCTCCTTTTGTCTCAATATTTTCTATGCCATACCATACACATTTTCCAACCTTGATATAAGTTATTTTGTCGTCTGCAGCAGCTTTTAGATTGGATAACCCTTAAATTTTGTCGTTTGGTAATGGATTAACAATAGGCTGCTATGGTTAGAAATATAAATAAATGTCGGCGGACGGTTGACGAATACGGAGTCATTAAGAGTGAAGTGACACATTTTACAAGGAGTACATCTTTACTTCATCAACTAATTGGAACTAGAAAGGCCCTTTTTCATTTACATATCCATACAGCTAGATTAGTAAGCTGTTCACTGTTCACGACCCAGTAAGTTCTTTGAGTTAATTTATTTTATTTTTCTCTGCAATGGTATGCTAAAATACACCCAACTAACCAATTTCAATTTTAATTTATAAAGACTTGCACATTTATACAAACTTATCATAACATCATAGGTTAAGCCCTCTCTAGTCGACATTTTATTTATTTCTATGGAAGAATTAACAAACGTATTAAAAATGTTCAATATTATTTTAAATGTAATCTCAACAATGTGTGTCTCTGCGCCTGCATGTAATGTCTCGCAAATCCTCCCAGGGGTTGAGTTTCCCAGGAGGGTACTCGTAAGTTTACAATATACGTAGGCTCTATCGATTTTTGGGTGTCGAAATTTTGTATTTCCATATTTTTTGGGGGGGGGGGAGGGCGTCATAAAATTTGAATATAATTTTGGGGTGTTGATGGATAGGTTTGCAGATACTATTAAGCCATTTCAAAAATGGCTATTTTTATGGGTTAAAAGTTCGAATATTTGTTAGTTTTTTCCAAAATAATCACATACTTTTGGATACTCTGATTCTTTTGGTGTCCCCCTCCCCCGCCCAGACCAGATATATTTCTGGGATATGAAGCAGTCAACTTATGAGCAAAATTCAGAGTACCCTTCCAACTTACTTAACCTGGATTGAATCTACAGCATTTTCAAAATTTTGTTCTTGTTACTTTCTTGTTACTTTGTTGGATCCGAACTTTATTTTTTTTTCCATATTCGACCTTTGATCCATGGGTGGGAGGTGACATCTTAATATCGTTACGCACATCTACATACATAACCTAGTCGTTTACCAAAGTGTCAAATTCCTAGCTTCAAAAATGCATTCCGTAAAACCTATCCTTCCATGTGTGCGTTTGCATTCGTATGTAATGACATGCATTTCGTTCCTTTGATCATTCGGTATACGATTCAAATGAGTGTAAATGTGCATAGCGATATTTAGATCTACCCCTAACCCGGCCCCAGGGGTCAGGGGAAGGGTCAAAGTTAACATATTGAAAATATGCCAAAACTACAATTGTTCAAAATTTTAGAAAGCAATACTGGAAATTTTTAAACTTAACCTCGGACACAAATCGGCCTGTACAACCACTAGAAAAAGGTCATGGTTCGAAATTTCAGATTCAGAGAGAAAAAAGGAATAGTACTGTAAACGGAGTGAAAACAAAGACGCTTATCAGCTGTGCCTTTGTTTTCCGCCTATGCATTCTTTTGTTTGCTGATGAGTGGCCCAATTTTTCCAAAACTTGCTCATGGGCCATGCGCTAAATGAAGCTACTTATAGGTATGGCAAACATCATAATACAGTGGGAATATGTGACTTCTTCCCATCGACTTTCCAAGTGTGAATTCAAATCGAAATCGGTTAGTTACTTAATATTTTATATTAAGAGTTCATGATGTTCTATTTAATTTGATTGTTTCTGGATACTTGGCAATAAAAGTTCTATTCTTCTAATTTGCTTGTAATTGTTGCATCAGTTTTTGCCTAAAACGTATGCCTGACAACTCGTTAGCTTGTCTAGCTACCCGCACACTGTTGTCAAAACATTGGTCATCTACAATATCGTCAAACATGTTGTCTCAATCTTTAACACTTATGTTATGGAAGATGCACGCAGACAAAATGCTATCTACGAGGACATTCATATCTGATGCATCAAATCTTAGAAGTCTACGAAACCTGCATTTCAGTTGTCAAAACGTTCTTTCAATAGCAACACGAGCCTTTGCAAGTGTGGTGTTGCAGAGGTTTTGCTGATTGGTCAAATTGCCAAAGTTCAGAAAAGGTGTAATAAGTCAACGCGTGAGAGGAAATGCTGAGTCACCAAGAATATAGAATCCAGGTGGTATTAGGTTCTCAGCCTGTTGGAATAGTTCTGATGTTCTAAGTTCTCATGTGTGCTCCCAGGGTTTCCTGTCTAAGCGTAGGTAAAACAGTTGTTTGCGTCACAGCATACAAGCAACACCAGGGAATGAAACTGCTTTCTGTTATAATATGCTGGGGATTGTTTCGGAGGTGCCTTTATTATGATATGTGAACCATCGACTGCACCGATAACCCCTTGAAACTCAGATACATGACTATAACTAATACTTGTCTCTCTCAGTTTGGCATCGCCTCTTGGCAACTGAATAACTTGAGTCATGATATCTTGTACTAGAGCAGACGATGTTCTCATCACACTTGCATGAAACTACCCATTCGCCAAATCTGTCAGCCATAGGTTGGAAGCACTGCATATTACCTGAAATAGTAATAATAATAATATCAGTCTATTTGAGTAAGATTAAATCAAGTCAATTTTTATAACGCTTTTGTCCAACAGGTGAGGATTAAACTAATCCTTAGAATTCAGAAGTCATTTGTAACCACTGCCCAAGTCCTAGGGGTAGGTGCGGAAACTATCCGGACTTTGACTTTTACACAGTCCCTGCAGTTCGGTAGAAATGTTACATGCATACGATAGTGTAATAATATAAGTAGCAGTATTAACATACTATGGCAGAAAACAGCCGTTGTTTAACCAACTAGCTGTCCCGTAGTTAGGAGCTTTAAGCTTGGGTTTGCAGGACAAGTCATGGCCGCCTCTATCTATTGCCCGAGCTAGGGGCCTTGGTTACTAATCACTAGTGCACTATTTTTAATGATAACCATATATTACTTTCATTAATACAGGAATGAAAGGACATCTCTAATGCACCAATCATTTGTAACCACAGCCTCACCCGGGTAATGGGGGCGTGATTGACTTGGTCCAGTAAATCCCTGCTTAAAGTCCCCCACCCACCTTGTTGAACATTGGTAAAAACCAGGGGAGCTTCCCCTACAGTCTACAATGTTTTCATTTTACTGCCCTCTTTGCCTATATAAAGCAAGTATTTACCACAAACAGTGCCGGGATCCCCCCTGGGCGGATGAGGGGTCTGGTACATATTAATATAAAATAACTTATTTAATTAAAATTCGCACCACCAGTCCATCTCTTCGTTTTTGATAACCCAAATAACACACCAGAGGCGGTTTTACATTTCGGAAAGAAATTTAGTTGTATGTATCAAGATACCAGAGGAACATCAAAAGTTTTATATCAATATTGACTGAAGGGCCATTTGCTCAATTAAACGAGGGAGTTTTTTCCATCTCCACTTTCAATGTTTTGAAAGAGTGACAAGAGAGACGAAAGTGGCTTTTGAAGTCATCCAATGAATACAGGGGGACGATTTGTTGACTTAGTGCTCTATTCTCGGTACACTTTTACTCCGTTGCTTTATTACTGCTAGCAAGACATTACAGTTTATTACTCTACTTGTTACAATGATTGAAGCAAGCTCATAACTATGCCTTTGTAGCATAATCATAGCAGGTATCACCTGCCTCACTCTTGGCGGTTGTTTGTCTACCGATTGGTACCAATTTTCGTTCAGAGTTAGTTGGTAACCGATGGTACCATCGGTAGCCAATGGTAATATACTCGGTTACCGGTGGTAGAACCCTGAACCCTGGTAGAACCCAATGTTTTATTGGTCTACCCTTCCTCGTATACAATTTCATTCTCATCCAGATTTTATATTTTACTTCTGCTTCGAAACTAAATTAGCAAAGGTATACTTTTATTTATTGCTTTTTTTCTGGCCTTGAAAAGATATATCATAGCCAGCAAGAGAAAAAAAATAGAGTATTTTTAACAATTTCGATACACATGGCTATTAAAAATTCGGTTGTGTCCTCCTTCGTTTTGAGATTTTTTTCTATAAAAGGTTAAATGGTAAGTCTATTTTTCTCTTTCGAAAACAGACGAAATCTTTTTTTCAAAAAACGTTTGATATTTGCCATAACTCTTGAATGGTATGGGATAAAACCTTCATATTTCTCATGATTATTGCCTGGACAAGACCTTTCTGATGGTACCAACTTCAAGGTTCTCAGTCAAGGTCAATCTTCAAATTCAAATATGTGCAAAATGTAAGTTTAAAGCCATATCTTCTCCAAAATCATACAGCAAAAGTAATAAGAAAACCATACTCGAGGCCAAAAGCATAACTAAATATGACAATTGAAAGGATAAGATCAAAATAATTCCTAGAGGTAGGCCTACAATGAATGAAAGAAGTATCGATGCTTTAAATTGTGAGACACCACGATTTAAGTTTTTTTTTTACACAAAACTATTACGTAAGTGACGGCGTATTATCTTTCTTCTAGTCAGTCAATCAACCCGTTCGGTCACGGAGGTTTACGAAATAGTCCGTAAAGTTTAGTCATCAGCACCTGCGCATGTAACAGTCAATGCCGAAGGTTAGCTAACATTTTCGGTGAAGAATCGGGTGCAGTCGTTGTAAACAAACACGAGTTGAAATTGAAATACACAAATAACTTATTCCAGAGACCTTCACTTTGCAAATTGATACCAAGAAGGCTCTTGTTTGCTTAAGTGACCAAATGACATAACATAGACTTAATTCTTAATAAGCAGCGTCTTTTCAAATTATTACGTTCTACGTTATACGTTTAAAGACTATATTGTCATTCAATACTAAATCGACACGTACTAACCAGTTCCGTGATAATGTTTAAACGAATTTGGAACAATCATATATACAAGCAAAAAAAAAAAACACATAATTTACTCTATGGACCTTTGCAATATCATAATACTTTGAAATTAACTTATCTGCAAGATTATCGCTTAAGAAAGAGGTACTCTTATTTCATTAACGAGGTGACAATGAAAAGTCACAGCTGCTGATGAGTTTTACTTATTGCGATAATCTTGTCATTTAAAGTACCTTAGCTTTCAAATAAATTGGCAATGTAACTTTAATTATTTTACGAATGAGTTGGAAAAGCTTCAATAATTTTAATAAGGTGAAAACATCTAATTTTAAAGGTATTTTCCCTATGTAAAGATAGAGTACAAGTTCAGACCGGGACTACCCCGAGTTCATGGGAAGTAACTGGTCAAGCGGACTTGTGCCGTATACCGGTAGGGGCCCATTACTTTAGCTAAAATTATGTCCTTATGATGCGTTTAACTTGGAATTTATAAATTAGAACTTAGAATACCGCTGAGCTAAAGTCTAAGCTCAAAGTTCTAAAATCTAGGTAGTAAATTCTTATTCTAATATCTACGTTACAAAAAACATTTCCTAAGGTCTATCATCTAGTTTCTACTAGCAAAGATCTAACAATTGAAGTCTTAGTTCTTTAACCTAGTTTCTAAGTTCTAATATCACAATTCTAACCTATATGCCCTGGGCTCTTTATCTACTTAGGCTGACTATTACGGGATTCGAACCTACGCGTATACTGCAATGCCGCCTAGCGCTGCAATGGCCGACTTCTTTAACCTCTGCGCTACCGAGACTATGATGAACGAAAATGATGTACACCACACTCCGTATAAGGGTTCTAATTTTAGAAATTTTATTTATAGAATATTGAATACTCTCAACTACGGCAGCTACTCTTGTCGTTTCAACCCTATTGGAGAACAAATACTATATTTGACTCTTACGGGATTCGAACCTACCCGAATACGACTCTTGTCTTTTCAATCATAGTGAAATGGCTCAAATGGATTCTTGGTATAATTGCTTACTAGTTCAACTAAGGTAACAGAGAAATACATGTATTAAATGTTTTAAAGTTTGAAAAAAAATTGGATAAGGTTTAAATATTTGACCCAGTTTGCGACGAACGACTCTCAGTAGATGTACGCTGATCGCAAATGGGATGTGAAGATTGTACCAGAATTTGTTTTGAAGTTTGAGGCGTTCAATTTTTATTTGAGTTTTGACATTTAGAAAGAAAATCCACAAATTATTCAAATTAATAATTTGCTGGTAGACTAATGAGAATATAATACATGTAACTGTACCTTTTTCTATTTGAAGTTTGGTTAATAATAAATGAACAGTGTTGATAAGGGACTTAAAATTTATAACTTTTCTATCCTGCAATATACAATCTTGTCGGACTTTAGAAGAATTTAGTATTATGAAGCATAATGTCAAGAAAATAACAGAGATGTAACAAAACTGATTTCAAATCTCGTCATATTATTTTGTAAATTGTTGAAATTTCACACTTAAAAATGACGCTTGAACACAAGAGGATCAAAAACCTCCTCAGGACACTTTTTTTTGAATACTGTCAAAATTATAATGTAAGTAATTCAGCTAATTACACATTTTGTTTTCATATTTATTAAGTGGTCTTGTTTGATTCAATGTAAAGGCAGGCATTTTTTGTCATCTTTGAGGTGTCGAGGGTTTTGGTTCGAAACCAGGCAGCGCATCTGGTCACGTGGGTATGTCTTTGAAATTTCAGAACCCCAGCCTTGTACAGTTGATACAAAGAAAGTACATGATTAAGTGAATTATTATTCAAAGTGGCGTTAAACTCTATACAAACAGAACTGTGACGATACTCTCAGAGCTGTTCTTGTTAATTTCTTATTGATTTACATTATCTGCTCCAAGTTCTAATGTGTAGGATCCTAGTTTTAATTTCAAAGATCATAGATTTATAAATTCTGAGTTAATGGCAGTAAGAGCCTTAGGTACAAGTTCAAAAAGGGATTTTACTTAAATGGGTGTACGTGTTTGTGCGCCTGACGCTGCCTGCAGGCCGTTTAATCCATTCCAACACAGCAAAATTTTAGACTGGTCCAAATTGATAGAAGCTGCAGACGGCAAACAAGCTGATGGAATTTTTTTTCGTCTTTTTGGAAAGAAAACATTGTGGATAATGAAGAAATTGCTTTATACAAGCAATTTCTGCATTTTCCGCAATGTTTTCCAAAGCTTTTTTTTTTTGATGGGCGTAAAGAGGAGGAGTTGAGTTGGAATGGGTTAACTTGAAAGACATGCGACAATCCAAACCCTTCGCCCACATACGAAATTGTAAAACATTACAAACAAATTAGATTCTGAGGGCCATCTTAGGATGCAGTATAATTTCATCAGGTTTTGGATGTGGCATATATGCATCAATGCACTAGGCTAACTGTATAAAGCTATCCATTATTAAACTAAACTCTGCTTGCTTCTCGGGCCACACATTTAACTTCTGAGTTAATGAGAAACCAAGTACCTTCTTCAAATTTTACTTTAGAAAACCACTTAAATGATAAAACCGAAAATAAAAGGGAAAGAGAATGTCTAACAGGGTCACACGGAGAACAATGTCAGCCTTCTTATCTTTGTCTGACATTCGACGGGATATAAACGTAACAATTTATTCAGTTATCTGTCTTATTTTTCTTGTAACCGTTGAAGTTAACCTAAATGTATGTTTATATAATTATTGCAGTGTGTCTGTTAAGCTTTGTCCAAGCTGGACACAATAAATGCATGTGTAATATTAGTTATAGCTCTCTAAATAGCATCGAACTAAAGGCATACAAAGGTGGTAAAATAGTCAAATGTTACCGGGGAGATAAGCTTATCGTAAGTATTTTAATGAATTCGTCAATCTGGACTTTATGAGGAAGAAGAGTGGATTCCTGTTCCTGGCTTATCTAAAGCGCCATTATTTCAGGAATTCATTTTGTACCGACGGCAGAAACCTGACCGAAGCAATGTTTCAGTACAATTTACTTTTAATTTACTGTAATGACAGAATATAATTGAAAGTGACATGTTTTGCTAAATCCATTTTTTATTTAGATTTAAATGACATCAAAAATGAAATAGTAAGGTTGTGTCCTATTCGAATTTGTAACCTACTTCTATTGTAAAAAACAAACAAACATAAAAGACGCACAAAAACACACACACACAAAACCAAAACACACACACACACAGTAACATGGAGAAATAGAGATCGGTTATTTGTGAAATAACAGACACAACTTGTGTTTCTTGGTAACACACTTTCCAGAAAAGGCACCAGGCTTTAGAAAATTGTTGGCGCTTGTTTTCATGGATAGCCATTCTCTTATGCGAGTGCTAAGATCTTGGCCGGATTGTGTCAAACTTTGAGAGTTAATTTCTTTATTCGTGCTGCCTCTTCAAACAATATTAATAACGGCAAGTGTAAAGAAATGTGTATCCGTTCTATAGGTCCCACAACTTGTTAAGTTCGTAACAGTATATGTGTCCCTTTCAAAATTCTCGAATTAAGAGCATTTTTTTAAGAAATGTTGCTTGTAATCGAAATAAGAACAAGTGATATTGATGAATGAAATTTTTTAAGATATCTACATATCTTTCAGAAAAACCTACCAACGTCTTTCCTAGTACCATGTAACTGCTCAAAGTATCCTTGTATTGGTCAAAGAACCGAATCCAGTTTTGTTTGGGATATTTCTAGTCGGAGGCTCAACTCAAAGGTGACACATCGAAAAAGATTCATGCGTAAATATCATGACTTGGTATAGTTTGACACTGGTTCAAAACAGAAACAGAGAGGTTGGGTTTGCGACAGTCGACCAGTCAAAAGAGATAATTCCCATGTAATCGTTAGTCCCTATTGAATGATCGATTCGTAATGAGGTAACGTCATAAGTTGGAGCTTTAAAGTCTTTAGTCAAAAAGGGCGATCGAATGAAGCATTTGAGGCCAACGTAAAGGTCTTGGAGTTTTTTCTATTATGTTGTCTTTTTTACACAAACTAACACCTGTTATTTAATGTTTTAGTTTTTAAATCATGGAAAGTTTAATGTGAAACGACCCATTCAAGGCAAACCGTATCACTCGATTATTCAGAAAAAAATACAAGTGTTTGCCAATTAATGGTAGACATGAATTTTGTAAAATTACTTTGATAGAATAAACAAGATAATGAGACTGATATGTCTGTTTGAATGAGACATGTCATTTGTGGTATACTTGTTACTTTGCTTTGATTGTAGAATACTAATATACTATACTTGGTTTAAAGCTCATGCTTACAGGAAAGTATCGATGTTTCTGACACCAAGATTAGAAAAAAAATGCCAATTGCCAAAATATGCGCTCAAACGAACAATATATAACTAAATTTGAGTCGGACGTTATCTTCGCGATAATCTGATAAGCTTAAAGTTACTTTTGTGGTTATATAGGAAGGACTCAGCGGAACTCCAGGTTATTTTTAGATATCACGGAATTCGGTTGTCGACACCGCATGACCTCGTGTGCATATGACCCAAAGTCAGCGAAAGGTTACAAATTGACTAGTGAAAGAACCAATGTCCTAAATAATGTCAATTCAAATTGTTAGCGCAAAACTAGAGTAAGAGTGTATTCTCGTATTATCGCTTACATCAGTTTTACACTGATCTTTACAGAATTGAAGACCGGCTAGCGAACATAACTCCTGATGACGTCACGATGAGTAGACTTGAGCAAATTCAAATTGAATGCGGCATTCCGACGGTAATAAGCAGCACGAGAATACCCAATATGCAACGCAACTGCCTCGACTTAATCTAAAAGTAGATTAACAGCCTACGTAGGCTAGTAGGGCAATACCTCAGTTTATTCTTCTAAACGACCTCTAATTTTCAGAATATTTTATTGAAATAGTGTTTGAAAGGGAATAAGAAAAAATTAAATCTGTGACATGAAAAAAACATCGATACCTAACTTTGAATAACTAACACCTGGCCTGAATTTCAGAAGAAAAGGGAACATCACAGCATAATATGTGATAAAACCAATCATTTCAGAGATTTCTGTACGATATAGTACGATTCTCAAAGTTCATTTGCATGAAAATGTTATATTCTCCGATTTTATTGCTCTGAATATGCGTATGCAAATGCTGCAATATAGTTCATTCCTAAGTACATGAAAATTCTCTGAGTTTCAATGTAATGCTACGGATTCTACACAGATGGTCTTTGCATTTAAATGCTTCATAAGACATTCTTTTGCTTGAATTGTCAATTTTAGAGAGACGTTCTTAGCACATTGCTTTTATCTATCATTCAAGTCCGACAGGGAAAGTCTAGAAATTTTTTTCTGACTCACCAATATTGTTATAAAATAGTGTTTCGATAAATGTATATTAAATCAGTAGACATTTCTTCAAAACAAAACAAAAAACCTACCAATTGATCACATACATTAAAAAATTTTTTAGGTCTAAGCGACCGGAAAATCATTTTTTCAGGTGGAAATGTCCTTGGGGGCAAGTATTTTCTATTTAAAGGGAGGTATCGATGTTTCTGAAACAACTTTAAGTTGAGTCAGATATTGTCTTGGCGGTATTCTTATAGGCCTAAAGTGGCTTTTTGTGGTTATATCAGAATGGTTAAGCGGAATTCCATGTTATCTTTAGATATCACGGAATTCGGCTGTCGATATCGAATGACCTAATTTTCATATGACCCAGTCAACTGAAGGTAACAAATTTACTAGCGAAACAGCCAACGTCCTGAATCATGTCACATGAAAGGGTTAGCGCAAAGCTACGTAACGGTAAGTGTTGATATTCGAAATAACGCGTACGACAATTTAGGACTGGTCTTTACTGAATTAGAGACCAGCTAGCGAGCATAACTCCTGATGACATAACGCTGACATTTGTTTGGTATAATTTAATCTAAATGAAAGGTTCCAACGGTTATTCGCACCACGTGAATGATTCTATATTCTTTGCAACTGTCTTGGATCAATCTTAAAATAGATTAAAAGCCTACGTAGGCTATTAGGGCAATACCCTGCTTTTTCTGATAAGGGAACTCAGATTTTTGCAAAACTACTTTTCGGAATATTGTATTCAAAAAGTATACGAGAGGAAATGAAAAATAATTAAAATCTGTGACATGAAAAAACATCGATACCTACCTTTAAAGCAAAAGAATGGATAACGCAATTAAAACCATTTGTCGTTTATTTGTTCACTGCAGCAAGCAAACGCACTTTCGTTTTCAAAATACAGAAGAAAGGTATGGGTAAACTTCTTGTGATAGTGTACTTTTGCATTCTATGATCGGTATTAACTATGTTTATTAAAGGTGGCTATCGATGTTTTTTGTCGGGCCCACTTTCAGTGAGCGAGACATAGTTATCACTATGACAAGTCGGTGTATGTGCGTAATGCGTTAGTACGTTTGTCCGTCCGTCCGAACAATTACTCCTACATTTATGGATGGATTTCTAAATAACTCGGCACAATTATTCTCCATCATGAGTAGATGTGCTATTTGAAAGAACTTTTAGGATAGTTCTAATGTCAAGGTCACAGCTCAAGGCCAAACACTAAAATTGTGCTTGTCCTGAGCATTTCTTCTACAATTATGGATGGATTTCTAAATAAATTTGCACAATTATTCTCCATCATGAGTAGATGTGCCATTTAACAGAATTTTTTGGATAGTTTCAAGTTCAAGTTCAAGGTCAAACACGAAATTTGATGGTCAAGATCAAGTTGGTGGTAAAAACTTTGCGGGCTCGATAGCAGTTGCCCTGGGTCAACCACCTA
Organism: Fragum fragum; assembly: GCA_946902895.1. Taxonomy (NCBI): domain Eukaryota; kingdom Metazoa; phylum Mollusca; class Bivalvia; order Cardiida; family Cardiidae; genus Fragum; species Fragum fragum. Next base: position 42,668,057 of record OX336371.1, read on the forward strand.
GTTTAATGTCAAAGATTTGATTATGTTTATTCCCTCTCATATACTATACTGAGGGAAAAAAGTTTAGCAATTTCGTACGTTACAGCCAATTTCTCCGGTGTCTAGCTTTGGATACAAAACCATACTTTCACACATCGATCTTTTATGTGTTAGCCACAGTATCTAAAAAAATCAGATGATTTCAATGTCATACGTGTTTGTTGTACAGCGTCAAACATGGTAGGGGTAGGAAAGTAAAAGTAACACAAAGATTTAATATATTTGGGTTTGGACCTAGCTCCGCCCCTATGGAATCGATTGAGCTCAAACTTGGTGTGGAGGTAGGCATTCGAGGTCCCTACGCGCATGCAAAAAATTGGCATCACAGCGTCTTCTCATGCTGGAAATGGGCCTACGATTAATGGCCATAGGGATACGACCCCATTCCTGACGCAGAACACGTTCCAGCTCTCTAACGTTATTAATGTCATTCCTGTCTCTTACTCTCCTACCCAGATGGTCACAAAGGTGTTCGATCGGAGACAGATCCGGTGATTTGGCTGGCCAATCCAACACATCAACATGATTAGTCTGTAAAAGGTCCAACGTGTGCCGAGCGACATGTGGGCGGGCATTATCTTGCTGAAAAATGGTAGCAAGCCCTTGACGCAAGAACGGCAATACCACTGGCTGGACAATTTCGGTGCAGTATCGAACGGCATTTAAGTTTCCCTGAATAGCTACCAAATCAGTCTTGCCACGGTATGATATACCATCCCAGACCATGACGCTGCCGCCTTCAAAACGGTCAAGTTGAATGACGTTGGCGGGATCCATCCTTTTGCCATCACGCCTCCAAACACGTACCAAGCCATCCGCAAACATCAAATTAAAACGGGATTCGTCTATGAATTGGGCCTGGTACATCGTCTTGGCCATCGACGGTGTACCCTTGTCGAATTCAATCTCGCATGTCTGTGTGCTCGTGTCAAAGGAATGCCAACGTAAGGTCGACGTGCCCGTAAACGTGCCGAACGAAGTCTGTTTCTTACAGTACGTGCACAGACCCGTGTTCCCGTTGCATTTCGGACCAAACTGGCTATACGAGTGCTATTGAGGAAGCGATTACGCCGTGAACAAGTCACGATGTAATTGTCCTCACTTTGGGTAGTCTTACGTGGCCTGCCTGAACGTGGCCTGACGGTGCCTAATTGACGATACTTTGTTCTAAGTCTTGAAATGGAACGTTGGCTCACGCCAAAATGTTTAGTCATCTCTTTTACCATCATACCACCAGCCAGCATACCGATGCCTACGTTCCGTTGGTCTAAGTTAAGCCCTAGGCGACGTCCCATTTGAATTTTTTTAAATGTTGTAATGGGTTATCTTGTTATTGATGCTAACCAATAAACTGGGATAGATATTGTGGATATAGACTTCACGTACATGTGGAAGCACGTGCAGAACGTGTTTCAGCAAAATTGCGTCAGGCAGCCTTTAGATGCGAGGAAAGCGTGCTCTTGATGCATAATTAGTTAGCTTTTAAAAATTTCGAACGAGACTGATTTTATAAGGTTTAAACATAAACGTTGAAAAATAATGTAGGCCAAAAAAAAATGCTAAACTTTTTTCCCTTAGTATATTTCAACGCAATACTCTGAAAAGTTGTTTTGCGAAAATCAGAGGTCGTTTATCAGAATAAACCGGGGTATTTCCCTAATAGCTTAGGTAAGCTGTTAATCTATTTTTAGATTAAGCCGAGAAAGGTGCAAAAAGTATTTAGTATGACCGTTGGAATCCCGCATTCACTTTGAACTTGCTCAAAGACGTCATCGTAACGTCATCAGGAGTTGTGTTCGCTAGGCGGTCTTCAATTTTGCAAAATCAGTCCAAAACTGACGTAAGCATAAATCCGATTTAATATACTTACCGTAGTTTTGCGCTAGCCACTTGGTGTTACATGATTTAGGCCGTTGAATGTTTCGCGTGTCAATTAGTTATCTTCCATTGACTGTGGGTCATATGCAAATGAGGTCATGCGGTGTCGACAATCGAATTCCTTGATGTAAAATTAACCTGGAATTCCGCTGAATCTTTCCCATATATACACAACCGCAATGACAATATCTGACCCAAATATAAGTGTTAAACGTCCGTTTGAGCGTAGTTTTAGGCAATTGGTAAATGTGTCTTATCTTGGTTTCAGAAAAATCGATACCTCCCTTTAAGAGTTTGACATCGGGTAGAATGAATATGATTTAGCGAACGTGTACGAAGGTCGTCTAGGTGATTCGAAATTAGCAACAGCGCTGATAACAGAACTTTACGGGCGAATACTTTATCACAGACTTTGAATAATTTATTCTAATTATGTAAGGTCTAAGATCACGAAAGTTATATAAATATTAGCCTTGTTACAAACAGCTAGCTATGTTTAGCCTGAGATTGCGTAAGCAATCTGAGGCTAAAGTTACAATGCTAAAAAATCAAACCCATGCAGAGTCTAAAGTGAAAACATAATGTAAAAACATCTACTGCAATCAATGTGATATTCTGTCGCATGAAAAGTAGATCGGATCTGACCATAAATTATTACGCCCGATTAAGGCGAGAAGGACGAAGGCGAGATATGACTCATTGAAAGCTGTCGTATTTCGTTTGAGTGTTCTGAATTTGGCAAAATTATCAAAACTTGACGAGTGAATGGAAAGAAAGAAAGGCGATATATAATATAATGGAAATTATTAAACATATATATATCAAATCATATTATTAAGAAAAAATAAGGTGTTTGTTTCATACCAAAATAATATTACTTATTCTAGAGTAACAATGTTAAAACGGTTCGGTTACACGAAGTTGCTGTGTAAAGCTGATAAGCGAAGCTGTCGGTTTTACGCACGATTTGAATGTTTTGTTTAACAAATTAATTGGTCATTCATAGGATCATATTCGCGCTGTCCGGAAACAGTTAGGTCGTGCTCGGACTTTGTCTATATATCTTTACCACCGAATTCTACCCAAAGGATGCAACGTCTTCATACCGCTTTTGAGAGGTGAACATAATCATGTTAACCTAGTAAACGACCGCCTGCCCTCTTCTAGAGATTATCAAGCGCATATTTACATAACGAAATTGGTCTGTGTGTAAGAATACTCACATCGCACGCAAGAGCCTCCTAGTTCGAACCTGGCTACACGCTCCATTCCCCCATCTCTCTCACTGTGTAGCTCTCTCTCGCTTGCGTCACTGGCTGAAAGCCAACGCGCTTTTGTCATTATGTGGTGTCCGTCGTCCGTCCGTCCGTCAACTTTTATTTTTTAAAAATCTGCTTCTCAGAAAGTACTGAACATAATTCAACCAAACTCAACCAAAATTCACAGGAAGGATCCTTGGATGGCCTTTATCAGATCCCTTCAAGGCATTTTGATCTGGTGAAAAATATGTAGCGATATATACATGTAAATATATCGTTACAATACCTCAACGGGATGAAAATTATTGCGGGCAGGTTGTGTCCCCGTGCGCACAAATTGGCAGATCTGCGCATAACCGACAGTAAATTTGGGTAGAAAGTGGCACCTCCGATAATCCGACCATCAAACTTTTTCTGCCCAGATTATATATCTCCTGTATACATATCTCAGACTTTCAGCGCTTTGATTAAAGGTTTTGAATTCAGCGTTCAAGACCCGTGGCTTTTATGTCTTAGTTATTTACTCAATGAACAAAGTTTGGTTTTGGTTATTTTTATATATTAAATTTAAACGGCTACTTGTTTACTATAAAGATAAGATTTTTAGTAAAATATACTTTATATGCTTTTGATGCTACTGACACCATAGAAAGTATTTCACTTTTCTGTATTACTTTGCATTTTGGTAAGATCTCCGGATTCAAAAGGGCTAGAGGCTCGCAGACTTATTGAACTGATATCAGGATTAACATTTCAATTTACTGTCAGAAACAATAGATTTCCATATTCAGTGTCAAAGCCTAGTGGTTCACCTATTTATTTCGCCACTCAATTTTGTTACCTCCAGATTAGTATCTACAAAAATCCCAAAAATCTAAGCCCAAAAAGAATTCATCCTGTCATTTCGACCTTTTAACATAACAGTTTGACAAGTATGTGCAGTACACCGATATGCACCATAGAGAGGGCGCGGGGTTCTAACAATAAAGCCTACTTCGTGTACTTAACGAGAATCCTCAAAACTATATCTCAACTTTACAATTAAAAATGTAAAACCATAAAAAAAACCTCATAAATATCATTAACCTCATCATCATCATCATCAACAACAACAACAACAAAATCATTGATCATGAAGATGATAATTGAAACCCTAAAGCAAACAGAGAAAAACAAGCCGGGAATATCGGTGTGAGCTTTTAGACAAGAGATGTTTGTGAAAATAAAATGGATGAGAAATAGCCCATTACTAGATAACATAATTTTAGACCGATCAAGACTATAAGAAATTGAAAACAACAAAGTTCCAGTTAATAATTTTTCTTTAAAATATTCTATCTTTCTTGGTAGAAGACATTGTGAAAAATTAAGAAATTTCCTGTAACTTGTTACAAGTTGAAAATTTATTTTTGAGTAGCGTCCATAAACACAGTGCTAATTACTTTTAGCTCAAAAGAACATATTCTGATTTTTTGTGTGTGTTAAAGCGGCTCTTGCACAGATTTTTGAATTGCGAAAATTAAAAAAAAATCTCGAAAATTCGGAAATCGATGTGTTTACTGCTTAGATTGGATTGATAAAAGACGTTTCACCAGAGGAATATCGTAAAAAATATAAGTAAAATCTTGATTTTTGTGTAATTCCCTTCACAAAAAATTACGCGTAGCGAGACGCCTAAAATCTATTTTAAATTTCGAGCCTAAGACTAGCGCATGCGCAGCATACGTACATAGAGGTCATGGTCAAGGAAAATCACGCGTCATTCTTTTCAAAATGGGAAGACATAAACATAAAAGCGACAGCTCGGAAAAAGGGCTCGGGCTCTTCGACAACATAAATATAGATCTAGACAGATAAATATTGGCGACCAGATAGATCGATGGAAGGAGCTGAAAGAGATAATAGGAGCTACCAACGACAGCGCGGTCGCGGAAATTTTGATCGACAAGTAAGTTTTGCATCACCCCACTGCCATATATTTGAGCTAACTTCGGTTTATTTTCACATTAATTCATACAGAAGTAAAATCATAAACATTTATTGATTCGTTTGTCTCGAATTTTTCCGATCTGTTTTATCGTACCATTGATTCTTCGAACTTCACATGCCCTCACGAGAACGCAAGAAATTTTGAGCAAATACATAGAATTACAGCTCCGTCTGAAATACTACATCACAATACGGATACGAAGAAAGCATGATTTATGGAAGAGTAGGCCCAATGAACACATGATGCTTCACAAAAATGTGTAGATATGACATTATATACAAATGATAGAGCATATTATTTTTTCATCACACATAAGAGACCAATAAAGGTCATGTCTGTAAAATGTGGTGCTAGAGCAGCAATTTGAACTCAGGCAGTGCCCATATTGCAAAAATGCAATATTTAACATTATAGGTATGGGCATATGCACTGAAAATTGTGGGACCCAGTCTAAAATTTAGAGGCGATGGTCAACTTGGCTCCTGTTGATCTTTTTTCCTGTATGAAATTCTTTCAGTTAACCCATTTCCAGACAGTGACAAGCAATTTCTTCAGTTAACCCACTGTTTTCTACCCATTTAGTTGAAAAAATTTTTAAAAAATCCATAAACTTTAAATTGTCGTATGCAACTCTTTTCAGATTGGACCAGTCTAAAATGCTGTTTTGTGGGAATGAGTTAAATAGTTTGACAAGTTATCCTTTTTTTTTACTTATTTATTAATACTTTATTGTTAGTGACCATTAGAATTACTTTTGTTGATTAACTGATGTTGCATGATATTTGAAAATTCTTGAATTTGATGCTGCTTTAGCAATATTTCACAGTAACGTTCTTATTGTTGTGCTTCTTTAGTATCACCAATACCAGTTTAGGACTTTGAAATTTAACCCCAAGGAAATGATATAACTACATGTATGTGACAGGAATAGAACCATTAAACATAGTCTTCACTCGGATTATGAGTCTGCAGCCCTACCCACTGAGCCCTGCAGGAACCCAAGAAGTGAGGACCATGCATAATGCTGAAATACAATTGTAGAATATTTATTCCATTAATGTGAAAGTGCTTTTTATCTTTCCTTCTATTTCAATTAAAAAAATGTAGATATAGATTACAGTTTTCTGCAACTGCATACTGATGTACAAAGTCATGAAGTCCTAGCTAGTATACACTTATAACTGATAATTATAAATCTGTTCTCATAACATTTAGCCCATCCCCACACAATCCAGTCAATAAAAGATGCCTAAGAAAACCTGTGTTAATTCTAGGCAGGGGGATTGGGTGATCCCCAAATTTTTCAAATATTCCCCATATTTAGTTGGGTTTTTTTTTTCTATAAACAACAGGCATGAAATACCAAACATGTCTCAATTGTGTGCACTGAAATCCCCAACAACTTTTTCAAAATCCTAAAATGAACACTGGAAAATATTTTGGAAAAGGAAGAAATAGGTTGATACAAGATATTTCTTCATTATTCAAAATATTTCAACCCTAGTAGCCAAAACTTTCAATTTTTTTGAACTTCAAATTGTCAACTTAACTTATTTTAATTTGTTTTAGTCTAAAATTTTGCTTTCCAGTAACATTGGCAACGGAGAATCGATGTAACTGTTCTTAACACAATACTAGTAACATCATTTATTGTTTTGAAATCCTAATAGTAATTTCTCCTTCTGAGAATGTGTATAATTCATTATTGCAAAGGTATATGGAAAAGCCGTTCTGGGCATGCAGTTGCTTCTCTAACCCTCCAAACACCAAACTTGAAACAGATATTCAAAATGTTGACACCAGCACAACAAACAGCCACTTTGAAGGAACCTGATTAGTCATCTGTGACTGAGGACAGTGATGGATCAGCAGTCCAGATGGTTATAGAGTATTTGTCTTCCATTTTTTAGCTCAGCTGGGTGTAAAGCACTTAGGTTGAGCTATTGTGATTGACTAATGTCTGTCATCTATTTGTCTACAATCCTAAAATATTCTCCTTATCTAAAGACCTAAAAAAAACAAACCCAACATATAACCCTGTAAGAGGTATCTATCCATTTTTTATGGCACACATTATTTTTTACCTAATTCTGTCTCAATTGTTGTTTCAATGCAATATTCTGTCAAGTATTTTTGAAATCAAAGAACTGAAAGCTTTGTAAGCTAGCAAAGCATTGTTTTGTTCAGAAATCTTCTTTGTCAAACGATATCATGATAAAGAATAGTTGTGGAAAACAATGTGGATAATGAAGAAATTGCTTGTTACAAGCAATTTCTTCATTTTACACATTGTTTTCAACATAGAGAGATAAATATTTCAGAATTTACAACAATTTGAAATTGTCATTTGCAATTTTTTGAATTCACTTACAGGCAGAGATTAAAATACATAAGAACTACTTTTTATTCATCGATTGATTGAATGGGATTTAACGCCGCTTTTGACAGTACTCGAGTCATATCGCTGCGGCTGGAGCACCTAACAATGGATTCCTGGTATTTCTCACACCAGTACTACCACTACATCCTTTCCTAGCCTCCAGCTGCTATCCCACTTAGGTATACAATTATCCACCCAATGGTGAGAGACAAATGTCGGAAAGGATATGTGCTGCCAACGTGGATCAAACCCATGACTCTCATGATTGAAGATTAGGAGTCTGACAAGCTACCGACTGCGCTATGGCGTTGCCATTAATTGGATAAGCCTCCCGTGGAAGGTTGCACTCGTTGAACTTTGAGATGACCTCAAAATTTTGTCTGTTAACCTATCAAAGCTGCTGCTTTGCTTGCTAAAACGGAGATCGTATATTAGAATGAAATGTCTTTGTCAAGACATCTTTGTCTAATTTATTTTCGGTGTTAGTACATGCATTAGTCTGTGAGTTAGTGCATGCTTCTGTCCATTCAGATTTTTGTCCGATGCATAGCTTCTACATTTATTGATGGATTTGAATTTTTTTTTTCACAGTCGTTCTTCTTGATGATTGCGAGTGTCATGCGAAATAATTGTTGTGATGCCTCAGTGGTCAAGTTCACTGTTGAATGGCAAACAAGAAAATTGACCTTCTCTGCAGCCTAACTTCTACATTTAGGATGGAATCGAAAATAACTTGGCACATTTGTTCTATGATGAGTGTGAGAGTCATGCGAAATGTTTATTGTGAAAAAACCAAGTTCACAGCCCAAGGCGAAACAACAGTTTGATCTTGTCCACAGCATAATTGGTACATTTATAGATGGATTTGAAAATGATGTGGCACAGTTGTTCTTCTTGATGAATGCTAATGTAATATGATACATGCAAGGTCACTGTTGAAGGTGAAACGACCTTGTCCAGAGCATAACAACAGCATTTATTGATGGATTTGAAAATAATAGTTGTTCTACTTGGTAATTGCTAGTGTCATGCTAAAAGATTCAAACGATTCTTGTGATACGTCCAAGGTCAAGATTTCAGTTAAAAAAAATTATGTGCACATCATTGTCTGTACAAATTAGTGGGCACGACATGTTGTCCCTGGACAGTCTATTTCTTGTTTTCTTATACTAGCTACCTATGCATTCAACCCTTTCCTGTACAAAACCAGGATTTAACGTTTGCTGTGTATTGGTAATAGAGAAAACATTGTGAAAAAAGAAGAAACTGCTTGTAACAAGCAATCTCTCCCTTCCCACAATATTTTCCACCACATAAAATGATGTATTTTCAAATTGCATCCAATATTTATTTATTTAAGTTTTCTTGTTGAAAGCTGCAATGAAATGTGCCAGAGTATGATGGTGCATCAAAGGCTTGACATGACACTTCCAGTTTACTTGCGTTTCAAAACACTGACAACAGTTTTGCCATAAACCATTTTTCATGATGTTGACTTTTATCACTTTCTTTGCATACACTACCAAAGGTAGAAGTATACTGGTATCATGTTCTCTGTGCGTCTGTCTGTTCTTATGTATGTCTCACAGTTTGTCTTCATCTTCTTTCATATTTCAGTCTATGTTTATGGATGAATTAATATGAATTTTTTATAGATTGCTCATAGTCACATGACATTGTATACATTGTATGGGTTTTACCATTTTTGGCTCTGTCATAGAAAAAGGGGGCTTAATGCAAATTTTCTCTTTTAGAAAAACTGATAACCTCTTTAATCATGAACTTCCAGTTTTGTTTTGTTTTAGATGGAAGTAACTAGAGATATCTTTGACATCTGCAAGGTAAATGACCATCTACAGAACTACTCAAGAAGTTGCTTTGTAAAGAAAATAAATAGTATCTTGCGGTAACAATGATTTTACTAAGAAAGAAAGAAGGAAAGATTTGAAAATCATCTCATTTAAACTAAAGCCCTTCAATATTTAGAATGTATGATTGCCTTTAGGCCCTCAGACAAATTACTTCCATCTAGTGGTACTATTGAATGAAATTTATCTGTAAGTTATGACAAAATGCTTTTCCTCTGACATAGAGCGGTGGGGTTGTATTTTTTTTTTCTCAATGAAATCATCTAGTTTTCCAAAGAATGAAATTATTCAATTTGATATTTATATTTCTTTTCAGAATACCTGGCCCTTCTGTTATTCAGGATAAGGTCATAAAGGCAGTCCAAATTCCTATTCCAAATAAAACCAGGTAAATTTCTTCTTTCTAAAATCACCATGAAGAACATTTAATTGAATTTTCAGAAAGATTTTGATGTAAACTTTTTATTATATCTTTTCATATTTATACGCTCGTCAAAGACGGGACGTATTATGGGATCACCCGTGGCGTCCAGTTGTCCGGGCATCCGGGCGGTGTCCACTTCTTTGTCCAGAGCATAACTCTGTCACCGTAAGTCCGATTGACTTTAAACTTGGCAGTTATATTCTTCTCATCAATACGGAGTGCAGTGCTCAATAACCATAACTCTACCTGGCCTATTTTTTGAGTTATTGCCCTTTGTTGTTTTTCATACTTGAATCTTGTCCGGAGTATATCTCTAAAAGAGATTATAAAAGTATTATAGCTTGGATAATGAAAATTCATGGGTGTATAGATCTCATCAACAGGGTTTTCATTAGTCCCCAAAAGTCAAGAGTCACTGACCCTTGTGCCAAAATTTCCAAGAGTCAAAATTGAAATCCCAAGAGTCAAAATGCGATATGTCCCCCTCCCCCTTCTCGAAGCAATTTAGAAAAAAAAAAAGTTTATTATTATTTAGCAATGGTGCTTTAAAAGAGTTTATATTTTTTTTTTAAGCAATTGTGCTTTAAAAGTGTTTATATTTTTTTTAGCAATGGTGCCTTAGAATAAACTCTGTCTCAGATTATAACATTTCTCTCCAATCTGACAATATTCTATTTTCAATATAAGGTAAATTTTAGGGAAACTTCAGTATTAATATATATGTATCATTAGTTTGAATCAGTTTTAGAAAACCTCAAGAGTACTATGAGGATCAAATTATTGCTATTTTTCATAAAAAGAAGTGCCGATTTTATGCACGAAAACCAATGACATTTCTTGGACAACAGTTTCTTTGGTTTCATTTTATTTCTTGATTATTTTTTGTGAGCTTTTTATAAAAGAAAAAGCAAATAGGTAAAATTCAGAAGGATTAGAACTCTGAAAATGTGTTTCATCATTAATTTCACAGGTGTCAAGTACCTGTCAATTACGATCGCAGATGCATTTCCATCACTCGAGAGTGTTAATTACCAATCAAGCTTGGTGTTATCCTTGAGGTTACAGGGAACTAATACAGTTTCCCGGCATCTGTCACATTTTGTATAGGGAAAGTCCGGGCATGTAAACAAAGATCAAGGTGACCTCTGATTGGTCCATAAAATATCAAGGCGAAATCTAACGACTTGATCCGATCAATTGATACTCTTTTAATAACTTAGGAGCAAAAAGGATAACATTTTAATGTATTTCGGCCCTTGAGGGGCGGTTTCTATACCCTAGGGTAGTTTTCGAAAAATGAAGTAAAACTAGCTGCGCGAAGAGGGTTATCTTAAAAATGACGTCATAACTCATTGATAAAAGGGATCATGCCATATCACAATTCAGTTATTTTGACGGATGAATGATTGTTCTTGAATTTGATATATGGTTTGACTCCCTTTCAATTTTTGGGGATGAGCTATTTGCTATTTTCTTATAATGGTCGCCTATGGAAAACGGAATAGTTCCCTGTAACCTAAATGCAATAGAGAAGGTAGCTACGGTCGATCTACTTTTTGACCTTCAATTCATTTCTTCTTCCGGTTGATATAATCTATCTTAACAAATTCTTTTTTAAAGGCCCAAGAAAAAAACAGATAATTCAACGGGATGTCAAGCAAAAAGGGACCATTCGTCCCATAGTTACTGTCGATCAGCTGTTAAAAACACGCTGACGTCACAATTTTGCATTGTTTTGAAACCCTTTTCGTTCAAAATTTCGCCTTTCGTGACTCTCAGTACTTCAATTCAGGCAGAAAAAGTGTTTAATATAGAATCGAGGCCTGAATAAAGCGAATAAGTCCAATTCTTAACATCACATGCGTCGTTCGGTAAGTATAGTGTACACGGACATGACTTTTAATTAGGAGCCGATGCAAAGGGTTATGTCCTTGTTTATAAAGGCCTATGGGTACAAATGCATCTAAATACTTTTATGTCGAAGAGTTAAATCTATTCACGTGAAATGAATGATTTATTTCAGAAAATTTACTGATAAAAATGTGGTATTCAGTCTAAAAGAAATAAAAAATGTGGCAAAACTGTTACAAGGATAAGGGTTTCCGGGTTATTTCTTTAATCTAAATAATGTGAAAATAGATTTGGTGTATGGAATTCGGCAGCTGAATGTTCCTTAGTAATAAGGGAGCCCCGTTCGGAGTAGAAAATGCTATTTTGTCAATTTCTTGGTGAAATCCGACAACGACGGACGGAATACAATAACATTTCCTCCGTGGCCCGGTGTGAAGCGTTAATCACTTTATTACCCAATATCCATTTCACAAAGATGCTTTAAAATTTAACTTGAAGTTTAATGCATATGTAAGACGTGTTTCCATGCAAGAAAAATGATTTTTGTAATATCTTTTTTAATTAGATAGCATCATTTTATCAGAAAAAATTTGGAAAAAATCCTCAATTGTTTTAAAGATAAGGGTTATTTTACTCTTAAATTCATCTGTGTATAATTCAAAAAGTGAAATGCCCAAGTGGAATTTTCATTGTGTAAAGGAGAACACGATTCCGAGTAGAAAAACGTTGATTTCATTCTTTCTATGTGACGTTCGGCAGCTTTCTAGTGCGGGAACCCCAATTTTACGCCATACGAGGGTAAAGGATTGGCGCTTATCTGTCAAAAATCTATTCCACCTAACGCTTTTAGAATCACCGGGAAAAGGTAAAAATATAATTTTGTGTGAGAAAATGATATTTTAAAGGAATCTTTCCGATAAAAATTGGTCTATCAGTCTAAAAAGACGTAAGACAGGTATCTAAATTGTTTCAAAGATAAGGGTTATCTGCACTCTAGAATTCACTTGAAACTATTTCAATAGAAAAATATGACCTAATAATGTCTATTACAGGCAGACAGACACAATCACGTGAACAAACAGCAGGTTTTAATAATACTTGGTTGCGTCGACCATGTTTATCGTGCGTACATGCATATTGCATCACCCGACCAGTGTGAAGGGTTCGGGCTTATCTGTGTCGAATCTATTCGACCAAACTCATTTAATTTTTATATGTAAGTTGTCAATATATAAGTGTATAAGTTTATACCTAATTTAAGAAATATTGTTGGAAAACAATTGTACCGGAGGCTATTAAATGCCTGGAATTGGTGAAATTTTGTTAAGGATAAGGGTTATGTTTAAGAAAAATCATAAAAAATCGAAATACCGATTTCCTTGTAAATATCGATATCTAATCTGTTGAGAAGAAACTGATAAACGATAATTTGTATCACAATAAATTCTAAACTGATTTCACATTGCACTTTTTGAATGCTAAAGGCGTCTCTTCTGTTTAGGAAGAATTTTATATCTCAACACATTTCTGTTATGAATTTCCGTTCACTGAGTAAAGGGTTGTGGCCATATCTTACTTCACATATTACGTAACCGACTGAAATTTGGGCATTTTTTCCGGAATAAGTGTATTTATGCTATGATGTAATAAAATGCAATAATAAAAAAATATTTTATTACTTTTAGGTTACAGGGAACTAATACAGTTTCCCGGCATCTGTCACATTTTGTATAGGGAAAGTCCGGGCATGTAAACAAAGATCAAGGTGACCTCTGATTGGTCCATAAAATATCAAGGCGAAATCTAACGACTTGATCCGATCAATTGATACTCTTTTAATAACTTAGGAGCAAAAAGGATAACATTTTAATGTATTTCGGCCCTTGAGGGGCGGTTTCTATACCCTAGGGTAGTTTTCGAAAAATGAAGTAAAACTAGCTGCGCGAAGAGGGTTATCTTAAAAATGACGTCATAACTCATTGATAAAAGGGATCATGCCATATCACAATTCAGTTATTTTGACGGATGAATGATTGTTCTTGAATTTGATATATGGTTTGACTCCCTTTCAATTTTTGGGGATGAGCTATTTGCTATTTTCTTATAATGGTCGCCTATGGAAAACGGAATAGTTCCCTGTAACCTAAATAGGGTGTATATTTTCATAATCAATTAACTACTTTCCAATAATTTTGGCACACTTATGATGACCCTTGACGCATGGCTGCTAATTTTCGAGAGTCAAAATGACGCACAGTGACAAATTTTCGAGCGTCAAAAGTGCTTCTTTTTGAATTTCTGTGCGTCAAAACCCGAGGTCTCGGGTCAAACGAAAACTCTGCATCAAGGGGGAGTGCAGTGCACAAGAACCATAACTCTACCTGGCCTATTTTTTGAGTTATGCCCTTTGTTGTTTTTTTATACTTGAATCTTGTCCGGAGTATATCTCTAAAAGTGTTATAGCTAGGATCATGAAACTTCATGGGTGTATAGATCTCACCAAGGGGGAGTGCAGTGCACAAGAACCATAACTCTACCTAGCCTATTTTTTGAGTTATTGCCCTTTGTTGTTTTTCAAACTTGAATCTTGTCCGGAGTATATCTCTAAAAGTATTATAGCTAGGATCATGAAACTTCATGGGTGTATAGATCTCACCAAGGGGAGGTGCAGTGCATAAGAACCATAACTCTACCTAGCCCATTATTTGAGTTATTGCCCTTTGTTGTTTTTCATACTTGAATCTTGTCCGGAGTATATCTCTAAAAGTATAATAGCTAGAATCATGAAATTTCATGGGTGTATAGATCTCATCAAGGGGGAGTGCAGTGTACAAGAACCATAACTCTACCTAGCCTCTTTTTTGAGTTATTGCCCTTTGTTGTTTTTCATACTTGAATCTTGTCCGGAGTATATCTCATAAAGTATAATAGCTAGAATCATGAAATTTTATGGATGTATAGAGCTCACCAAGTGGGAGTGTAGTGTACAAGAACCATAATTCTACCTAGCCTATTTTTTGAGTTATTGCCCTTTGTTGTTTTTCATACTTGAATCTTGTCCGGAGTATATCTCCAAAAGTATAAAAGCTAGAATCATCAAACTTAATGGATGGATAGAGCTCACCAAGTGGGAGTGCAGTGTACAAGAACCATAACTCTACCTAGCCTATTTTTTGAGTTATTGCCCTTTGTTGTTTTTCATACTTTGTTTGACGAAAAATATTAATTCAAAATATCCTCAGTTCTATTCAAACCCCCAGTTAATATGAAGCAGTGTGACGGGCGTATCTTGTGACAATTTGGCACCTTGTTTAAGTTGTTTTTTTGTTGTATTTTTTCTTTGCTATATAAAACCTGAATCCTGTTATTTCATTTTAATTCTTACAATATTACCCATTTTAGCACATCATGACAAGAGCAAGTGTACAGCTCCCAATTGAGGCTCATACTCTAGAGTTTAAATATCTCAGAAGTTCATATTTTGACCTTGAATAATATTTATCCCGTGGTCTGTTTATTTACATATGTTATTCGATTATGTATCTTTTCCAGTCAACTTTGATTGTTCTTTGACAAAGGTTACATCAATGTTATGGAAAGGGCAAACAATGTTAACCCATTCCAAATTGGAAATTTTTTAGACTGGTCTAAATTTAAAGGAGTTGCAGACGACAATTTAAAGTGTATGCAATTTCAGATATTTTACACTTACTTAGTAGAAAACATTGTGGAAATTGAAGAAATAGCTTGTAACAAGCAATTTATTCATTTTACACAATGTTTTCCCAAATGTTTTTCTTTAGGGTGTCCAAAACAGTCACTGTGTGGAAATGGGTTCAGTCAAAATTGTCTCTTACCAAATTTAGGGTGGAAATTGACATGTCATCAAAAGACCTAGAAGATTTCTATGATCCAGACTATGATCTTATGATCCAATGTACCAACCAGCGGATTTTAACATTTCCATTATGTGAGTTTTGACCAATAGCTTTTGATTAGAACTAGCAAATTAATTTCAATTCACCGTTACTCGCTTGTTACTAAAATATAAATTTCAAATGCATCTATGATTACATATTTGACTTATTCTCAATCTTGTATTTACTCACTGGGCATGGATCTAACCAAATCAATACCTGTAATCTGCTGAGGTTTTAGAAGCATGGGGAAAAGTCTCAATGGTATAAAAGAAAGTTGGGACGTTTTACAAAATCTATTCATCACATAACAATCCCGCTAATAGTGCTTTACAACCAGGAGGACATTGTCCCCATGGCCCCAAAAAAATTGGGACATTGATGATTATATTTGGGGCAATGGTGCAAAAGGCAGCCTTGGCAGATCACTGCCATACTTTACATATTGTCTCTTTTTTGCATTATTGGCCATAAACAAAGTGTTCTTAAAATATAATTTAGTATCAGCAAGGATTTTTTTTCAATAAATATTAATATAATTTACTTTAATAATTATTATGCCCACCTTGGAAGAAGAGGGGTATATTGCTTTGCACTTGTTGGTTGATCAAAGGGCCTGTCTGTGTCTGGAGCAAAACTCATAAAGTATTGAAGCTAGAATCGTGAAACTTCAGGGATAGATAGATCAAATCACGGAGAAGCTCGGTATTTTAGAAAGATAACTCTGCACTTCATATTGTTGTATTTAATGGCCTATGCTAGTTTTTAAACTTTATTTCTGTCCAGATCATTACTCATTAAGTATACAAGCCAGAATGATGAAACTTGACAGCTGGATAGATATCATGTTGGAGATATTATCTGAATAAGAACCATAACCGTAAGGGCTTATTTTCAGAATACGGCAATTCTTTGAAGTCTTTTGGTAGAAAGTCAGTAGATGATGATACAGTCCAAATCTCACAGCTCTAGGCTGAATGATATGGGAGATTTCAAAGATTTCCGTAGTAAAATCAGGGATTGCACAGAAAAGGGCTAATTTTCAGAATATCAAAGCTCTATGCGTAAGGGTTTAGGATATTTTAATATTTTTTTACGGACGGATAGGTGGATTGGCTGACACCAGACATTTGTGGATCCCAATAGCTCACCTTCAGCATGTTATGCTCAGGTGAACTAAAAACCTTGTATGCACTGTAGAGGTCAAATTTTTTGCATCAAATGTCGTGATTTTTTGCCAGAATGTCTGTCTGGATAATATTTTGGTCAAGATCTGTGTTGGGTCACTTGGGTTCAACAAGAGGACCATGATGGTCCTAAATCGCTCACCTGAGGCTTCTCCAAATTACAGTACTTTTTAGTATAAAAAAAGACACAACTTGAGCAAAATAAATAAAAGATATATAAGATTTTGGGCTTTGTACAAAACAATCCAGTAATGCTTTACAATAATAATAAATGCCTTTGGCTTTATAGTTTAATCCATTACCAAACTATCCCAGAATTTGTCACACTCAGGGAAAACAGGTTTGAAAAATACATAGTGAGAAAGGGAGTGACAAGCAATTTATCCATTTCTCACAGTGTTTTCTACCTGAAATTCTTTGTATTTAGATTTCAATCAAACTCTAATTACTGTCTGATACTTCAATGGGTGTAATTTTAGCAACCTTGGTAGAGAACAATCTGGATGTGCTATAAATCAAAATATGAATGCATTACATGAGGAGTGGAAAAAATTTGAACATGCTCTTATTGAGCGTTTTTCATATCCTTGGATGCCTTGGGAAGGGCCATGTATGTCAAAAGGATATAAACATGGTAGATAACAATAATGTTATCCTTTGTTTTTAATGTAAATGCTCTGGAACCTATATTTAAGAAGAAGAATTCTTTCAATGCAATTTACGCAATTTTCAACCCCAGGAACAGAGACATTTTTTATCCTAAGAGCATATTTTCCTGTTACGTAGTACAAAATTATTTAGTCATGCTACATACCAAATATGTATGCCCTTCACCTTATTTTTTAGAAGGAGAAGACTTTTGATGTTGCCTAATTGGGCGTTTTCAAAAATGTTTGACCTCTGGGGCAGTGCCATGTTTTATCCCAGGGCTAAAATTTTAGCTAACATGGTAGGGAACCATCTGGATATGCTATATACAAAATATGAATGCCTTAGACTTTTTAGATTGGGAGGAAAAGACTATTGAACATGGTCTAATTGAGCATTTTTACTAACTTTGGACACCCAGGGAAGGGGTGTTTATTAACCTACAAGCATAATTTGATCAAAACAGATAGATAACAGTCAGGCTATGCTAGACTCAAAATTAACCTACAAGCATAATTTGATCAAAACAGATAGATAACAGTCAGGCTATGCTAGACTCAAAATATAAATGCCCTTAAAATGAAGAATTTTTTTTTACATATTCAAATTTTGCGTTTTTCCAAATTTTGGACCCCTAGTGCAGAGCTTTTTTTGACCTGAAGAAGACAACTTTTAGTGATATGGTACAAAACCATCTAGTTATGCCCCATACCAAATATGAATATCCTAGACCTTATAGTTTAAGAGGAGAAGTCTTTTGAAATTGCTCTAATTAAGCATTTTTCCAAACTTCGGACCTCAGGGGCGGGGCAATTTTTGACCCCAGAGATTAAATATTTAAAAAAAACTTGGTTGAGAACAATATGATTAAGCTCTATTTAAAATATAAATGCCTTTGGCCTTGTAGTCTGTTAAAAAAAAGACAACAAAGATTTTCTAAAATTTCCCATTTTCATATGCCGCAGTTACAAGAGTTCACGGAATTAAATTCTTTTAACAACTTTTGAAGAGCTTCACCTAAAAAACATCCCTGCAAAGTTTTAGCTTGATTGGCCCACTGGTTTAGGGGGAGAAAATTTTTTAAGGTTTTTACAGATTTACTAAAGATTCCCATTTTCACATGCCGCGGCAACCAAAGTTTTTGACGGAATTAAAATCTTTTAACAAATTTTGAAGAGCTTCACCTAAAAAACATCCCTGCAAAGTTTTAGCTAAATTGGCCTACTGGTTTAGGGGGAGAAAATTCTTAAAGATTTTTACAGATTTACTAAAGATTCCCATTTTCACATGCCGCAGCAACCAGAGTTTTAGACGGAATTAAATTCTTTTAACAACTTTTGTAGAACTTCACCAAAGGAACATCCCTGCTAAGTTTCAGCTTGATTGGCCTATTGGTTTAGGAGGAGAAAATTTTTAAAGATTTTTACAGATTAACTTAAGATTCACTTTTTCACATGCCGCGGCAACCAGAGTTTTTGACAGAATTAAATTCTTTTAACAACTTTTGTAGAACTTCACCCAAGGAACATCCCTGCAAAGTTTCAGCTTGATTGGCCTACTGGTTTAGTAGGAGAAAATTTTTAAAGATTTTTACAGATTTATTTAAGATTCCCATTTTCACATGCCGCAGCAACCAGAGTTTTAGACGGAATTAAATTCTTTTAACAACTTTTGTAGAACTTCACCAAAGGAACATCCCTGCAAAGTTTCAGCTTGATTGGCCTACTGGTTTAGGAGGAGAAGATTTTTAAAGATTTTTACAGATTTATTTAAGATTCCCATTTTCACATGCCGCGGCAACCAAAGTTTTTGACAGAATTAAATTCTTTTAACAACTTTTGTAGAACTTTACCCAAAGAACATCTCTGCAAAGTTTCAGCTTGATTGGCCTACTGGTTTAGGAGGAGAAGATTTTTAAAGATTTTTACAGATTTACTAAAGATTCCCATTTTCACATGCCGCGGCAACCAGAGTTTTTGACGGAATTAAATTCTTTTAACAACTTTTGTAGAACTTCACCAAAGGAACATCCCTGCAAAGTTTCAGCTTGATTGGCCTACTTGTTTAGGAGGAGAAGATTTTTAAAGAAATTGTGGACGGACGGACAGACGGACGGACGGACGACGGACAACGACCGATCACAATAGCTCACCTCGCACTTTGTGCTCAGGTGAGCTAAAAACTATGTCTCAGGGCAATATGATGTTTTACAAATATTTCTTTTCATTGCAGGTATAAACGTGTTTACTCAAAAGCTGCGAACAACTGGTCAGCTGTACCTGTTAGGGAGTAAAAAGCTACTTCTACATTTCTGATTTGTTAATACAAATTGGAAACAACTACACCTAGAAGGAAACACCATTAAGAGCTAAAACACCTATGCAAATTGATGACCCTAAAAGAATAGCAAAGACAATATACCAAATATCCCCACCGAAAACAGCAGAACTGAAGGCAAAACAAGTGACGAGAATAAAAGGAGAAAAAAGGTTAAACTAAAGTGAAATGCACTCCGTTTGTTGGGATTTGAACATATGACTGCTAGATTGACAACAGGGCTTGCCAGAGTGGGCTACAAAATATTCAAATCAACTCAAATCAAATGGATCATATGAATCTGAAAGGATTGGGGTCATCGAGGGATGAACAACATTCAATATCTAGATCCTCATGGTTTGCTAAAAAAAAAAAGAGCGATGGCACAGTCCATTTGGGACCCAAAGGACATTATTCCAGCATTTTTAATAAAAGGTCACCAGGCAATGTAACAGGCAAAATATAAAGCCATTCAATCTCATGGTTTCTCATAATAGGTTATAAAAGTTATCCTTCCTTGTTAAGTTATCCTTCCTTGTTAGCTCGGCTGTTTTCGGAGAAAACCAGAGATATTGTTATCACCTTGGTGTAGTTCAGGTCGGCATTGGCGAGACAAACTTAACCTTGGTAATATCTCTATTGTTATTTAAGATATCCTCATGAAACTTGGCATGTGTATTGACCATCTAAGAGCTATCTAGACTATCAATAATTCTAAGTGTTTTTGTAAGAGTTTTGCCCCTATTTCTAATTCGAATTTTTGCATATTCCAGCACCTGCAGCCGAGCGTTGGCACCTGTGGGCAGTGCTCTTGTTTTAGTTTTCAGCTTACCTGAGCACAACATGCTCATGTTGAGCTTTTGTGATAGTTTATTGTCTGCTCTACAGTGTGTATTCTGTTTTGAACAATTTCTACAAGTCAAAAATTTCAAGAAATCTTTCTCAAATTTGCTGGAAATGCTTTGGTCATCATAAGGAATATTCCATCAGAATAAAGTGACTGTGACTAATATATAGAGAAAAAGTGGCCTCATTGAGAATTTTCTTGCTCTTCAGATCATAATTTCGGTTCTACCATTCCCAAACTTGCTGAAATAGATAATCTTGTATTTTCTGTGTTACAGCTTATGTGATCAAATTGTTGGTCTTTTTATTAGCTCAAGTGAGCTATTGTGATCCCCTTTTGTCCGGGGTCCGTCCGTCGCCCGTCAGCAATTTCTTTAAACAACATCTCCTCCTAAACCACTGGGCCAATTTGAACCAAATTTGGCAGAAATGTTCCTTAGGTGGTCCCCTTCAAAAAAAGCTAAAATAATTGAAATCTGTTAAAAACTCTGGTTGCCATGGCAACAAAAGTGAAATTTTAAAATAATCTTTAAAAATCTTCTCCTCCTGACCCAGAAGGCGTAGAGCCTTGATATTTTGCATGAAGCATCAGTATATTGACCTTTTTCAAAATAGCTAAAATCATGATCCTCGGGGCGGAGCCCTAGGGGGATGGGGTTTATATAGATATAAAGAAGGATTTTTTAAATGACATCTCCTCTCAAACCACAAGGCCGATTTGAACCAAATTTGGCAGGAATGTTCCTTAGGTGGTCCCCTTCAAAAAAAGCTAAAAGAATTGAAATCTGTTAAAAACTCTGGTTGCCATGGCAACAAAAGTGAAATTTCAAAGTAATCTTCTTCTCCTGACCCAGAAGGCATAGAGCCTTGATATTTTGCATGAAGCATCAGTATATTGACCTCTTTTAAAATAGCTAAAATCATGATCCCTGGGGGGGTATATAGAAATAAAGAAGGATTTTTTAAATGACATCTCCTCTCAAACCACAAGGCCGATTTGTACCAAATTTGGCAGAAATGTTGCTTAGATGGTCCCCTTCAAAAATAGCTAAAAGAATTGAAATCTGTTAAAAACTCTGGTTGCCATACAACAAAAGTGAAATATCAAAATAATCTTTAAAAATCTTCTCCTCCTGACCCAGAAAGCATAGAGCCTTGATATTTTGCATGAAGTTTCAGTATATTGACCTGTTTCAAAATAACTAAAATCATGATCCGAGGGGCGGAGCCCCTTGGGGGGGGGGGTTATAGAAATAAAGAACGATTTTTAAATGACATCTCCCAATTCACAGAGCGAATTTGAACCAAATTTTGCAGAAATGTTCCTTAGGTGGTCCCCGTTAAGATTAGCTAAAAGAATTGAAATCCGTTAAAAACTCTTGTTGCCATGGCAACAAAAGTGAAATTTCAAAATAATCTTTAAGAATCTTCTCCTCCTGACCCAGAAGGCGTAGAGCCTTAATATTATGCATGAAGCATCAGTATATTGATCTCTTACAAAATAGCTAAAATCATGATCCTCGGGTTTCCAGGGGCAGACGGGGGGGGGGGAATAAGGCATGAAGCATCAGTTCACAGACTTCTTTTTTATTTCTGAAATTATAACCCATGGAAAAAGTTTTTTCCTTCTTTCAAATCAGCACTTAAGCCATGGAATTTGTAATTTAGACTTTTGGATCCCCAAGTTCATAGTCTTTATATGTAATTGTGGCCCACTTGTTTCATAATCCTAACCTTAACATGAAATCAGACTGTTGAAAGAAAAAGAGCCTTTATCCCAGGTGAGCGCCCCAGGGCCAACGGCCCTCTTGTCTATTAACTTGTTAAAAATATTTGTTTGGTCATCAGAATGACCAATTATGTTTATACATTGATAAGGGCTGATGAATAGGCACAAAAATAAAGTTAGTCAAGCAATTTAGGGTCATCTTGCTAAAATTTGGTGCTCCTGGGCATAGCAAAATTTAGGCCTCAGATTCACAATTTGTGTAGAGGTCTTCAAAGCAACATCATTTTAAATAGATGTCCATACGAATGATTGGGTTGAATGCCACTTTTAACATTAGTTCAGTCACAAAGGCTGGAGCATTTAATCATGGATATCTGGTATTTCTCACCAGTGCTACCACTACATTCTTTCAAAGCCTCCAATAACTAATCCCACATAAGTTTAAATTTATCCATCCTTTGGTGGGAGTCAAATTTCCAAAAGGATATTTGCGGCCGCCTTGGATAGAACCTGGGGTCCTAGTCCAAATAGTGCGTCCATAAAAACCAAATGGCAAACTTTTAGACTGGTCTGATTGGAAAGAAATAACAGATGACATTTCAAATTGTTCTTAAATTAAAAACTAGAGGCCCATAGGGCCTTATTGGTCACCCGAGTCCAAAGAGCACAAAAACAAAAAGTAAAGTCCACCAGATTATGCTACATAATAAATATCAAAGCCCTAAGCCTTTTAGTTTGGGAGAAGCAGATTTTTAAGTTTTCACTAAACAAGCCTATGTAAACTTGGGACATCTTGGAACAGGCAAATTCTAACCCTAGGGCCATAATTTATACAATATTGATGGAGATCCACCAGGTGATGCTACAAACAAAATATTAAAGCTCTAAGACCTCCTATTTGGGAGAAGAAGAGTTTTAAATTTTCACTATATAAGCCATATGTGAAATTTGTGATGTTCGAGAGTGGGCTAATTATGACCCTAGGGCCATAATTCATACAATCTTGATAGAGGTCCACCAGATGATACTGTATACCAAATATCAAAGTTCTAGGCCATTCTGTTTGAGAGAAGAAAATTTTTAAAAATTTCATTATATAAGCCTATATTAAATTTGAGACATCTGGGAATTGGCTATTTTAATCCTGAGCCAATAAATCTTGACAGAGGTCCACCAGATGATGCTGTATACCAAATATCAAAGTTCTAGGTCGTCCTGGTTGGGAGAAGAAGACACTATATAAGCCTTTTGTAAAACTTGTGATGTCCGGGAATGGGCTAATTCTGTCTCTGGGGCCATGATTTATACAATCTTAATAGAAATTCACAAGATGATGCTACGTACCACATATAAAAGCTCTAGGCCCTCGAGTTTGGGAGAACAAGATTCCTAAAATTTTCACTATATAAGCCTATGCTAAACTTGTGACGCCCAGGAACGGGCTAATTTTGACCCTGGGGTTATAATTCATACAATATTGATAGAAGTCCACTAGATGATGCCACATACCAAATATCAGAGCTGTAGGTCTTTTGGTTTGGTAGGAAAAGATTTTGAAAGTTGTCACTATGTAAGCTTATGTACACCCCCCAGCATAGCCATTTCTGGACAGATTATTTTTTCTTTTACAAACTTGATAGTCCTTGCCCTAAAGACTCTAAATACCTTATAAGAATCTAATCTGACAACCGCTTCATGACACAAAGATTTTTAAAGATGTACCCTTTTTTGCCCCTTGTGGTGCCCCAATGGGAGATAACTCTATGATGTGTACAAATCTGAAGCGCCTTCCCATAAGGATGCTTTCTGCCAAGTTTGGTTGAAATCCGTCCAAGGGTTTGTAAGAAGAAGTCGAAAATGTAAAAAGTGAACGCACGGCGACAGACATAACACGATCACAATAGGTCACCATGACCTTTGGTCTGGTGACCTAACAAGTAACAATGCAGGTAACACTGTGAAAAGGAGAATATGCATTTTACAAGATATATGCGTTTGTACTTTTCCGCAAAGTTTTCCATGATAATATTTTGCAGGGCCTAAAAATGCTCTAATGTGTGGTATTAGTTCATCAACTTTACTAGAGGGTTACAGACCATGTCATTAGCAAAAAATTGGAACATCTGTGATGTCTGGTTTTCACAAAATCATTTCCAATTTCTTTTTATTAGTAAGGTGTTTCAGGACAGAGCCCAAATGAGACCTTTGGAGTAAACAAACATTGTTACATTAAAAAGGTTGAACATACAGGCCTCATGGTCTTTAACAAGAAGAATTTTTAGATGTTCTTTGTTTTGGCCTTTCTCTGGTTCACCTCTATTGTTCATTCTTGTACTTTTATTTTGCAACAATCAAATTATTGTTTTTACCAGTGCATACAAGCACTCATTTTCAAATATTTGTTTAATGGAATTCCTGTGAGGACCTATTTGCACAACTGGTCATACATATGAATATCCTTTTGATGTCATTCACAAATAACTAGTGCTATTATCTATCTGTTATATTGATTATTATCATTGTCAGGTACATGTATATGAAATATAAAATTGTACACCAAAATGTTACTTTTATAACTTTTTAATTCGCTACATATAATTGATACAATGGTGACTCAGGACTATTTAAATTGCACAGGGAATGGGCTAATTCTGTTTCTGGGACCATGATTTATACAATCTTGATATAAATCCACCAAAAACCCAGGCCCTCTTGTATGGGAAAAGACATTTTTTGAAATTTTCACTATATAAGCCTATGATGAACTTGTGACGTCTGGGAATGGGCTAATTATGACACTGGGGTTATGATTTATCCACATACCAAATATCAGAACTTTAGGACTTCTGGTTTGGTAGAAAAAGATTTTTAAAGTTGTCACTACATAAGGCTTTGCACCCCCCCCATCCAAGCACAGGAATTTCTAGACAGATTATTTTTTCTTGTACAAACTTGTTAGTCCTTGCCCTGAAGACTTTCAATAACAAATGTTGCCATGAACCTAACTCATATTTATAGGTAAACCTTTCCTGTTCATTTCCTGTTTTTTTCGTCCTTGCGATTTTATAATTGAGAAACTATTGTAGAAAAAGAAGAACTTGCTTTTGACAAGCAATTTCTTCCTTTTCAACAATATTTTCTACTCTACTGAATGGTTACTTTTTTTTAAATCCACTTTGAACTTTCATCTGTAAATCCTTTGAATTTGGAAATATCTAAAATATTGCTATACACGAAAGGGTTAAATGGCACATAAGTTCTGATCAACTATGAACAATTTTACATGCAATCATAAATGTTAGGATAATTGGCAAAAGGCTGACCCTGCCCATTGACTCCGGCGGGAAGTCCATTTACAAAAGAAGTTATTTTGAAACATTTATGGCCAATACTATGTAAAACAAGAGGACCATGATGATCCCAAATTGCTCATCTGGATCATCTTCAATTCTCCTGTTTGAAAAATGCAACCAGAGCCCAATAACTGTAACCAGTTTCATGAACATTAAGCCAAATGTGTGGCCTCTCAAGTGTAAAACAAGAATTTGTCATTTAGGCCCCTTTTTTCTTTTTTTTTTCAAATAGAAACTTTACATAGTCAATAGGGTTCATCCCAATGACCTAACAATAATTCTGGCTACGTTTCATGAAGACTGAGGAAAAATTGTGGCCTCTAGAGTCTAAACAAAGTCTTTGTCAGGTCCCTTTTCCATGTTTTCCAATAGAACCCTCCCATAATCAATAGGGTTCATTCTTATGACATAGAAATTATTTTGGCCACTTTCCTTGAAGACAGCCAAAATTGTGGCCTCTAGAGTTTTAACAAAGGAATTATCATTTAGGCCCATTTTTCAGTGTTTTCCAATAGAACCTTCCCATAATCAATAGGGTTTATCCTAATGACCCAACGACAATTTTGGCTAAAATAGGCCAAAATTGTGGCCTCTAGAGAGTAAACAAAGAAATTGTAAGGTTTTTCCAATAGAACCTTCCCATAATCAATAGGGTTCATCCTTGTGACCTAATAATTATTCTGGCAAAGTTTGATAAAGAATTAGCCCAATTTGAGGCCTTTAACCAATTCCCACACAATGACGTTTTTAAACGCCCCTCAATATAAAAGGTTTGGAAAACATTGTGGAAAATGAAGAAATTGCTTGTGACAAGCAATTTCTTCATTATCTACAATGTTTTCTATCCAGAAAGACGAAGAAATTTAAAATTCCATCAACTTGAAATTGTCGTCTGCAGCTTCTTTAAATTTGGACCAGTCTAAATTTTCACTGTGTGGGAATGGGTTAAGGTGAAAACAAAGAAATTGTCATAAGTCACTTTTCCTGTGTTTTCAAATAGAACCTTCCCATAATCAATAGGGTTCATCCTTTGGGCCCTACAATAATTCTGAGCAAGCTTCATGGAGATTTAGAAAATACTGTGTCGTCTAGGATGTAAATACTTAATTATTGACGAAGGATGACAAACATTTAAATGATAACAAAAGCTCAACATGGGCACTTTGGACTCTTGTAAGCTAAAAATGCTTCACATAAATGGAAACAAATGTCATAGTTCAAATCCTACTTATAGTCTAAAATTAATGATTTCATTGGTCGACAGATTATTTGATTGACAGCAGGGATTGGTCAATTGGACAGACAATCTTGGATGGATAGACAGAAAAACAAAAAGCCATGGCAACATCCCTCTGCCTATCAGGCAAGGGTATGAGTGCTACTTGGGATTGAAATTATAGAAAACTAAGCTTTTTTTTTTGTTTCGAACAATTTCATCTTTTCTAAGTGTTTTCTAAAGGTAGTTTTCATATAGGTCAGAGAAAGATTAAGTACACTGAAACATCCCATCTCTGCAAGAAATATGCTGAATTCTACCAACCAATATCCTGTTGGGATGGGATGAATCCTGTGTATCGACCAGATAGACTAGGAAATTTATTTCTCATAACTTGGACACAACAAGCAGGAACAGTGCGCCTGTCATCTTTCTGTAGCCTTCCGTACAGCCACAAGATGTACTGCCTATATGTAGCATGTCTAAAGGCCCTGTTAGTGTCTTCCACTGTTTCTGCATGTTGAGCAAAGATGTCATTCCTAAATGTCTGCTGTATATAGAGAGTCAGCTCATCTGTAACGACCAATCCCATTTCCTGAAATGATACATAGAGTGATTTTACATTAAAATTGATGGAATGTTGTCACATTAAGTCAACCGTGATATAAAATCATTGAATAAGACTGAAAGCGATTGTTAACCTCCCATATTTATTACAAGCTTTTTGGTTATTTTAGCGACTTAAGCAGCTCTTGCACAGAGCACAACAGAATTTGTTGTTTTTCAAATTTCTAAAAGTAATGCTATTGTTTTTTTGAATATCTGATTGGTCCTTTTTGATGGATAGATCATATGTATTTTTATATTGACAAAAATGCCCTTATCTGTCAAGATTATTTTCAAGTATTTTCTCTAAATTGTACGGTATTCTGTAGACTTTTTTTTCTAACATATTAGAAAGATGATACTGTGTATAAATGTACATGTTTGTCAATTTGTTGAATAAATCTTGAGAACAAAAATTCTTATATTGTTTTAACTGACATCAAGTTTATTCCATTTCATTTGTGGTCAATTTTTGCTAGCACAATTTTCTAGTTTATTTTTTCTAAAAGTAAAGCTTACTGTTGACCTGTATTGTCACTGTTATTAACCTTTGTCATGCTGAATAACATCCTCTGCAGAGTTCAATTAAAATCAAAAGGCTGAAAGCGCCGGAAGCACTACTTGTGAATTACTTTCTATTTTGAAAATTCATACAATAATCATTATGGTTTAATAGGGAAAGGCAATTGGTGTCTACTAAGATCAGACTGCACACATGTGCAGGCAGATGTTTGTCTATGCGCCCTGTCTAAACAGGAACATTTGGATTCAGCATGACAAGGGTTAATTATCTATCACTGGTCTATTCAGTCTTGTAGGAAATTTCATTAGCTTAGCTTAGTTTATTCGGTCTGTAGTACGCTGTAGTTAGAACACCCTCTCGACCAACATTCTTCTGGACAATTGATTAACATATTCAGAACATACATCATTTGTCTTTCAAAAACTAAATAATGATAATTAGTACACCTGAATGACACTAGTAGCTAGTTGCTGGATAAATGGTGTGGATACTGATGTTAGAAATGACAGAAAGCCATAGATAAGTATGCAATCTTCCTCAAAAACATGTTGAAAGCATGAAATCCATGCAATCCGTCTTGCAACAATTCAATAGAGAATAATTTATCAATTCCATTTTCGAAAAATGGCCTCAACAAAGTAAAATGCAATTTGAAGTAAAATTACCGGTCTGATACTATTACAGTACTGTGGAGTCATACCACAGCACAGTTTGTCCTTGTCATGGTCTAGTCATGTGTGGGCATCTTCTGCACACACACCATGCAGGTGGTCCGTATCATCAGGTTGCATTGGTGGCTCTGCCTCCTCTCTCTGCTTGAGTATTGCTGCAACATCAATAATAATGGCTGGTTGGCCCACCGCAACCTCTTTCAATATTCTTTTTCTTTCTTCATCTGTCATTCTTTCAATCATATCCTGAAAAAACAAGAAATCTGTGAGTCAAAACGCACTGATTATACACCCACTTGCAGAATCAAGTTAACCACAGTGAAAATGAAAATCTCCCTCAATGAAACATATTCCATAAGCACCATGTAGAACAACTAGTTGAACCAAATACCCATTTTCAAATGCATACTATTATACCCAGCATGTCCTAAAATGAAAGAAGTAAAACAGTCTAAATTACAAATTCCAAGGCTTTAGGGCAAGTTGATAGAAGGAAAAAACTTTTTCCTCCCTCTGGATCCATGGGTTATAATTTCAGAAATAAGCAAGAAGTCTGTGAATTGACACTTTAAGTCTATAACCCCCCCTCCTAGGGCTCGGCCCCTGGGGACCAGAGGATCATGATTTTAGCTATTTTGAAAGAAGTCAATGTACTGATACTTCATTTGTTGCGCTTGGTTCAGGGACCTTTGTAAGAAACTATACAACCCAGTGCAAAACCACCTAAACTAGGCAGGATTGAGTCAAAGAAATGGTATGGCCATTATTGACAGTGATATGTTTTAACTTATTCTATAAATTTGTTATAAAATAGTTGTTGAAATTTTTCCATGTAAAATAATACATAACATTAACAAACGTCTTGGCATTACTCTTGATAAAAAATCATTGTCATTAAGGCCCTTTTTCCTGTGTTTCAAAAAGAATGCTACCATAATCAATAGGGTTCATCATCATGACCTAACAATTATTCTGACCAAGTTTCATGAAGATTGGGTAAAAACTGTGGCCTCTAGAGTGTAAACACTTCAATTGTTGACGCCACACCGCGCACGACGGGCAACAGACATTCAACGATCACAAAAGCTCACCATGAGCACTTTGTGCTCAGGTGAGCTAAAAACATAAATTTGACCAGTTTTTACTAGTATAAATTCTTATAAATATGAAATAGATACATGTTCATTCATTCTACTTACATCTGCTCTCTCTTTCCTTTCTTCACAAGCCTGTCCTCTTCTCCCTCCTCAAACTGCCTTGCCGTAAAGACACGCTTCCCTTTTTTACTTCCTTTTCCTTTCCCTCATCCTGTCCCTCCAGTACTCTCTTCTTCACTCAAAGATGGATGTGTCTGAAGGAAATAGGCAAGAGCTGTCATTGGATAACAACACCAAATGAAAATAGCAACAGCTGTCATTTGTCAACAACACTTGAAGCTTTACCTTGTACAGTAACATAGATGTAGCATGTTGTATGTAAAACTTTCAATAAAAATTACTACAAGTTCAATTCCGCTAATAAAAATGAAAGGGTAGTGAACCATTGTCTGTTACATGCAAAAAGCTAAAACAAGAGGACTATGATGGTCCTATATCACTTCCCAGAGTATCATGGCTCATCAGGGATCGTACAGAAATGGTCTAATTTTCAGAGTACTTTAGTTCTTTGAAGTATATTGGAAAAGGGTCAATAGACATTGATACATACAAAATATAAAAGCTCTAGGACTTGTGGTTTGTTAGAAGATTATCAAATATTTCCTTCTTTAAATTCATATTTATAAATGCAGGGATCACACAGAAACAGACTAATTTTTAGAGTACAGTAATTCCTTATTATATTTTGATAAAGGGTCAATAGACATTGAACCATACAAAATGTTCAAGCTCTATGCCTTATGGCTTGGGAGAAGAAGTTTCCTTCTTTATTCATATGGAAAATCAGCAATCACAATAGTCATAGAAAAGGTCTAGTTATTAGAATAAAGTAACTCTTTTACATATTTTGGTAGAGTGTCTATAGATACTGATTTATACAAAATAACAAAGTCTAGGCCTTATTGTTTGAAAGAATCAGATTTTCAAAGATTTCCTTTTTTATTACTATGTAAAATCAGAGATAGCACAGAAAAGGTCGTATTTTCAAGATACGGTAATTCTTTGAAGTACTTTGGTAATGGGTCAATTAAATGTTGTGTTACACCAAATATCAAAAACCTAGGCCTGGGCCTTATGGTTTGGGAAGAGAAGATTTTTGAGTTTTTCACTCTGTTGCCACAGCAACCAAAGTTCTTCATGGATTTCAATTCTTTAAAGTACTGGTATTTTGAAAGAGCATCACTTAAGGATTATTTGAAGTTTTTTTCAAATTCCATGGTTAGTTTAGGAGGATAATATTATTTTGTAATTGTGAACGGACTAACAGATTGACAGATGGATGATGACCGGTCACGATAGCTCACCCAGTGCACTTTGTGCTCAGGTGAGCTAAAAACAGTAAAAAGGAATACAAAAAAGCTAAAAACAGAAAAAAGGAATCCAAAAACTGATATGCATGTATAAAATGATGCGGGGTGGAACAGACAAACTGAGTTCACAACAAAACTAAATTTGCCTCCAGGATAATCTATTATTTCTGATAGAAAAGATTCCGGTATATGAATTCAGACTACAAAATTAATGCAAATTCTTCTTGAACTATAATTTCTATTTCTTACCATATCTATATCTTCAAACAGACGGGACAATCTTGGTCTTTTTGAACGTCTAAGCTCTGGCATTTCACTTGGTTTAGCCTCCTGTAAGCCACAGAATCCATAATTTCAACAAATCATAATATTTGCGAACAACGTAGCTAATAGGGACTTGTCACACTTGGATGTTTCTACTTTATACCATCAATGGGCTATATTTGGTATCTAGTATAAAGGAATCCAAATGCAACATGTCCCTGTGATGCTGACACCCCCCCCCCCCTAAATGAAAAATATAAATAATCAGATGTGAATGTCCAGAAATAAAAATCTTTACATGTGCAATCTTCAATACTGTATATCATTTGCCAAAACATGGTAACTACAGATTGAATACCACCATAGTACTATAACACAGCACTCTGTGATATGTCTCACATAAATCGGAGGATATCACAATTAAAATCGCAGATATGTGATTGATTGAATTTTGTTTGTTTGTTTGAATGGGGTTTTACGCCGCTTTCAACAATCTTTCAGTTAAATTGCAGCAGCTGGAGCACCTAACAATGGAATCTTAGTATTTCTCACACCAGTACTCCCATTACATCCTTTCCTACCCTCCACCTGCTATCTCACATAGGTCTACGATTATCAACCCATTGGTGAGAGACAAATAGTCAGATGATGAGTGCCGCCGTCGGCCGTCGGGGATCGAACCCGGGACCTCTAGATCTACATTCCAACGCTTGATTGAATTTAACACCACTTTTAACAGTATTTCAGTTATATCGCGGCGGCTGGAGCACCTAACAATGGATTCCTGGTATTTTTCACACCAGTAATACACTACATCCTTTCCTAGCCTCGAGCTGCTATCCCACTTAGCTTTACGATTATCCACCTAATGGTGAGAGACAAGCATATATGTGAAAATCAAGTTTAACGTACAGACTCTGACAAAATAAAAAAAAATTCAATAACACTCCATGATATAAAGATCGTCGATGGGTTCCCGTATTTGAATTTGTTAGAAAACGAAGCTAGGAAAAGGAATTTTTGTTTTCCTTTATCGCAAATGCATTATTCCAGATCAAGTTTTTACTAAAGGTACCAGTGAGTTAAAAAGTTATTATATTATTACACAAACAAGAGAGGCCGCCGTCGACAAATATTAACAAACAACCAAATATTATGAGTAAAACTGACCTCTCCATTGCTCGATGATGTTGATTCAGCCATGTTTGTTTTGAATTTTCTGCACAAGTCACGTGGTTGTGGTCACGCTGAAGTGCGTCCCTTATCACGTTTCGCTAAAGTGCCCAGATTCCCGCGCGAAAATATCGGGTCTAAAAATAGACGGGAATAGCCCCCTTGTCTTGTTCGCCTCTAGACAAAAGCGACTAAAATAACCGGGATTATGGTACGTTTCAGCAAAATTTCATAGCCAGTCTTTGTTTGTATTACAATCCGAAGGTAATTGCATTAAATGAACTTATTTAGAAAAATTGCAACATATCTATGCAAGAGCCGCTTTAAACCGAGTGTGACTGTATGTTCATGCTGGACGTACTTTAATTACTGGCAAAATAAAATGATTTCTTTGGTTTGATTAAGTTTCGATGTAAATTTGTTCCTATTTATTGAATGTTCACTTAAAGGAAGGAATCTGTGTTTTGTTCATGCCACAGATTTTGATTATTCTTATTCCCTCTCACATGCTATTTCAACACAATATTCAGAAAAGTGATTTTTCTAAAAGCAGAGGTCGTTTATCAGGATGAACGAAGGTAAATCACTAAAAGCCTACGTAGGCTGTTCATCTAATTTTAAATTAACCGAGACAGTTGCAAAGACTATTGGGTAATTCACGCGATGTGTATGACCGTTGGAATCCCGCATTCACTTTGAATTTGCTCAAACCAACGTCATCGTTACGTCACAAGGAGTAATTTCGCTAGCCGATCTTCAATTCTATAAATATCAGTCCGAAACTGCCATAAGCGTTAATACGAATATAGACACTTACCGTAGTTTTGTGCTAACCATTTGATGCGACATGATTTAGAATTCTACGTTGATTGTTTCGCTTTTCAGTTTGTTACCTTCCGTAAACATTGGGTTTAAAGAGGTCAAACTGTGTCCGATAACAGAATTCCATTATATCTTAAAATAACCTGGAATCAACTTCAAGTGTTAAGCGTCCGTTTGAGCATATATTTAGGCAACTGGCAAATTCTTCTTATCATTGTTTCAGAAACATCTATACCTCCCTTGAAAGGAGTGTTTTTGGTTATTTTTCTTTTAAAATGAAATATAAACAAGACTGCATCTTATGTATTCATTTAATGATTTTTACAACATTCCACATTTATAATAATTGAGATTAAAAAACACCATGGTTTTAAATCGTTTAAATATGTCCATCAAAATAATATACAGTTTTGTAAAAGCTGAAAAGAAAAGTGAATGGTAGAACTCTTTTTAAGATACCAAAATTTACTTAATGTTATAATGATTTCAATTGGATCACTTGATGTGAGCTACATATTTTAAGTAGTAAATGTAGTGGCTCATAAAAAGGTCACATACGTGTTTTCCAGGGGTTTAGCCTCTTGAAATGAATAAGGTTATTGATTTGATGTGTAATGACTAAATTTCATATAGTTGGTCCTAGCTAGGATACTTTGTATAGGACTCATCATATAATTATGGCTTCCTGGCACTTTTCATATTTGTACGTTTACAACATTTAATTCGAGCGACTAGCTGTTCATCTCAATTGGGACTAATTTTTCGATCGCGGTGTCAATAAAACTATCAATCGACCAATCAAATTACTCATTTAAACTTAAAGTAAGCTTTGAATTTCGACTTTTATTTGATTTTTTATGACGACTAAACGTTATAACTATAGATAATATAAACTGTAGTTAAGACGTTTAGGTCGCGACCATGCGATTTTTTATTTATTTTCTGACGGCAAGCAATCCGCCAATTTTATAAGTCACACCCTTGGGAGTTCAGTACGTCTCATGCATGTACATTTCGAAACTTCAGCGCCAGAAATGTTCTCTATTTCATTCAGTCTTTTTAGCCATGTCTGGATTTTATTTGTTTTTCGCGTTCGATGCCTGTACCTTATGTGATGTTTGTCTGATATTTACATCTCAAAAAATTGAAAGAAACGATGAGAATCTGTTTCGTTTTCATTGGGATACAAACTTAAAATCTTAATCACTCTGTATGGATACGCGAAACAGATTCATACAGTAGTGTGATTAAGAATTAAGGTTCATACCTCCATGAAAATTTTTTTTTATATACCTTGCTGTGAAATCTTTGGATTTCTCAGTGTAATAAATTTTGATAACGTCACTGGAGAGACGATAACACTTTTCAGTTTCTGTCGTAATTTAGGAACTACTTTTTTTCAAACCCAGTGACATTATAAAGAGTCTATCAAAGAGATCGGGAGCCGCCGTCATAGCGCAGTTGGTAGCGCGTCGGACTGTCAATCTAGAGGTCCCGGGTTCGATCCCCGACGGCGGCACTCATCCCTTCCGACTATTTGTCTCTCACCAATGGGTCAATAATCGTAGACCTATGTGGGATAGCAGCTGGAGGCTAGGAAAGGATGTAATGGTAGTACTGGTGTGAGAAATACCAGGATTCCATTGTTAGGTGCTCCAGCCGCCGAGATATAACTGAAAGATTGTTGAAAGCGGCGTAAAACCCCATTCAAACAAACAAATCAAAGAGATCGGTTTCGATATTTTAATAAAAAGATAAAATAATAAGGTATATTATAAATAGAAAAATCAACTGGTTATTCAAGATATGAAAAAATATTTCACTCGGATGCGTTGTTAGGCGTAAAAAGATTCGTGCTGCGCACTCATTTTTTCAACGCCTATCAACGCATTCCCGTGAAATATTTTTTCATATCTGGAATAACCAGTTGATTATCTTCTATATATTCTCTTCATTTCTTGAAATGCAATGTCGTCAAGCAAAACAAATTTGTATGGATCTACTTTGTCCACAAGCTCAAAATTCTGTTCATGGAAGTATGAAAAAATATAAGCAAATCAAAACGCTTGCATCTTTGTAAACTGAACTAAAATTAATTCATATCCATAATGATATGGACATTGCTTATCTTTACAGTATTGTATAACATGTTTTATTCCTTAATTATTATGGATGAGATGACGAATAATCACCGATCTCGTAACTCTGATGATGTGATTTACTCCAACTTATGACTTTGCGTCAACCAAATGAACAATCTTGTCAGAGGGAAAACATAAATTGACTTGCTGGTAAAATGCAGATATAATATGAAATTTATATACAAATATAAACTAGTACCTTCGTGCTCGATCTATCGTTTACTTAATGCTGTGTGTTTGGGTAACAGAGAGGACCAGATGAGTGCGAACAGTTTGCAGAAAACGAGTTATTTCAAGTGAACGAAAAGGAGAACATTTTGAACATACTAGATGATTTCCACTACCTTAGTATGCCACAACGCACACCCCTAAAAAGTTATGTTTCTAATTTTAGTTAGGACCATAGAATAGCATACATTTGAATAGTTCGATAGGTAGATGCCAGATTATGTAAAAGCAAAATTTTGTGATCTAGGACCTTTATTTCTGAG
Organism: Fragum fragum; assembly: GCA_946902895.1. NCBI lineage: Eukaryota > Metazoa > Mollusca > Bivalvia > Cardiida > Cardiidae > Fragum > Fragum fragum. The sequence goes on from OX336371.1 coordinate 42,704,116, forward strand.
GATTTGACTTTCTCTGATATGTGTCTTCTTTAATGCTGAAATTATTTGACATTCAACGATGTCACTTACTTTGTAAGCATTTCAACAATTACGTCAAATATTTTTGTTTGATATACACTCCGATGTGTTTCAAGCTTAAAACACGTATTATAAGCAACACATTTGTTTGTCAATTGTATTTATGTGAAGGTCTATTTCTCAAAAAATGATAGAAAGTGAGGCAATATAGATATGTTAATATAAACGTTGCACCCTACACTAGTGTGACTAGTTTCACTAGTGCTACTAGTACACTAGTATCACATCAATTAGCTAGCTGGTTCACCAGTAAACTTTTAAAGAGATAAGTATTTGAGATATTTCGGGATTCAATTACAGCATAAAAGAAACCATCATCTATTTCAGTTGAAACACCCTGGGGTGCATGGTCTAGATGGTCGGAGTGCACGGCTACCTGTGGGTCAGGTGTTGCTTTTAGAGGCAGATCATGTACACATGGCTCCTCCTGTATTGGATTACATGCTGATGTTAGACCCTGTAGAGCACTCATAGACTGTGTAGGTAAGAATAAAGTTTTGCCACTTTAATTCCTTACAGCAATTATTGCAAATAATTTGATGCTAAATCCATCTGTCAGAATTTCCGTATTCTGAATGACTTAAAAATTCGAATACATCAATAAAAATGATTACGGAAATAATTCCAAATATTACTAAGTATGAATAAAACTTTGCCTATTTTACATCTTCTGGGCATGTATTGCTTTGTGAATGAAATTACAACAAACGAAAAGAATATTTCTTGTCTTAATTCGGGACCTAATCAACCTTGTATATGAATTTAATACGTGAGTACTGTCATCAATGTCATACACGTATCAACCATACCGTGTGCCATGATAGTGCTAATTAGTAACAAAACTTCAAATGGGGGGAATCTAAAGCCCATCTATCCATTATACGGTATCTTTTCTCAAAGATGAATAGGTACAGAATGGTAATTCAGCACAGTCCAATTAATCTGTACAAAAAAGGACCTAACATACAATTAGTCATACAACCACTTCGGGTAAGAAAGGGGTTTGTTGGTTTATCTCTATCCATCCTCCTGTCCGTTCTCTTGTCTGTAATCAATAATTTTCGACGCATTTATCTCAACAATTCATAGTATTGACTTGAAATTCGGTATGGTGGTTCAGCCTGGGGTTTTATATGGCGCTAGCCGAATATATATCCACAAGTTGTCTTCTTCCTGTTTTATGACCAAGTTTATATTGGCAGCAACTATTGAAAGCTTCGACTTTTAACTAGATGTGGAGGTTGTGATAGGGGTTCTGCATGGCACATTGCCTGGTATAGCGGTATAACTTCGTCGCATTTTTAGCAGCTGAAGATAACACTGGCATAGAAATTAATTGGGAGGTTCAGTAAGGTGTCTTACATGGTACTTTCCAAATATTGGTCTGCATGTTATCTACTCCTGTTTTACGACTTAGTGTTTTTTCGTACATTGCCTGGTAGAGTTACATTTTCGTCGCATTTTCCAAGGACCAATTTGGACCTGGAGGTTCAGCAAGGCATAGCTCTCATCGCATTCAGGACTGCACGTTATCTAATTCCCATTTTAAAACTTTAATTAACCCTTCCCGTTCAATCCCTGGTTTTTACGTCTATGTGATTTTATTTTTAAGAAAACATTGTACCAAAAAAAAAAAAAAGAAAAAAGAAAGAAACTACTTGTAACAAAGAATATCTTCTTTTTCTAGAAAATTGTCTATCCTACTGAATTAAATCCACTTTAATTTTTTGTCTGCAAAACTTTTGAAATTTGACAAGTCTAAAATTTGGCAAAATAGGAATGGGTTAAATACATTTTGTGGTATAGTGGTTTATCTTGTCATATTTAAGTTTTTTACTTCCTGCATTACGACTTCCGGGCATTGCCTGCTTAAGTAGTTTATTTTTGTCCCATTTTTCTCAGTACGGGGCTTACAGAATATGTTCCATTGAGGGAAAATTTTATTTTACTGTAGTATCCCTGAGGGGTATACTCAGCGAGTGTTGACTGACAAGATTTCTTGTTGCAACAGTAATACCTCTTATTGTATTAGAATCCATAATCTGTCTTAGTTTGCATACAATCAGTTTTAGACTTCGATGCTGTGCAAAGTATGAAAATACAAAGTTTTAAGTGCGCATATCGGCCCATTGTTAATTAGTTAAAATATCAGAAACAGGAATACATTTTATTCGATTCCAAAATTAAGGTCTGTGGTATAAAAGAGAACTAGGAAGAATATCTACGATGAATAATCGGAGAAGTGAAACTGCATCACCCTCTTACATTGACACATCTTTCACTATTATTGTGTAAAATACCTGATACACACATCTGGTTAATATTTCCTTGTGAATTCTGGGGCGGTCAAATTCTAGACATTGGGAAATAATAAACTATTTAATAGAAAAGTTGTAACCAGGGCTTAAACCTAAGATTGCGGTATTTCAATACAAGAGGATCATAGTTTCCTTTATCGCTCACCTGATCATGATAACTTCATGCTTTACTGTTAAGATTGTAGTTAAAGATGTCTTTGTAACTTCTTTATTTGAGGTTAAGGGTCCCACAACATAGAGTTTGGTTCTAATTTTAATAAAAGCAAAATAAATGCGATATACATAGCCCCTAACCATCCTTCATGTAACAGGTTCAGACAAATACATCAAAGTTATGTCAAAATGCACTCAAATTATTTACATGTTGCATAATCATTACAAAGACAAAATGAGTTTTGCAGATTTTATATCCTTCTCTTTACGGAATGTGTAAAATAAGGGCTCGAAATTTGTTTCACATATTCCACATCGTTGATTTCATGTACTTTTTAGGGTCGAAAAAACACGGTTTTCTATAGTAAATAAACATTCTTCAAAATTTCAAATAAATGTTACAATTAGTAGGGAAAACATTTTGATTATTTTAAACTCTTCAAATGATCGAACGTCAATTTTTTAGTGAACAAATGCTTCATTTTTATCCTTGTACGATTGTAAACGCTTGCAATACTTTAACGGGTGTTTCTCTTTTTGTGGGGTTAAGCCTCTGGAGGTTATATAGAATTTTCCAAATTTATATGTAAGAATTTGCCGTGTAACGAAAGGATATTTTCAAATGAAAATTCATGGAATTTGTATCGCGGGTGTCGTGGAGATTTAATCAAAATTTGACGTAAACAAGTAAGTTCTTACCTAGATATACACCATGGATATATACAAAATTCCGACCCATTTCGGATTCGATTTCTTTTGAAACTAATGATAATTTTGAAATTCAGCGTTGTTTATTTTTTATGTGATTGGTCACAGGTATAAGTATTTTCAAGTAATATTCATGGTAACGAGTCGCCGTTTTAGGACGAGTTTCTCTTGACGTGAAATAACAGAAAATTTGCATTGCTTTATAGGCGATTTCTGAAATCACGCACAGAATTTGACCCTTTACCCCAAAAACCAACAACAACACTAGCAAACTAAAAAACAAAAAACAAAACACACACACACAAATAACGCATGTCTTATGATTTAAAGCCAATTAACCCATGCCTGCTTTTGTTGATAACGATTTATCTTATTTAAATACGCACGCCTAATATTTCCGAGCTGTTAGCTAGGCATTGTCCTTTGGCCTTTAGAAACTACTATTTTACGTCATCAAATCAGATTTACGAAATATTTCAAATCTTGTATTAAGTCGTTCTTGTTGTAAATCCATATTAAAGATAGTTATAATTCTATTTTGTATTTATATCTAATAAATAGACAATGACCATTGGAAGGCATGGGTGCAATGGACACCATGTTCTGAAACATCTGGTCTTGGAGCCAAACAGAGAATCCGTCATTGTGAGCTTTCGAACAAGAGCTGCGAAGGACCTTACAATCAAGTGGTGCCATGCTGTTTGTCACAGTGTCCTGGTAAGTTTTATCATTTTGCTTCAGAAGAATGAAGCCTAATCATTTATTGAAAATTTTACAGCGAAAGCATTTTACAGTATATTACGTAGAACGCTCATACAGATACATGATTAAGTTTGGATTTCTTAAATAATACACTTTAAATTGATGATCAAAATCTTATATTACTTATCTGAGCCTAGCAATGGAAATAATATTATCAAAACAATCGTAAATCACACTGTTTCCGTTTGAGTTTGGTTTTTAACCATCTCGACTTACTTCGGATTCATAGCTAATTTCTAGACTAGGCACCCATGTTCATATATTTGAGTTAGAATATGAACATGTATCGAATTTTGCCTTTTTCAAGCTTCAAATGGTCATTTATTGAGTTAGTCTACGAGGTTTAAGGTAAGAGAGGTTTAAGTGACTTTTATGTCTATACAGTTACCTGCAGTAATTGTATAATGCGTTTTGATTCCTTAAAAAAAGAAAATTGCTTTTCAATTAGAATAAAAAAACGATAATTGCTTTCAAGCGGTTTTTGAACTGATTTTCGAGAAAATTTAACATAGGAAAAAATATCCGCTCTCCAACAGTTATTATTGTCATATTAACGATAAATATTCTATCTTTGCGTTGAATCTATTAGATTTACTATAAATTTAATTTGATGCGATGTAATTCCTTTGTCCGACTTTGAAACATCGGAACATATCCGGTGAAGTCGTTAGTCTTCGGATAATGTCGAATCGACTGTATTGCTAGCTGAAGCGAATGACGTAATTTTCCGTGTAGTCGGCAGACAACGTAAATACTCGATGAATTTCGCTGTTTAAACTTCGCTGACATATTTGGCGTCTCGTAAGCCACTTTTTTGCTTCTTTTATTCATTTTTTAAAGTTATGAAGTCATTTTCATAACAAGATCAGCTTAATCACCTTGTAAAAAATGTCTGAAAGCATCGAATCCATAAGTTTAAAAAAAAAGAGCCAACATTTTTCTTTCGTAATCTGTGCAAGACCGCTTAAATAATATTCCAAGAGCTAATATTTAGGGAGTTCAAAAAGATAAAATGAATATGAATATGCGATTGTATCGAGACCCTCATGTTTCTATAAGTTATAATAGGTAAAAGTATTTGCTTCTGGCTGGCCCTTGTAAATCATTATATTGATGGCAATGCAAAGATAACCATAAGTTGAATCACTAAAAGAAAGATTTGAAATATTTTTTCAATATGAAACGGAATCTTTGAAATATTGTCTCAATAGAATACTAGGCGCATTCACTAAATACAAATAAAAAGATTGCTAACGGCAAAGTATCGATGACTTATCTAATCAAAGTTTCTTCTGTCGAGATTAGTGAATTTCGATAGAAAAAAAAGAGTGCCTTCCAGACCAAGTGAAATTTAAGTACAGAACTATATCATGTTTGTGAAAGGAGTACTTCCATAAAAATCCGTCTCAAATTGGTAACCCTTGATATCATTAATATCTATTATATGATATGAAGAGAATATCAGACCAAAATCCCACTGTCTTATCTTAGTTTGTTTGCTTTTTGTTGTTTTGATCATATCATGAACTTGATCTAAACAAAACGTGATTATTTTTACACCATAAATCTCTTTTTCTTTCTATTCTTCTAAACTGGATTTAGGTAAAGGCGTATGGGCCAGCTGGGAGACGTGGTCTTCGTGTAGCAGAACTTGTGGTAATCACAGCCAAAAGTCTAGGTAGGCATGCTGAGTTTGTGCTTAAAATACCCGTGTGGAACTCTGTGAAGAAAAAAAAACTTCCTGTTAATTTTTCCATCGTCTTACACGCGATTAGAATATTTGGTTGAAAAATGTAATTTAACATAATAAAGGTAGAGTTCCGTTGAGAGCTTGCCTATTTATGAAGAAAGCCTCATTTATTGTCATGTAACTCGATTTTGATAACGTGACCCACCGTCACAATGCAACTGTATACACACCGAATGTCAAGTAAGGAATTGAATTTGCAGATGATGGTGATTTAAAAATTATAATTGTTTATACGAAAACAAGATTCTGCAACGTGATTTTTTATACGGTAAACTGATATGACTTCTTTTGGAATTGCTTCGTTAAATCGTTTATTTCATAAGAGCTTGTTTCGAAAAATCTCGCCACCCATTAAAGTGATTTATTGTAAGTTTAGCGTTTAATGATACTGATATCAAAATGCATTTTCTTACTAGTAAACGAAAACTGCTGCATATATATCAGAATACAATACTGTTACATCAAATAGAAAATAAGGTTTATAAGTATCTAGGTTAGTTGGAAGCATTCTGTTTCCTCAAAAGAAAGTGTTATGGAATATACTAGTTTTCATTTGTCTTCTCTGAGAAAAAAGTCCCATGTTTTAATCGAAAACGTGAGTGATTCAACAAATGCATCCGCAATGATTATAAGTTGGAATGCGGAGCAATTCCAATTTAGATTTAACAAAACCACAAAATAAACACAAGACAAATTCATTTCGGGTTTTTTGATAACACATATCACATGATCTCTTAGATATGAATAAACCTCGGGTTACTTCTCACTTCAACATGCGTCGGACAATCGGTTAGTTGGAGCCGAAGACAATAATATGGCACATGTAAAGGATGGTTTAAAGATTCGTTTAGAGACTTCTAAACATGCTTTAGTTTGCTTTAAATTATTGAAAAATAATTTAATAAACAGCGCAGTAATTTGTTTTTTGTAATTCGCCGTCCCGTGTTTGGTTATTAAGTGATCTCAAGTGACATGTGGTAGTCATGCGACCATAGATAGGCAATGTTTACAAATATGGCTCAGGTCGCAAATGCATTTTTACAACAATCACGCCGCCCAGTGCTTTTGAACATTCTAGAGCGATTAAGGGGGATCGTAGGCATCAAGCAAACGCAATTATTGTGGGATCTACAGCTTTTACTCAATGAGAATCAAATAAGTAGAAGACTATTGAAAATTAGAATGTAAACATATCAACTTCCGGTTTCAAGTTATTTACTAAATAATTACGCTTTATTATGTCGTTATTTACAAGTTTAAATAAATAACACATCAAACCTTTAACAAGTGTCATCTAGCTTTCAGCTTTGTCCTTTTACTTAAATTTTTTACGGTTCTTAAGCCGAATAACGAACCAGGAAATCGCGCGACTACAGGGCGCCGAAGATAATTTGATACTATCTGCATCAGAATACAATACTGTTACATCAAATAGAAAATAAGGTTTATAAGTATCTAGGTTAGTTGGAAGCATTCTGTTTCCTCAAAAGAAAGTGTTATGGAATATACTAGTTTTCATTTGTCTTCTCTGAGAAAAAAGTCCCATGTTTTAATCGAAAACGTGAGTGATTCAACAAATGCATCCGCAATGATTATAAGTTGGAATGCGGAGCAATTCCAATTTAGATTTAACAAAACCACAAAATAAACACAAGACAAATTCATTTCGGGTTTTTTGATAACACATATCACATGATCTCTTAGATATGAATAAACCTCGGGTTACTTCTCACTTCAACATGCGTCGGACAATCGGTTAGTTGGAGCCGAAGACAATAATATGGCACATGTAAAGGATGGTTTAAAGATTCGTTTAGAGACTTCTAAACATGCTTTAGTTTGCTTTAAATTATTGAAAAATAATTTAATAAACAGCGCAGTAATTTGTTTTTTGTAATTCGCCGTCCCGTGTTTGGTTATTAAGTGATCTCAAGTGACATGTGGTAGTCATGCGACCATAGATAGGCAATGTTTACAAATATGGCTCAGGTCGCAAATGCATTTTTACAACAATCACGCCGCCCAGTGCTTTTGAACATTCTAGAGCGATTAAGGGGGATCGTAGGCATCAAGCAAACGCAATTATTGTGGGATCTACAGCTTTTACTCAATGAGAATCAAATAAGTAGAAGACTATTGAAAATTAGAATGTAAACATATCAACTTCCGGTTTCAAGTTATTTACTAAATAATTACGCTTTATTATGTCGTTATTTACAAGTTTAAATAAATAACACATCAAACCTTTAACAAGTGTCATCTAGCTTTCAGCTTTGTCCTTTTACTTAAATTTTTTACGGTTCTTAAGCCGAATAACGAATCAGGAAATCGCGCGACTACAGGGCGCCGAAGATAATTTGATACTATCTGCATCATATTATAGGAATTTGTAGGAAAAGGGCAAAACTACCATGTGCATACAATAACGTTACAATAACGTTAACGTCTTTTTTTTCTTAGAATTTTACTCACAACGTTTTAAATATTCTTTTTTCCCGCGTCTAAACCGGTATTTCAAATTGATCACCCTTTCCGCGCATTCCCGCAAATTTCTGCGTAAACTCATAAACTTGAAGTTAAAATCTACGTGAATTAGTATGATCGTTACAGAATTACCAAGTAGAGGGTCAAATAATTACCAAAGCCATCGATTTCTCACTGTATAAGCTGTTATTCTCTCAAGATTCTAAAAGGAGTTCACGTATTACAGTTGATCAAAAGGAGAATGTTATGCTTGAAAATTCTAATTTTGCTTTGCATGACACGAGCATATAACCCATTCCAACACGAAATTTTTTTAGATCAGTCCAAATTTCAGTCGAAATAGCAGACGACAATTATAAGTTGATGAAATCTTTAAAATCCTTGTCTTTTTGGACAGAAAACATTGTGGATAATGAAGAAATTGCTTGTAACAAGCAATTTCTTCATTTTTCACAATGTTTTCCAAATCTTTCATAATGAGGGTCATTTAAAAGCGTCACTGTCTGGGACTGGATTAAGACAATGCTAGTTTTTTATTTCTGTATGTGGATTTATGTTTTTAAGCGTTATTCACGCACATATGTACACGAATGGGAATGCTAATTTAAGTTTAAAGGAGGGAGGCTTACTCGGAAAGTGATAAATGAATTTGAACCGACTTCCACAGTTATAACCCTTTCAGCGCATTCCAACTTCTCAGTCCTTTGGTTTTTATGTGTATATTTATGACGTTGCATTAATTTTACGTTCAGGAGCCGAGTATGTATACCGTCATCCGAGTCCGGACCATTGCCGCCACTTTGTCCAGGACATGATTATGAAGTTACGCAATGTAAACTTACCTCATGTGTTGGTAAGAATATTAACTCTTGCAGCTATGCATTAAAACTCATCCTATTGTAATCAGTGATATTCTTCAAGACTCAAACATCTTTATAACATCAAGGACTTTACTTCATCCTCCCCAGCAAAAGACTTCCAAACGTGAATAGGTACGTAGTGGGTGTCACGTTAACAATTGATTGATTGATTGAATGGGGCTTAACGCCACTTTTAATAGTATTTCAGTCATATCGCGGCGGCTGGAGCACCTAACAATGGTATTTCTCACACGAGTACTGCCACTACATCCTTTCCTAGCTACCAGCTGCTATCCAACTTAGGTTTACGATTATCCTCCCATTAATTAGAGATAAATGTTGGAAAGGATATGTGCCGCCGCCGGGTTCGAACCTTTGACATCCAATGTTGGCAAACGAAGGTGATGGGCAAAAACAGTAGAAAAGTTGTCCATAGCGTATTTAAAATCTTGTCCATAGCGTATTTAAAATCTTGTCCATAGCGTATTTAAAATAGCAATGATAAGGCACCTTTAATAAGAAGAATAAACTATAAAGTTCGAAATGTTCCGTTCTAATATTTATTCTCATGTTTCGTTCTAATATTTATTCTCATGTTTAACTAATTGGCAAGGAGCTTAAAAATCCTAAAATAAGTATCTGTTTAATGCCTTGACTGCTCCCTTTCAATAAATGGTTGGGCGAATAAGCGATTCTCTCACTTTTTGTATTAAACCAATTTTGTACTAAGTATGAACACAAGCTGATTTGATAGTTCTGTTACGATTCATTTTGCAGAGAGGCACCAAATGAGCGTTTGGGAAGCGTGGTCAGTTTGGAGTGAGTGCACTTGTCCGCAATGTCCCTGTTCTGGTCAACGCTTCAGGTTACCTTTTCGTTTTAAAACATGTCATTCTGACTGAAACGACCCACGACGGACAGAAAACATCAAACCAAGGGTCCTTTAGTTTTCGTACGAAACAACTTTATATACTTTATATGATAGGCCTCATCTACATAAATTTAGCGCTATTTTGGAATAAGAAATTATACCTGTTGAAAAGTTGTGTATCGTAGCAATACAGAATTTTCAGCTTATGTTTATTTTTCATCAAAACAGATATTTCTACCAGTTGATAAATTATTAAAAAGAGTGATAAGTTGCGGAATATATGACTTATACACTGCTTGAGAGGGGTCATCATATATAACAGGTACAGGAAAAATGAATAAGGGAAGTAAATAAGTGAAGAGTGGTGATTCAGGCCGCCGACACTTAAGGTAATGTTTGTTCACAATCACTAAATATCTGATTCCATCAATATTACAATTGGATCAAGTACTTGTAGATGTAAAGAATGCTGATAGACAAATACGACTCTATAGAAAATGATGGTCTGTGGAACCCTATAGTATAAAAATATCTTAATAAGAGTGTCATAGTCACAAAATATACCACGCTTTTGCATTACCCCATACCTCGCCCTTTCCACGCCCTTTTCTCTGTGAAACAGTCTAAAATAGAAGAAAAAATATGCGAAAGGTCAGATGACTAGGAACATTCTGTGAAAATTCCATTCAAAGTCGTACACAAATCTAGGAGGAGATATGTTAACAATAAATGGGGCAGGCGGACGGATAAACGGAAAAGACGATTCAAATATACGAACACCTTCGGCGGGGTATAGCAGAAACGGTCAATATCAAATAAATTACATTTTTTTGTACAGGATGTTTTCCCTAAGAAAATAATAAAAATCAAGTTATGCAGTAGGCTGTCGTATTAATTAACTACTAAATAATAAAAAATTAGGATATAAAATTACCCCTTTTGATTACATGAATCCGTGTACAATTTTTTTTAATAAAAAAGATCTTGGGATATTATAATCCCAAGAAGAATATTTCTTTAACGACGTAAATTTTAAAAATCGAAAATTTCAAAATTTCTTCTTTAAAATGAAGAAGCTCCTTGTTGCAATTAAGTTTGCAATCACTTTGACATTGTTTATTCAGTTACTTTATACTCTCACATGACTTTGAATAAAGTACGCAATCGCAATGTTTACGCGCGGGCAATACCGAATAACCAAACGATGCCTTAGTATATGATTACTTTGTTACAACTAAACACAACTTCTGATTGGCAAAACGATGGACTGCAGAGGCTTAAAAGCAACATTGTTCCGAGAAGGTTTAGCATCTTATAATATCTTACTAGTTTTTCATCACACAAGTATCACGTCAAGATGATCTAGGTCTCAGGCGATTAATCATTCTCGAATATCAAAAATGTGCTTGCCGCGCTAGGTGTCGAACCATCAGTCCTCTGATTCGCAGTCAACAGTTCCACCAACCGCAATACGGCTGTCATCTGGTAAAAGTAATGACAATGATATAATATACAATATTAATATTTTGTATATATGCACTTGCCATTGATTAGCATGTATCGAGGGTCCTATGTCTAAGGTCAACAATTTGCCACTTTTCTCCAAAATTCTTTTAAAAATTGGTGAACCATACATACATAAATAGAAAATAAAATAAAAAAAAACAAAATGAGATGATAAAATTTAGCAGTTTTCATTTCTTTTGTACTATTTAAGAACAGGGTTCATACTTATCTTTACTCTCACATAAAGTAATGGAGGAATTCCGATATCAATAAAAGTTTCACCCGAGCTATATCCTCGTGATAAAAACCAGTTAAACTCTTGGAAAAAACAGACCCGAATCATTGCCTCTGGGGTCAAATACATGTTTATTCAGATGAACAAGTTATGGTGATCAAAGGTCAATTTTGTCTATACCTGTTAGATTGATACAAAATAGACCTTTGGTCGCTTAGTATAACTTGTACATGTATACCATCATGATTGTTTTGAAAACAGCATGACTCTAGAATGCTAATATTTAGCAGAATATTTGAACTGCTTGCGGAATATATAGGGAATATTACCACAGTGTCCTTTTCTATGCGTTGTTATCGTGTTCGAGAATCGTGTGGAGGTATTTTTTATTGGATGAGACCGAAGGTCGAATCCAATAAAAATACCTACACACGATTCGAGAACACGATAACAACAAATAGAAAAACACACTGTTGTAATATTCCTTTTATTATATACCTTTTAGGAAATGACATTAAGAAAATTCTCTTTAATGGCTAAGAAATAACCAACTTTCCGAAAAACCTGGAACGTCAATACACATGTTTAACGGTACTCGACGAATACGGTTTTTTGCTACACGCCGAATATTGATTTTTTTTCTGTCGAGTTGTATTTGACAGCCAGGTTTTACTCCATATCTTTTATATAGGTATATAATAAAATATTCTAGTTATCGCATAAATTACATAAGAAACATAATAATACGGGAACGGCTAGCGGTATTACAATTTGGAAATCATTACTGTTTACCTTTCAGGATACGTAAATGTAACGTGGAGCATACATGCGACGGTGTCGGAGTTGAAGCAGAATCGTGCACAAAGCAATGTCAAAGTGAGTTGAAATTACTTGTTACACAAAAGTATACTTAAATAAAGATTATTCTGTTTTCTTTCTAGTATCTAAGACAGAAATATCAATTTTGAACTAGGTATGAAATTAATTAGGTTGGGGACCTAATCGTCGTAACTACAGTCAGTGAATAGGACTTTTAAGCCAACAAACTAACAAATTTGCACATAATATTCGCATAATTGTTGGAGTCTAAAGTTTAAGTCCTGTATATAAATTATTTGATTGGTCGATATCTTCTTTGTTTTGAAGCCGCGATTGTTGAATTGTTTTATATGTTCAAGATTTTTTATTCTCGTTTCTTCGAAACTCGATTAGTATTTTTTTCTTTGTCTTTTTTCTATCTAAGACAGCCTTTTTAACCTAGTCTTTACAATGCTAATCCGGTGTGTAACTAACGGTTCGCTGGGCACGCCCATTGAACTTCAACATGAAGATCCACTTCGATATTTAAACGACAAATATTTGGGTCAGAGGCATATAACTAACAGTAAAATGGTTGGTTGTCAACCTAAACGTCGAGTGATTCTTTGATTGACAGACGCGATCCGTCCATTAACCTGGTCTCTAGCGTTTTATTTTCATGAACCCTTTCCTGGTTTTTGAAATTTTAGACTGGTCCAAATTGAAAGAGGATGCAGACGACAACGAAATTAGATGCAATTCCAAACAAAACCATCCTATGTGGTAGAAAACACTGTGGGAAAAGGAGAAATTGCTTATTATAAGCAATTTCTCCTTTTTCCACAATGTTTTCTCAAGTATAAAATCACAGTGACTTAAAAACCCGGGTTTATCCAGGAAAGGGTTAACGTAAGTTTGTGAGTTGTCATTCTATCGCCGAATTCAGTTTCTACGTTCTTTGTGTATAGTCTTCACCTCAGATAGTGAAATCAGAGTATAGTCTTTGGTCGAAGGCCATTATCTTTTTATTTAACATCCTCATAACTCTCCAAAAACGAAATTCTAAAGAGGAAGCAGGTTCAACGATTCAAGAATTAACTAGAGATAAAAAAAAATCATTTAAACGGTTTTCGGCGGGCATCTTTTCTCCTGTTAACTCTTTTTGATAATCTCCAAAGTACTAGGCAGATTTTAATCCATGTATACGGTAACTATTTTGGACGGGACTTACTTCTTCATAACGCTTATGTAGTAATACTGTTACCTACTTCCTTCTGACATAATATTCTATTAATTCATCACTTCCTTGACCTCAACCACTAAACGATTTTATCTTTTCAATACTTTTGGTGCTTTGAGTTATATAGCAAGGTTAAATATTTCGCATTTCAAAATATTTACCTCATTACCAGACAACAAAGTCCTAGACTGGTCCAAATTGAAAGCAGTAAGTTGCAGACGACAATTTAAAATATATGAATTTAGATTTTTTCAACTTTTTCAGGAGAGAATATTGAAGAAAATGAAGCAATTGCCTGTTGAAAGCAATTGCTTCATTATACAGAATGTCCTTCCTGTTTTTCTTGAGGGGCGACATGAGTATCATTGTGTGGGAATGGTTTAATCGGTCATTGATTTCAGTAGATGGAGGATGGGCCGACTGGCATGAGTGGTCTTCCTGTATGGGTAAATGTCAGGAGGGTACCCAACACAGAGTTCGAACTTGCACTCGTCCACAACCTGGAAATGGAGGCGAAAAGTGTCCAGGCAACTTCGAAGAAATAAGATCATGTCAATCCGACAACTGTCCAGGTGGCGTTTACTTTTATAAGTGCTCGTAGTGGGCTGTTGTGATCAGTCATCGTCCGTCCTGCCGTACAAAATTAAAAAAAAAATAAAAAAATATAAAGTTGGAATGCGAAGTTATATTTAACGAAAATTCACAAAATGAACACAAGACAATTTCATTTCGTTTTTTTTTTTTTGATAACGCATATCACGTGATCTCTTAGATATGAATACACATCGGGTTTACTTCTCATCTCAACTTGCCACGGACAATCACTTAGTTGTAGCCGAAGACAATGATATGGCACATGTAAAGGATAATATAAAGTTTCGTTTAGAGACTTCTAAACATGCTTTAGTTTGCTGTATATCATTGAAAAATAAGGTAATAATCAGCGCAGTAATTTGGTTTTTGTGATTCACCGTCCCGTGTTTGGTAATCACGTGTGGTAGTCATGTGACCATAGGTAGGCAATGTTTACAAATATGGCTCAGGTCGTAAATACATTTGTAAAATAATCAAGCCGCCCAGTGCTTTAAAATATTCTAGAGCGATTAAGGGGGATCGTAGCCATCAAGCATACGCAATTATTGTGGGATTTACAGCTTTTACTCAATAAAAATCAAAAAGATGCAAAACGAAAGTAGAAGATTTTGAAAATTAGAATATAAACATATCAACTTCCGGTTTCTACTTATTTGCTAAATAATTACGTTTTATTGTGTCGTATTTACGAGTATAAATCAATAATAACACATCAAACCTTTAACAAGTGTCATCTAGCTTTCAGCTTGGTCCTTTTTACTTAAGATTTTTTACGGTTCTAAAGCCGATTAATGAATAAGGAAATCTACAGGGCGCCGAAGATATTTTGATACTATCCTAATCATATTGTAGGAACTTTTAGGAAAAGGGCAAAACTACCACGTGCAAGCAATAACGTTACAATAACGTTAACGTCTTTTTTTTTTCTTTTGAATTTTATTCATAACGTTTAAAGTATTCTTTTTTCTAAGTCTTAACCGGTATTTCAAATCGATCACCCTGAAAAAGTTTCCGCGCATCTGCAAATTTCCACCTATACTCATAAATTTGAAGTGAAAATCTACGTGAGTTCAGTATGATCGTTACGGATTTGGCCGAGTTGAGGGTCAAATGATCATCGAGGTCATTGATTTCTTACTGTAGAATCTGTTATTCTCTGTTTTCAATATTCTAAAAGGTGTTCAAGTATTACAGTTGATCAAAATCGAGAATGTTATGCTTGAAAATTCTAATTTTGCTCTGCGTGACACGAGCTAATAACCCATAACTTACAACACGATAAAAATATTAGACCATGCAAAGAAGTAGCAGACGACAATTGTTAGTTGATGAAATCTTTAAAATCCTGGTCTTTTTGGACAGAAAACATTGTGGATAGTGAAGAAACTGCTTGTTACAAGCAATTTTCTTCATTTTCCACAATGTTTTCCAAAGCTTTCATAATGAGGGTCATTTAAAAGCGTCACTGATTGGGAATAGGTTAAGACAATGATAGTTTTTTATTTCGGTATGTGGATTTATGTTTTTGTGCGTTATTCAAGCTCATATGTACTCGAATGGGAATGCTGGTTTAAGTTTAAAGGAGGAAGGCTAACTCGGAAAGTAATAAATGAATTTGAACAGAATTCCACAGTTATGACCCTTTCAGCGCATTCCAACTTCTCAGTACTTTCAGTCCTTTGATCCTAAACTAACTATGGAATTTCAACCAAACTTTCAAAATCCTTGAAAAATTTAATCCAAGAATTAAAATTCATGAGGCATGAAGAACTGTTGTTTCAAAGGCAACCGAGAGAAAATCTTCTCCTCCATATAAGGCCCATAGCTTTGGTATTTGGTATTCATCATCGCCTACAGACCCTCAACCGAAATACTTAAAAAAGTACCCGCCGCGGTCATAGCGCAGTCGGTAGCGCGTCAGTCTCCCAATCTTCAATCATGGGATGTCATGGGTTCGACCCCCGGCGGTGGCTCATATTCTTTTCGACATTTGTCTCTCACCAATGGGTAGATCGTCGTAAAAATAAGTGCTGGCAGCTTGAGGCTAGGAAAGGATGTAGTGGTAATACTCGTGTGAGAAATACCAGGAATCCATTGTTAGGTGCTCCAGCCGCCGCAATATGACTGGAATACTGTTAAAAGCGGCGTTAAACCCCATTCAATCTATCATTAAAAAATACCCTCCGCTCAGGAAGTGAGCATATTATTGTGCGAATACTTCGAAAATCTTATACCCCCAAAGCTTTGATTATTAGTATACATCATTTTCTAAAAAGCTTCACTCACCCTTACTGAAAATTAGCGCTTTGTTGTGCAATCCTTGATTTTATTTTGAAATAAAGGAGAAAATATTTGAAAATATTCTTATCCAAAAACTAAAAGACCCAGAGCTTTGATATTTGGTATTCATCATTGCCTATTTACCCGTTACAAAATTACTTGAAAAGTTATCTTACTGTGTGAGTTAGCTCTGTGCTGTACGATCCCTGATTTAACATGGGTTTTAAAGACGGAAATCTTTGAAAATAGCTTTGCTATTTGATACATATCATTTCCCCTCTTCCAAAATACTTCAAAGTATTACTCTTCACTGAAAATTAGTTATGGGATCTTAGTTTTACATAAGAATGAAGAAAACAAATCTTTAAAAAAGAGCTTTGGTATTTGGTATATATTATAAAGCCATGCTTCGCCATACTCAGGTAAGCGAAATAGGACCATTATTGTCCTCTTTTATTTTCATGCTTCCCGAGGACGAGCACATAATCGCCACTTCCCGACCGTCCGCCCCGATATCTCCACAACATTTGAGTCAAATTGGATTAAATTTCACATGTGAACTCCTCATGATATTGCGCCGACGCATTTTCTCGTTTTTTGCTCAAGGGTCAAGTTTAAAAAAAAAACTTTGTCCACCGTTTAGCTCCTTCAATTATGGGTGGATTTCAAAATAACTTGGCACATTTTTTCTTTATCATCAGTAGATGTACCGTTGGAAAAAATCAGATTGTTCAAAGGTCAAGGTCACAGCTCAAGGTAAAACGTTCAAATTAAGCATTTCCAGAGTAAAGATCCTTCAATTATCAATGGATTTGGAAAGTAGATGGGCCAAACAAAGAAATCGAAGGACGCCAAAATATAAACTTCTTGAATGAAAGCTTCCCAGCAGACTTTAAGAAGTTAGTTTGATAACTACCGAACGTTTTTTAAAGTAATCAAAACAAAGTTTCCTTAGGTCAAAGACACGGGTTGAAATCGAATCTCTATACTAATCTTACTTGATATAAAGAGCTATAGGTAACATTTGAAAAAAAAATTTATACAGTTTGTCAGTTTATTGCACATACATTAGACAATCGGCAGTAATTTACCAATCGATGGTCACGCCCACTCACTCCCTTTTCCCTGCCCATTGACTCTGACAGGAAATTCCGCTTCAAGTTCTAACGTCGTTATTTTACAACATCTATGGTCAGTAGCGTCTTACAAATAAGTATAATGGTTAATTAGCGAGTTAAACGTCGTAACTACAGTTTGAATAAGCTGTAGTTACGACGTTAAAGTCTCAAAACCAACAACAATGATTCACCAAAATGGCACCGAATTTCGCAGTTCGAACTGAAATTCGAGTCTACATGAATGATTTCATTGGTCGACTGATTATTTGATTAACAGCCGCGATTGGTTAATTGTGGAGAATGTGTCTAACGTATATCTTGTGAAAAGTTTCAGTTTGTCACGTGATGCTAGTTTAAAACATTTCGAGTTTCAGTTGACGGACATTGGGGTAAATGGAATAGCTGGACATACTGCTCCGTTTCCTGTGGACCCGGAACGAAACAACGGTCTCGGCCATGCAACAACCCACGACCTCAAAATGGCGGTAGTTATTGTGCGCCACCCCTTGCATTTACAGAAAAGGTTTCATGCAATGAAATGCTTTGTCCTGGTATATTTTGTTTATTTTTCACGAATAAGTAAAAGTGTTCTTGATTGTAACCTTGTTCTTTCTTGAAAAAAAAATGGAACAAATTTGTGCATTCTTCTGTGACGTTCTTTGTTTCAGTATAACCGTTATAGACACGTGACATTGGTATTTGAGCCTGTGCGTGACATTTCCAACAATTTCGCAGGTGCGTGACTCACACACATTGAGCACCCTGGACAGCCATTCGGGGAAATTAGAATATTCGCTGATTGTTTAAAGAAGCTTTGGGATATTATCTATCTACAGAGCGTAGAGTGAAGACTCTGATCAGACTGTGCGGATGCACAGGCTGATCTGAGTCTTTACTTGGTGCACATGTGTAATTGTTGGAAATGTCACGCACACGCTCATTTGTTTCTTGACAATAACTGGTACCTTTTCTACTCAAGTATGATAAGACATGCAAGAACACTTTTACTACATCACTTATAACAGCGTACAAGACTCTTATGTTCATATAATTTTTCAATGTGACATAACCAGTTGCCAAGAAAATATGTCTATTACCTCGGAAACATTGACATTAATGATTCGTTTCATTGCAAACAGAAGAATTTAAACCTTCTGGTATTTTCTATTTCAGTTTTATAAAGAAAACAAGAAGTTATTAAAGCTTTGAAATTAAGATCACTCAAATCAAATCAAATCGTCTTTTTTAATAAGTGTACTGTTTTCATAAAATAGTCCAAACCTTGTTGTAATTGACAGTTCCTATATGGTCGACGTGGCTACCTTGGGAACAATGCTCGAAACAATGTGGAAATGGAATGCAAAGTCGATGGCGCACGTGTGGTAATGGTAACGACACTTGTGTTGGTACCGCAATGGAACAAAGGCCTTGCACAGGTCACCTGTGTCCAGGTAAAGAATTTTGTAATCATACTACTTGCGTAGCATCACAGTACTAAACCCTTTGTGCCCATTCAAATTCTTGGTAAATGTTCCAAATATTATAATACTTCTGGCTCTTTTCTCTTTCGGAATTATGATTCCTCTAGTGGCAATGTATTTAATCTTAGTTTAGGCGCCACAAACTGACGAATCACGTCCGTCAATTGAAAAAATTGTTACCGAATCATATAATTCTCAAACGCCGGAAGGAAAGTTTCAACTCCAACATTAGCCGACATTTATTTGAATAGTTCTTGTTGGTTTTGGGACCTAAACGTCGTAACTACAGCTTACATGAGCTATAGTTACGACGTTTAGGCTGCTAACCAACCATTTCAATCTTTTGTTACATGTGACTGGCAATAAGTTTTGCAAACAACGCCGTTGTAAATCGAAGTGGAACTTTCTGTATGAGCTCAATAGGTGAATTTAGCGATCACGCTAGTTCACAAGCAATCACACGATTATCGCGCGCGAATTGGTGGCTCCAATAGAATAGCACTTTGGATTATTTTATGGTTACGCTTAAAGCCACTTTGAATTTTGCAACTACAACATGCTAAAATAGACAGCTTTCAGCATTACTGCTGCTTTCATTCATAGTATAAAAAAAGAAATGAGGATTCTCTTTCGTACATTTAATGATTGTATACGACAGATTCATTTTCAAAATGAGACTGAAGTCTGTCTTGAAATGAAATTAGATACAGTGCAAAAGGAATAATTTTTATCATTATTTCCTAAATCTTCTGAGATCTTTAAAACAGCAACAAAAATGAGATAAATCTAATTTCCTTGAAGTTAATGGATACTGGTCGCCTTGGCAAACCTGGGAAAGTTGTAGTGTAACATGTGGAAATGGTACAAAAACAAGGGCGAGAACCTGTTCGAACCCACCACCTGCTAAAGGCGGAGCTATGTGTGTTGGACTTGAAACCGACACAACCGACTGCAGTCAGATTCCTTGTCCAAGTGGGTATCAAGCAATAATTTTATATATCGTACACATTGAATTCATTTATCACTTTCTTTCCTATCTCTCTTAAACCTTTTACATTGAGAACCGTTTTAGCATGGTCTTCTATACATTTCTAGGAGAGAAATATAGTCAGAAGTTCGTATTTGTTAAAAAAAAAACAAAACTTAACCCTTGTTCTGATAAATATTTATCCTCTTTTTTCACTATTCTTTATAACACTGACTATAACAGATCAATGCCGTATTCAAAGATTGATCTCAGCACAACAAGAACAAGGTTGTGTAAGGTTAAGATCAGACTGCACGTCTGTGCTGGCTGATCTTAGTCTATACACCTGCCAAAGCTAAGGTCGAAGCAGGAATACTACGGGCCATTTCAAAACTTTTGGGGCCATATATATTTTTAAGAGAATGAATTACTCAAAATATGGCAACTATACTATAGACTCCGCGGAAAGCTTAAAAAGCAAATGACTTTGGTATATCTATATGTAAACACATTTTGGAATGTATCTTGCAGTCAGTGTCTCCTGAACGATATAGATCAAATTTGATGTAATAATGATCATGGTGATCGAATCGGTAAAAAATCATTTCTTCTTTTATTTAATATTAGTTATTTGTTTGTTAGTTTGAATAGGGTTTTACGCCGTTTTTAACAATTTTTCAGTCATTTCGTGGCGGCTGGAGCATAAAACAACGGATTCCTGGTATATCTCGCACAGGTACCACCATTACATCATTTCCTAGCCTCCAGCTGCTACCAAAATTAAGTTTACGATAATCCACTTCGTATACAATACCGTCTTCACCAAAACATATAAATCCTACTCAATCGCGGAGAGGTACTTATATTACGCAAATCATTAACCCAAGCCTGTACATATAATATCATCAGTTGATGGCCAATGGAATGACTGGCTACCATGGTCACGATGTAATGTTACATGTGGTAAAGGTGTTCAAACCCGTAACAGAGCCTGTGTTAACCCGGTACCTACACATGGTGGCCTATATTGTGTCGGAGACGAGACTGAGATGGTCCAATGCTCTAAAACAGATTGTATAAATAGTATGTAGATTTCAACCGATAAAGAGTTATACTGCAGGCATTTGTTTATAATTTTTAGTTTCATCTATCAAAACCGAGCGTTCAGATTGGTCGGAAAAAGTTATTCATAACTCCATGAACAAAATCTTGAGCACGCAGCTATTTTATATGCTTCCGCACAAAATTGTCCAATACAAATAATTATAAAAATGGTACAGATTTTGTGGTGTTTTTTTTTTTTTTTTTTTTTCGCTTGATACGATTTAATTATAAGAAATGAAGAGAATATGTTTTTTTTTTTCATGGAGGTATGAACCGAAAAACCTAGTCACACTTATGTATGAATCCGCTTCGCACATTCATACAGTGGGATTAGGTTTTTCGGTTCAGACCGATTCAAACAGATTATCTGTTTTTCAATTCAACGTGATTTATTCTCTCTGCAAACATTAAAACAATGGAATTGGTCGGGCATGGTCGTTTGTCTTTGGGTGATATCGATAACGACTGTATTGCTAGCGGAAGCTTACGACGTAATTGATACGTCATGGAAAGTGCAAGGAAGGCAGTTTTCGGTGCAAGCGACAGAAGACGTATTTAGCCAATATATTCCGGTTCCATTCGGGTTGTGCTTCCATGACTTTTTGCGTCTCGTAACGCCCCCCTTTTTTTAAAGATGTGAACAGTCAAGTTTCTTTTCAAAGTCGGCTTAACTTCTTTCATACAAATACATTAAAGCATTAAAGTTAGAGATTCAAAAATTGAGAGCCCAAATTGTTCTTCCATAATCTGTGGAAGAGCCTCTTTACATGAAGGTATATGCTTAATGATATCTAGTCATAATCTTGAATCAGAGTTGTCGTCCGTAACTCTCACCATACATCTCTGCAAAGGGTTAAATGGCAAAACTTTTATCAAACCAATGAATAAAAGATAAATTGATTATCTGTTGTTTCGCGAGAGGGCAAATAAGTATGACACGAATCATTTTAAGTGCACCAAACCTTAATGATTTACCTTTGTTCCACCAAAAAATATCAAACCGTTTGAATTGTTAGTGGAAAAACTTTCGTATTTATACGCCAGATTTTGAATTGCAATCGGATGCGGTATTTGATGTCATGTGACGTAATGATTACATATTAGGGGACTATGTACTTTGTCCATTACAGACTGAGGTAAATGAGGGAGTGAACCAGGGTGCAGGAGAATGTGAAAGTCATTGTAACAGCACCCCCACACTATTCGTACAGTGTGATTAGGTTTTTCGGTTTATACCTCCATGAAATCAATAAATATTCTCTTCATCTCTTAAATAAATATTTATAGTTAGTCATGTATACTAGTTTGTTTGCAGAACGATAATAGTCGATTTATATCCATGTAAGATCGTTCTTCTTAGAAATTAATGTGATGTCTAATAAAAAGAATATCTAGCAGGTTCGTTTAAATCGTCGAAACAGAAATTTAGTGCCCCTCCAACATGAGTTAGCTCTGTATTAGTTACACTGTCTATCTGTCTAAAGCTTTGGCTATACATGAACTTTTCAACGTGTTTTTTTCTTCGAATTGTATGAATACCTCTAATTAATAACTTTGTCATTTGAATTTTTGTATTTCTCTGATCACATATTTTCTGACACGCAATATCTTCCTTATTTCCTCCGCCCCAACCCCCATAAAACAATACTACACCCCCGCCCAAATCGAGGGCTTAGAGCAAAAACATAGTATGGTTCTATACATTGTATAGAGCCATGCTATGTTTTTGCTCTAAGGCATCGAAATGTGTGCATTTAAACCTTGAACACACAATAAAGGATTAATAGTCGAAATCGCTTAAGATAACCGGGCTGGGCTGGGCTAGGTTTTTATGAATTCTAACTTCAAAGGAAGCAAGTTTTCAGCTTGGTCATATCTTTCCGTTGCATCTTAATTTGGGATGAGTTTTCTTCTTTTTTTACAGTCGGTGGACAATGGGGCAGCTGGTTGCCCTGGTCTCGGTGTACTGCAACTTGTGGTGAAGGAGCTCGAACGCGAAACCGTGCTTGTGTTAACCCGATGCCTCAGAACAATGGTCTGTACTGTATCGGAAATGATACACAAACTACGAAATGTTTGCAAACACCATGTGCTACTGTTGCAAGTACGTAACTCATCAGTTCTCTAAAATCACCAAATTAAATACGGATTAACGGTTATTACCTTATATCTTATTTCATGTAATGCTTCGATCATTGTAAGGTTAAGATATGTATATATTAATGACTCTTATGCTAAGACAGATTAGAGAAAATTCATTTTACACGTACACATTGAAAGTAAAATTTTACCCTCAAATGATAATAGACTACATTTTTACGATGGTTTTCTATATTCCTTCTAATACAGTTTGTGGAAAAATCCTACTTTAGCGAGAAACTGAAACAAGGTTTGTCTGTATATAGCTTCAGTGTGATATTTATCTACCCTTTTTGTTTGCGCTTTTAAATAGGACAAATACTAAATCTTTAATTTTAGATTTTTCCTGTTACACCTGTAACAGCGGATTAGACCAATCATACTGCGACCAGATTTATACACAGACTAGATGTCCGAATCCCTACTGCATTAACCAAGTAACAAATTACCAGGATGGGACGAGAGTTGTTGATAGAAGGTAATTAGATGACCCTTCTTACGTAAAAAGAAACATAATTTACAACACGGTTTTATCGAAAGATAAAAACTATAAAGATTATTTAGTACATAGTAATCGGTCAAACGTACTGAAATATTAGTATTGTGGGGGAGCCAAATAATTAATTCCTGCAAAAGAAGTAACAGCTCAACCATATCAGTTTTCGTTCTTTATCTTAGATTTCCGATTACAATTACTAAGCCTTGGTTTATTTTTCTTTAATTTGTAAATAAAAATATGCAAGATTTTCTGATTTTAAAACAAAGTAATGACAACATTCTTGTCGTAAAAACCTAAGCCAATCCCAAAATTACAATTGTTTAATTACAGCAATATAGAGTGTACGGGTTATTAGCAAAAAGAAAAGGCGACGACGCCTTTAAGCAATCCTGCTAACCAATTCCACAATTAAAAAGTGATGAGAAAAAAACAGGGTTGGCATTAAGGTTTCAGAGGTTAATGTAGGTTTCAAAAGCTAAACATTATCCGGTTTTGATTAGGAAAACTCAATGTTTTTCCTGTTAAAAATATTGTCGCGAATGAGTGTATCTCTAATAGATCCCCAGGTACATTAAGCAAGCTTTTGTGATCGTTATGCTACATGTATTAAGCTTAGTGGTATGTCAAGAAAAGCCTTTCAAGATTACTTTTTTGTCAAATAGGGCCTTCCAGAAATAAGCTCAAATATTACCACAAGGTCATTATTTCAACAGTCTTAAAGTTTGTAGAAAGCAACAAGGTGATGTCACGCAAAATATACAGCTTCGTAGGCTTAATACTTATAAGAAAATTTCTGAAGATTTCTTTGTCTCTATATAAAATGGGGTGTGGTCGTTAGATTATTTTACACAACTTTTAAAGAGGGTAATCAGTGGGTGTTATTTGCAAGATATGAAACCCCCTTGTTTCATTGTTGGTTAGTAGACGATTTCATTCTATGTTTCTATGTACAATATGGTGTATTCGGAGGGAGCCCAAGAGGAGGCATTATTGTAACAACTTGTAGAGGGCAATATACAAATCAAACGTCTATGCCCTATCAGAATAAAGCTTTTAACGGATTCCTCCTTTGTTAAGTTGGAATGCGGAGCAATTCCAACTTAGATTTAACAAAACCGCAAAATGAACACAAGACAATTTCATTTCGGGTTTTTTGATAACACATATCACTAGTTCTCCTAGATATGAATACACCTCAGGTAACTTCTCATCTCAACTTGCTACGGACAATCAGTTAGTTGTAGCCGAAGACAATAATATGGCACATATAAAGGATGATATAAAAATTCGTATAGAGACTTCTAAACATGCTTTAGTTTGCTTTAAATTTTTGAAAAATAAGGTAATAATTAGCGCAGTTTTTTGTTTTTTGTGATTCGCCGTCCCGTGTTTGGTAATCACGTGACCTCAAGTGAGATGTGGTAGTCATGTGACCATAGATAGACAATGTTTACAAATATGGTTCAGCTCGCAAATGCATTATTACAATAATCACGCCGCTCAGTGCTTTAAAACATTCTAGAGCGATTAAGGGGGCGTAGGCATCAAGCAAACGCGATTATTGTGGGATTTACAGCTTTTACTAAATAAAAATCAAATAGATGCAAAACGAAAGTAGAAGATTTTGAAAATTAGAATGTAAACATATCAACGCCCGGTTACTACTTATTTACTGAATAAATACGCTTTATTGTGTCGTTATTTAAAAGTTTAAATCAATAATAACACATCAAACCATTAACAAGTGTCATTTAGCTTTCAGCTTGGTCCTTTTTACATAAGTTTTTTACGAATAAGGAAATCGCGAAGTAAAGGGCGCCGAAGATAATTTGACACTATCTTCATCATATTATAGGAATTTTTGGGAAAAGGGCAAAAGTAACATGTGCAAACGATAACGTTACAATAACGTTAACGTCTTTTTTCTTTTGAATTTTACTCACACCGCTTTAAATATGTTTTTTCCTAAGTCTAAACCGGTATTTCAAATCGATCACCCTGAAACAAGTTTCCGCGCATTTCCGCAAATTTCCACGTATACTCATAAATCTACGTGAGTTAAGTATGATCGTTACAGAATTGGCCGAGTTTAGGGTCAAATAATCATTGAGGTCATTGATCTCTTACTGTAGAAGCTGTTATTCTCTGATTCAAGATTCTAAAAGGAGTTCACATATTATAGTTGATCAAAGGGAGAATGTTATGCTTGGAAATTCTAATTTTGCTGTGCGTGACACTAGCTTATAACCCATTCCAACATGATAAATTTTACGACCAGTCCAAATTCAAAGAAGTAGCAGAACCAATTGTAAGTTGATGAAATCTTTAAAATCCTGGTCTTTTGGGACAGAAAACATTGTGGATATTGAAGAAATTGCTTGTAACAAGCAATTTCTTCATTTTCCATAATGTTTTCCAAATCATTCATAATGAGGGTCAGTTAAAAGCGTCACTGTCTGGGAACGGGTTAAAATAATACTAGTTTTTGATTTCTGTATGTGGATTTATGATTTTGTGCGTTATTCACGCACATATGTACACGAATGGGGATGCTGGTTTAAGTTTAAAGGAGGAAGGCTTACTCGGAAAGTAATAAATGAATTTGAACCGAATACCAGTTATGACCCTTTCAACGCATTTCAACTTCTAAGTACTTTCAGTCCTTTGATTTTTTATATGATATAGTTTCAGTCTTTCTGTCACACGATTTATACACAACTTCATTATTTGAATATTGCCATCGAAAATCCTTATCAAAACAGTTGCTAAAAATGACGATAAAACGCGTGAATACTTGAAAACCTGATGAAGTTATTTAAAACGGATTGTACAAAGGGATAGCACTATCAAAGACATTTGCAAACGGTGCTAACATTACGTTATTGACATATGAAGATTTAACTCTATTTATATAAAAGTGACGTAAAGTAATGAGAAACCTTTTTCATTATCTAAACCGCCATAAAGAGAGGTATCGATGTTAATTAACCGAGATTAGAAAAAAATACCAAGTGCCGAAAATACACTCAAACGAACATTTAATACTTAGATTGCCTTTGCGGTTATCTAACAGCCTTAAATTGGTTCAGCGGAACTTCAGGTTATTTCTAGATATCACGTAATTTGGCTGTCGACATCGAATGACTTCATTTGCATATGACACAAAGTGAACTGAAGATAACAGATTTACAAGCGAAACAACCAACGTTCTAAATAATGTCACATAAAAGGGTTAGCGCAAAAGTACAGTAAGTGTTTATATTCGTAAAAACGCTTACGACAGTTTTGGACTGATCTTTACAGAATTAAAGACCGAATAGCGAATATCACTCCTGTTGGCGTAACGATGACGTTGGTTGATGTGATTTAAACTTAATGCAGGGTCCAATGGTTATTCGCACCACGTGAATGACCATATTGTGAGGAATGGGTCCTCTTAAGAAGTTATCCCTTTTATACGAAAACTGACTAGGCTGCAATGTAATTTTGTGTGGTCGAGGTATACATGTTGAGATTATATGCACTTGTTTTGTATTGTCTTCTGCATTAATAAGCCAGAAAGTACAGGTCTTATTATTTGTATTGTCTATTTTTTAACAGTCTTATAAAGTTAGATTTGTATTTTATAAATTGGAACACACGCAACCCACAACCTCGTATTTTAAGGAAGCTTTTTTACGCATTATGTGTTTTAAGCACGTTTGATATTACAAGTTTCCTCAGTAACAAGATATTACATTTTCGTCAGTTAAGCTTTCAAACCAGTCTTTTACTAGCCCCATCGAGTGTGTTATGTATGATAAACCACTTGTTTAATTCAACTTTTGTAAGTTTCTGAAGGCTTGTTAATGATTTCCTAATTTCTGGTGAGGATTTTTCCCTGTGAGGAACTACTCACGTAGCATTAATTAACGAATCCTCACGGAGATCTCCGACATGTTTCCTCGCGGGTAGCACCCGGAATCCTCACGATGAGGATTCCGAGTGCTGCCCGCGCAGGTTACCGCAATCTGAGCTGGCGCGACTATATAAGCCGGTGCCGGGAGGATTCCTTACCTCACTTCACTTCCGGAATTTCTTAGGCTCCATCCGTAGATAATCGTTACTTGGAAATCTTTTAAAGATCTTTTATTTCATAGTTGGCTAGGTAATAATAATAACATTTTTGAATATTATCGAAATTCATAATTATTCGGCTACCGCTTTTGACGAGAAATTGCAATATTTTCATTTATTTCTGGCTCTTACGTAGTCAACAATAAATCATGCGTCAGAGTTAACAGGTCGTTTCTCAGCCTTCTTAAACAGATCATCTTTATGTAAATTAACTTATTCTAACTAGTTTAACCTCACTGAGAAATTGTCGATATTCTTTTTTAAAATTGTTAAGCCGAAAGGGCTGGCTCATAGTCCTCTTTACATTCCTGAATTTAACATGGTCTTTGCTTTAATCGTATCTTTGAGTCGTAATACACCTTTTCCCTTGCTCCGGTTACGGATAAACGCGTCTTGTAAGGTTCTCGTTTCCAGATGTCCCTGGTAATTCCTTCCCTTTGGACCCTTTCATGACCAAGGCCATACTCTACCATTGATTCCCGAGTCTAGCAAATACCCCGTCCCCAGTTATTGAGGTGTAGGGTAAGAAGGAGGGCCAAACAAGTGGTGGCAGAGGTTGTGGATCCGAGCTAACCAGTAACTCCGTTCCAAGGAGCTTAATTTTGACATCGTTCGACATTTTGAAAGGGCTTCGTATTGTTTATCATTATCAACGCAGTCGCTGACGTCATCGTTGTAAACATTACGTCATCAATTCAAGGGAGAGTAATATGAAATTATTGTATTGTTTATGCCCGGAATTATCTTTCTTATCTAAAACCAATTTAAAGCTTACTAGTTTGTTTCTTGTTTAAAACTTATGGTGAGGCCAGATCGCGATCTTAAAATAAATAAATTGTAAAAGTAAAAGCAGTGGAATAAGTTAGCGTAAATGATTTAAAAGTTTGCCTAGTAGCTCGTAGTCTAATTCCATACCAAACCGTAAGGCCGATCCCAGGCTAATGTTGGCTGATCATAGCCGTCCTTGATCCTTTTCTAGACTATTATTACTCTATTCATCTCTCCTTCTTTTTCTTTGCCAAAAACCAAGGTATATAGCCGTGACCAGGCTATAACCATTTGATTCAGCTGCTTCTTACCATAGTGTGAATATAACCACGTATTCACGAAGTGACGATTATTTTATTTTTGACTGCTTAAAAAAAGTTTCTGTTTTGTTCTAATCAGTCAGATTTCAAGCGAGCCCATTTTTTCCTAACCATGAACCGAACCATTGAGGAAAATGAACAATTTAACCGTAGCAAGGCTATTCGAGCCGGACAGGTTCACATTCCAGATCAGCTTGCTCCGACCAGAAGTCGTTCTGAACTTGAGCCAAGTATGTCCAGAAGTTTCGGGAGTGGACGGGGGTCAAAAAGTGAAGGTGAATTAAATCTACGTATAGGAATTACAATCCAGTCATAGAATCGATAGAAATGACCAGACCGATGAGATTTACGGTACACCGTCCGGTGAAGTGACCTGGCGCCGGCGTCAGGGTTTGGAAAGGGAAACCATAGAAGACCAGGAGCTTATCATTCCAGGCGGGAGTAGTACCAGATTTAGTATGGACACGCCCCGGGTGTCGGCAAAGCCTCGAGAGGTGCTCGATAGGGGATCGAGTTATTGAGGTAGTGTTTTGGTGCCTGGCTTCGGGCCAGAAGGTGTCCACCTAAATGGGAAGAAGAGGAAAACGGGGGAAGTGCATATTTGACCCAGTTCCAGATGATTAGTCAGTTAAATGGGTGGTCCGAAACGACACAGGACATGCAGTTGGACGTAAATCTTCGGGGTAGCGCTGCCGAAATATTAAACGATATTCGACACCATTCAAGACAGGACTGCAGTCTTATAGTTGAGAATCTAGTTCAACTCTTTTAGCCGTCAAACCAACGCAAACTTCAAGTAGCAAAATTACGTTGTCGACTAATGAGACGAAATGAAAGTTTAGATGAGTTAGCCAATGACATAATGAAAATGGCTAGACTGGCATACCCGGACCTTAATATGAGATGCAAAGAAGAGATGGCTTTAGACTGTTTTTCGGAAGCCGTTAACGACGAGCTGCTACGCCAAGCACTAATTATAGGCTGTCCAAGGACCATGACAGAAGCCTTTAGAATTGCTGTAGAGTCAGAACTAAATCTTAACAGACGGAGTTATTCGCATTGTCGAGGCGTCCATGAACAAGAATCTATTCCATACGAGAGAGAGCATAAGAGGCCTGGCGAGGCACAATCTCATCAACGATCCAACTACTACAATATTGACCTATATAACCGGATAGCGCAAATTGAGAAAATACAGAAAACAATGCAAAACAATAATCAACAGAAATACCAGAAGAACAAGCCACATGATCGATCCAGAAGGCCAGGTGTATGTTATGGGTGTGGCTCTCCTGAACATTATATCAAAGACTGCCCACCGGTTCAAAGCACAGAACGCCACCATTATAACAGATATCACAATCCTCAACACAATAGAGATAGACCAAAACGGATGAAGGAACAGTCTACAGAGTATGGAAACTCAAACCAGGGAAACTGTCATTAGCTGATACTAAGGGTCAAGTGTCAGCTACAGAATTTGGACCCACAACGCGAATCAGTTCTAGTTTTAGTTCACTTTACATACCTGTTTCCCTGTTTGGTGTACAATTACATGCCTTATTGGACACCGGAAGCGCTGCAAGTATCATAAGTCATGACAAGCTTCAATCGATGCATTCCACCGAAATGCGTGAAATAAGACCCACGAATACGATATTCAAAGCCGCTGATTGGGGTAAGATCACAGGTCATGGATTCATATCAGCCACATAGATAATAGAAGGAACGGAATTCCAACACCAGTTTTTGGTAGCCAATATAGATGTTTCCTGTATAATTGGATGGGACTTTATGAATCAACATGACCTAACATTGGCTATGGGTTTAGGAACAGTTCACTGCAAAGGAAAAGTTATCCAATGTGTGCGAAAAGACCAACTTCCACGCGTTTATCGAATAACAATGGCATAAACATTAACCATACCATCATCGAGCCAAAAAATAATAAAGGGAGTTTTCTATAATGAGATTTCCCATTTCGAGACCGGCTTGATAGACAAGTCGGAGTCAGCTTTACTAGAAGAAGGGGTTATTGTAGCGAAAACCCTTATCAAAACTAACCTAAGAGGGTTCCTATAAGACTTATAAATCTGAATGATAAACCGCTTAAGTTTTACAAGAACAGATCAATAGCTTGGTGCTGCAAAGCCGAATCTGTAGGCATTGACCTGAATAGGGCGAAATTAAGTGGTGTAAATCGTATAGCAGAGGCCCCTCTTGCTGACCAAAAGTTACCGGCCCACCTTGCGCCATTACTTAATGAATGTCGAGAAACACTGATCAACGACGAAGAGCAAAAGGTTAAAGAACTGCTAATAAAGTACCAACATATTTTCAGTAAGTCGAAATCGGATCTTGGGTACACTGACCTGGTCAAGCCCAAGATCAACACGGGTTTAGCGCCTCCTATAAAACAAAATCCGAGGCGCCTTCCACAAAAGGTTCAAGAAGAAGTCAATGCGGAAGTGGACAGAATTCTAGAAGTAGGGGTTATTGGAGAAAGCCATGGCCCATGGGCGGCGCCCATAGTACCAGTCCGAAAACCAGACAATTCCCTGAGACTAGCTATAGAAAGTTAAATGCTGTGACCCTTAAAGATAGCTATCCGTTACCAAGGATTCAGGACTGCTTAGCCTGTTTAAAAGGAGCTCGGTTCTACAGCTCTCTTGATTGCTCTTCTGGATTTCATCAGGTACAGATGAAACCAGAAGATATGGACAAACTAGCTTTGTTAGTCAAAAAGGACAATGTCGTTTTAAAGCTTTGAGTTTTGGATTGACCAATGCTGTAGCTACCTTCCAAAGGTTGATGTAATACGTTATGTCAGGCTTGCAATATCAAACCGTTCTGACATACGTCGATGAAATCTTGATATTTACGGCCAATTTTGACTCACACATTAACCAGCTAGAGGAGGTGTTCATCCGCTTAGAAAAAGCAAAACATAAGATCATGCCTAAGGAATGCTATTTACTCCAGGTCAGGCTGCACTTCTTGGGTCACATAGTAGATAGAAATGGTACTACCCCAAATGACGAGAAAATAAAGGCCTTGACTGACTGGCCTACTCCGACAACCGCTAAACAAGTGGCATCTTTTGTTGGACTTGTTTCTTATTGCAGGCGTATAATTAAGGGCTTCGCAGATATCGCAAGGCCTTTACACAAACTTACCCATAAAGGCGTTCCGTTCGTTTGGACCAACGTTGATAGTTGATTCAGTCAAACATTTCATCATTACTTGTATGGGGTCAAATTCCTAATTAGAATAGACCATTCAGATTTAGCCTGGGCTTTAAAGTTCCAGACACCTATGGGACAAATTAGTAGATGGATTAATACACTTAGTTTGTACGATTTTATGGTCGAGCATCGTAGTGGAAAACAGCACGGAAACGCCGATGCCTTGTCGAGGCGGCCTTGTGGAAATTGTAGCCACTGTGAGAAGGTAGAGAGAGCCGACCAGGATCAGACAGACAGCACCGACCAATGTTTAGGGTCACAATTTGTTGAAGTTACCAAGTCAAACCACTTAGGCACTTATGAGAATGTAACAGGAAGGAGAAGGTACGGAGACCATATGGGTGATTCCGGTTGCAGTCAAGATTTAAAGAACGTTGTTACAGGCCCAAACGCGGGGGCTCTGTCGTGTGTGAATGTTACTGGAGAGTCACCGGATTCCTTTACTTATGACCCCCTGTGGAATCCGGTATGTCGAATGCATAGTGTGGGTGAGAACGAGCTAGATTGGCGATCCGTACAACAGGGAGACCCGGAACTCAAGATTTTGGTCGAGTGTTTAAGAAATGACGCTAGGCCCAGTGTAAAGGATATATCGCACTTGAGTAGCGAGCTTAAGTACTACTGGTCCCTTTGGCCGAGTTTGAGGCTAAGGGATGATACCCTATATAGATTGCATACCAAGAAGCTAGGGGTTGATTTATATCGAATTATTGTTCCAGTGACTAAACGCGATATTATATCGAAACTAGCTCATAATCACATGACCGCAGGTTTTTGGGCGAAAAGAAACCCTACGCCAGACTTGAAGAGTAATTCTATTGGTTAAATTGGAAAGAAGACGTCGCAAGACATTGCGCAAAATGTACCACTTGCCAAAGGAGAAAGATGCCCCAGCGACAAGCCAAGGCGCCTTTAGAACAGTCAATTATATGGGCCCCGCTTGAGAGAATCGGGATAGATTTAATAGGGCCATTACCGATTTCCGATAAAGGCAATGAATACATTTTGTCCGTCGTAGATTATTTCACTAAGTGGGTAAAGATGTATCCGATACCCGATATGACAGTGGAGACTGTAGCCACGATGCTCTTCAATGAATTCTTTTGCAGATATGGGCTAGTAAGTCAAATTCTTTCGAACCAAGGTAAACAGTTCGAATCAAAACTTTTCCAAAATCTATGCCACCGATTGGACATATTAAAACTGCGTTCGACCGCTTTTCATCCAGCAACCAATGGGCTGGTAGAACGGATGAATAAAACGATCGAGGAAATACTGAGTAAATTTATTGGACCAAACCAGAAGGATTGGGATCAATGGATACCTGTATTATTATTAGCCTTCCACTCTTCAGTACATTCTAGGACTGGACTGACACCTTATCAGATGATATTTGGCCATCAGCCAAGATTACCACAAGACTTACCATACGGAAGGGACCCTTCGGAAAAATTGAACTACACTTGCAACGAATATGTAGAAATACTGAGAAAAAGACTTAGTCTGGGTAAAAATATTTACCAAAACCAAAGACATAAGCCCGAAATTAGGACTCAGATGGGAAGGGCCCTTTGTTGTAGTTAAAACTTATTTCAAGTTTGGTTGTTCAAGTTAAAAATGTTAAATTCGGAAGAGTTCTCAATGTTCATCACAATCGTTTGAAACCTTACAGCCAATAACAAGCGATGTTTGTTTTGTTTGAATGGGGTTTTACGCCGCTTTTAAAAATCTTTCAGTTATATCGCGGCGGCTGGAGCACCTGGTTTTTACCATTACATCTTTTCCTAGCCTCCAGCTGCTATCCCACATAGGTCTACGATTATCGACCCATTGGTGAGAGACAAATAGTCGAAAGGATGAGTGCCGCCGTCGGGGATCGAACCCGGGACCTCTAGAATGACAGTCCGACGCGCTACCAACTGCGCTATGACGGCGGCTACAAGCTATGTTTTCGATAGCTGATAGATAAAAGTACATTTGGCAAATTCCTATTTCTGTCTTTCATCCACTAGTCCCGAGCTCTCCCGTATGCATAATGTAATGTAAAGCAACCAAGTGATAAACGGATCAGCAATCCCTTTTTTATTTCGGGGGGAAGGGTCGCGTTACAAGCAACAAGTCCATACCAATATCCACCTGGGAGGGAGTGGTTATTAATTGAATGGAAAACTTGATTTTTTTTCCAAGCGTAAAAAAATGTATATATTTATATATATGTTTAAATGGTGATCGACTATTATCAATCATGGTGTCTTATTTTCAGAAATCATGTCTGGTCAATACAAGTGCCCACCATGTGGAATATCTTACGACACCGACAAACAGTTAATGCGCCACAGGCAAGACAGGCACGGTCCACAGTTGGAGTGCCGTGTCTGTCATAGCAAATTCCCTACAAGAAGAACGGATAATATGAGAAGGCACCTAATTTTAGTCCACAAGTTTGAGAGGGATATTACGTTAGAGTCAGTTAAAGAGCAGTTCATGGCACCATTCTAGGAGTGTCCAACTCTACGACCTAACCATAGAGTCAACTCAGTTTTTCACAAAGAATCGCAACCAGCCACACCGGCATCCACACCAACACCAGTAACCGCTCACCCATCAAAACCAGTAGCCATACCATCTCCAAGTGATGCACAATTCCCAACACCAGCGTCCACACCAACACCAGTAACCGCTCACCCACCAACACCAGTAACCATACTATCTCCAAGCGATGCACATTACCAAACGCAAGCAGCCACGTCATTAGAACAGACAGAAGACACACCACTAGCACCAGCAGACCCACTACCAGCCAGCCAGCCTAGTAGAATTCATACAGCTGATCATCTGCCAACCAGTCCTGGGTATTTCCTACCATACTGTTTCGTAAATTTCCTTAATGGCTTTGAGGAAGAGACGCAGAACGTTCGCCCCTCCACCCCAGAAACCATTAAGAAAAGTATGTTCCAGTGTTTTAAACACACCGGTTTTGGACGATTTGGCATTAAGGAGGACCCAGGACGGGGTGACACTGGATGAGCCTATTCATTACAATAGCTCAAGTGTTTACCGAGGGAATGATCTACCGTCTGTCAGTGACCTGGCTGCACCAAGTTCTCCGAAACGGACAAAACTGATTAACCCGGATCCCCAGTTTCAACCAAGGAAAGTGTCGGTCCCTGCCAAGAGACCTTTTGATCTGAGACTCTTGTTTAGGGATGCTCCGTCATCCTTCTTGTAGGAGTTATGTCTCGGCTTGCGAGGAGGGAGGCCAGGGAAAAAATCACCTCAGCGAACACTGAGGATGATGTTTCCGTGGACTTCTTCGCCCAAGGATGGAGCATCAGCAGGAAGGAAAGGGTGTCATTGAGAGATGGCAGATCAGTGACGATGACGACGTCATTTAAGCTGAATGAGCCGGTGAAGGTCAATAGGTCGGTACAGACCTCCACCGACAATTTAGCATAAAAAACTTATTGCTCTACCACCTATGTTGTACATTCCTTGGTCAAATTCACGTCATAGTCATATGGCCATTCTACCTTACAATAGCAGCAACATCAACAACAATGAAATTGACTCTTTAGCATATTCCGAAGTTCACCTTTTTAGATTCCTCCCGGGTAACAGGTAATACATTTTCAATGTCATTTATAGTGCATTTTTTTCAACCAAGAGTATTAGCCTTGTCGGCAATTCTATTTCTCATGTTATGCTTTTGATGAGATGTAGTTCGTATCTTTTCTGAATCGCACATTATCCCGACGTTGTTCTTCTTTCTGTACGGTCCAACTTTAATGTGAATGAGTCATGTGAATGAGTAGACCAGGATCGGACTGCAGATATTGAGTGTTAAAGATTTGTGTTAAATTGAATAAGTTACGTATCGTTGAAAATTTCAAGGGAGTTTATCCCTTGCGATTTATTTAAGAAAATTCTTTTGGCTAGCTATCCCTTTCTTATTAAGGAAAATGGTTATGAAACATCGGATTTGTCCGTGCTACTTGTTGAGATGTTGCTGATAATATAGACGGAGACAGGGATGCTTCTAGTGCGCTTTCGATCTTAGCCTATATAATCTGCGGATTAAAGTACATGCATAGGTGACAAGATTCTAGTCACTTTAAAGTTTATTGTAATTTATATTTGTGTTAAAATCAGTTCATACTGTAAAAAAAGGCGCTCTGAAAGAGAGAGAAATTGCTTGTTGGGAGCAACCTTTCTCTTTTCCATAGCGCTTTTCTGTGATTAGTCGACGAAATGGAAATTTGTTGCTCTTTAAAAAAATGTTGTATCTTATGCATTTGTTATAGAAAAAAAATATTTTTGTTATATTGTTAACAAGGGAATAGTTCATCATCAGTTGTTAACGCTAGTCTATTGTATATGTATACTTCATGAGTGCAGGCGTTATTGTTTTATTCAGTCAGTAATAGCAGACAATTTCGGGACGAAATTTTGGTTAGTGGGGGGATAGTGTGAGGAATGGGTCCTCTGAAGAAGTTATCCCTTTTGTATGAAAACTGACTAGGCTGCAATGTAATTTTTTGTGTAGTCAAGGTATACATGTTGAGTTTATATACACTTGTTTTGTATTATCATCTGCATTAATAAGCAAGAAAGCGCAGGTCTTATTATTTGTATTGTCTATTTTTTACATCCTTATTAAGTTAGATTTTTATTTCATAAATTGGAACACACGCAACCTCGTGTTTTAAGGAAGCTTTCAAGGGTCGATATCTTTACGCATTATGTGTTTTAAGCAGGTTTGTTATTACTAGTTTCCTCAGTAACAAGATATTACATTTTCGCCAGTTAAGCTTTCAAACAAGTCCATTACTAGCCCTATCCATTGTGTTATGCATGATAAACCACTTGTTTAATTTGGCATATGTAAGTTTCTGAAGGCTTGGTAATGATTTCCTCATTTCTGGTGAGGATGGGTGAGGTGTACTTTCCCTGTGAGGAATAACTCACGTAGCATTACTCACGTCCGAGCGATGTGAGTAACGAGTCCTAACGGATACCTCCGACCGACATGTTTCCTCACGGGTAGCACCCGGAATCCTCACGAGGTTACCGCAATCTGAGCTTGCGCGACTATAAAGTCTGTGCCGTGAGGATTCCTTACCTCACTTCACTTCCGAAATTTCTTAGGCTCCGTCCGTGGATAATCGTTACTTATAAATGTTCTTAAGATTTTTTATTTCAGCCTGAGTTTGCTAGGTAATAATTATAACATTTTTTAATATTATCAAAATTCATAATTATTCGGCTACCGCTTTTGACGAGAAATTGCAATATTTCATTTATTTCTGGCTCTTACGAAGTCAACAAAAATCTTGCGTCAGAGTTAACAGGTCGTTACTCAGCCTTCTTAATCAGATTATCTTTATGTAAATTAACCTCACTGAGAAATTGTCGATATTCTTTTTTAAAACTTGTTAAACAGAAAGGGCTGGCTCATAGTCCCCTTTTACATTCCTGAATTTAATTTGGCATTTGCTTTAATCGTATCTTTGAGTCGTAATACACCTTTTCCCTTTATCCGGTTTCGGATAAACCCGTCTTTTAGGGATCTCGTTTCCAAAGATCCCTGGTAATTCCTTCCCTTTGGACCCTTTCTTGACCCAGGCCACACTCTACCAGTTATTGAGGTGTAGGGTCATTGCAATATATTCTTTGCAACTGGCTGGCATTAATCTAAAAATAGATTAATAGCCTACGTAGGCTATTAGGGAAATACCCTATTTTTTTTCAGATAAGCGACCTCAGATATTTGTAAAACTATTTTTCAGAATATTGTATCAAATAGCATTTGAGAGGAAACAAAAATAAATAAATCTGTGACATGAACAAAACATCGACGCCTACCTTTGAATTTGAATCGTTGTAGATGTGGTACTCTGCAAGAATGTGATCGGGAATGGTGGCATGGTACTAGTGACGTTGACAAATGCATGCAGATGGACGTAACACAGATAACCAGTTTGGACATAGACTGTGTGTTCTGTTGTGTGGATCCTCTGTGTAACCAGCAAATAATTCCGCCTCAACAAACCCGATATTCTAACTAGATTGAATGTATCACAATTAAACTATTCAGCGTACTTCATGTTCTTAATGTTGCTTCAATACAAAACAAGATGTGCATAAATGCCTGGGACACTCTACTTGGTATCAAGTGTTTTATTACAGCAATCTGATATTTAAGGAAGTTAATTGTTTAAAGAATGATGCATAAAATGAAAATAACAAATTGGACTTTATCCCCTTCATTATTTGGAGAAACGATCCTTAAGGCCCTTTTTCCACGGTTCATGATGGATCCTCTCCATTAATCCAAAAGAAAGTTTCCTTATGACCCTACAATCATCCTGTGAAAATTTCAACAGAATCCGACAATAATTATGGACTTTATAACATAAGCATGCTTGTTTTAGTGAAAATCCATAATGCCCATTTTCCCATGTTTTCTGATGAATCAATTTTAATTTTCGAAAGGAACTTTCCTTACGACCGTACAATTATACTGTGAAAAAATTAAAGACAATCTGATGACAATTGTGAACTTCATCACATAAACAAGAATGTTTTGAAAGATAATCTGTAATGCCGCTTTTTGTGTTTCCAATACCACAATTACTCCTAATATATTTGAAGAGAATCTGATAAAAACTGAAAACTGTATTTTGTTAGATATTTCAACCAAGTTCTCATAAGACCCCTTTTCCCGTGATACCTAATTGTTTGTTTAATCATTCTGTGAAAGTTTAAAGTGAATCTGATGAAATTTAGGGACTTCATTGTGTTAACTACAATAATTGGAAAAAAATCATATGGCCCTTTTTTACATGATACTTGACGGATTCGATCCAATTGTGAAAAGAACCATCCTTATAATTGTACAATCAATCTGTGAAATCTTGAATTGAATCTGGTAAAATCTAGGGACATCACTTTGCTAACCAGAAGTTTTTCATAAGGCCCCCTTTCATGTGATAACTGCCGTATCAGATCAACTGTCAAAATCAACAATGATAATGATGAAATAATAGTGAAATGTTCATAGGGTCCCTTTTCTGATGATACTTTACAGAACAAACCAAATTTCAAAAGGAACACTTCTAACGTAGAAACAATCATTCTTTAAAAGTTTAAAGAGGATCAATGAAAACAGTGGATTGAATTGTGTCAAGAATTTTGGTAATAACATTTTCATAAGGTCCCCTTTCCCGTAATACTAAACAAATCAGACATAATTTACAAAGGAACAATCCTAATGATGGATAGTTTGAATAAAATGATAAAGACTCAGGACTTTATTGTGATAATGACAATTTACAAAGGAACACTCCAAAATAATAGTACGATCATTCTATTAAAGTTTGAAGAGAATCTGATAAAAACTGAGGACATTTTTGTTTTAATGAGGATTTGGTAACAATTGCCATACAGCCCCTTTTCCTGTGATAATAGACAGATTAGGCCCAATTTGGAAAGAAACAATCCTAATACTGGTACAAACATTCTGTGAAAGTTTGAACAGAATCCGATGAAAACTGTGAACTTTAGTGTGATACAAGGAGTTTAAAATCAAATTTCATAAGGCTCCTTTTCCTGTGATACCTGACGGATCAGGTCTAATGTCAATATCAACTATCATTATTATTGTAAAATCATTTTGTGAAAGTTTGATGAAAATCCGACAAAAGCTCTGGACTTGGTAATAAGAATGATAGATTAAGCCCCTTTTCCTGTGATACTAGACAGATCAGGCCCAAGTTGGGAAAAAAATTCTAATGATGGTACAAACATTCTGTGAAATTTTGAACAGAATACGATGAAAACTGTCGACTTTATTTTGGCACAGGGATTCTAAAATCAAATTCCATAAGGGTCTTTGTATTAACTTTTAAAAAACATCGACACCTTCCTATCAGATTGCCGCGAAGACAATATCTGACTCAAATTTAAGTGTTACGCATGTGATATATACAAGGCGAATATCAGACAAAGCCGAACATTTTAGGTATATATTTATATCGTTGGATTATACAAATTTACGATGTTCTTTTAATTACAGTCAAGTGGGGAACAACTCCACAGCTATAAGGATAATAATCGATAATTGATTTCCCTAGAAATCGTGCGGAAGGAAACAAAAATTCAATATTTGTTTGAGTATTACGAACCCTATTTATACTGTTCATTCCAGAAAGCCACTGACTGGAAGATTTTTTTTGTTTAAGTTTTTTTCTGAGTAATTTGATGTTAACTCTTATTCAGGCCGCATGGTTTCATTGGCACTTTTGGTCCAGTAAATTAGAACGTCTCGTGTACAAGTTCGAAAGAGACGGTTTTAACTGTTAGATGTACAGGTGCTGATGGCTTAACTTTGGCTCTCAATTTTCAAAATTTACCTTTATGCTTTCAGCCATTTGGAAGAAGCTGATTTAGTACAAAAATGGCTGTTCAAAGCATTAAAAGGGGTAGGAAATAAGCAACAATGTTTCGCATTACAAGACGCCAAATACGTCAACGAGGTACAATCCGAATAGAAGCGGAATCATCGGGTAAATTCGTTATCTTTTGATTGCACCAAAATTGCCTTATTTGTGGTTTCCATGATATATCAACGTCTGGGATTTCCACTAGCAAAACAGCCATTATTGACATCACCGTTAAATTCCGTTTTAAAGGCATATCTGCCCTCCGAGGAACAGAAAAAATGTTCATTTAATCGGACACTTATTTGGTCACTTAAGCAATCAAGGGCCTCCTGAATTTCGATATGCAAAAGGAGTGTATGAGTATTGTTATGTAGAAAGAGTATTTTGTGTTTTTCTTGTCGATTTCAGTTTGTGTTTGTTTACATTTGGAAATCGAGACGAGTGCACCCGATTCTTCATCGGAAATCTTCGGTAATCTCCGGTATTAAGTGTTATATGTACAGGTGCTGATGACTTAACTTTACGGACATTTTAGTTAATCTTTGTGACCTAGCAAATTGTTTGAATGACTAGCGAAAGTTAAAACGTCAACACTGACGTCATAATTTGATGTAAACAAACTTCTTTCGTGAATTATAGGCTTACTGGGTAGAATAATGTTGATCTGATAATTTAAATCGTCATCTTTATTTATGCTTTTGGGCCTTTAGTATGGTTTTCTTATTGATTTTATAGTGTGTTTAAGGGGAAGATATGGCTTTAAAGTAGGTCATAGGGAATATATATCACATTTTATTAATTTGATGGTGAACTTAGTAGATTTAACCTAGAATACCCGCAATGAGCCATTTTGGAAAATCGGAAATCTTCGGGTATATTCTATCATTTTCATTTGCTAGCGGACGAAATTGATATCCCACTGAGGAGATTAGGAGTCTGATGCGCTATGACTTATTTGAAAAATTGAAGATAACGTTTATTGAAATGTTTAAATCATTTCTCTTAATTTCTTTAGAAAATTGAAGACAACACAAGGTAAATAGTAAAATTAATAATTCATGTCAAAATTCAAACAAATTCAGAGAAATGATTTAAATATTTTTGTACAACTATGTTCAAAATTGTGCTCATGATAGATTTTATCATCCCCTGTTTGGAGTCTGTTTGGCGTCTGTATTATGTAAACATTCAGATAAATTTTAAAGCGCTCGTTTTTGTTTGTTTGTTTGTTTGTTTTTTTATTGGGGGGGGGTGTTTTTTGTTGTTGTTATTATTTTCATCCAAATTTTATAGAAATGTAGGTAGTGCCATTCGAGATTCAGATCCATCGAAAATTTAGTCTATTCGTTACGAACTTGAATTGTCACGCTTGACTATGAAATCAGCTGAAGCAAGATGCTGGAAGTATAACCTAGAACATCATTAGTTAAATAAAAATGTACGAGATGTCACTAATCTTTAAAATAACCCCACTTTTGCCTTTATCCTGTCCGAAGGCAAGAACAGGCTATATCGGTGGAAAACTGCATAGGCATTTAGACATTCCGTTCTACTATGAAACGACTACAGAAATTCAAATTGGTATACTTATAAAAGATTGTATCAATACATGCGTAATATGGACGATTATTTAACGTTGAGGATATTCTGAAATGGACAACTATTTCTGTCATGATTTCAAGCTTGTGATATCAGTAATGTGCGTCCTTGCTTTTTTCCCTTTTTAACGATAATTCATTTCCAACTAAGCCTTGCATTTAAATTGACTTTTGCAATGCACATTTATTTCATGTTAATACATGTTAACCCTTTTCGTTTTGTCTTGAATTTTTATGCCCCCGCATCGAAAGATCGGGGAATATTGGCTTACCGTTGTCCGCCCGTATGTCCGTCTTTGAGTCTGTCTGTCTGTCTATCTGTCTGCAAAACTTAACCAAAAACCTAACATTGCCAATTACTACCAGCCTATTAAAGATACAATGCTCATATTTGGCACACTGACAAACACACCCACACACCCACACACCCACGCACACACACACACACACACACACACACCACACACACAGAGGTAACACTACATACCGTGCATTAAAACTATTGACAGACCATGACAATTTTTGAAAGCTAGAAATAAGCCTGGCGTTCTCTAAGGCTTTCATTACACGGATCAAATTTCTAAAATCTGGACACACAGTTGTCTTTCATGAGGGACATTCGTGGGTTATCTCTCTTGTATTCTCTAAAGAAATACATTGGTCCTTATCAGTATTTTACTTGGACGATATCCTTAATTTCTTTGCACTACCTAGTTGTTTTAAAGTCAGCTGTTTAATGCAGGCGCTGGAAATGGTCGTTTCATCCTAAAAATACATTTCTTTGTTAATTCTGAACGAGTCATAAACTTATACTATTGAGAGATTATTATCTATAACCAAACATTAAATGCAATTAAAAATCGCATCTTCCCTATACTGATCAATACTAAAAGCAAAGGTAATAAATATGACGATTGAAACTAAATCAATATAATTTTACGCGATAAGCTTACAATTCGTGAAAGAAGTTTTGATATTCTAAATTGTGAACCACCACAATTTAAGGTTTGTTTACATAAAACTATGACATCAATGAAGACGTTTTAACTTTAAATGTCGGTATAGTTTAGTCATCAGCACATGGGCATATAACAGTCAATGCAGAGAAAAGCGAACATTTCCGGAAATAAATCGGGTGCATTTTTTATGTAAACAAACACTAGTTGAAATCGATAACATAGACACAAAATACTGTTTCCAGAGAAATT
Source organism: Fragum fragum (assembly GCA_946902895.1). NCBI lineage: Eukaryota > Metazoa > Mollusca > Bivalvia > Cardiida > Cardiidae > Fragum > Fragum fragum. The sequence continues at coordinate 42,747,757 of OX336371.1, forward strand.
CACTGAATACCCGCCTTTTGCATATTGATATTGCTATTGTTTCGTATAGTGACCAAACAAACGAAAGGTTGTTTAAACTGTTTTTCTTTCTGATGAAACATTAGTTGACAGGAGTCAAAACCAGGTTCACCATTGTGAATTATATGCACCTCGTTGGACTATAAGTCCTTTGATTTCTTCATTGCTATTAGTTCTGAACCCGTAACATATGAAATCGGTCTACCATCATAATTGATCGATCGTTTGTCACGCCCACTGACTTCGCTGGCATTGCTCACTGAGCTCCAATAGGAAGTTCAAATTTGATGATAAACGCCGTTATTTTGAAAAATTTACTGCCAGCACAAGTAACAAAGAAGTGAAATTGTTGATTAGCGACCTTAATGTCGTAACAACATCTTGAAAAAGCTGTTTTTATGAAGGTTAAGTTGCTAGCTAACTACAATGCAAGTTCAAGGTCACTTCCGGTCAAACTGAAAGATATATCGTGGGCGTCTGATTGTCTTATTGATAGCTGCGATAACTCGTTCCACTCTTATCGCAGTGAATGACGAAGAAAACTGATTGAAAGGATGAAATAAATCACTGGCCTGAAAAGAAAAAGAGTTAACTTATTCTCTACAATGATGCTCGCTCTTTATCTATTGATTCGTATTGAAATATTAAAATAAAACCTGTAAATAGTTAATTTTCCTGTATGCTTGTTGTTTTAAACTATTGATATTGTGCCATCAATAAAAAGAGGTACATGCGGGGGTGTTACATTGATTGATTACATTAAGACGATAGCAAGACACGGTTCAGACTGGAGTTCAGTGTATCAATTGGGTGCCTTCGCCATGTGAGAATATTTATGGCATCTATTAACCTGATTGGATGGAGTAGTAGATGCGCACACAACCTGCTGTTTTTTCCCAATCCTTGAATCGCGTGTCCTCCGTTGGATATGATAAAGGCTTTCATATCGCTTTAAAATGGAAAAACCAAATTAACTTATTCATAATGTAATTAAATAACAACGCTCTACGTTGGCCATATTGACTCGATTGAAATGTCAATAGATAGAACGCTTTCCTTCCGTCCAGCGAAATCAATTATAAATTCCTCGGAAATACGAAATTTTTCTTATTTGAAGGAATCGAGCGAGTAAATTATAGCAGAGAGATTTTTGCAAACTGGGGTATTCTGCAGTATTAAATTGCCAATATATTCCTTGGTGGATGATAACATAAATCAAAAACTGAAAGACCTGAGAGCGGTTTTGCTGGCGTATCAGTAACCGTGCTCAATAAAGCCAGCATGTGTCATCAAGATGAGTAAGTAAATCGTACACCTAATTGGGATGAGCAGCTGGAGGCTCGATAACGATGAAGTGGAAGTACTGGTGTATGAACTACCAGGAATCGATGGTTAAGAGCTCCAGCCGCCCCGATATAACTGAAATACTATAAAAAGTTGCATTAAACCCCATTCAATCATTCATGACCCTTTACTGCTTACCGAAATCGCTATTTCGATTTAATCACAACGTTTTTTCTTTAATATTATTCAGGGTTATAGCTCTGGCTTGAAAAAAGTATGTACAATGAAATCAGTAAACTATTAGTTAAATAATTTCAGCACAATTTCAGCACGATAGATAAGTTGTCGTTTATTATAACGAGAAAGAATCGATAACTTTCGTACTTATCAATAAAAATCTTTAGCTGTGAGTATTTCAGACTGGGAAAAGGCTCCCACAATGTCTGAAGAGAAAGCTATTGATATTCCTTCTTTCCATATCCACTCTCAAAAGATGGAGACCTAGTGTTCAACAGTTGTCCGTCTATTAAAACCTTAACCCATAGAAACATTCAACATTACTCAACTATACTTTTATCATATCTTGTATATAGGTAACATAGTTATGTGTGCACCTGCGGTTATACCCATTCCCACAAAACAAGTTTAAAGACCTGTCCGAATTGAAGTTGCTGTAGACAATAATTTCAAGTTGTTGGAATATATTTGTCTATATGAGTTGAAAGCTTTTTTCAAGAGGTGCGTAAAAACGAGATTGTGTGGGCAAAGATGAAGGTCCATTATATTGGGCATCATATGTTTTATGAATATATTTGTCTATTTGTGGATAATGATAAAATTGTTTGATACAGGCAATGTCTTCATTGCCCATCAAATGCACATTGCTTTAAGGAATTATTTCTAGGGCTGACTCGCATTGCGCTAGCCTAAAAGAAACGTATGTATTTTTTTTCAAAGAGATATACAACGCTAAAAGTCTCGAAAACAACAACATTTCTCAATTATTCAGCGGCAAACGAGTACAGTGCTGACCACACTTTGATTTCTAATTTTGACATATTCCATGGGTTCCCTAGTCTCCTTCAGCCCGAAGATAGAGGTAGTATGAAGAAAATACTCTTATTTAGTACAGCAAAATAATCAGCCGATAGTCCCCCCACCCCCAACACAAACAATCAAGAGGACCAAAATGGCTCTGAATCGATCACCTGAGATTTGGTTGAACTAAGCCCCACCTGCTACGTATATGTTTTTTAAAAAGTAATTCCTTAAGTCTCTAAGTCTGACCTTATCTAAGTCTGATAAACCCGTCCCTGTCATGCCAACATTTTGCCAAAAAGCAAAATATCACGAAAAGTTTTGAAAGGGGTCTTCTATGGGAAATTCCTACCACTTTGGGTGTAAAAGCGGAAAATGTTTTAGAAGGAGAAGAATTTTGAGGAATTATTCGGAATTTTTCCATGATTATACCCCACACACTATAGAGGAGGCAGATTGACGGTCCGTCCGTCCGTCTGTCTGTAGCTTTTTCGTGTCCGCTGAATTTCTCGGCAACTATTGGACGTATTGTATTCAAACTTCATTGATATAATCAGTATCAAGCAGAGATGTGCATATTCTATTTTGGTTACGGCCCATTGATTGCCTTTTGGTGAAAAATCGTGTCCGCTCAATTTCTCAGCAACCATTGGACGGATTTGATTCAAATTTCACAGAAAGATTTGCATATCCTATTCACGCACAATGCATGAAATGTATAGTTTTCTACACCCTTAAGCCAAAGAGCTTATTTATATAAACAGATTTGAGGTTTGTTTTCGGTTTTTATGCTTAGAATATTCTACAGATTTTTTTGCCATTTACATTAAAGATTGTTCAAAGAATGTTATCTCAGATTGTGATTCGAATCAGAGTTTTACAAATAACATCTAGGCAATAGAAACAATGGTGTAATACCTACCAATTCACAGATAAGTAAACGTATAAAGGTTAATCGTTAAAAAAAGTCTAATTCCAGGCCGATGGGTTACGGGAATTCCCATTTTCGTCGAAAATTCCCAAGACGAATACCCCTATTCTAATAACGTTGCAATCATTAAAGTTAGGTATCGATGGTGTTTTTGCCCCCGCATCAAAAGATCGGGAGCATATTGTTTTACCGTTGTCCATCTGTGCGTCTGTCTGTCTACAATGGTTAACCAAAAAGTTAACATTGCCAATTACTACCAGCCTATTCAAGATACAATGCTATTATTTGGCATGATGATACATCTCCATAATACGCATCTCCTCTTGTCAATGTCAAGGTCATTTGATAAGGTCGAAGTCTCATACAAAGGTCAAACGCAAAACAACCCTCATGTACAAGCAAACAACACTTTTCATAGCTAAGTTCTGTTGCGCGGGCATTGTGTTTCACAAACACATCTTGTTTTTTCATATCACAGATCTTGATTATTCTTCTTCACTCTCATAAATCATTCATTTCAATACAATATTCTGAAAAGTGGTATTGCGAAAAAACAGAGGTCGTTTATCAGAATAAACCAGGGTAATTCCATAAAAGTCTACGTAGCCTGTTAATCTATTTTTAGATAAAGCCTAGACAGTTGCAAAGAATATTCGGTTATTCGCGCGGTGCGTATTACCGTTTGAATCCCGTATTCAGTTTGAATTTGCTCAAAACAACGTCATTGTTTCGTCACCAGGAGTTATGTTCGCTAACCGGTCTTCAATTCTGTATAGATCAGCCCTAAAACTGTCGTAAGCTATAATATGAATATAGACACTTACCGTAGTTTTCCTGTAACCATTATTTAGGACGTTGATAGTTTCGCTTGTCAATTTGTTACCTTCCGTTGAATTAGGGTCATATGTAAATGAGGTCATGCGGTGTCGACAACCGATTTCCTTGATATCTGAAAATAACCTGGAATTCCGATAAAACTTTCATTTATAGCAAAGAAAAGAAATACTGAATAAGCAACTTTAAGCCTATCTGATTACCGCGAAGATAATCTCTGTCTCACATGCAAGTGTTCAGCGGTCGTTTTAGCTTATTTTTAGGCAGTTGGCATAAACGTCGGTACCTACCTTCAAAGTTAGTATTTCATTACATATCAACATAGATTTGGACACGAAAGCGAAAGTAAACCACCAGGGAAAGAGTTTTTTGGTCGGGCTTATATCTAGAACACTTGATTACATGAACCTAACCAGATATGATTAGTATCATGCCGACGTCAAAGGAATGTCGGGCATAGTAGTACATCGAGGGAGTCTCATGAAATTAAAGGCATTTGTTCATTACAACCCATCGATCGATTCTATGTATATAAAACCATGACAACCATTTCGATTCGCATGAAGTAGTAAGCTATAGTTACACAAAATGGGTGTTACGAGAACGATGTTCTTTTTTTACAGAAAATGGTTGCAAAATGTATTAAGTATTCTCCCTTAATCGATTCAATCTAATTGAATTTGACAATACCTCGGTAAGGGCATAAACGTATTTTCGATTCATTAAAAACTAAATGATATGCATTTTCTTATTTAGAAAAAAGTTCATGAAGTTGTGACTGCCCTTTTTCTTCGTCCGCTACGATGATAATTTTTTCGCTTTGTTGTTTAAAATTAATCACAGAGTACTCGGTATCAACAGTTAACCGCTCTGTCATTTATTCATCATTCAGCTGGATTTCAAGTAGTCTGATATATTTGGCCACTTGTCGGAAGCTTTATAGAATTAATACAATGTATACAAACGATACTAATCACTGAAAAATCAGAACGATTAAACGGCTTTGCCATTAGTTGCATGAGCACCTGCGGGCTCGGGAAGGATGTAGTGGTAGTACTGGTGTGAGAAATACCAGTAATTCATTGTTAGGTGCCCCGGCCGACCCGATAAGACTGAAATACTGTTAAAAGTTGCAACAAGCCCAATTCAATGAATCAATGGTTGGTTTAGTTCCTTGCTGGTTAATTCATGCGGATTTCTATGTAAAAAAACTAAATTATTCTGTGTTATAATCACCTTAAAGGACGAGCAGGTTTCAATTCTTCTTTTCGATATAATATTTTTTCGTGATTTTTTTTCTGGACAAGTCATATTTGAAACATTTCAGTTACAGCCCCGTTAAGCACATGAAACAAGTTCTGTTTTCAAAAGCGTTCATAAACCTTTCAAACTCAGAAAATCCAGCACCAAAGTCGATATTTGCGAATGTTGCATGATACTATGACGTGCTTTAATAAATGAATGCAAAATTTCTTGTATCATCGATGTTATCATATTCCTCCTCCCTGTTAGGTATTCTTTAATGGCTGTATATAAGAAACAATGTACTATTCAATGATTGAATTGGGTAAAACGCCAATTTTAATTGTATTGCATTTTCATATTGTGACGGCTTGAGCACCTAACCCTGATTTCCTGGTATATCCAACACCCACTACAGTATTACCACTACATCCTTTTTGACCTCATGCTGTTCATCAGAATGCGTTTACGATTATCAATCCATTGGTGGGAGACAAATGTCAATAAGAATATTTGGCGAAACTGGGATTGTATTCCGGAACCTTATAATTAAGAGTCCATCGCGCTAATAAATACAACATGGCCGCTGCCTCAAAGTAATTTACTATTGGGCCCATAAGTTTTTGAGAAAACTTTGGTTAAGAATTAAGTACAATATTCAATATATGAATTAGGGAATAATGTTTTCTAAAAAGAAAAAGTAAACTTGCCAAGTCAAGTGTCTGTCAAGTAAAATAGTACCGATGATAAAGCCTTGATTAAGTGTCCATATAAGTTTTTAAGAAGCATTTTGTGAGCGTAGACTTGTATCGGTCTTCGTCAGGCGACATATTCACCCACGTCGGATTGTTTGGAAGAAGACAAATAAAACATTATCTGATATATTTGGTGTATTTAAATGGACCGGTTTGGACCAATTATTAGCCTTCACTATGCACTGAAACGAAGTAAGCGTTTTGGAAACGTGGGACTGGCTACGATAATAAAGCCTATTTTTAGAGGGCTTGTTGGGCAGGATTTTGATTGAAATCTGGTTCATAAACAAGTTGCTGGGTTCATGATATGTTCACGAATAGTAAAAGTCAGTGTCATAATACTCATTCATGTCATGTTAAATTAAAAAAAAAAATTGTCCTTTAACAATCTCTTCCTTACCATCATGACTCCTCAATGTCTTTTGAAAAACAGGAAAATCTAAAAAATGACTTCTCGAAACAAATCAATGAAAGCTTACCAACTGCATTATGACATGTATTCATCCATATGTATTCAAATGAATATCCATGTTGGAACTTCCTGAAGCAAACTCCCAAGTAGTATCGCAAAGAGAGGAAACTCACACAGGTATAATAAAATGAAAGTACTGAAAGTACTGTAGGCTAGCAAAGTATGGTTGAATTTAGAAAAACTTTCCCTTGTTGAGTAGGAAACATCGTGGACATTGAAGAAATTGCTTGTTACAAGCAATCTCTTCATTTTCCACAATGTTTTCAAAAGCCTTTGGGGGGTGCTTGAAAAGCGGAATTGAGTTGGAATGGGTTAAAAAGCATGATTTTGACAGAGTTATCTACAATTTGAATAGAGTTTGAAACATTCCTGAAAAACATAAGAAATACTTTTTATGGCGTAGGCATTTAACGGATTTAGTGGTTAAGGCTCCAGTGGCAGTTTGCACTCGTTGAACTTTGAGACGACCTCAAAATTTTGTCTGTTAACTTAAGCTTTTAAAGCTGACGCTTTGCTATTTAAAATGGCTACGTTTCTGAAGGTAACCATAATAAATGTGTTCAAGGTCAAACAAGTCGTTAAGATTAAGAAGTCGGTAATGATACTTAGCGCACAAGGAAACCAGAAATAGAGAATCGCTTCACGCCCCCACATATCATTTTCATTATTTACTCTGCACTTAATGAATTACTGTGTGAAATTCCAGAGAATTAATAACTGGAATCATATAGCGCACCACAGGGACATACGACGAGGTGGCTAGGATAGAAAAAAAGAAAATAGGATTGTCATTTGAAGGTGGAATTTTTAACTTGATGCTTTAGAAGATAGTGTGATGGCATTTAAGATGAGAAAACGGTACTCATCTATTTTAAATACAATGATAGACATAGACACTTACGTCACTTTGATTTGTCACAAAAATACATGTAGTCCTCATCGCACAATGCTATGTAGTTATAGGTAGGTATCGATGTTTTGTCCATGTCAAGGTTTTGAATTATTCTTATTCCCTTTTATACATAATTTAAATAAGATATTCTGAAAAGTAGTTTTGTGCAAATCAGAGTTCGTTTATTGGAATAAACCGGGGTATTTCCTTAAAAGCCTACGTAGTTAATCTTTATGATTAACCGAGACAGTTGCATTGAATATTGGAACATTCATATGTTGCATTTACTGCTGAAAGTTTAAATTTGCTCAAACTAGCTTTATCGATACGTCATCAGGAGTTAAGTTTTCTAGCCAGTCTTCAATTCTGTAAAGATCAGTTCCAAATTGTGTGAGCGTTTATAAAAATATTGTCACCTACCCTAGTTTTGTGCTAACCAATTTGTGTGGCATGATTTAAGGCGTTAGTTGTTTCGCTTGTCAATATGTAACCTTACATTGACTTTGGGTCATATGAAAATGGGGTCATGCGGTGTCGACAACCAAATTCCGTGATATCTAAAAATAACATGGAATTCCGCTGAATTTTTGCTTGTAGCCACAAAAAGCCTCTTTAAGCCCATAAGATTACCGCGAAGGAAATAACTGACTCAAATTTAAGTATTAAATGCTCGGCTGAGCGTATTGATGGCGTATTGATGACGTTGGTTTGATGTAATTCAAACTGAATACCGGATTCCAACGGTTATACGCACCGCTTGAATGACCCAATATTCTTCACGACTGTCTCGGCTAATACAAAAATAGATTAACAGCCTACGTAGCTATTAGGGAAATGCCCTTGTTTATTCAATTAAACGACCTCTGAATTTAGCAAGACTACGGAATATTGTATTAAAAATACTGAATGAGAGGGAATAAGATAAATCATAATCTGAGACACGAAAAAAAAAAACGTCGATTCTTACCTCTAAAGCTATATATCTTCCTCCAAGGAGGGAAAAACAGTTTAACAATATATTGTTTATTTAGTCACAGAAGCAAAGAAGTGCATAATAATTACAAAAGGAGAGTATGAGTGAAGTTCCATGGAATTTTTGTTCTAGTTTATTGATATTTCTTATCGATTTCAACCGGTGTTTGTTTGAAATCGACTTGAATGAACCCTATTCTTTAAAGGAAATGTTCGCTCATTTCGGCATTGACTATCATATTCAAAGGTGCTGATGACTAAACTTTACGGATGATTTCGGTAATGTCCATGTCAGAGCTAGTTGTCTGAATGAATAACGAAAGTTAAAACGTCATCACTGGTGTCACTTTCTGATGTTAACAATTCAAATTTTGGTGGCAAACAATTTAAAATATCAAATATACTTTGATGAAATGTAGGTTTAACCCGAAGAAATACTTTTGAATTTATAATTTCAATCCTCATATTTATTTATGCTTTTGGGCCTCGAGTATGGTTTTTATTATTAATTTTGTAGTGTGATTTGGGGGAAGAAATGGCTGTAAATTTCTGAATTTGCTTTTCTTTTCAACAGCACTTTTCCACATTTTGGTAGATGCTTAAATCTTTTTTTCGAAAATCAGAGGTCAATTATCAGAATAATCCAGGGTATTTCCGTAATAGCCAATGTGGGCTGTTAATCAATTTTTAGATTAAGCCGAGACAGTTGCAAAGAATATTGGGTCATTCACGCGTAGCGTATAACCGTTGGAATAACGCATTCAGTATAAATTTGCTCAAACCAACGTCGTCGTTTCGTCATGAGGAGTTATGTTCGCTGGCCGATCTTCAATTCCATAAAGATTAGTCCAACACTGCAATAAGTGTTCATACAAATATACAGACTTATCGCAGTTTTGAGCTAACCATTTGGTGTTACATAACCTAAGACTTTGTTTGTTTTGCTTGTCAATTTGTTACCTTCTGTTGACAAAGTCATATGCAAACGAAGCCATATGCGATGTCAACAATCGAATTCCATGATATATGAAAATAACCCGGAATTCCGCTGAACCTTCCCTATTTAACACACACAAAAAAAAAGCCACTTCAAGCCTATCAGATTACCCCGAAGACACTACCATGCAGACTGGAATTTAAGTATTACGCTTTCGTTTTAGGCGTTTTTGGTATTTTTTTCTTATCTAGGTTTCAGATACATTGGTACCCCCCTTTAATTATTTTGCTAGAGGTTCTTAATTTATGTTCATAAAAGCGGGGATCTATCGGAATAAAGCAACTTCAAAGGGCTTGATGATGACTTCGGCTTTTTTATGAGCCCATACAATAGCTTTACACCGTGTGTAGTAAAGTCCGGAAAGGGTTAGCCACGTCTGGTCGATTATCCCGATGCAAATTCAGACAAGGTTATCTCCAAGATGATGATCCATTCATTCACGACGACTATCGTGGTTTTAGCGGGGGCGTAACTAGCGTTCATTTTCTTAAATAGATGTCCAAAATCAGCCATATCCTTTACTTTAAAAATTAGTCTGTAAAAACAAATCGGAAAAAAGAAACGGTCTCGACTTATGCAAATAAATATATGTAATAAACTTTTTCTAATGGATAATCTTTTTTTGGAATAGAAATAACTTTAAAGGAAACAAAGACATCAGAATAAGAATTTTAAGGCGATTCAATTTCCATCTTTCTTTTTATTGTGGCTAAGTTTTAATCAAACGAGTTAACGTCTCTATGTAACCAGGAAAGGATTGTGATATTATTCGCTTGGTGCGTAAGAAGTCCCGAAGAACAAATTTGAAATTGTTTAACTGTACTTTCATTTAAGCTGTCGTTTGGTTATAAGCTCTGTTTTAGAGATCACATAAAGGAAATGGTTTACGACTTAATAGCAGTCCTTTTCAGGATACATCTTGAGGAAAATTGTTCGTCAATTTTCAGAAGCTCTTTAGTGTAGAGGAGAGTCACCAGAACAGCGGTCATTGGTAAAACAGTACTACATAAGCATTTCAGACCGTGTTATCGGCTGTGCATAAACTTTGCAATTATGTCGTTTCTCTGTTATAATTGAAGGTGGTTACTTCCAACTCTGGACATGAATATAGTTCTATGCAATTAAGCGGAAGTTGATAGATCGCCAATATCAATAAAAAATCCACAGAACAATCTAACTATACATGAAGACCAAAATTGCCCCTTTCGACTCCGATTTCGGTCGACATTTATGCGAAGACCTTATTAAATCTAAAATTACGACGTTTAGGTCCCTGACCTACCATTTCCCTATGTTATTACTTGACTTACCGTAACTTTTGCAAAATAATGTCGTTTAATATCTAAGTTAAACATCCTATAATAAAGAAGATAAGGGTCGTTGCCGGCGATTCATCAATTCAACTATCTTTTTTGACCGTCGTTGGTTTTAATTATTATCAAGCCCCCCCCCCCCCCCTAACTGAGATAAGCAACCGCGTACATTACTCTCTTAAAGCCATATCTTCCGCCAAGACACACATAAAATTAACAAGAGAACCATACTCCAGGCTAAAAGCATAAATAAATATGACGATTGAAATTATGAGATCAACATAATTCTACGCAGTAAGCTTGTAATTCATGAAAGAAGTAACGATATTTCAAATGTGAACTACCACAATTAAAGGTTAGTTTACATCAAAATATGACGTCAGTGATAGCGAATTTATTGTTCGCTAGTCATTCAAACAACAAGCTAGGTCACGAAGATTAACGAAATCGTCCGTAAAGTTTAGTCATCAGCACCTGTCCATATAACAGTCTAGAATAGTGAAGATTTCCGGTGAAGAATCGGGTGCCTTCGTCTCGATTTCAAAATGTTAACATACACAAATTGAAATCGACAAGAAAAACACAAAATACTCTTTCTAGAGAACATCACTCATACCCTGCTTTTGTATATCGATATTTAGAATGCCCTTGTTTGCTTTAGTGACCAAATAAGCGATAGATTATTTAAACTATTTTTTCTTCCCCGGAGGGCAGATATAGCTTTAATTAAAATGACAATAGAAAGGATATCTTTTTATTATAACGCATTCCAACACAATGACGCTTTTTTGCGCCCCAAGAAAAAAAGAATCAGAAAAGGTTTTTGTACCCCCCCCCCCAAAAAAAAAATTTCTTTTTTAACATGTCATCAACAAAAAAATGTCGGTTGCAACTTCACCAATTTGGAGCAGTCTAAAATTTTGTCGTGTGGTAAAGGTATAATCAATACAATATAGTCGTGTTTTTTCTGATTCTATCAAAATCTATTGCTTTGCTTAAATTCTACCAGGTATCCAAAAGTAAAAGGATGATATAAGCCAACCAAGATTGACAGAGACGAAAGCCTGTGTTTACATATATCAGCCAATAGAATCCCGGTATAAACATCCTGTTAACTAAACTGTGTGTGCATTTGAATTTCAGTCTTGATTTACTTTTTTGTAAGTTTTTTATATCTGGAACTATCATTAAAAGACCTGAACAATATCAAAGGGTATTGGCTTCTTCCAATTTGATAAATGAATATTTGTGCCATAAGACGATCAGTAAAAAAAATAAAAAAAAAAAAATTTACAAAGTTTATTTTAGATACATCGAGGCCACTGGTCCATTTTATGCAACAAATACATTTAACATCATAGAATCATGACAGAGTTGCATATGATATGGTTCTTAGCAATATGCATGTATACATCAGTTTTATTGTTGTTAGTATTGCTGTTTCAGACGAGACAAGATAATACAAAGGCCTTCAAAATATTCCAAAGTATTTACACTACCAAATTCTTTCAAGATCAAAATAGAACTGTGATTATAATTGACACCTTTCCAAAACGTCGTAACTTCTGTTTAAAATAAGTTGAAACCTTTTAAATCAAGCGATACTAATAAAGCTATTAATTTTCTATGGAAATATTCTTAAAAGTTATAACTCTCGAAACGCAGAGTGCACACCTTTACAATATAATTAAGATTCGTTTATCAAAGCCGGGCGTCGAAAAAAAATATTCAAAACTCCATGAACAAAATTTTGAGCACGCAGCGATTTCGTATGCTTCCCCACAAAATAGTACTATACAAAAGGTATCAAAATTGTAAATTATATGCTTTTTTCGAACCATGCTATTAAATGATAAGAAATGAAGAGAATATTGTTAGTTTTCATGGAGGTATGAACCGAAAAAATTAATTACACTGTATTTGAATCTCTTTGTGTGTTGTATCATTATTTTTCAAAAAACGATGCACAGTAGCTAATGAGCACATAGTATATTTCAACACTACAAATAATTATTAAATGTACTTTTTATTCTTAAACGCGTTATGCTAAATGTAACGAAACACTTTAAACAGATTGTATGCAAGCAATATTGAGACGTATTTGACCGTTTGACAATATATGTACATAAAGTAAGTAGACATTTATTTAAACTTGATCAAACTTTAAGAAGTTAAATGGGCTTAATGAATTTCTAAGATAAATATTCATTTATATTTAATACAAAAATACAAATTTCGTGACTGCTCGTTCTTTAGTAAGTATACTTTACATACCATAGCATCAACAGGATATTATTGGATTATGAGGCAGAATAGTCAGAACCGGTTTGAGGCTAAGCATTGGGAAAGTATCACTCGTACTGTGTAACATGACTGGTCGAATTTAGGAACAGGCCAGCCTTTTGATCTGGTAAATACTATTTTATCTAATTTGGTCTATTTCATCATAAATGAACAACCGAAAAGTATTTTCGTAATATTTTAAACTATTGTATTTCATTATATATGTAACACATTTTTAGAATCCATTAACTCCTTAAAATGACATTTCTTTCAACGAAAACGTTAACTCCGTGTATATTTGATAGGTCGTTTTGTCAGGAAAGGTAGAATAAATAAATGAAATAAGAAATCGTCGATATTTAGGGAAATAAATGGATAAGGAAAATGATTTTCAGCACTTTAGTTAATGGTTTATTTCCAAATGAGACAAGGTCAAACAACTGGTTATATTACATTTATGGATTACAATATCAAGTAAGATTAGAAATTATTTATGTTTTCTAGTGACATTGAATAAAGGTCTTAAAACCAAACATTCGAATAGACGGCTTGATATCAGTTACATAGGAATATTATTACAACAACCGCTCTTCACATTAGCCCTTTACCAAAATTCCTGTTTAGACGCACCGAAGTATTATGGATCTGGCGAAGTGTAAAAAGTTAATTCTCCTATTTCACAATGATTTCTACTTTATTCGTCACTTATTTTAAATCGAGCGCAGAGAGACGAAGAGAATATTTTTGTTCTTTTCATTGAGGTATGAATCTTAACCCTTGTCAAGCTGAACCCGGAATATTCCGGTTTTGGCAGGAGGTGTAGACTAAGATCAGACGGCACTTATGTGCAGGCTGATCTTAGTCTATACCTCCTGCTTGTACTTTTCCTGCCAGAGTTGTTTATGAAGTTGATTTCTAAAAGAAATAATTATTTTTGAACAACAAATTATATCAGTGCTTTCAGCCCTTTGATTTGACAGCAATTCAGTAAAGTAATTTATACAGCATGACAAGGGTTAAACCTTTATTACACTGTATGAATACGCGATGAAGATTCATATACTTCACCATGATAAACTATGACTTGTTTAAATTGATTTATTGAATGGGGTTTAACGCAACTTTTAACAGTATTTCAGTCATCGCGGCGGCTGGAGCACCTAACAATGGATACCTGGTATTTCTCACACCAGTAAAGCCACTACATCCTTTCCTAGCCTCAAGCTGCTTAATTCACCAACCAACCATTTTACTTTTTTGTTACATGCTACTAGCCATAAATTTTGCAAAACAACGCTGTTAAAAATCGAAGCGGAACTTCCTGTCAGAGTCAATTGGAGGGGCAAAAGAAGTAAGTGGGCGGGGCTAGCGATTGGTCAATTGACCTGTCAATCAGATAATCAGTCGCCATTTATATCAAGCGTTTTGTTTGTTTGGCGACTTAAACTTCGTAACTACAGCTTATTCAATAGAACCATCATATATAGGCAGTGCAATATGAAATTTGTCATTTTCTTTCATTTGACCTCTGAAAATTACCTTTTTGATATGGGGAAAATGACATAGAATTTTAAATCAACCCATACTTCGTTGAAATCTCACTAGCTTACTTTTCTTTACCCCTTTAAAGGTCTTCATCTTAGGATTCATCTCGGCAAAGTAATATAAGATAAGGCATATAGTTATTACCAGACCAGATCGGGAAAGGCCGGGGTGCAAGCTCGTTGATGTCTGATCTCACGCGCAAAGGTCATTAAGTTTTTGCAATTTTGAGCATATAATAGTTTCATTTTTCGCATAGACATGTATTTCCTTTCAGTATATTCATATCTTATCTCGCTTCGAAGAAGCTCGGCTTTTCAGTATTTCAATTGAAATTGTTATTCCGTTATTCAATAAGAGATTGGCTGGCATTGTAATTAATCAATTTCTACAAGAGTATTTTAAATGAAATAACTCAATCATGAAAAGTGGTCAGTAGAGCCAACAGTGTACTTCGTTCCCCAGCGTTAAAAAATGTTATTTAGCAGTATTCATATACCTAAATTGCCTGTTAAGATTTTCATTTCTACCGCATCATATTGCTAAAGTTACCAGGAGGTTTATAATTAATTAATATCACATTCACGGAGATATATTCCGTTTATAAACTGGACCTGAACTCTTCATATTAAATCGACTGACTTTACGTAGCGAAAAGTCTTGAACCCTTTCTTTGAACAACTTTAAGAAAGCTATTAATACGTTACTATGAATGTATATGAGATTAATATCGATATCCTATCTAAGTTTTTAGTTTTGGTCGTTTGGTTTGGGTTCCAGCCCAGACGAGCAGCTTGTAGTTTTAGCCCACTTGTACTGAAAATATGTTGTTCATCCTTTTTCATACATGTAATTCCCGCCCAAAAATGCAGATAAATATTCTTAGGTGCAAACTAACGATTGTATATCGCCTGTTTGTACCTCGTTTGAAACGTGAGTTTTAAGCAATATAATCATTGTACTGGAACATATCTAAAGGAAACGTGTACTGAAACCTATATGTAAGGCAGGTAACTCGCTCTAGAAATATTTCTCAAAAAAACTTCGTGAATAAAAGCGAGCTAACTAAACCGAGCATGTCTTTGTGTACACTAGCAACAATTTTGAAACTGGAATCTGTTATTCAATTTTAGAATCATTTGTTTTGTTTCTAATAATTTCTTGTTTTCCGATAAAGATTGTATAATTGAAATGGCTTGTTCGTCGATATCCGATCAGTTTTTCTACTTTTCTCGACCAGTATCCAACAAGTTTTTTACTGCCTTTCCTTTTTATATAATTCTGCTACCCTACCATTCAGATACCTCCATTTATTTCTCCACTTATCTACGATTATCACCCATTTTCTACTAGTCTGCTATTCTGACATTTTGTTACCTACATTTAACTACTCTACATTCAACCATTCTGTTACTTTTATTGACTACTTTTCTATTCCACGATTATGTTAAATACATTCTACTACTCTGCTATTCTACAATTCTGTTACCTCCATTCTACTCCTCTACCATTTTGTTACCTACATTCTAATACACTACTGTTCTACCATTCCGTTACCCACATTGTACTACTCTGCTATTCTACCATTATTTTAACTAAATTCTACTACTCTGCTATTCTACCATTCTGTTACCTATCTTTTCTACCATTCTGTTACCTACAATCTACTACTCTGCTATTCTACCATTCCGTTACCCACATTGTACTACTCTGCTATTCTACCATTATTTTAACTAAATTCTACTACTCTGCTATTCTACCATTCTGTTACCTATCTTTTCTACCATTCTGTTACCTACAATCTACTACTCTGCTATTCTACCATTCCGTTACCCACATTGTACTACTCTGCTATTCTACCATTATTTAACTAAATTCTACTACTCTGCTATTCTACCATTATTTTAACTAAATTCTACTACTCTGCTATTCTACCATTCTGTTACCTCCATTCTACTCCTCTACCATTTTGTTACCTACATTCTAAAACACTACTATTCTACCATTCTATTGCGTTTATTTACTACTCTTCTATTCTACCATCCTGTTACCTACATTCTACTGATCAACCTTTCTGTTACCTACATTCTACTACTCTGCTATTCTACCATTTTATTACCTACCTTCTACTTCTCTGCTTTTCTACCATTCCGTTACCCTTTATTGATAAAACTGCTTTTCTAACATTCCGTTACCCATATTGAATACTCTGTTATTCGACTTTTCGGTTATCTATATTAACTTCTCTGCCATTCTGTTACCTATATTGACTACTCTGCTTTTCTGCCATTCTGTTATCTATCTTTTCTACCATTCTGTTACCTATGTTGACTACTCTGCTTTTCTGCCATTCTATTACCTATCTTTTCTACCAATCTGTTACCTATGTTGACTACTCTGCTTTTCTGCCATTTTGTTACCCAACTTTTCTACCATTCTGTTACCTACAATCTACTACTCTGCTATTCTACCATTCCGTTACCCACATTGTACTACTCTGCTATTCTACCATTATTTTAACTAAATTCTACTACTCTGCTATTCAACCATTCTGTTAACTACATTCTACTCCTCTACCATTTTGTTACCTACATTCTAAAACACTACTTTTCTACCACCCTATTGCGTTTATTTACTACTCTTCTATTTTACCATTCTGTTACATACATTCTACTCATCTACCATTATGTTACCTACATTCTACTACTCTGTTATTCTACCATGTTGTACCTAAATTGACTACTCTGCTGTTCTTCCATTCTATAAACTATATTCTATTAATCTTCTATTCTACCATTTTATTACCAACATCTGCTTCTCTACCATTCTGTTACCCTATATTGACTACTCTGCTATTCTGACATTCCGTTACCGATATTGACTACTCTACTATTCTTTACCTATATTAACTTCTCTACCATTCTGTTACTTATATTAACTACTCTGCCATTTTCTTACCCTATGTTGACTATTCTGCAATTCTGAAATTCCGTTACCTATATTGACTATTCTGTTATTCGACAATTCAGTTACCTATATTAACTACTCTGCCATTCCGTTACCTATATTGACTACTCTGCTTTTCTACCATTCTGTGACCTATGTTGACTACTCTGCTATTCTACCATGCGGTTAACTGAATTCTACAACTCTGCTATTTTACCATTATGTTACTACTCTGCTATTCTACCATCATTTTAACTAAATTCTACTACTCTGCTATTCTACCATCCCGCTACCTTCATTCTTCTAGTTAACTATTCTACTATACTGCTAACTGCATTTTACTTGTCTTCTTTTCTACTATTCTGATACCTTCATTCAGTCACTTGTCTTCAGGAACCTCTTTGAACAAGCATGTAATCGAAAGCAAATCGGCCAATTTCTTTGAAATTTGTTCTTGAATGACCGGGATAAAACGTGACTATCTAGGTCTTCAATGGCTTATTTAAGCATTATACGCATGAAATACTCCCTGATATTTTTCTCATTCTCGTGTTGTTCATAACCGTTATAGGCCCTTTATCTTCAGAGTTTTGATTGTTGTAAATGTAAGGAATGATGTTTTTTCTCTCAGCGATTATTGCGTAATCGAAGAGTTTACATTCTTGGAACTTCAGAATTTTGCTTTTTATTACAAATTATATATATTTCTTTTTCTTTTTTTAATCTATTTTAGATACAAATGGGTTGAAATAACGAACCGACAGTGAAGAAAAATTGTCAACAAGAGATGCTTCTCAAAATAATCACCATTCTTCTGCTATTTGTCAATTCTCAGTTACAACCCTATTTTTTGAGCGACGATAGTGAGGGAAAAGTGCTATTAATTAATAGTTTAGAAAAGGAACCTGTTGAATCAGTACTTAATTGGCTCGACGTAGAGGACGCAGATGGCGAAACAACAGGCGAAGAAGAGACGGTTTTTGAACCTACTTTCGATTCTAATTATGAAACGGTATACACACATCCGGATTTAAAATTGCCTGACTTGTTAGCTAATCAAGAAAGCTTTAAACCTGAAAGTGGGTTTATTACATATAAAACCAAGCGCCGACCAGTTTCAAGGAAGAAGGAAATTTCTTTTCATGCATATAGAAAAGTAAAGTATATATCTCGGTTTCAGAGCAAGTATTTCCCATACTCAAACATTGTCCGGTTATCTACTGGCTGCACTGGTACCTTACTCACCCCCTATCATGTTATAACTGCCGCACATTGTGTTCACAATGGAAATCGGTACAAAAGGAACATTGACATGTTAAAAATAGAGGTTCCGGAACTCATTGGTTCTCGTTTATTTTACGTCATGGAATTAAACGTGCCTGTAATGTGGAGGAAGACACAAATATTTCCGGAAGCTGCTCGTGGTGCTTACGACTATGCTATTCTAAAACTAAACCTACCCGTTAGAGGAAGGGATACGTTTATGCATTTAGCTGTGCCTGATATGGAAACATTAGATACAGACTTGTCTTTTGTTACGTTTAGCTCAAACAGATATAACGATTTAATGCAGTCTAATTGTCACCAAGATGACAACTTCCTTGTGATGAACGGAAACGTGTTATTGACGTCGTGTGTGTCTGCAGGCAAGGGAAGTTCCGGGTCAGCGCTATTTGTGGAAAGCGGGAGAGAGGACACCTTTATTGTGGGTATTCTCTCAAACACAATCGAGGCCCTTTCCGGAGACAGGGAGTTCGACGCCGTAATGTTGATGACAGAACGGAAATCCGCAGATATATGTAGCATGATATACCCGGAGGGCAATTTATTCAATGTTTGTGACACAACACCATTAACAATGCATCCTCCGGATGATGATCGGTACAAGACATCAAAAACATTTGGATGATTTAAAATAATGATAATTACAGTAATAACTTTTTTTTTCATTAAGGCATCTCTATAATGCGTTTTTTCTCCTGGACACATTTCCAAGCCACACAATTTCAGACCAGTCCATTTGTTTAGAAAAAAAGTTGAAGTTGATAATTTCAAGTTCATATAATTTCAAATATTTCTGTCATTCCGAAAAGAAAACAGTATGTATAAATGAAGATTTTTTTTCATATCAACCAATACTTTTCTGAACTATTTTCTTGACGGGCGTAAAAATAGGTTATTGCCTGGTAATGGGTAAACGAAATAATTCTCCAAAGAGCGACTGAAATTAACGCTCATATATAAAATCTTGAAATAAATAGGTCCAACCTTTTGCCTTTGGCTGTGACCTTGATCATTGAGCTTTTTCAATCTCCTACTCGTGACGGAGAACAAATCTACTTTACCGTTTTGAAATCTTTGAATAAATGTATTAGTAATGCCCCGGAAAAGCCTATTTCTATCATTTAATCTTGATGTGTGACTTATCTCGAAGCCATCGAAGAAAATCTTTCGAATTACGCATCTGTATATGATGGAGAAAACCCGTGTTAAACTGTTTTGAAATATAGGTGCAATTCTATGTGCGGATTTGTCCTAATGGGAATTCGCTAGACTCGGGTGTCAGCGGTCCCTGGCTCGATCTTCCGCTCCTCCAGTCATTTGGATGGGATTTTGAGCCGAGGCTTCGTCTCAATACGATCTCAGTTGTTGAATGTGACAAAAAAAAAAAAAAAAAAAAAAAAAAAAAAAAAATACAGAATAAATCGCCGCAAGCGGGCTCTACAATAAATTGAAAAGTGCTTGGAAATTCATACTTCACAACGATCGGGAGATTCGCTGTAATTTTTTTTTTTAAATTCTTGCACTACAAAAACCAATAGAAAGAAATATAACATTTTCTTCCAATGTAATTGATCACCATTTGATGCCGAACTGCCATTTATCACCACGTGAATTCGGAAACTGTCTGAAAAATTAGCCCGAGCATGTTCAGTGTGTTAGAAAACAAAGGCGAAAATATGTCACGTGACTAAGACTGACAATACATTTTGAAAAGTTCTAGTTTTAAATAAATGTCCGATATTCGTAAAAACAACACTATCGGCAAAAGTGCAATTTTAAATATTTTTGTTTATATATAAGTGACATTTTATCAAAGATAATTTCACAGTTGGTTCTTGTTTTTGAAAATGTTGTCAATGCTTGTCATTAAATTTATGATATTTAGCGTCTTGAGCTTCGTCTAACATTTCACGAATTTAGTTAAAGGAAGCACATATATACATGTCCATTGGTTTAGCACTACTTGATGAGGTAAAAAACTATTGGAGTCGAATCGAGACATCACCGAGAGTTTTACACTTAGAGAAAACCTCTCTATGACAAAAAAAAACATATACAAACCTTGATAGAAGATAATCCCTAAAAGGATAAAAATCCTTTACGACAAATACCCATTTTAATGTATAACATATATGTGTTTATATTTTCCATTTTGTTTTTCTTTCTACCTATATCATTTTGAAAAAATGATTTTTTTCCATTAAAAAATGTTGGTAATTTGGGAAATTTAGACCAGTAAGCAAAAAAATATTTAGAAAAAAAAGGGCACTGGATTGTACAATTTTCCTCCTACCAAAAAAATGGCCCAATTTGAAACAAGATATACAATAAATTATATTAAGCATTGAGAGAAAAGGAGAATCTGCTTGTTAAAAACAATTTCCCTTATTTATCAAAAAATAATGTAAAGACATTTTCACATCAATACATAAAAAAATATCCCTTTGTTATGTTTTCAATCATTAATTATCATATTAAAACATTGACAATATACATTATCAGTTTCATAAAGCAGAATTTGAAGAAAATTAAGTACTTATGGAATCCAATCATGTTATACCAAAATAATACCATTGTAAAATATTTTCTTAACAAGTCAATAATTGTTAAATTTAATTCAATTTCTAATGACTCAAAATGTGCAAAAATTAATATTCATACTTCTATATCAATATCATATTTATAAAGGTTCATTTCATATTCACAAAAAGCATAGTTCATAATCACACGGTTTTATTCATTTTTCAGATGAGGGTTCGAGGGTTTTTTTTCGCATGGGGTTTTGTCCGGGGGGGGGGGATTATTCGGGGGAGGGGTCCTAGGGATTTTGTTCGTACCCATTAGAGAACATTGACACTGACCTCACAGGTCCGGTCTTAAATTGATTTATCTTTCAATAGAGTTCTCAATTAATTCTTAATTTTCACGAGTGACGTCGCCACGAGTGATATTACTGCCTCTGCTTTTCACGAAAGTCTTCTATTTTTCTGAAAGAAAAGCAAAAGCCTTTAACAAGAAAATGCGCCATTTTGACATACAGTACGTCGAAACTCAAAAACGTCATCAGCGGCTTTTCTTCATCATAATTAATGTAAAAGTTTAAGATTTCAACTCTTTCACTCAAGTAGACTAGTTTGAAAGATTCCATGCCTCAAAATTATCATATTATTCGACGATATTTATCCCTTATATGTCGAAAAAACGTATTTTTGGGTTTAAAAACATGAAAATAATCACGCGATCAATGTCGAAAGGTAAAAAAGTTTGCGCAGAAATATTAATTAGAAATATTAATAAAATTGAATTTTCAGTAGGAAGATACATGCCAAATATTAAATTAGAGGCTAAATATTTGTGTGTGTGTGTGTGTTAACTCATTCCCACACAGTGACGCTTTTCGACGCCCCCCAAGGAGAACTTTTCAGGAAACATTGTGTAAATTGAATAAATTGATTGGTGCAAGTATTTTTTTCATTCTAAACAATATTTTCTATCTAGAAAGTTAAAACAAATCTAGAATTTTATAAACTTTAAACTGTCGTCTGCAACTCCTTTCAATTTGGACCAACCTACAATTTTGCCATCCAGTAATGGATTTAATTGGGTAATAAGTCATGGTGCCTTGACGTTCAATAGAGAACACGAAGAATGACAGATTAAGATAAACCCCAAATAGTAAGTTTATCGTTTCTCATTAAACGAAAGGCGCCAAAGAAATTCCGGTGTGTTATGTATTTAACTCGATATTAAATAAGTATTTCTTGCCAAATTACCCATTCATTATCATGCTATAAAAGCTGTTTGTGTGGGAAAGTTCTGTGGTCATCACAAAAGAAAAGTTGTTTGGTTTTGGTATTAAATGATTTAGTCGGATTAGTTCAATACCGTGGTAAAGGAACTAGTTTATATATGCATTGACGAGAGAGTTGCACTAAGCCATTGATTGTTACAAAATGATTTCTGTTAACGAACTCTTTTATTTTCTTATAACGAATTCTTTTATTTTCTAGAACTGAACTTTACACTGTGTAGGTTCGATTGAAACGCTATTCTACCCGATAGTTTTGTAGAATAATCTGACATGTGCGTTCAAATGTTTGTGGCCATCGACGTATAAGCCTCTAATGAAAATATTTATTTTGTTTGTTAAGTTTTAACGACGTGTTTATACGACATGCGTCGAGTACTTTTGTGAGGGCTAAATTTTCGAGGAGTCTGAGAAGAAAATGCAAGTTGGTGTGTGGTAATAGACTTCCCAAAACTGACTAGTCAAATTATTCATAAGGACCGGAAGTGAACTTTGAACTCCAACATTTATATTAAGTGATTTTGGTGGTTTTGTCACATAAACGCCGTACTTGTAGCTTATTCAAGTTGTAGTTACGACGTTTGATCGCCAACTAACAATTTTATTTTTCGTTTCATTTTACTAGATATAGCTTTTGCAAATCAATTATCGAAGTTGAACTTTCTGACGGAGGTCAGTGGGTTTGGCAAGTCATCAGCAACTCCTGAAATGTTACCCATAGGTTAAAATGGGTACGTAACTTTATGATGAAATATTTCTTAAAAAAAACGATTATTTTTCAGTAAACAATTCTTTTTTTGAAAAGGAATTTTATACCGCTTTAAACAATCTGCCAGTTATATCAAGGCGGATTTCACTTCCTGATAAAATCAGTTCTTGGAAATCTAGCTTGAAGACATACCCATTCGACCAGCGTAGACGGGTATTGAAGTACGACCGTCGATTTTTCTCAGATAACGCCGCCCTGATCCTGATTCATTGGAAAAATTGATAAATCGCAGCTGTAAATCAAATCGGACATTAATCAACTTATCAAATTATTCATCTACACTTGAAGTAAACTTTGCACTCCTACATTAGAATGAAACAATTGTGGTTTTTTTTGGCGGCCTAAACGTCGAAACAACAGTGAATTTATTTCGCAAACCAACGACTTTACTTTTTGGTTCCTAGCCCTGAACCTTTGCAAAATAACACCGTCAAGTGAAACTATACTCTAACTGTACCCGTGTTTGTATACTTGAAAAAACATCGAGAAAAAGAAGAAATTGCTTGTAACAAGAAATTTCACTTTTTCCACAATATATTTTCCATCCGACAGAATAATTATTTTCAAAATACGTTTGACTTTAAACTGTCGTCTGCAAAACCTTTGAATTTGCACTAGTCTAAAATTTTGCGACACAGTACTGGAACAACAGTTGGACAACATTTTATAATTCAATTGAAAGGTTGAGTCTGTTCGAAATTGACGATGCGCCGTTGTCAATTTAAGATCGTTTAACAAATGAAAACATTCAACTAGACCGGAAGTTAACTTAGAACTCCAACATGTAATGTGGTTTTGTTTGGTTTGTCCACCAACAAGCGATTAGTCTTTTTATTTATGTCCTTGACCATATATATTACAAAATAATGGGGACTAGTGTTGAAACATTCCACAGAACCACATAAGTGCAGTATGAGCTTAGTCTACACCTCCTACTTGTACATTTTAAGCAGTACTTATTTGTGAAATATAATTTTCAAAAGAAACACGAATTCTCTTAAAGGGATTCCAGTGCTTTCAGTGCTTTGATTTAAAATCATTGCTGGAAAACAATTTTTATTCAGCATGACAAGGGTTAAAAACGGCGCTTATTCACACTTCTTTTCATGGCACCGTTAGTTATTTAATTATTATCATCACTATATGTACTTTGTTTTGTACGGTAAAACATCAATATCATTGCTGTAGTATAACTAAAATATCAATTAAGAGATGAAGAGAATATTTTTTGTTTTCATGGAGGTGTGAACCGAAAAACCTAACCACACTGTATGAATACGCGAAGCGGATTCATACATTGTGTGATTAGGTTTTTCGGTTCATACATCCATGAGAACAAAAAATATTCTCTTCATTTCTTATAATTTAATAGCGAAAAAACCAAAAGCTTTACAAATTTTGATACCTTTTTGTATGGGACTATATTGTGCGGAAACATACAGAATCGCTGCGTGCTCAAACTTTTGTTCATGGAGTTCTGAATAATTTTTCTCGACCAATCAGAACGCTCCCTTTTGATACACGAAACTAAAAATTAAATAATATGGTAATAAGTTACTCATAAAGAATCTATACACCCGCATCCCAGTGCTAAAGTGTTTTAAGTGTCTATCAATTAAACGTCGACACTTTTTTTTTTGTTTATAAATGAAGTCTTGTTGACTTCACTCTTTCCAAGGCGACAAAAAATTGACTGAAACAAATAGAAAGAAGTATCAGACTACAATTTATATAGAAATTGAAAACCAGGAACAAAATTGTAAGTGAATGGCTAGAAGGACGGATAATCTCTTCACAATCAAATTGGACATTAAGAACCCCGTGGAAAACTAATATTTGGCAAATAACCTGTCATTTGTATTAAAAATTCTTTGCGGGATTGGTTCTGGTAAAGTCATGTGGTCCCCAAAACGTATTTTGTCGGGTGTTTATGACAAACCTGTCAAATACATTAGTGCAGTGGTTTGCTTCAAATGTCAGTTGCGACAAAAGTCTATTCAGCTTCAATAGAAAAGTCGCCCACAAGCGTAAAATAATGCTATCAAATAACGTAAGGTAACGAGCACTTTCCCGTACAATCCCGTACAATCACTGATTTTTACGTTCATGTGATATGATACTTGAGAAAACATTATTGAAAAGAAGAAATTACTTGTAACAAGCAATTTCTTCTTTATCCACAATATTTAGGATGGTTTCTGTTTTAAATTGTATTCACTTTAATGTCCGGTGCTAAGGAAAATGGTAAACCTGTATAAAATTTCAACGAATCTCCAATCATGCAAAGGCGAATTTGGTAAATCCTTAAGAATAAGGCCATGAATCATTTTGCTCGATAACAAAATACGTTAGTCTTATACATTTTGAATTGGCGGAGTCAGTTGACAAATTACTGGCCCCGCCCACTTACTCTACTTGCCACGCAAATCGACTCCAACAGGAAGTTTCGCTTCGATCTTAAACGGCGTTGTTTTGCGAATCTATGGCAAGTAGCGTGTAACAAAAAATGAGATTAGTTTTGTGTCGACCTAAACGTCGACAAAACTGTAGCTACCACGTTTAAGTCCCCAAACCAAGAAAAAGTTGACAAAAATGGTATACAATGTTTGAGTTCAAAACTGTTTTCTGGTCTATAAGAATGT
The DNA here is from genome assembly GCA_946902895.1 of Fragum fragum. Classification (NCBI taxonomy): domain Eukaryota; kingdom Metazoa; phylum Mollusca; class Bivalvia; order Cardiida; family Cardiidae; genus Fragum; species Fragum fragum. The sequence goes on from OX336371.1 coordinate 42,773,779, forward strand.
TTTATTTGATTGACATAACGCGATTGGTCAGTAGGAATGACAAGGTGAGTCAGTGGGTGTGGCAAGGGGAGTCAGTGGGTGTGACAAGGGGGGTCAGTAGGTGTGACAAGGGGGGTCAGTAGGTGTGACAAGGTTAGTCAGTGGGCGTGGCAAGGGGAGTCAGTGGGTGTGGCAAGGTGAGTCAGTGGGTGTGGCAAGGGGAGTCAGTGGGTGTGACAAGGGGGGTCAGTAGGTGTGACAAGGTTAGTCAGTGGGCGTGGCAAGGGGAGTCAGTGGGCGTGACAAGGGGGGTCAGTGGGTGTGACAAGGTTAGTCAGTGGGCGTGATAAAGGGAGTCAATTGGCGTGGCAAGGGGGTCAATGGGCGTGACAAGGGAAGTCAGTGGGCGTGACAAGGGGAGTGCAATTTCCTTTGAAAGGTGTATTGAAAGTTATCTATTTTATCGATATACTAAAAGATTGCATTGATTATCGAAATTTACAAGTATCATTATGTATCAAACTACCCAAGGAGACCCGAGAAAAGGATAGAATTCGCACCCGATGTCCATGATACCTCAAAATGACGGATTGGTCAATTGATAGATCGCTTTTTACGGCCATTCTGTGGACGGCTACTACACACTTCACTGACAGGACAGTTTGTCTGAAATACACTGAAATTTTCCGTCAAAGATCTAGCCATGTCTTTCATTAAAACGCGGGCCGCGTTCATAGCGCAGTGGATTCCTAGGGTCCCGGGTTCGATGCCCGGCCGCGGCGAATATCCTTTCCGACATTAGTGTCCCACAAATGAGTGGATAATCGTAAATCTATGTTGGACGAGCAGCTGTAAGCTCGGAAATGATGTAGTAGTGGTACTGGTGTGAAATATACCAGGAGTCCACGGTTTAATGCTCCAGCCCCCGGAATATGATTAAAATATTGTTAAAAGTGGCGTTAAACCCATTCAATCATTCAATCAACTAATTAAAATGCATTCGCGCGCGTACACATATAAAAACAACAAAAGAAAACACTAAACAACAACATATATGTTTGACGATTCTAACGACCTTATAACGACCTTATGAGGGCGAAAATCATTAATGAATTATTTCGACCCTTCAAGTTCGCATACTATGAAATGCCTGCGTTAAGAGAAAAGGAAGGTAACGCTTATATTTCAGTCAAATACCATCGTTTTTATTATTTCCCTTAGTATATGAAGTGATTCGATTTATGAAAAAAGAACTAATTTAATTCATAGAGTTTGCTTACTTGTTTGTTTAATAATTCATCATAAGAAACAACTACAACAAAAATTAAGGTAGTATTATATTTTATTTTTATTATCATTATTGTTACCTTTCGGGGGAGACACACACACACATAAATTGTGTTGGTTTGAGGCAAAGGTCGATTTGTGAATTAGATACCCGGAATCTTCCTTGTCAGGTGGAATAGGCAAAGACAAGCATGACCACAATTTCACTCCGATCTTAGTCTACACAACGTGCCTATCCAATTCAAGCAATATAATGAAATTAATTTTCAAAACATTCATTGACCCACAACGAATGCTTCCAGCTATTTAAATTGATATTTTCAAAATTTTATTCAGCATGACAGATTTGACTGCGACGATAGCACATTCAAAAGCACGTGGTGTTGAGGACCGCGGGCCTTGATTGGATAACAATTTCAGTAAACCTCGATCGATCTATAAATGAAATCTTAGTTCAGCCATAAAACTTCAGACAGATATGGTGATTGAACTGTTCTATCGATTTTTTTGATTTACAGCTTCGATTTATCATTTGATCGATCGCGACTTTTAATCAAAGAATCGCAGATCAAATAATTTATTTATAGCGGAAACGAACTGGCCGCCTTTTATGTAAAGCAATTTAGTTGGTTTGGTTACCTAAACATCGTAATACAGCTTATTCAAACAGAAGTTACGACATTTAGGTCGCCAATCAACCATTTTACCTTTTTGTGGCCGTAAGTATTGCAGAATATCGCCGTTTACTATGGAATCGGAACTTCCTGTGGGGGTCAGTTGTCTCAGCAAGCGGCACGTCAATTAACTGAATGGATCGAGTAAATCTGGTAAGACATTATTCAGAAATCACGTAATTCGTCGGCCGACTTCCACCCGAAAGATGCCTTTGCATATCCTAGTTTCCAGCCAATTGACGGATCGCAAATCACGCCTACTGGCTTCCGATAGGAATAACGACTAAGATAATAAGCGTTATTATTTTGCAATATATATGGTCCGTTACATGTATCAACAACAACTAGAATAATATATGAGCCTATGCGTGACATTTCCAACCATTTCGCATGTGCGTGACTCGCAAACATTGAGCACTCTGGACAGCCATTCGGGGCAATTCGAATATTCACTAATTGTTTAAAGAAGCTTTGGGTCAATATCAATCTATAGAGCGCAGAGTGAAGACTCTGATCAGACAGTGCGGATGCACAGGTTGATCTGAGTCTTTACTTGACGCACATGTGTAATGGTTGGAAATGTCACGCATGCGCTCATATATAAATTGGTTTGCGACCTAAACGTTGTAACTACAGACTGAATACGACGTTTTAGTGGCCAAACCAACATATATGCATCAAATATCTGTCGTACAATTTCAGATCTCAAGGTTTACTTCCGATCTAAAAGTGTTTTACAAGCAATTTCTTCATTTTACTCAATGCTTTCCCAGTTGTTTTTTCTCGAGGGGCATCAAAAAGCGTCACTGTGTGGAAATGGTTTAAAAGAGCTATCTAGTCGTTATTGATATCAACCGACGACATCGCCCTCACTGGATAAATCATATGTTTCAAAGTAGGGCATGAATAATATACATGTACTTCATTAATCCTTGCTAAATGGTTATCCTTTCTTCACAAAAATTCTCATTTTTTGTTAAACTTAGGTCAAATTTTGCCCCAAGACTGAAAGGACAAGCAGGTAGTGTAGACTAAGAGCAGGTTGCACGTCTGTGCAGGCTGCTCTTAGTCTATACACCTGTCACAGCTATTGTCAAATCAAGGATATTTCGGGATCAGTATGACAAGGGTTAAACTAAATTAAAGGGAGTTCAGTAGATTTAACACGAATAAAGAACACTTATCGAAAGAAATGACATTAACAATTATTGGAAAACCAGTTACTTTCCTTTATCAATTCTTCAAGAAATTCTGTTCAAGAGCCGCTTTGATACAATAGCACTTTTTTTGATTTGGGTAAACATTATGGTAGATAGGCGTTACAGACCGAGGAATAGGAAAATTATATCAACGAAATGAAATGGCTCCTTTAAACCTCGGTAAGCCGCATGTGGTCTCTCTTTGTATGGTTAAACTTAATTAAAGATTTCCTTTCTTCGCGTATCTATTATCAACTACTGATATTTCAACTCTGTTCGTGTACATGATTATAGACGAAATAGAGAAATTTTCTGTGGTTCAAAGTTCCAAGCCTTGTAAACGATAATTGGTGCCTTTGAAAGAATTAACCCGATTCCAGGAAAGGAAAAGAAATCTTGAAATAGGGAATTCTCAAGTTTCTACATGCAGTAACCATTTTTCGATGTCTTAGCTATACTGTCGCCCTTTTTAAAATGTTTAAACCTGTTCTAAGAATTGCATGTATGGAAATAATTGCAAAGCCTTCGCAGAGAAATTTTGTTTTAGAGCTTGCACAATCGACTCCAACAGGAAGTTTCGCTTCGATCTTAAACGGCGTTGTTTTGCGAATCTATGGCAAGTAGCGTGTAACAAAAAATGAGATTAGTTTTGTGTCGACCTAAACGTCGACAAAACTGTAGCTACCACGTTTAAGTCCCCAAACCAAGAAAAAGTTGACAAAAAGCTTGCACAATCGAAATAAAGCAACAACAAAATGCAACGGACTATCTTTAAACTTTTGACGTGTACCTGTAACTCCGCCAAGTACATGTAAATTTAGCATTGTCGTTGGTTTGATGAAATAAACGTCGTAACTACAGCTGACGGCGTCCAAGTCGTCAAACAACGCTTCGCCTTTTAATTTAAAAAAATCCCAAATTGCCCCAGAATCCGCTCAAGCGAACATTTATTACTTAAATATGAGTCAGACACAATACTTAAGAAATCCATGTTATTTTAGAAATCACAGCATTCAGTTGTCGTCACCGGATGATCTCATTCGCTAATGACCCTAAATCATCAGAAGATAACAAAGTAACAAGGGAAACAACCAACGTCCTGAATTTCGTCACGTTGAGTGGTAAGCGCAAAACTATACGGTAAGTGTCTATACTTATTTTAGGCCGTACGGCTGTTTTGGACTGATATTAACAGGATTGAAAGTCGGCTAGCGATTAGTAACTATCTCGGCCTATTGTAAAAATATATTAAAATCCAGAGTAGGCTACCATTGAAATACCCTGAGATATTTTGATAAACGGCCTTTGATTTTCGAAAATACTACTTTTAAGAATGTTGTATTAAGATAATTAAAAAGCGACAAATACAAATAACCAAAGCTGTGACGTGAAAAAACGTCGATGTCTCGCTTTAAAGGCTCTTTGGCTCTGATTGGGAAAAAATCACAATAAAATCCTGAAATCTTTGTTTAAGTTGTGTACAGACTCCTCCTTTAATAATTTCAGGATAGGTTGCAAGCCCTATATGAAAAAACTTTGCCGAACAGAAAACGAAAATAAATTCAAAATTATATCATCTTGGTTAGTTTCCTATTCGGCAAAGCTTGTCCTATTCTGAAATTACTCATAGAGGGGTCTTTTAACAATTTTGAGGATTCCTTTTTTTGTGAGAAATGTTGTTCATACCGAAGTTATAGGGGCCCTCCTGGGAGAATTAAAAGATATTACCCTCGACAGACTGAGCCTGCTAACAAAGGTCATAACCTTTCGTTCTCTGACCATTTGCTGAATCTTGGATCACTGTACGTTTATTTTCGGAATAGATCTTTCTCAATATTCCCTCATGAATATTCATTTATAACCCAGAACGAGGCTAACAGAGCAGGCCTATCATGGCAGCAAGTAAACAATATGGATGTTTCAGCCAGATGAACATAAAATGAAAGAGATATTGGAATTGTACCAGAAACGTAATTTAGATTTCTTGAACATTAAGTAAAAATCAATAAATTATCATCAGTAGACAATTAATCAACAAAGGATTTAAATTCTTTACTTAGGGATACATTCAAGACTTTAGAGGTTAAGTCAAAATTTTTACTTTACAAATATATTCATTTGTCCTAAGATAGAAAAACCTAAACAAATAATGATGAACTGTTTCTCTTTTCTATTCATTTGATGTGCATATGTGTATATATAATCAAACTTGTTTAAAAAAGCATATGAAACAAACATGTTGAATGAATAACATTCAAGCAAAATAACACTTGCTTCCAGGTTACAGAGAAATAAAAGGGTAATATTCACAGTTAATAGGTCAATCCTTTTAAAAGTTTTTGTAGATATTAATTACTCTTCCAATGGAATTATGTAACTAAATTGTACTGATGGTCCATATACACGGAAAGATAATTTAGTACACATACCGCAATTCTACGAATAAATTACTTTGCAAAAATTTCAGTGTCGAAAACTCACGGGGGCTGTTGTGCTATAGATCTCGAAAGAAAAAGGGGCCATACTTATATCTTGAAGAATCTTTCTGATTGTTAAGCTTGTGTGTATCATAGCATCACCCCCCTTTTCAAGCAGGTCTAGAAGTCAGAGAGTTTTGTAATTTCAACATACGACATAGATCCTTTGAACAGGCTAGAAACAAATGGGGCCCTTATTTCGAGTAAATATTTTGCAACGGTTGTGTTTTTATAATTTGAGAAAGATTATGAATTCAAATTCAAAGAGTCGCCGTCAAAGTGCAGTTGGTAGCATTAGACTCCCAATTTTCAATATTGGGGTGTCATAGGTTCGATCCCCGTCGGCCGTACATAATCTTTTCGACATTTGTCTCCCAACAATAATTGCAAACCTAAGTGGAATAGCAGCTGGAGGCTAGGAAAGGATGTAATGGTAATACTGGTTCGAGATATACCAGGAATCCATTGGTAGGTACTCCAGCCGCCGCGATATGACTGAAAAAAAGATAAAGCGGCGTTTAACCACATTCAAATAAACAAAAAAGAAAAATCAAATTCAAAGAAGACGGCGTTTGTGTCTTTAATTCAGTATAATTTATAATAACAATAGTTCTAAGATAAAGATATATAAATTCTTAAGGCATTGCTGTTGGGTTGAATCTTTTGAAAGCCATAGAGGAATAACTGTTAAAGGAAATTTGCCAATGTTATTAGTTTCCTACTTATACTTCATATGGAACAGTTGAACCCTACACTAAGATCTTTTTCAGTAGGCAACAATGGAACCTACAGAAAAATGCGAACAGTTTATCTATAAGTTGCATTTACTGTTTTCTACCAGCTAGACCTAATGTCTCACTCGCTTGATAATAATTTTACGTGCCAATGTAACAAGAACAAAGAAGCCAGCAACAACCTTAACAATTGACAATATTTATTGACAATAATAACAAACAATTATTGACAATACAATATCAATACAAAACAAATTACAATACCTTAAATGTTTAAAAGTAAAGTTTTAATTTCCAGTTCCAAGTGAATTAAGTTCCTGGTGCACAAAAAATAAGTCCAATGATATCCAAATTTAAAATCAAACACACACTTTTAATCACAATAATTCCCCAAAGTACTACTAAGTGAAACCATCAGTCTAAACTAAGTGAACTAAGAATGTTGTAAGAATCCCTTTATATAAAACCATAGAACAATCTAGAACAGCATGGAACGTTAGACGATTCTAGAGTTTGAATCACTTTCTAAAGGTTTTTCTATAAAGATAAAAAAAGACTCAAAATTTTCTATAGATCAAGAGTCTAGAAAGTTCCTGACCGCATAACGAGTCTAAAAATAGACACGGGAAAATATTAGAATTCGTGTGACATAAGATACATGTATACATAACAAAAAAATGACCTAGATCGTATACATGTGGGGTGTAATAGATTATAATTGTTTGTTTCACTGTAAGGTTGATTTACCTTTCACTGAAAATAGTATATCTTGAATTAAAAATATATGGCAGTTACACGTAAGGTTTAACCCATAATTTCTGAGTCCAAAAAGGGTTAAACTTCCACTTAAATGAAAGTTGGAGTAATGAATCTTTACATAGAAGATGATATGATGGTCAAGAAAACACGTACGGTTTAACCAAGTTTTCTAGTCCGAAAAAGTTAAAATTCAACTAAAATGAATGTCAGAGTATTGAATCTGTGTTTAGAGACTCATATCATTGTCACAAAAGCATATGCAAAGTTTCAGAGCAAAAGCATAAGTAGAAACTGAGATATGATACTTGCACATAAGGTTTATCCAAAGCATTACAGCAACGCCGACGCCTGAGTGACCGGAATAGCATTCTTATTTCTGTCCATTCTATAGCAATTACACGACAGGGTGAGACCAAGCTTATTTGTATTTGACCTCATTAGTTGTTTACATGTCAATGTCGTTAGAATATCAAACTTTTTACGTACACGTAATTTGATATCTCAATAGCACTACGTTTAAGGAACAAACAAACAACAACAAAACTAGAAATGTGGTTCAGACAAGGATGCTCCCACTCTAGTGCTTGTTACATGACCTTATTCTATGACCTTGATCTTGGAAGTATCTAACATAACTTTCCATTTAGTAATAGTATTCACCAAGGAAAATAACTGAGCAAAGATATTTTGAAACTAATCAATTAATGTATAAGATATACTCCGGAAAAGAAACGCACACACACACTAACTCTGCCATCCACTTCCCCCACACACTCACACACGGACAGATATAGCTCTATATGTCAATCACGAATAAATGGAGGGGACAGAGAAAAGAGATGAGGGCTTAAGATACCACAATGCTATCCCTTACGATTTTACATGGGGGCGTAAGTTTTCACCTCAAATAACCTGTCGGGGACGATTACAGACATCACATTCTTGACAATTTTAGAAATAGAGAATCAATTTGTTGTGTCAGATATACATAAAATGCCCCCCCCCCCTCAATAAGTATGATGTTGCTCTTGATTCGATGACCTATTCATTCGCACCAAATATTATTGAGTTTTTAGAAAACAAAAATGTGGGGTACAAGGTTAAAAGTAATAGACTATTTCCCTTAGACTAAACAGAAATTGTAACACAAATCAGATAACTTAATAAGAATTACAGTAGGCTTTGTTTACTGTCAGTTGATGTTTTCTTTTGTAAGCATACTTTTTTTTTTTTTACCATAACTTTTGTTCAATATCTTTAAGCCATATCTTCCCCCAAAATACATAACAAAATTAATTAGAGAACTATACTCGAGGCTTAAAATCATAAATAAATATGACGATTGCATCTATAAGATCAAAATAATTCTACGCGGTAAGAGTGCAATTAGTGAAAGAAGTTTTGATATTTTAAATTGTGACCCACCACAATTTAAAGTTTGTTTACATAAAACTAAGATGTCAATGATGACGTTTTAACTTTTGCTTGTCATTCATGCAATTAGTTAGGTCACGGAGAGTAACAAAATCCTCCGTAAAGTTTAGTCATCAGCACATGGGCATATAACAGTCAATGCCGTAGATTAGCGAACATTCTCGGTAATGAACCGGGTACATTCGACTCTATTTAAAATGTAAACAAACGCTAGTTGAAATCGATAACAAAATACTCTTTCCAGAGAAATTCACTCATATCCTCCTTTTGCATAGGCTCTTAATTAGTTTAGTGACCAAATAAACTATAGATTGTTTAAACGATTTTTTCCTTCCTCGGGGAGAAGATATGACTTTAAAATAGTATTCCATTTATTATAGACCTGTTCTTTAGTAAATAAATAAATTAGGTAAAATTATAAAACAAACCAGTATATCTACTTCCTTCTCATCTACCATTCTGATTACGTTTATTCGCGTGATGTCATCACATACCGAATGAAAATAACGTCATTTTAGGCTACCTTATATCGAACTGTATATGAAAATATCAGATACGGATTTTTTCTGACGTTTCCGATTTTGTCTGTGTGGAACGTACGAGGGGCGGTCAGAAAATATGCAGACTTATCACGCTCCCCTCTTTTCATGTGCATCTATATACACACATTATATATTGGTGAAAACAACATTCATTCACCAATAACGTGGTCAGTTTATTTTCAATGATAGTTGTGTTTACACAGTATTTCGCACTCTGATAAATGATAGGTGTTACTATTTTAATGCAATATTCTGAAAAGTGGTTTTGCTAAAATCAGAGGTTGTTTAATTGAATAAACAGGGATATTTCCCTAATAGCCTACGTAGTCTGTTAATCTATTTTTAGATTAAGCCGAGACAGTCGCGAAGAATATTGGGTCATTCAAGCGGTGCGTATAACCATCGGAATCCTGTTTTCAGTTTGGATTACATCAAACCAACGTCATCAATACGTCATCAGGAGCTATTTTCTCTAGTCGGTCTTCATTTCTGTAAAGATCAGTGCAAAACCATCATAAGCGTTAAATCAAAAACTGTGACATGAAAAAGACCATCGATACCTACCTTTAAATCGTGAAGGAGACAGGTTTTTGAACCGCATTAACACTGGAGATGAGATGTTGGTTCATTATTTCGAACCTTAAACTAAAGCTCAGTCAAAGTGGTGGAAACGAGCTGGTGTTCCACCTTCAAAAAGGTTTAACCTGTCTCCTTCGGCTGGCAAAGTCATGCTTGTTGCCTTTTGGGATTAAATAGGAATGCCAAAAGGTCAAACTGTCTCTGCCAAGTACTATTCTAAAGTAACTCTGAAAAATCTCAGAAAAAAAGCTCAAGCAAATGCGTCCCAGGTTAGCGCAGAAAATTTCCTTCTTCTTCACGAAAACGCCCCCCCCCCCTCCCATACCGCCGCAGCTACAGTGGAGGTTAGTAACTCTTACAAATGACAATTGTTGTCTCGCCCTCCTTATAGCCCAGACCTCCCCCCCTGTTACTTTGATTTGTTTCCAGACCTAAAAAAATGCTTGCTGGAAGTAAATATAAGACCAGCGCGGCTTTGATATCTGCTGTTTCACAGCACCTAAAACTATGACTACGTCTACGTCATGGTTAACAGCGGGAATACAAAAGCTCCCGTGAAGATGGGAAAGTGCGAAGACGCATGTGGGGAATAATTTGATAAAGAGTAGAAAGGATTTTTTTATAAAAATGTTGAATGGTTTGATTTTCGAGAACGAGTCGAAAATCCGGATATTTTCTGACCGTCACTCGTATATATTTTACTAGAAATACTTATATGTATAAAGTAAGAATTGTTTATCAGCTTCTTCGTGAAAACCATATAAAGAAGGAACAGAGGTAACTTTAGCGATTTGCAAAGCTATTTATTATGATTTATTGAAATAAATTCTACGAATCAAATTAATAAATAATTTTTTAGAATAATGAGCACCCATAAGAAAAAGAGTCAAACCAGAATATATGCCCTTCATTTAAATCCTAAGACAATCAACTACTCAAATGAAAACACCAATTGTACAGATCTATGAAAAAATACTTCCACAGAGAGTGATTCTTCGAAAAGTATGCAGGATACTTGCTTTGGACCGGGAACATCTAAACGATCGAATTCGTTAACAATAATGGCATCATTGCTAACGCAATCAGTCGACTGAAAAATAATTTCACATATAATAGCTTTGTTACGAGTTTGTTTGTTTGTTTGATTGTTTTTTTTACGAAACCGTACAATTAGTGATCCGTGACTTTGTCATGAAACGATAATCTTGGGGTTTGGTGAGGATGGGTATTGTCTTGTTTAACCCTTTCCTGTACAAACCCGGAATTTTACGGCACTGTGATTTATTTCTGAGAAAATATTCAGGAATAAGGAGAAATTACTTGTAACAATAAATTTCTCCTTTCCCTACAATATTTTTTTACACAAAGGGTGTTTTATATCAGAGTTACATTCATTTTTTGGCGTCTGCAACCTCTTTCAATCTGGACCAGTCTGAAATTAAAAAGAAGAGGAAAGAGTTAAAGATAAAGATTATTTCGAGAGTTCAAATTGACGGATCTCTCGCCACGCCCATTTATTTCCTACCTGATAGTTCTACCGAGGGAATATAAGTTTAACTATTTTGTCAGATATGTGACCGGGACATAGAATGATAGGCAACTCGTTGTTGGCGACGTAAACGTCGGAATTGCAACTTCAATAAGCTGCAGCTACGAGGTTTAATTCTCCAAAGCAACAAGAATGATTAATATAAATGTAAGCCAATGTTGCACGTCAGAGTATTTTATATAATAAGATTAAGTGTAGGCTTTTATGTAAAAAAAGCAATAACAACAACATCACACACACATCAACAACACAAACAAAGCAAAAAGAAAAAAAAATCAAACAACAACAACGACAACAACAGAAAAACAAACCAAAAAATAAACAAACAAACAAAAACAAACAAACAAACAAAAAAAACATAACACAAACAAACAATGGTAAATATGCGCGTACTTGTTAAGCTATAAGATATTTGGTCGTTGATAATCAATTCGACCAAAAGGTTTTTCATTGTATTCATTTTAGCCGTAAAGACTGAATAGATATATATTTGCTTTGTAAATTATATGGTCATATATGACATAAATGTCTTTGAGTGAAGAAAACGTCGTTTCCGTAATGATCTCATCACTGCTGGTGATTTGTTTGTAGACAATTAATGAATAATGAAAAAAACACCATCATCGTCTTTCAAGTAGGAATATTGTCTATGCGATGACCGACTTTGTTAGATTCGTCATCTCAGATTTACACTAACGGGTACTAATTGATCAATCTCGGGGCTCCCCCACCGACTCCTTTGGCCCCGCCGATTGACCCCAACAGGAAGTTCTGCTTCGATTTTAAACGGCGTTATTTTGCATAAATTATGATCAGCATGTAAATAAAGAAGAATCGTTGCTTCGGTACATAAACATCGTTACTATAGTTTGAATAAGCTGTAGTTACGATGTTTTAATCGCTTAACAAAAAATAATCACATAAATGGCGGCCAATGTTGGAGTTAAAATCTCAATACCGGGCTAATGAACAACTTGATTGGTCGATAAGAGCCCTGTCACACTACACGGCGATTGCACCGCGATTGTACGGCGCTCTAGCATTTTTCAGAGCGCCGTGGGATCGCCGGAAACATCAATAATTTTCGGGAAAATAGAGATACACGGCGATGCTACGGCTCTCCTACGGCGTTCCTTCGACGATTCTACGGCGATGTATCGCGTTCCTACGGCGATTGACTTCAATTCTAAAGCGCTTCTACCGCGCTCATGGAGACGTCACGGCGCGTGCACTAGGCTCTCACGACGATTGCACTGCGCTGCTGGTGCGCTTGAGACAATGTAGGAGCGCAGTAGAGACGTAGGGGATGAGCGAAGAGCGTGGTATAGTCGCCGTGCAAGAGCCATTGCCTGCCATGGCGCTCTGACTGCGCTCACATCGCGGTGTCGCGGCGCTCTCATGGCGTTGTAGGAGACCTCGAGGTGCGACTAAGGCGACCGCACGATGATCCTACTGCGCACTTACCACACCGCGCTCCCAAGGCGATTGTTTTGTGCATATTCAAAGTGCGCGCCGTCCCTCGCTACTCTACGCGACTGCACGGCGCTCCCACTGCCCTCCCGCAGCGATCATGGCGATGTCACGACGTCCTCTCAGCGCTCTGGAAATTTTTTGATCGCCGTGGGAGCGGCGTTGGATCGCCGCCCTAGTGTGACAGGGGTTTAAGATCCTTGATTGACAGCCGCGATTTGTCAGTTGAACACTGACAGCATTCAACGAAAATCTTTCAAATGTATTCATATGTATGTTTACCTGCCACAGATACATATAACGACGAATGCTAATCAAAAATTTGTCAACCGATTGTTTATGTCTTTTAAAATCGATCAAAGATATTCCATGCAACCATTTTAAATTCATTTTACCTGAAATTATTTTGCATATCAGAGCATATTACAAGGCTATTCGATTACATAATCATATGATCGACAGATCGTTTAATTATATCCCATTTTTTTTATCGGACTAACTTTTTATTTCCTTCTTCATCACTTAAAAGATTGTGGTGGTCAACAACAGCAAAAAAATGACCAATTAATTCGTTTATTCGTAAAGGAATAAAGCCGACATTTGAATTGGGCATTATTAATAGTCTAAGTTGCCAAACAAACAAACAAACAAAAAAAAAAGATAAAATGTCGGAGTTCAAAACTCAGTTCTGATCTGAATGAACGATTTCATTGGTCGACTGGTCATATAATTGACAGTCGCGATTGGTCAATTATCTATTTATAGAACAATTATTTTCTTTACGCATTTTTTTCAATGTGGCTTCTATCTCTGCTCCCAAACCTATTTGGCTACCAGAGAAAATATGGGTTTGAAATCAACAGATGTGAGTACTCATTAGAATCTTCTGATCTCGTACAATGACAGTCGTTCCGAAACATCGCATGATATTGTTATTTTAAGAGATGGGGAGAATATTTTTGTTTTCATGGAGGTATGAACCGAAAAACTAAATCACACTGTATGAATACGCGAATACATAACTGTGATTAGGTTTTTCGGTTCATACCTGCATGAAAACAAAAAAATATACTCTTCGTTTCTTATAATTTAATAGTATCAAGCGAAAAAAGCAGATTTTTTTTTAAGAAATGATACCTTTTTGTATTGGACTTTTTTGTGCGGAAGCATACAACATCGGTGCGTGCTAAAAATTGTGTTCGTGGAGTTATGAATTTTTTTTTACCAATCAGAATGCCCTTTTTTGATAGATGAAACTGAAATTTGAATTATAAAACTAAGAACAACTTTTTTTGACTCTGCCCCATAGCCAAAATTACGACTTTCTTTAGAGTTTACAATGAGACTGTGTAAAAAATCAAACGGATTGCAGTTACAGATATTTCGAAATCCATCCCTGCTTCTGTCTAATGTAACAGTTTATAACAGAAATCCTAATAAAGTCTTATGACCAGTAACAATTTATGAATATTGCGTTCAAATCATTATAGAAAAGTAAAAAAATATTGGGTTAATCCATTTCCATACAGTGACACTTTTAAACGCCCCCTCAATTTTAAAAAAAATGGGAAAACATTGTGGAAAATGAAGAAATTGCTTGTTTCAATCAATTTAGTCACTATCCAAAATGTTTTCTGATCCAAATGACAAATATTTTAAAGATTTCATAACGTTAAATTGTCGTCTGCAACTCCTTTGAGTTTGGAATGGTCTAAAATTTTATCGAGTGGAAATAGGACAAAGAAAAGAAATCAGACGAAGTCTCCTCTTCCTCTGACACTCTTGTAAAGGATATCAGAATATTACAAAAAGTATTTTGCCAACAAATTCATCGTGAAAAATCCAGTAATTCTAAGTGAAAAAATAGAGCCGGATTTGCTTTCACAAGAACATATCGATGGGTCAACGCGAAACAGATGTAACTCCCTATATTGTAATAGGCAGTTACATCTGTTTCGCGCTGGCCCATCGGTATGCCTTCTACAAAACCCTTTAAAAAGTCACGTGATGAGATACATGCGAAAGGTCATAGGATGAAGAACACTATGTGATGTGAATATATCATCTTAATCTGCTCATATTAGAACGGTTATGTTAACCCTTGCCACGTTTAACCCTGAATAATCCGGTTTTAGCAGGAGGTATAGACAAAGATCAGAATGCAAATAAGTGCAGTCTGATCTTAGTCTACGCCTCCTGTTTGTCCTTTTTGAACCAGAGGTGTTTATGAAATAAATTTTCAAAAGAAGTATTAACAACTGAACAACAACTACTACCAGTGCTTTTGGCCCTTTGATTTAATATAATTCTGCAAAGGATTTTATTCGGCATGACAAGAGTTCACAAGCCATTGGTTGACAGACGTTAAGACAGATCGAGAAGTCGATACCAGCACATGTCTACTCTTGGGCTTCATACGAATATTGTTATCTTAGTGCAACTTCAGAATACAAGTACCCGGTTACGTCTGCTTAAATACACAAACACAAACAAACAAACAAACCCGAGAGCTTTGTGGGCAACAAACCTGTGTTTTAAGGATTATCGAGATATTGACTTATCTTTAATTTGAATCATATTATTGATGGTTCCGCTTCTTTGGTGTTAAACTATAGCAACATATTTCTATTCTAGTATCTACATTGTGTTTCGTAAAGATAATTTGTATTGTACAAAAGTCAATTGATAATTTTTATGGCAGGATTTTTCTCTATCAGCACTCTCAGTACTTTGATCTTAAAGCCGTTTAGAAAGTGAAACTATGCTTCAAAGAGACTGTTCGAGTGTTTTTTTGAAGTGTCGATCACGTGACTACAAAATAAGGAGATCAACTGGTTTCCAAATAGGGAAACACAAAATTACCAAACCATACTCAGCTCGGTCAATCCAACCGGCTGGCTGTCCACAGCAAGATTAAATGAAAAGTAGACGCAGTGATTATGTGGTGTGTTCTTCGGTAACCCGGAATGCATTATTCTGTTTCTTTTTTTCCGTTTTTTTTTTAAATCTATGTTGAAATTGCTGCGATTTAAAATCAAAAATTAAAATGGTTGGTTGGCGAAATAAACGACGTAAGTGCACCTTGAATAGAAGTTTAATATAAATGCTTTATTCAAAAGTTTAAATTTCAATTATGCTACACTTTCAATAAATATCACTTGCACATACACTATATATTTTACTGTTAAGTTATTCTGCCTTGATCTAGCTAGATTTTTTTCTCGTTGCTGGTGACGTATTCAGAATACATTCAATATATGTTATTATTAATCATAATTAATTTTTTTCAATTAAATCAAGCCAAATAGAAACGTAGTAGTAAAGAGCTTAACAAGCTATAACATCATATTTAATCCTGAGCCGAAATAATTTATACTGTAACTAGTAAACGATTTGTTTTTGCTTAGTCTACAGAATTTTTGGGGAGCTATAAATATGTGTACTTAAGCCGCCATTTTCCTTGTAACTAACCTTTTTCTTTATACTTTTGTATTAAAGTTATACATTGTGTTTGCCTATTGTGCCAAAGTATGTTGGAAATTAATTATTCAAAGTAACTTTCCTGTAACCGGCCAGTCACATTTGTAATAATAATTCACTTTGGCTTTTATTGGCAATGGGATTAATCGGTTTGCGGTCAAATGAGGTTGATGAGTCGATTGATCTCCAAGGGTTCCTTAACCAATTCCCACTTAAGGACACTTTTTTGCAGAAAAACTATTGTGAAAAATGAAGAAATTCCTTTAACCAAGCAATTTCATTTAGGCCGGAAATGAACTTAAAACTCGAATATTGTTCGACATTAGTGCAAAGCATTTTTACTAGTTTGAAGACAAAAATTTCGTAACAACAGCTTATTCAAGCAGTAGTTACGACGTTTAAGTCGCCAATCCACAATCTCTTTTTTCTCACAAAATCCTGACGACAGACTTAGCAAACTAAGGACGTTTAATATCCAAATAAAGCTTTCTGTCGGAGTAAGTAGACGGTCCCAGAGATCCATCAATTATCTAGAGCCAGAGTTGCTTAAAGGATTTCATTTTCAAATGTCGACCAGTAATTGCCTCCAGCGCTTTCGGCCTTGGATTTGAATGCAGTTCTGAAAAGGAACGTATTCGGCATGACATGGCTTACCTCATTTTACCTTAAATCATTCAATACTCAGAAGTACCTTATCAATTCGGTTCTTTTACAAATAAATCGGCCGGATCATCTCGATATCGTTAGATATAAAAATCAAAGTACCGTAAGCTACCAAAAGCATGGTTTTGTTGAGTGATCTTCTTTGTCAAAGGTTATCATGATAAATGAACGAGCTTAAAGGAACCAAAGTGTTAATCCATTCAAGCACAATCCTTCCTTTTTACGCCACTTAAGAATATAGTTGTGGAAAACAATGTAGAAAATGAAGAAATTTCTTGTTACAAAAAATTTCTTCGTTTACCACATTGCCTTCTATCCAGAGAGATAAATATTGTAGAATTTTCAACAATCTTAAATTGTCGTCTGCAATTTCTTTGCAGACTTTGATCAGAGTCATTTTGAAGACGATGTGCTCATGTGAGCTAAAAATCCCTAGGAGATGAACTTGCAGAAAGAGTTTGCAATAGTCTCTAAATACTAAAGAATTTTTTTTACGGCGTATGGATTTAGTGGTTAAGCCTCCAGCGACATTTTGCACTCGTTGAACTCTGAGAAGGCCTTAAAATTTTGTCTTTAGCTTAAGCTATCAAAGCTGACGCTTTGCTAGCTAAAAAGTACGATGTTTAAACATGCTTTAATGTGTAAAATAGGAAAATACTAGATATAAGTCGTTAACGAGCGAAATATTTCTAATAAAGGAAAAGGACAAAATTAGTTCATTAAAGCTTTAAACGATTTAAGGGAATATTCTTAAAGGTTTTCAAGCAATTAACATTAGTAGGGCAACAAAGAAGTTCTCCCCTATAATTGGTCCTCGAAAGTCCAATTAACGGGGCAAATTTAGACTGTGGCCCATTTTTAGATTTTCTCCACATTAGTAATGATTGCAGGGTTGGGCCTGTAATTACCATACGTGGACTTTTCTTAGAAGTTTCTTATCAAACTAAAACATGAAAGAAAACAATAACTGTAGTTTTGAACTTATTTGAAAATAGGTGACACATCTAAACAATGTCATTAATTAAATAAAATTAAAATAATTCTTTGTATTTTATAAATTCAATTTTCTTTAACCTATTCTCACACAGTGACGTTTTTGAACGCCCCTCAAGATAAGCCATCGATAACACATTTTGGTAAATGAGGAAATTGCTTACACAATGTTTTCTATCCAGAAGGTTATAGAAATTTAAAATTTCATAATCTTAAAATTTTAGTCTACAACCCCTTTCAGTTTGTACCAGTTTTAAATGTTGTCGTCTGGTAATGGGTTGAAATGACATCTGAAATAATTGTCGATATTCGGATAGATAGAACTCGTTATAATTATTGTTATTTGAGTGGCCACGTTTACGTTTACGACTTCACAACTGCAAAAAGCGAGTTCGATTCTATTCTAAAATACATGTAATTATTTTGGACAGTTCCCTGTAGGTAACAACATAATTTCGAGACGTTATTTACAGATTTGGTTATAAATTGTTCGGTTTTCCCTCTATTTCGATCGAAATGCTTTGATGTCAGAGTAAAATGCATATTTTTGGCCGAAATGTCCGCCTTTCTAACTTACCATTTTCAAGTTGTGGGGATCCACTGCTACGAAACAACACCAAGGCAAATTTCTACAACGCAAAAGATTTTGTAATGATCAATTTGAATATCCCTCAGACTTTAGAGCTTGACAACATCTATGCGTGATGAATCATGGTTTAGAGGGTTTGTTTGAAGATAAGTCACAGCCGATTGGTGTTACATGATATGAGTAATGTTGAATTGAAATTCTTCATCTGAATCTAAAATTCACCTTCCTGTAAGAGAACATGTATTCGCTCATCTGAATACAGTAGAACCGGTACACATCACACGTTAAAAATCAACAATTTGGGTACATTGAAAGGCTCGAAAAACATTTTATTAGATACCTATAAAAGATATGGATAAAAATCTGGCTATCTAATACAACTCGACAGAAAAATATTCAATATTCGGCGTGTACTAAAAGACCGTTTTAAACACGGACTCCTTATTTGTGTATTGACGTTCGGGTTCTTTTCCGGAAGGATGGTTAATTCTTAATCATTTAAGAGAATTTTCCTAATGTCATCTCCTAAAAGGTATATAATTAAAATAATATTACAAAAGTGCGTTTTCTGTTTATTGCTATCGTGTTCTCGAATCGAGTATAGGTATCTTTTATTGGATTCAACCTTCGGTCTCATCAACTAAAAAATACCTACACACGATTCTCGAACACGATAACAATGAATAGAAAAAGACACTGTTGTAATATTCCCTATGTATCTACAACAGAACAAGAGTCACCATGCTCAGTGGATTCCTTTCCCGTTACCGTGTAAAGGATAAATACTGAAGCAACTTGTGTTTGGTGTCTAATTTGTATTGTAGCGAGGAAATACTGCAAGAAATTGTATTACTTTAACCAGTCGTTGGGATTTTCAAGGCGAAGCAGACTGTTTTAAATCAATCAATCAATTTGTGGGTACAATTGACCTTAAAATGACAGTACAGCGTACGCTTACATCGCATTGCCCCACAAGACCCTGTAAGCGCTGATACTTTTAAGCGAAACATTTGACAACTTAAGACAATAGCAACATTTAATTCGATTTACTGCTTCTTGCTAAAAAGTATTTCAATATAAGACTCTTACGGTATTCGAACATACGCGGATTGAATTCAGCGTTCTTTAAATATATCCGCATAGATTCGAATATCCACTGTGTATGACCGAACATGAGCCAATCGGAAGTGACACCGACTGAACGCTAAATATATCACTAGTGAGACTTCACAGTCTAACGGGTGGAAATTTCTCAGTCGAGGTAAATTTAGACCATAAGACGTATTTAAACGCGGTTTTAGGTATTTGAATGAGCTAATATTACTTGTCTCTCGTTTGTTTGTCGTTCTTTGTTATTGAGTATACTTTCTGGTAAAATCCATACTTTAATCGACGAATCACTCATTTTTCTTTAATTTGACCCGTTAAACTGACGAATCCAAAGTTATTATGCGTAGCTGAGAGCATAATTGTGACCTAGCCTGTGAAGAAGGATAGTAAAGTATTATTTCTTGAACACCTATACCATATTATTCAGCAATGCATTGTATATAGCGCGGTACGACCGAGGAAATGCAACCCTGTCTTCCGATTGACTGTACGAATTAGTGACATGCGTACAGTATCAGTATTGACAGAGGTCGCAGAAAAAATCTATACGATTAGTGACAGTTTAAAATATAATTCCCGGCAGCTGATTTCATCTGTTATCCTGTTTATTTGGATAGTCTTTGGGTTCGCAGGCCAACAATGCATAATGCCGATCTTATAAACCTTTGTAAATATATAGCACATCATAATATCGGTATACGAGCTAACTCGTGGGGTTAATTTGTCTTTTAGAGCTTCTTTTAGTTCTTCAATCTGATGTTTTTTTCATTTTCCTTTCGTAGCAGCTAAAACGATCTGAATACAAATAGGTAAAAGAGCTTAATGAACCGCTTGTCGATGTAAACCGCGCTTCGCATACAATAATAGTACTACTACTACTACTACTAATAATAATAATGATATTATTTTTATTATTATCGCTATTTTTCAGGAGGACAACATATTTCGCACGAGTACCAGTCTTTAACGTGGTCCTCTTACCTGGTGAATATGCCTTCATTCATTTGACTTTGAGATTATTACATGTCCATCGTCGGTTTGCGAGGGAGCTCAATACCATATTTTCTTGAGGGCCTTTAGGTAAATATAGAATGCCGGGGGGGGGGGGGTAACTTTACCGTGGGCATGTTTATATCAAAAGCGCACAATAGACCTAACTAAGAACTGAGGTCATTTTTTTGTCATTTTACTAGTCTGCTAATGATTGCGATCGCACGCGTAACTGTAGTAATAAAGGTTTCAGAACTTGGGCTTAATTTAATACTATGAAATTTAATATGGGAGATAAGCATTTTATCTCTGTACATAAGTTTTAAGAAGAGTACATGTACTATGCCAATTAAGAGGTGTGCCACTAGTGGCATAATCCATACGATATAATCGGCTGAACCGTGCATATCATTATAGGTCGCAAAATTGGACGTGTGTGTAAATGAAGTGCAGCCCGATTGAGACTGTTCGCACGGCTGTCGTACAGATTATCAGCTTATCCCGCCAGTCAGAGCAGCCTGGACAAACTCACTGCATAATTTTCACATGTCGAACAGGACATTGCGATCAGTGTGCGTCTGTTGTTTGATCGGGTCTGCAAAAATTACATGATTCATATTGCTCCAATTTTTTCACCTTAGACGCACCTCACAGAAGTCCTAGTATTAAACATGCGCTGACCCAGAAACTTTTCCAAGAGGAGGTCCACACTCCCAAGAGGGGTCTGCCAAATAAAACAACGGAAAATTTGCATTTTTACAGCTGAAAAAATTACTGTATATTGTATAGGCGTGTTTTCGTAATGGACTTTGATTATGTTTAAAACATTGGTCCGAATGAGCAACAGTCACCCTCTTTCCTCGTGTATTGTCGTTTCTTATATATATAAATATATGACAAATGTCGATTCAGAGAATAAGATACAACTCAAAAATAGAAATCCTAGTAAACTTTCAGTGATCCTCAAACACAAGGGAATCACTGAGTAAAATTTTGTATAAACGGTGAATACGTTATGCAAACGCATGGAAAATATTGAATGTAAACGTCTGCAATTTAAGAAATTTACAATTAACAGTTGACTTAATGTGGCTATCTTTTTCGGACTAATCTTACAGACTTTCGGAGCTAATCGTACAGACACGAAACATGCATAGGTCACTGTTCGTACAGTTGCTCTAGGCAGGTGGTTCTTTTCAAAAGGATATTATTTAAATCTTCGGGGCATTTACACCAAACGGAGCTCGAGGTTTTCATTACTAAAGAAAATAATGTCATTTTACCAGTGGCACTCTTTGCAATCTGCCTCAGAACATACTTTACCGGAGAAAAATCATTCGCACCCTCGGACAAAAAAAGTAAAACTCGCTGATTGCCTGTGATTAATTCCGATTTGCGGATAGAAGCACCGTTCCACAATAAAATGTAAAACAGACATGTAAAATGCGTTCATTTCGTCATTTATTATTGAAAACCGATAGTCTCACTAGTGATGTTTTTAGCGTACAGTCGGTGTCACTTCCGATTTTGCTCACTGTACGGTTATACACAGCGATACCGTAAGATCAGTTCTCCACTAGGGTTGAAAAAGACAAGAGTCACCGCCGTAGATGAGAGAGTTCAATGTTTTATAAGTAGTATTTCTGTATAGTTTTTAGAATTTCATAAGTATCTGTGCAGAAAGTCATCGCGTACAAGAAACGCGAGGGTTACGTCCCTTGGTGGAAAAAGTCGATATTTTTGTCTCTGCTAAAATTTGAACCTTTTTTATCTTATTTTCGTCATACTTGTAATATTTAAATACAAAACAATTGAATATGTAGACGTTAATGCGTAGATTGTGCAAATATGGACACTTATTAGTGAAAAAAGGATTTTTCTTTGTCTATGTGAGCACTTTTCACGTATATTGAACACCATGTAAGTGATTTATTGAGATTGTTTTCTAGACTTTATAAAAAAGGGGATCTATTTTCGTTGTAACTACGATTAAAGATTTTTACTACTCTGCATTTTGGCGATGAGTTTGTCTCCCTTAGATAACCCGTTATCTCAGTTGACCCAGCTGACCCCAGCTCAACGTCGGTGCAATGATGAACATGAGGACCAGTATGGCGACTCACAGACTTGCGTAAAGTGCGTATTTGTATCACATCATGAGAGAATATCCGTTACGCCTGAAAATCATGACCAATTGTTTGATAGTGTATGTGGCTATGAATCACCGCCAAGAGATACCAACTGGCCAGTCATTGATAGAATGCAAGAACAATTCCGTTCTAGTACAAAATCTTCATTTATTTCTCATGTTATAGTTGAAGTGAAATCACAAGAAGATCAGTTAGAAATAGTGCGTAAAACATTACTAGAAGCTTGTACCAGGCTAGGGAATTATCCATTCCCAAAGGACGCTGAACTAAAACGACGCAAAAATACTAGACAGGGAAATACTTTTGTATCCAAAATAGCGGCCGATATATAAACTTTAGTGTCTGTCCTTGAAAACCGCACATATGATGATCTGAAAGATATTCTGAACTTTCCAAAAACTGGGTCAACGCCTAGCCAAAACGTCGTAAATACAGAACAGCAACTACTTACATGCTTGAATGAAATAAAAAAGCTACAATATCAGTTAACTTAATACCAAGTGGACATAGTGTCACTAAAACAAGACAAAATCAATTTGAAGATAAGTTTTGAAAATAGCTTAAAAAAGATAACGTCGGAGATGAGCTGTGCGAAAAAGGAGACAAACGATAAAATCAACCACATCCGACTTGACGTCCAACGCATTGACGACGAAAAGTCAAACGGCGTTGTTAGCTTGAAAAACTCGTTAAAGGTTGCAACGGATGATATCAAACGGAACCGTGACCTTGTTGAAAGCGAAAGTATGGCTCTTAAGGAGAAAATGTCAAATTTGAATAAACAAATGGATCGACGATTAGGTAGAGTAGATTCTAGAATTAAACAGTTAAACATTGCTTGTAGAGAGGCGAATGACAAGAGAGAATCTATTAGCTCGAATGAAGAAGTACCCACAAGTGAGGACCAATCCACTGTAAATGACTCGAGTCAAAATGTGTCTCAAAATAGCGAGACATACCGTCACGCGCTAGTGAAGAATGCGATGACTACAGTATCGCCAACCTTCCCACAACCATTGATCAGGCACGATGTGTTTGTTCATGGAACGGGTGACCAAATAGTACAAAAAGAACAATATCACGGGCCAAATCAATCTGTGCCGATTATTCAACCACAGGAATGCGGTAGCGCTCAACGGATTAACACGATTTACCACGGAGATGTCGAGCAGTGTCCGTCTAACTCGAATTTAAATCCAGCGTCCAATACATATATTAGTACTGACAATTCCTGCCATATACCTGTTCATATTGGCAATAATAGGAAAAAGCCTCGGGATGATAATATCGCGTACAGCGCATATCAAAATGATAATAGAGATTTTAATGATGATCATCAGTCTGCGCAAAATGATGACGATGATTTCATAGAACACATAGTAAAAAAGACAAAACGTTTCTACGTTGGTGGCTTTAAGCCGAGTATTACATAATAAATATAGTCACTCATATCCTGCTGGATACGCGGAATATGAAGATGATTATGAATATTAACCTAAAAAAGAAAAATGTGTATTTATTTAACCTGAGAGTCTATATTACATTCTTTCAATTCATGCCTACAAATATCAATCACAATATTACAATTGGAACTTGGAACGCTACTGGAATACTGTCAAGTGCTTATTATCTAAGCAATTTCTAGAACAAGAATGTATAGACATATGCAGAATTTCGGAGCATTGGTTATTTCCCGGTGATATTCATTTCCTGAATGGTTTGCACCCTAACTATAATGGTTTGGGTGTAAGCGATTCAGATTTGTTTTATAGAAGCGGAAGAAGAGTGGGAAAAGGAGGTGTGGCACTATTGTGGAAAAAAGAAATAAGTTGTCGTATCTCATCTCTAAACATTGATCATGATAGAATAATTGGCTTGCAACTACAATTAGGTAAAAATGACTTTGTTTATATAGTACAGGTCTACATGCCAAGCTCGAACCATAGTATGGTTAAATATCGTGAGTGTATTGAATACTTGTATGATATTGTTTGTATGTATTCCGTAAAAGGGTCTGTTATATTGATGGGCGACTTCAACGCGCACATTAATAGTAATACTTTCACAAAGCGAACCGGTCCTCGTGGTGACGCCTTATGTGAACTGACCATTTTGTTAAATTTAAATATTGTCACGACCTGGCCGCTATGCACCGGGGCAGACGCTAGTTACGTTTCGTACGACGGAAGTTATAAATCGTTGATCGATCATTTCATTATTACTAGTGATTTATGCGAATTTGTGAAATATTGCTCTATTTTGGATGATAATTTTCTGAATGTGTCTTCTCATCGTCCTATACTATTGAGGGTCGAAATTCAAATGTCCCTTACATCCGTGCATGATAATAATGAGATCCAAGGCGAGTGCAAAATAAAATGGCATAAAGTTAACGCTGACCATATTTCAAATTTTTCATCCGCTCTAAGTAATGGACTTAAACAGGCTTATAATGGCTTTTCAAGTTGTAATCAGGACAGCGAGAGGTCTATCGAACGCTTATACAAATGTATAGTAAATGAAATTAGTAGAGCTTCTAGGAGTTGTCTTCCTTCATCTACTTATCGCTCATACCTGAAACCATACTGGTCTGCCAATCTCCGACAGTTACACGGATTTATGCGATCTAAACGTCGCGTTTGGATTGAGTCAGGTAAACCTAAGGGAGAGGATCACGATTCGTATGTAGCTTATAAAAATGCGAAGCGACATTTTAGAAATATGCATCGAAGATTGTCATTTTCATATATGCAAATTGTCAACTCAGATATCGATAATGCGGCCGAATTAGACTGCGCTTTGTTTTAGAGATTATTTCATTCCCGTAAATCTAAATCTTTTAAAAGTCCTTGCAATGAGATTAAAATTAATAATATTGTTTTAAGAAATCCTAGTGAAAGGGAATGGGGAAAATATTTTTCAAATCTTTATTCCGATACCGAGTGCTGTAGCTATGACCGTAGTCATTATAATGATGTTGTTCGTAGCGTCCAGTCTATAAAAGAGATCCCGAGCGATCTCGATAGCGATCATATTACACAAGTTGAGGTAAAATCTGCAATAGTTACCCTTAAATTGGGTAAAATGTGTGGTATAGACAATGTTTATAATGAACATTTAATAAACGGTGGAGAAAGTATTATCCTTTGCATAACCGCGCTCTTTGACTTGATGTATCGTCATGCTTACATTCCAAATGCGTTAAATCGTGGTATAATTCTAACCCTATATAAGGGTGGGGAAAGCCAAAGAACGATTCCAATAGCTACAGAGCTATAACTCTTTCCTCCTCTGTATTGAAACTTTTCGAAAAAGTGTTGTTAAGACGTTTTCAGTCTATTTTAGAGTGCAATATAAATCCCTTACAAGGAGCCTCCCACCAAAATATGAGCAGTCTTATGACATCGTTTGTTTTAAGTGAAAGTGTAAAATTTTCAAAAGAAGGCAACAGTAAACTGTTTGTTTGTTTTTTTAGATGCACGCCAGGCCTTTGACCGGGTATGGCATGATGGGTTATTTTATATTCTCAACAAATTAGGAATGAGTCTTAAACTTCTAAAAGTAGTCATTTCTTTACACTCAAATGTGAGCAGTTGTGTCGCTTTTAATGGTTATTATTCTAGCTGGTTCCCTATTTTACAAGGTACCAGACAGGGAGGAGTGTTGTCACCTTATTTATATTTGCTGTACATTAATCCGTTAATCGATGAACTCGTTAGAAGTAACCTTGGATTCCGCATTGAAGGAACCAGTTACTGTGCCCCGTCCTTCGCTGATGACATGACGCTTATGTCATTATCAAGCAAAGCACTCCAAGATATGATTTCCATATGCTACAGATATTCATGCCTCTGGCGATTCAAATATAACCCTTCGAAATGCGCCATGGTAACATTTAACGAGTCTAAGCGCGAATTTTCTCGCAGGAAAAGGTTTTGGTCGATAGGCAACGACGTGATAAACGAACTAGAACATTTCAATCATTTAGGTATTTTGAAAAATAAAGTTGATTAGACGAGATCAAATGTATTGACAGGAAAATCAGGGGTAATTTCTTTGGTCTATTAAAAGAAGGACTGCATGTTAATGGCTTGAATCCTATGACTAGTCTTAAAATCTATAATTCTATTATCCTACCGAGGGCTCTTTTCGGTTGCGAGCTGATAGGATCGCTTTCTGAGCGGAATGTTTTGACCATTGAAAGATCGCACAGGCTTTGTTTGAAACATATGCAAGGTCTTCAACGTAGATCCAGAACAGATATTGTACTTGGTTTGATTGGCACACTTCCTTTACAGGCAGAAATTGAGAAAAGAAAACGGACTTTCATGGGTCAACTTTCCGCTTGAAAAGCGATACTACATCAAAGCAAATGTTTTTGTATCGCTTATGTTCATTTTTATCAAATAAAACAAACAGTTGCTTTATTTACGATGTACATGTACTGTTAGATAAGTATAATCTTTCATCTTATTTGCAGGAGTTTGCCAGTCTAGGCATTTTCCCGAGTAAATTAGCCTGGAAAAATATAGTTAACAAAGCTATAACTTGTAATTTTGTTAAGGACTGGGAGTTAAAAACCTCAACGTCTGAATTCGCAGTATATAGAAAAATACAACCTACATATTTTGCCAGTCCCTTGTGGAATTTTGCTCTTAAAAATCCTAAATTATTATATGCATGTTTTTCTGTTGCGCAATTGATTGCGTATCTTTCACACACTGAAGCGTCATGCTCACGTTGTGGTAAAGAGCATATTTTTGTAAGTGTCACCGAACATATTCTGACTCAATGCCAGGCTGTAGAAACATGTAGAAATAAATTCAATGAAATTATAAAATCCTCATGTGGTTTAGACATATTAAATACACTGCAGTCGATGTCATCCGAGCAGTATATATGCACAATATTTGGTGTTAATCCTGTAATGTATAACATCTCAAATGATAATTGTAGTATATTTTATTTAATTGTTATAAGATTTTTGAACTCTGTATGGACCTGTTTTAGTAGATCTAGAAACTTAGGTTCTTAACTATTGTTATTGCTTTTATAGTCAAACAAGTAATTGCATTTTTTTCATTTCGTTTCGGTAAAATTGCAAAGAAGCTTGCTTCACTGGTGTTGACTTTTGGCATACTAGTTTAATCTAGACCTATTTATCCCACTTATCTTGGCGTGCGCTTCAGAGGCCATAAGGGGGGTAAAACTGGCCTAGTTGCGCACTTTCTCTCTCTCTCCCTACACAAACACGCGCGCGCGCGCACGATCACACGCACTCGCAGTCACATGTATGCATGCATACATATACTCAAACACCATTCAATCCAACACAAGGATAATAATGCATCCTGCGCTTGTACCTTTCCTGTCTAGTCTTTAAATTGTATGATACTTAGCTTTGTTTATTGTTGTTTTCTATGTCTGTAAATATGTATCTATGTGTGTATATGTTGTGTGATTGTCATGTATCTAATGTATGTTTGTACTAATCTTCAACTTGGAGGAAATAAAGAAAGATGAATGACCCTTGCTGATTGCCTGTGATTAATTCCGATTTGCGGATAGAAGCACCGTTCCACAATAAAATGTAAAGCAGAAATGAAAAATGCGTTCATTTCGTCATTTATTATTGAAAACCGATAGTCTCACTAGTGATGTTTTTAGCGTACAGTCGGTGTCACTTCCGATTTTGCTCACTGTACGGTTATACACAGTGATACCGTAAGATCAGTTCTCCACTAGGGTTGAAAAAGACAAGAGTCACCGCCGTAGATGAGAGAGTTCAATGTTTTATAAGTAGTATTTCTGTATAGTTTTTTAGAATTTCATAAGTATCTGTGCAGAAAGTCATCGCGTACAAGAAACGCGTTTTCTGTGCATCCCTTTCTAGATAAAAAGATGTGCTATCAAAACAGTTAATAGAGTTGCTGAAAAGTGTAAGCTAATTTGCCTTGTTTAACCAACACGACATCAATTGAGTAAATGAGAGAACACTTTTTTGTGGGCGTTCCTTGTAAAGTTAAGTATATTTTATTTTATTTATCATGCACATGCACGTATTTATAGCGTTCCGTTGAGGACGAAAAACAAACAAAAATTTAGGAAATACAAATAAAAAGAACGAAATTGTTGAATGCGTAAATATAACAGGTAAAGACAACATATCCTGGAGTCGTTTGGTGGCAAAAAAAATCAAAATCCAGCTTTATTAAGCACTAGTTACGAAACTACGGTTGCCTCACGATGACATATGTTGTACATTATTTGTCCAAGAAGTCGCTAGCTCTTCGACGAAACGAAATTCGAAGCTTAACAGAGTTTCTGGGTTCACCTTTTTAGTAAACTATAACTGCTTACG
Organism: Fragum fragum; assembly: GCA_946902895.1. Taxonomy (NCBI): domain Eukaryota; kingdom Metazoa; phylum Mollusca; class Bivalvia; order Cardiida; family Cardiidae; genus Fragum; species Fragum fragum. Next base: position 42,802,798 of record OX336371.1, read on the forward strand.
ACCCTGTTCTAGCATTTTCAATCATGGAACATAACAATCAAAAACACATTTGTACAGGAACACAAATTCACAGTTTCATGGTGGATATTATCATTCCTAGGTTGTCAAATTGTTAAGAAATGGGGGATCGAAACTGTCAATCAAAGACTCAATCGATCAATCAAAAACGCATTTAAACCGGGAATCAACTTTGAACTATTTCGCGGTGTTCAACGGTCTACTCCCTACGAGCGTTATTATAGGAGCCAAATTTAAACATTGCTTTTAGAATGAATATGATATCGGAAGAAAAAAATACAATGCATTTGATGATATCTAGGTTAAGATGTATTCGTGTATTGTTCATCAATACGAACATTTCGATTGTTTCGAATTATATCTATGAATTCCTGGTTACACACAATGCAAAGTTTTTCGGACTCTGTAAAAATGTATCGGACGCAGGTTTCGTCAATTTGGTGATATAGAATAATTTTGTTGTCATCCTACATTTTAGCTGGTAAAAAAAAGATGTATCGGGTTTCACAGGAACGCAAAGAAAAATCTTGAACATATCACACAACTGACCAATCGCGACTACCAATCAAATAATAAATCGACCAATCAACTTATTCATTTAGACAAGAAGTGAACATCGAACTCCGATTATTCATGTCAAGCAATTTTGTTGGCATCGGGACTTAAACGTTATGACTAAAACTTATTCAAGCTGTAGTAACAACCATATTCTTTTTTGTTATGTGATACTGGGCATGACTTTTGTTAAATAATATTGTTTAATTTTGATGTGGGACTTCCTGTAATTCGGTCTGAGAAGCTTTATTCAGAATTCATCTTTCGCAAATCATTCGCACACAGTAAATATAATTCTGTGCTAATGCAGAAGATTTAAACTGAAGTTTGTTTCTAAAGTCTAAAATAAAATGAATGAACTACTTTTTAATAGCAGTAAGACTGTACTTATGAGATACTAGGGCACAATAGAACATGACGCCTAAAGACTTATAATTCAAATTATTTACACGTCTTGCAGGGTAATTCACAATGACAAAAAAGTATTTTTAATTACAGAATAATTGACATAATTTCAGCGAGAGAGAGAGAGAGAGAGAGAGAGAGAGTGAGAGAGAGAAAGAGAGATTCGGCGTTATTCTGGTAAAATCTCGCCAGTTACAATCATATAACAAATAAATGAAATTGTTGGTTGGCGACATAAAGCTTGTAATATCAGCTTGAATGAGCTGTAATTATGACGATTAAATCGCCAAACTAACAAAAATTATGATGAATTTCAAAGTTCACTTCCGGCGAAAATGAAAAATGACAGCCACGATCTACCCATTAAGTGTCTTCACGTACCGTCCTTAAAGTTATTTACAGTTTGACTTGCGAATGACGCAAATTCGGTTATTGCTAACAATCTGATAACAAGGCCAACCTCTAAGAGATGTCTACAGTATTAGGTAGAATTCGGAAACCTGTAAACCGCTGAAGATATTTGTAAGATTTTAAGATATTTTAAACAATAAGCATCAATGTGGAACAGCTCATACTGAAGGTATTCTAGGTAAGTAAAGAAATTTTACATTTTAAAAACAAGTTAGCTGGTTTAGTTTTCGCTAATTTAGTAAATGTCTGTTTTCACAAAAAAAAGAAAGATAATGCAATCATCCCTTTTTAATTGAGATTTGTCTCTTCTGTTATTTTGATACAATTTCAATGAAGATATCGTCCCAAATGTTTATAAAATCTTTATGATTTATTTATAATTCGCTTAAATGGCTTTCACATTATCGCCGACAATTTGATGTCATAAAATTGACGTTTGTTTCACAGCAGACCTCTATTCAAATCTTCTGCCTACATTGGCGGATCACTGGCCCTTTTTCCTACGCACGACTATAAATAGTCGATGTCAGGGTATTACGTTGTAAAGAAACGAAATATTTTCCTCCGAACGAGAGCAAATGCGGACGATTAGACGGACACAAAGATGACTTTATCTCTATAAGAAAAAAATGAATATCTAAGGAAACTACTCTTTTTCATGCAAATGATTTTCATTCCAATATAACTTATTCGCATAAGATGTATTGCGGATTAAGTTTTTGTCTCTCAAGATTCAAGCGTTTTAATTGGCCGACTTTTTCGTACTTCCATGCACAAAACTTTTAGCAAGCAACTATTTTGTATGCCCACTGACTCCTTGAATGTAGAAGAAAATGACAGTTTATCGAAAGCTTATGTGTCCCTTGCTTGGGTTTCGCAACGATTTTAAACTTTTATGGATTGTCATGATGCGAATACCTTGGTATCATATCAAATGTAATGTGCTTTCCGATAAAGCTTTTAAAAACGCGTACAGCTGACCAATCGCTGACCCCGCCAGCTTACTCCGTTGGCCTCGCCCATTGACTCCGACAGGAAGCTTCTTCTTCGCTTTTTGCTGGTTTTACTTTGAAAGGTTTATAGCCAGTAGCATGTAATAAAACAAGAGCACCGCCTACGGGTGCTAACGCTCGACAGCAGGTGCTGGATAATGCAAAAAATCTGAGTCGAAAAAAAAATGCATAACTCTTACAAAAACGCTTGTAGAGTTATCCCCTTTGATAGTCATGTTTGAAGTTTCATGAGGATATATTCAATAACAATAGAGATATGACCAAGGTTAAAGTTTGTCACGCAAACGCCAACTCGAAAGACGCCAAGGTGATCACAATACATCGGGTTTTCTCAGAAAACAGCCGAGCTAAAAATGGTTGGTTGGCGATATAAACGTTACAACTACAGCTTTAACAAGTTGTATTTACGTCGTTAAGTTACTATACCAGCCAAATGTTTCACAGAAATGGCCGCCAATGTAGGAAATCAAAGCGAAATTCCAGACAGAATGATTCGATTGAATCCATGTTTGGCAGCCGCTATTGGTTAATTGACGAATCGCTTGCCATGCCCCCAATATAAAAACGGACTAATTTTGCAAAATTTATGGCCAATAACATGTAACAAAACAGTAAAGTTGTTGTTTGGCGACTTAAACGGCTTGATTAATCTGTAGTTACGATGTTTAAGTAGACAAATAGAAAATTCAGCCATTGTCCGAAGTTCCCTTCCGGCCTAAATTATCGATTGAATATTGATTTAGACCGCGATTACTCAAATAATTTTAATCGTGGGATTTAAACACAGAGGTCAAGAAAAAATATCGAGCCTTTATGCAGAGAAATTTGTTTTCATTTCGTATGCCTATATCTCTGCGTATTTTAACCCATTCTCACTCAGTGACGCTTCTAGACGCCTCCAAAGAACAAAAAGGGTGGAAAACATTGTTGTAAGCAATTTCTTCATTTTCTACAATGTTTTCCACCAAGAAACTTGAAAAAATCCAAAATTTCACAAACTTTATATTGTCGTCTGCAACTCCATTCAGTTTGGATCAGTCTAAAATTTTGCCGTCTGGTAATGGGTTAAACAAGGCGTCGCCGACTGACCTCCGACAGGAACTTGGTCATAAATATTAAAAGGAGTTTTCCCTCAAAATCGACTGCATGTACACGCATTAAAATTTCTAAGGGCTGGGCTGGCAACAGAATCGCCGTAACTGAATTTTGAATCAGCTATAGTTTAGACGTTTTAGTCACCAAAACAACAAAGAAGCTTCACATAAAATGTCGACTGGACATAATCTGGAGTACATAGCTCATTTCTGGTCATCACCCTTGTAATGCTGATTCCGGAATATTCCTGCGTTGACAACGCATAGTCTAAGATCAGCCTGCACATGCATGCAGTTTGGTCTTAGTTAACATACCTGCTTGTTCATTTCGTGTCGAGGAAATATTCAGAGTTTTGAATGGATTTCAATTCTTTTAGCAATTTTTAAAGGGCACCACCCAAGGAACATTCCTGCCAAATTTGGTTGAAATCCGCCCAGCGGTTTGGGAGGAGATGTCGTTTTAAAAAACCTTCTTTATTTCTATATAAGCACACACACACCCTGGGGCTCCCGCCCTGAGGGACCTGGGGGTGATGATTTTAGCACTTCTGAATGAGGTCACTGTACTGATGCTCCATGCAAAATATCAAGGCTCTACGCCTTTTTGGTCAGGAACAGATAATTTTTAAAGTTTTCCTTAAAGTTTCAGTTTTGTTGCCATGAAAACCAGACTTTTAAATTGATTTCAATTCTTTTAGCAACTTTTTAAAGGGCACCACCAAGGGAACATTCCTGCCAAATTTGGTTGAATTACTCGGTTTGGGAGGAGATATCATTTTAAAAATCTTCTTTATTTCTATATAAGCCCCCCCCCCCATCTGGGGCTCCGCCCCTGGGGACCTGAGGGTGAAGAATTTTGGCAATTATGAAAGAGGTCATTGTACTGATTCTCCATGCCAAATAGCAAGGCTCTACGCCTTCTGGGTCAGGAGGAGATAATATTTAAAGTTTTCAATTAAATTTCAGTTTTGTTGCATGGCAACCAGACTTTTGAATGGATTTCAATTCTTTTAGCATCTTTTTAAGGACACTTCACCAGGAACATTCCTGCGAAATTTGGTTGAAATCCGCCCAGCGGTTTGGGAGGTCATTTTGAGATGTCATTTTAAGATTGTTGACACACGACGGCACATATACATGTAACAGTCAATGCGGAAGATTTGCTAACATTTACGGTGATAATTCGGGTGCATTCGAGTCGATGTCAAGATGTAAACAAACACGATTTATAAATGAAAAAAAAAAAGAAAAGAAACACAGACATACACACACAAAATTTACCTTACAGAGAACATTTCACACACGCTTCTTTTGAATATTGATAATAAGAAGGATTTAGTTAGCTTAAGTGACAAATAAAAGATTATTCTTATTTTCATAAGGAACATATGGGAGGTATCGATGTTTCTGAAACTAAGATAAGAAAAATCTGCAATATCGCCTAAGAATAATTTAAAACGAACGCTATATACTTAAATTTCAGTCAGATATTTTCGCGGTAATCTGATAGGCTTAAAGCAGCTTTTTTTGTTATATAGAAAAGGTTAAACGGATTTTGAGGTTATTTTTTATATCCCGGATTTCGGTTGTTGACACAGCATGACTTCATTTGCATTACCCAAGGTCAACGGAAGGTGACAAATTGACAAGCGAAACAATCAATGTCCTATTATATGTCACACCAAATAGCACACAACTACAACGTCTTTATTTGCATTAACGCTAACGGCAGTTTTGGATTGATCTTTACAGAATTGAAGACCGGCTAGCGAACATAACTCCTGATGACGTTTTGATGACGTTTGTTTGAGCAAACGGGATTCCAACGGTTGAAAGACCCAATATTCTTCGCAATTGTCTCGGCTTAATCTAAAAATAGATTAACAGCCTACGTAGGCTATTAGGGAAATACCCTTGTTTATTAAGATAAACGACCTCTGATTTTAGCAAAATTACTTTTCAGAATATTGTATTAAAAATTATATGAGAGGGAATAAGAATAATCGAAATCTGTGACATGAATAAACAACAACATCGAAACTTCCTTCAACAAAAATACCACAAACCTGACAAATTTTTACTGTATGTATTTACAGTAAACGAGTGACTTGCAACTTTATCGATATCTAATCGACAATACAATAAAATTAAACAGTTAATTAGGAAATAAAATTCGAACTCGGAAAAAAAAAACTTTTTTAGTCTAGGGTTGTACATTACTGTCCACAAATTTTGCAGTTTCCTGACAGAGTCAATGGACGGTAAAGCAACTAACCCATTGAAAATCTATTTATTTATTAACCTATTTTGACTTATTTGAAGCTCAATCAAAATAGACATTTCATCGCTTCAAAATCAGAGATCCATAAACTAATGTTTCATTGGGCTCTCTACAGTACCCTTGAGGTCAAGGAGAAATAATTTCATAAAGTTTGCACTGTAGATACCATGGTAACGTTAAGGGTCCACATACTTCGTTCTTTTTTGTATGGAGCATAATGCCAGATTGAAATATTTCTCAGTTATAAGCTAAATTTAACCCAATACCAAACAAAATGTTTTAGACTGGTCCAAATTGACAGAAGTTGTTGATATTTGAAGGTCATAAAATTTTAGATTTTTCCAACTCTCTGGGTTGAAAATACTGTGGAAAATGAAGAAATTGCTTGTTGCAAGCAATTTCTTCGTTATACACAATTTGAAAAGGCGTCATTATGTTGGAATGAGGTAATATAATTGTGTGTTTCTTTGATAGCATCAGTTCTAACAGGAATTTCCGACTCTGGTCACTCGATACAAAATGGTATAAAGATTTGAGTCTGTAATGCAAATAGGGACGGACAAATAGAGATGGTCGACAAACGCCTGAAGAAATGGAAAAATAGATCAACTGATTAAATAGAGTTTCGAATAAGAAGCTAGTAAGAAGTCGTGCTTAGCAGTTGCCTCTCAATGATTTTATAATTTCGAACGGCCAAGCTTAAATTTGAATAAAAGGATTCTCGTTCATCATACGATATAAAGTAGATTAGTTAAGGTCAAATCTGAGCTGGATCCCGGATGGGCTTTGAATAATTAATTATCCACTCTCGTGGACGTATCTAGGTGAAATGAAATCAATATGATTTGCCTACATACTTAGAAGTATTGTCAAGTTATGCCTTTCCCCCCCCCCCGATATGTAATGACAATGGTCATATAGAGTTAACTCCATCCGTTTACGAGTGCGCGTATGTGTTTGTCCATTTCTTATCTCCAGCATATCTTCTACATTCATTGACGGATTTCAAATAATTTGTTACAGTTGTTCCCCTTGACAGTAATAGTGCCACGCGTAAATTTCACAATTTTGTGTTTGATATTCACAATTTCAAGGTCAAAACTGAAGTTCATATGACAAGAACCTAGGCGGGCCATCCGTATTTGTCATATATTTCTTGTTAATTACTTCCGTCGAAACGTATGGTGTATCACGTTCTAGATGTTACTAAAATTATTCTTATTAAGGTCGGCTGATGTTACAGTTCAAAGGTCACTTCCGGTCCAAATGACTGATTTGGTTTGTGGATTGATTCTTTGACACTCACGATTAACCAATTGAGCATCTCTTAAGTTTATGCAGCGTCATAGAAGACTATTTGGTTCAAGTGACGTCAGTGTGGTTAGTATCTTGTTACCTCTAGGTCCTCACTGCGTTCTTGTTTGTTCGCTGCATCACTATGGTTTTCAACGTGATAGAAAATACTTCGAGCCGGAGAAGGTCAACAACAATGCACCAAAACTAAAGATAAATAATCAGATTACGTAATTCAATAGCTTCATTAGCTTGGTATGTTTTTGAAAAATAAATCGTTTCCCGTGTCTGTGACATCGTCAAATGTAAATCATGTAATATTGCTGTCTTACAAGCGATAACACAAGCGTTTACATTGTTGAACTATTTGACATTTATTCTACGCCAAGAGTGTCAACTCAGCGAGTCTTAAGATTCTCGCGTTTACGATCGCCGACATACTCTGTCGGGTAGATGGTTTGAAAAGTCCATCTGATATCCCTCTTGCTAAGCTCTATAATAGACTATTGTCAAGGAATGTCAAACCCAATCGGGAAGACATCAACCTTCTGACTATATTTTCTGTTAGCAATTAAACTAAGCAACACGACGTATCCTTATCTCCGGTTATAGCAAAAGGATATTACTTATATTTTAGTTCATCACGTATGGTATATGTTAAGCCAGTAAAATTCATGATAAGGGTTAAACAATTTTTTTAAAACATTTTCTTTATGGAAACTTGGTCCTCAATTAAGTGAATTTAACAATAATATCGCCTTGCTTTACCGGAAACCATAACCTCATGTCACAGTTTGTATGCTTGTACTATTCAGCAATTTCAATGGCGTAATGTTGACAAACTGTTGTTCATGCTTTTACATGACTAGTCATTTATCGTAGATATAGATTTAATAACCGTAATAATGTTATTTTATCAAGTTCAAAAATAAGTGTCCCTTGGTCAAAGTGTGAATGCCGTTTCTTATCAGCAAGAACGATTTAAATATCCAAGACACATTCAAAAGAACCTGACGAATTTTCATTTGAATATAAATCTTAACAACAATATACAAATACTATTAACCGTTCTAACCGTTATTTATTAGTTAGAAGCGCCAGTCAACAATCAAATAGCATCAAAGTTGGATACAGTGCATTAAATTATTTTTATACGCAGTCATGAAAATGCCTTGAGCCTAATAAAAGATATAGAACTTGACAAAGTCTGCTTGGTACCTGACAAGATATAAAACTTTACAAAGTCAGCTTAGTACGTATCAAGTTTTATGATTTAGTTATTATTATTATCTTAGTTGTTATTACTATCATTATCATGTTGATCTACTATATCAATTACAAGAACAAAAAGGTTTTCTTCTCTCTGATTTTTCAAAATCTAGAAAATAACATGTTTCACCTATGTTTTAAAGTACGATTATCGGGTGTTCGAAAAAAAACCTTTCTTTGGTTCGTTCGAAAAGAACCTTCTTTTTTCTTTTCTTTTGTTTGGTTATCTAACCAATGTCCAGAGAAAAGAGACGTTATTTTAAGAAATAACGTCAACTACATTGAGTGATCCGATTTTCATATGCCAACAGAAGAAAACAAAGTGCCTATGTCCATATATACTCATGCGAAAGTTTTGAACGGAGTTCTATAGAATTGAAAATCGGCTAGCTAAAATAACATCTAGTGAATCACGATGACTTTAGTTGTGAGGCATGAGCGCGTTATCAAACTCTTTTCAATCAGCAGTATGACTATCCCAAAATCCATTTCAAATCTCCTAGCGAAATCTTAAATAGATCATTCTGATACGTTGTCAGTTAAGAAAATACCATGTTTTATTCTGATAACGATCTCAAATTCTCAACAAACGGTAAATGGTTTAATTTTTCTGTAAGAGTTCTAAAGTTTCAAATCCTTCGCTGGGCGTTTTAACCGTTTCTTCAAATGACGCTGTATTTTTTATTGTTATAAAACATTTAAGGATTTAGATAATATATTGGTTTACTGTAAGCTCGTATAAATCTTTAAAAGGTTGTCAACCAACTTTTCTGGAAGGCTTTCTCCATTTTGGCGGGCCAAACGTGTCAGCATTATTTTATATTTAATTTGGGAGTTAGTTGTTTGTTTCAGTACAAGATTGATTTAGTTTCATTAAAACAACAAAAGCTACGAAATACAAAATAAACGGTCTTACACGGAAAAGAACATATACAAGTATTTTTGTTGGAGGTGTGTGTGGGGGAGCGTTACTATAAAAGCGAGTATTATGCGCGTGAATTAGATAACAATCTGATAAGGTCATTAGTGCCCTCGATTCCCCATAGATGACGTCCGGTTGCGCACTATGGCCGAAAGCAGGGTATAAATTACTAATACAGTGCGTTTATCATTTTGATGGTTTTACTGTCTTTCGGTCAAATTGTCGATTGAAAATAGATCGATAAATCTCGAAAATCTAACGGAACGCATTTACGAAGATGCCTTGCGCAATGCCAACAAACAGTCGTAAAAAATTATTATGACAAATTGGTCAACTTGCCTTTGTGTTATTGTCAATGCTGCTTCGACACTATCATTTATACCTATCATCAACGGACCTAGTATAAACACCAATGACTTCTGATTTTTAGACCATTTCATTAACCTTTTTTAATAAAAAGCAGAATGATTCGAACGTATCCCTCGACACGAAAGTCATGTTTTCAACCTACGATTACAAGAATACATATTTCTCAAATTACCCAGGTGTCTACCCGTTGTTTAGCCAAGCAATAACCTTTGCTGTATTGTAGCCTCGTCTTTAAATTTTTGTATTTGCTAAGGCAAACGAGATGTATTGATAATGAGGGACATTCCTGTGTTATCTTCCCTTTGTACTTTGGCCATTAAATCAGAGGTGTGCCAAATTGTACATTGGTCCTTTCACTTCATTATCTTTGTTTTTATCCTTGTTCAGTTTTGGGAAGTTGCGATTTTTTATTTGCCTTTTCTAGTTTTATTATAAATACAATCTCTTGATGGTGTTAGTTTAAGGTTCAGAAATAACAAAGAAACGTACTTTCAAGATGTAACGAATTTTCCAGCTCTAAAGTTTTCATTATACAGCAGATCTTAAAACCAGACAGTGCAAAGAAACCAAGGATAAAGTCAAAGTTAAACTCTGATAGGGACCAATGTATTTCTGGAGAGTATTCAAGGGAGATAACCCGAGAATGTCCCTCATAGGCTATAGGAAAAGTTGTCTAGTTTACTCTTAATTCAAATAAGGCAAATCGTGTTCCTTTCCACATCTAATCATATCTATACTTATAAAAGTGTTGATAAGATGTCTAAAAACTGTAACATTTTCATTACGCCGTTGATTCTTTTGAAATTGCAAGTACTGCAAATTCTTGACATTGTTAGAAATACGAATTTCAGTGTTGGTATAGCTTCTTTGAACGGTCTACACAATAGTTAAAACCTTTTACACGATATCCGAAAACACGATTCTGAGGTAGAAGCTGGGCATCAGATGAACATGGATTATATCTGTTAATGGCTTTGGTATTTACCTTTCCCTTGTACCTCATACAAATAATGGAAATGATCTATCAAACGATACAACCAGGTCTTTTGAGATGAATTCAATCATTATGGCCATTTCTAGGAGTTCTTTAATTTATGTCCCTCTAATTCAATGAATTACAGAATTTTTTAAAAGATTCACTAGTAAACAGATAAAAACCAGATTTTGATAAATAGAATGTCGTGTCTATCGTTCAACATAAATTATTGTCCAATCGCGTCTGTCAATCAAATAATCAGTCGATCAATTAAACCGTTCATTTTGACAAGAAATGAGTTTTGCACTCCGACATTTGTCAACATTTTGTCAAGCTTTTTGTTGGTTTGACGACTTAAACATCGGGGCCAGCGATTGGCAAATTACCTGCATACTGATTAGCTGAATAATGTGTGTTATCCTCAAACAATAAAAATGATAATATTAATTGACAAACTATATTGAGCGTTCGGTCATAAAGAAGTTCCTTGTGAAATTTCCTAAGTTGGTATTGTTAAGCTTTTTGAAGCTTTTAATATCAAACTATAAGATATGAAAAGATTACGTTTGTTCACATTAATTTTTAGTTTCATACCCCCTAGAAAACAAAAATAATTCCTTCATCTTTAACATCTAATTTACTAGAAAGGGGGAAACGTAACTTATTTACCAGAATTGTTAAACATACCAGAATTATTTAATATCAGTTTAAGTGACCTTATTTCCAACGCTTTGCTAATTTTTGGGCTTACATCGCACTTGCTACCATGGTGACTAGAACGTGAATACAGTGCGAATTTAAATTGAGACCAGATATCGATATAGTTTGCAAGCCAGGTATCGATTTAGCTAGCAGGATAATATCATTCATGTATTTTCATGTTTATGTGAATTTGATCGACATCTGTGAATCAAAGATCAGTTACCTGTACTCACTAAAACTGTCACAATATTGAAAATTCTATATTAAAATGGTACATGTGATTTATTGACATAGAACTGGTCTTTTATTTTGAGCTATGATATATCATCTCCTTAAAATACATTATATATCAATCATTTAAAGAATCTGTAGATATGGGGTTGTGGTAATGTTATTAACATTTTTTCTCAGCAAAGGATAAAAAAAAAATATATATATATATATATTTCGCTTTTCCCCTTACTATCTCCAACAGTCACGTAAAAATAAACATAAAATTTCCACATGACCAAAGACCTAATTGACCACTCGCGACTGTCAATTAAATATTCAATCGACCAACGAAATAAGTAATTTTGACCAGAAGCGAGATTTGAACTCCGAGACTAGCCGACATTTTCGTTAAGCCGTTTTGTTGGTTTTGGTTATTCAATGTGCAGTTCCACTTTATGTTGCATGCTGTCCCACAGAAACATTACAAAATAACGCTGTATCGAAATGGGACTTCCTGTCAGAGTCAAATGGCGGGGTCAACCGAGTATGTGGGCGGGGTCAACTAAGGGTCACTTAGGTCTGAATACCTGTAGATCCCCAAAGATCCACATTATCAGTTGTAGAACTCCCTTCTGCAACTTATCACACACAGATTTTATCGCCACCAATAATATTTTCTTAAGCACAACTGCATCTTAAAGTGATAGACATTTCTTAATGTCGTACTGGCATACAGTATATAGATTAATCCAATTCTATATCATTTATTATATTCATAGAGTATTTCCTTTTCAATATTTATTGTTGACATCAAATAGGCAATTACAAATTAAACAGGAGATGCATACATTTCTAAAAAACTTAAGGCATTTAGTTCTAGTCTAGTAGGAAATATATTCTTAGTCATGGATAAATGAGAAATATATGTTTATTCTCACATTACCTTTTAATTGCGATCCGAATGCCACTGAATGTTGTGACAGTAGGAAAAACAAACATCGAAGACGGTTGTATATCAGATTAATCATACCACAGCTTTCAAGTTGAATTATTACGATGGGAAAATAGTTTTTAGCTCACCTGAGCACAACGTGCTCAAGATGAGCTTTTGGTATCACCTTTTGTCCGCCGTGCGTCGTACGTCGGAAGGCGTCAACAATTTTTAAACATCTTCTCCACAGTAACCACTGGGCGGATTTCAACCAAACTTGGTAGGACTGTTCCTTGGGTGACCCTTCTCAAAAGTTGTTCGCGGAATTTTGATTGACGCCAAAATATGGGCGTGGCAGGGCGTGGCAGTTTTTTACTTTGAAATCTTTAAACATCTTCTCCTCAGTAACCATTGGGCCAATTTCAACCAAATTGGGTATGAATGTTCCTTGGGTAACCCTTTTCAAAAGTTGTTCGCTGAATTTTGATTGATGCCCAAATATGGGCATGGCAGGGCGTGGCAGTTTTTTTTTACTTTGAAATCTTTAAACATCTTCTCCTCAGTAACCATTGGGCCAATTTCAACCAAACTTGGCATAAATGGTCCTTGGGTGACCCTTTTCAAAAGTTGTTCGCAGAAGTTTGATTTTTAGCCCAAATATGGGCGTGGCAGGGCGTGGCAGTTTTTCTTTGAAATCTTTAAACATCTTCTCCGCAATAACCATTGGGCAAATTTCAACCAAACTTCTGATTAGGTTATTCGTTTCATACCTCCATGAAAAAAACACAGTCTCTTTACCTCAACACATTTCTTTCCATCCAATATTTCATTTAATCAAGGTACATATGAATACACGAATCACATGACCACTTCCGTTGATGATAAAGAGCGAATTCTAACAGAGATGGTGTGAAAAAAGAATTAAAATTACAGTCTAGAAGAAAGTGTGTTGTGTTTCGGATTTAAAAGAGCTCTGCATAATTCTATTTTTAGCCTATTTCGAGTATATTGTTGTATTTTCATTAGAAAAATATTGTCTATGAATAGTATATATATATATGACGAGTTATGAAGCTTTGGCGGAGATCTACATTTTTGCATGTGATTTTTAAAGTCATATCTTACCCTCATAACACAAGAAAAAAATGATAAGAATATCATGTTCTAGAGACAAAAGTATATCAGTAAATATGACGATTGAAAAAAAGGAAAAAAACAAACAAAACCAAAAAAAAAAAAAAAAAAAAAAATAAAAAGAGATCAAAAACAATTCTATGCGTTTTTTCTTCAAATCATGAAAGAGACTTCAATATTTTAAATTGTAAGTTAATGCATATTTAACAGTCAATACCGAATATAAGCGTACATTTCCGGTGAAGAATCGAGTGCATCGACTTGATTGAAATACGCTTTCAAAAGTATCTTACCAATACCAATTTTCGGATATTGGTTGCAAGACGGCTCTTGCTTGCTTATTGACCATATAAACATTAGATTGTTTTAACTTTTTGCCCTCCTCGGAGAGAAGGTTTGGTTTTAAGAGGTTATACTTCGTAACATACTTCCTAGCGTGAAATTTGGATTTTGTTGTAAGGAATCCAAGATAGAATATACTGGTCATTTATTTCTCGAGAAACTTGTTAGGCAACCATAATGTTTCCGATTGCATTTACTATTAACATGGCATGACATCTTGGTCCTTATTATCGCATGATGCACGGACACAGGTTGTCAACCCGATTAGCTCAGTTGGTAGAGCACTTGACTTCAAACCTCAAGATCACGGGTTCGAGCCATGGGCTGGCCATATCACTTAACTAATTGTCTTTCGGATGAGACGTTAAACCGAGGCCTCGTGTGACGGTGCTATCCATCGAGCACGTTTAAGAACCAGGCGGAGCTCTCAGTAGTTTCGTCCTGTATCCTTGTACTATCCCTCGTAACAACTAAACGTCTTCTGGGGGCGTCGCTCATATGGGCATTTGCTACGGTAGCGACGATAAATAAACACAGGTTCCACAATAACATGGCCGTCTAACCTTGCCAGAAATCCCTCCCTCCTGTAATGGTTTGTTTGTCATTCAGCGATAATTTGTTCAATATATTTGGAATATGTAGCACTTACATCTCAACGGTTCAATCGCGGCTGTCAATCAAATAACCAGTCGACCAATGAAATCATTCATGTAGACTACGCAATTGGCCGCCATTTTGGTGAATCTTTTTTGTTTGTTTTTCAAGCTGTAGTATCACGTTAGGGCGCCAACCAACCGTTCTATTTTTTTGTAACATGTTACTGGCCATAAATATTGCAAAATAACTCCGTTAATATCGAAGCAGAACTTCCTGTTGGATTCAATTGGCAGGGCAAAAGGAGTCAGTGGACGGGACCAGCAATTGGTCAATGGCGCAGTGTTATAGAACATTTTTACATGCAAGTATGATGGTAATGGTTGTTATATATCTAATTCACGTATTGATGATAATTTCCAAAGCTCAATTTCTGTTTATATAGAACAAACACAAAAAGTAAATGTCATTTTTGTTAACAAGTAAGTTTTAAGAATTAAAACATGCAAGTATGATGGGTATGGTTGTTATATATCTAATTCACGTATTGATGATAATTTCCAAAGCTCAATTTCAGTTTATATAGAACAAACACAAAAAGTTAATGTCATTTTTGTTAACAAGTAAGTTTTAAGAATTTAAAAGCAAGGCAATTCGTAAAGAGCTTTGTTAATTTCCGTTTGAACATAATTCTCAACAAGAACAGTCAAATACCAATAAACCGTTCTAGACATTAATAATTAATTAGAGACGTCAGTTCAATCAAATAGCAACAAACTAGGAAATTGAATTCAGGAAATTTGGAACACGGAAATTTTGTGTTTAAACATATTTTATTGCCATTTATGTACAGACATTACAAATTACATTATACAACAAATGTTCATATAAGTCTGGCAAAGGGGTTCGGCCACAAGTTCTTCAAACTTAGATTCGGCCGTTCCCCTTTGGAAGTACATAAATAATTTAATGTCTTCTGTATTTGTTCATTAAAGAAATGACAAGATAAATATGAAAAAAAAGAACGAGAAAACAATGTATCTAATTATGGAAGTAAACAACTGAAGATAAAGAAATTAAACTAGTGTTTGGGATGTTTGCAGGTAGAAGACAAATAATTATTTTGGGGATCATTCCAGAAAATTTTGGATGTTGTTGAGAATGTTTATCTGTTTGTCGGCTACCGGCCGCGATCGCGGATCAGACGAAATTTAAGCAAATCGTACAGGTATTATTGCTCGACGTTGTCATTTAAACCTCTCGGTGTCTTTAATAAAGTTTTGGACACATTGGAATATTGTTGAATTTTCTTCTAAACTTAATTGTGTTGAACCATAGAGAAAAAACTTCGAACTTAGAGGATGAAAGCGACGTAGTTTGTGGAACATTTTAACTCTTTGGGCTGTAAAACGTGTACATTGAAAAAAGCAATGCTCCACAGCCTCAATTGGATAACCACAGTTACATCTTGGGTCAGGCGATAAATGGTTGATAAAAAGATCAAATTTTGTGTGGTTTTACTAAGGGTAATACTTTAAATGTGAAATACTTCGCGATTAACAAGAGAAAATACTGTAATCAATTTTGAAAATGCTTATTTGTAATATTTTCATTAATACAAGGGTTGTCTGAGAAAAAGTTGAATAGCGTTTGTATTTAATGAAATTATTAACGCGCACTGCTACAAATGTAACATTATATTGTATAAAGTGTTCGCTACTCGGTGGTAAAATTTCAAGGTTTTATCTCTAAAGTTAACACAGATATGCAGAAAGTTAATTAGTAGTGCACGTCAGGATATGGTTTCGTGGCGTCATTGTTTTTGAACGTCATGAACACAGTGTCATTCTTTTTTGAAGTACCGTTCTTTTTGTGCAACACACTTTGTGTGGCGCTCTACCCAATTGACCAATCGCTGACCCCTCCCATTGACTCCAACAGGAATTTCTTCTTCGATTTTTAACAGCGTTATTTTGCAAAATTTATGGCAAGTAGCCTGTAACAAAAAAGTGTAAATGGTTCGTTAGTGGCCTAAACGTCGTAACTACAGCCTATATAACTCGCCAAATCAACAATAAAGGTATATGTTAAATATGGAAGCTTCTTTCATGAATTGTAAACTAACCGCGTAAATTATTTTGTTCTTATCATACCTTTGCTTTTACATTCTTCCTCAGATAAACAGCATTTTCAAAGTCAAACTGGTCCAGTGAGGTTTTGTCAACAGCAATTCTCATATATGTAGCTTATCTGAGTCTGTTTCTTGTGGAGTTTTTCAGATTTTTTTTTAAAAGAAAACCCCCGTTCACAATCTGCAGGCAATAAGGCATAATGGTACAAGCTTTGCAAAATTAGGAAATTGCTCTTAATGAAACTAGTAAATCAATTTCCATAATTCGAATCAGTGGGATACATTTGCTGTTTAATCAAGTCTTCAAAGTACCGGATTCTGATCTTGACTCTCCTGGAACAACTTATGCTTCTACTTGAGGAGAAGATCTACCATAGTGTGCGAGCAATACCCAAAGTATATCATTTCCATAATTGTGCAGGTCATCAAAAAAATTTAGACCCCTTAAGCCCAAAACAGAAAATGCACCAATTACTGGTGTACCTTCTGGAAGAATTCTCGTCTCTAACTGAGAAATAATTCCAGAAACACGCTTCCTTTGGATCTGAAAAGGTAATTTTGGTTGGCAGTGCAGAAATCGTATAATTTATAAGATTGAGTTTATTCCCATCTATTTATTCAAATTGTATCTTGGTGTAGGGTCCTGCATTTGTAGCTTAGTATCTTGGCTGTGACTGTGTTTCTAACATAGGGGTAACCGAACTAAGATCAATGTTTTCTTTAAGAAAGGAGAGGCTCAATGTAGTTTGTAACGGTATTTCATCCACGAAAAAATAAGTATCTGTTATGAAATCAAATTGGGACACTTGTGTCAACAAACTCTTTTACACTTTCTCTGCTTTATTTCCTTGCACAAAAGTATGTGACAAGAGAAGACCATGTATAAAAGATTGCTTCAAGAGCATTATAAAAAGCAAACCACCTGACTGCATGTATTTGTTTGATTTTGATTGTTTGTCATCGAGGACCTCCTCTATAGCTCTTAAGATCTGAAGTTCTCTGGGAATGTTTGAAATAGTAATAGAGATTTGTAAGGCTGTCTGTATACTTTATTTGAAAGGGAATTTCATTTACGGCCTGTAAAGTACATAAAGAAAGACGGTGGCGCATACAACTTTTTGATAATAAATTAAAATAAATACATGGGTACTTAAAATATGTAAACTTAAAGCAAATTTCAATGTTAACTAAATTAACAGTTTTGCTGATTTCAGAAACTTGTTAATAGTTTGACGTCATGTTAGACGTTATTCGATGACCTATTTACGATAAAAGTTCAAATTTCCTTATCTCTCTATAAGCATGGTTTGAGATTTTTATATTATTCTAACACTGTGTTGAAACTCTATACGGCAAAGTGTTGGGTGCTTACAAGATGACGGATGGAATTTGTTTATGAGGTAAGTGACATTTATTTCTAGTCAGAACTAATGAATATGCATTTTCATACAGAGTTGGATATTTTCGTGAAGACATTTGGTTGGAGAATCAATGAGTATAACCCGATGAAATGAAAAAGTACCCCTTGTCTTTAATGTTCGACTGAACCTGTTGTTATTGTGACGTAGAAAATCGAAGTGAAGATTTTAAAAATCGGTTTGTATTTCAGACTGCAGACATTTCCTAGAAGGGTAGAAAAATGTCTGATCTTCGCGATGTAGAAAAAGTTTCACTGTCGATCACGTATTTTTGTGGTAGCGCATCAGACTCCCTATTTTCTATCACGGGGTGTCATGGGTTCGATCCACGGTGGCTACTCATATCCTTTCCGTCATTTGTCTCTCATCTATGGGTTGGTAATCGTAAACCTAGGTGGGATAGCAACTGGAGGATAGGAAAGGACCCGATTCCATTTGATAAACCTGGCTAAATCAAGGCTGGATCTCGTACGCATATTTAATACAAAGACCAGCTAGATTGCATCTGTTTCAATGTACGTGTAGATGATTTTCTAGAAAATTGTGATGACTCAGAGTTGAGATCAATAGTAGTTCGTGCATCCTGATTTTCTCGGGTTGTCACTAGGAAAACAAAAAATAATTCGACCATTTGAAATTATAGGTGATTGGCAGGACGCATGTAGATTTCGGCAATTGCAAAGACCACCTGCCATGAAAATATTTGTATATAAGGGATTGGGGGTTTCAAGGGGCTTATAACATAGAGTACGTCAGAATACAGAGGGTAAATACGAGAATTTTCATTGTTTATAAAATTTAAAACGGTTGGCTTTATTACAGAACGTTTGATAGACTCATAAATGGTGTCGCATGCTTCACATGTCACCTTATAATCTGTGGTACAACATCGAAGTTTATAGTTCTCGTTCCTGATACCTCACTTCTGACATCTACACTTCTATATTTCATTTCGCCGTAATTTCACAACCACGAATTCATGGGAAAAGAAACAGTGTTGTGCACATTCTTCTTTCCAACCAACAAAGTCACAGTAGTAGCAACTGAAG
This sequence comes from Fragum fragum, assembly GCA_946902895.1. Lineage (NCBI taxonomy): Eukaryota > Metazoa > Mollusca > Bivalvia > Cardiida > Cardiidae > Fragum > Fragum fragum. The sequence goes on from OX336371.1 coordinate 42,821,918, forward strand.
ATCTTCAAAGTGCATAGCAACTGAAAATCTTCAAAATGCACCAGGAAAGCAAATGTGATCGCAAATAAAGACAATTGCACGGATATTTTGTTTCAATTTGATAACCGTATATCATAGTCACAATTTGTTGAACTGTCAAAATATGTGAAAAGGAAGCAAACGAAAATATTTGCAAGTTGTAACTGACATTTTTCTCACCTTGTAAATATCTATTTAATATTAAAAAATCAATGACTTTGATTTCGCACCATTCAAAATCATATCTGATAATGATTTCAGATTTAAGTACAAACATAAAACGATATGAAAAAGCTTCTGCTATGCTACAGCATGTAAACGTTAAAGATTTTCAATTTATTTAATCTCCAATCAGAGGATGGATAATCGTTAACCTTAGTAGGTTGAGAAGCTGGGGGCTCGGAAAGGATGTAGTAGCAGATCATGTGTGAGTGAAACAACGAATTCAATGTAAGGTGCTACAGCCGCCGAAACATGACTAAAATACTGTTAGATATGGCCTTAATCAATAAATAAATCAATTTATCAATTAATCAATCAATTCTAGATTGATTGATTAATTCAATTAATCAATCAATTAATAATTCATCAATTAATTTATCAATCAATCAATTAATCAACATGCAAATGCACGAATCAATTGACAAGAGAGATATATTTTGTTTATAAAACCCCAAGCGAACAGACTTTTCGAGATCATATATGGCCCCAAACGTACAGAAATTCTTTTCTCCGATCAGTACAGTAGGTTAATTTCGGTTTTCACCGAAAAGTAAACCATTTCCTTGCCTCTAGCGACCAACAGCCCTCCACGGGTCTACTTTCAGGCAGAAATGTTGGCCCTTGAGGCATCTTGTTAAATCGCTGAATATTTACCAAATATTAAATAAGTAAATCGGCGAAAGAAATACTGCCACGAACCATTTCAATATCATTTTCCACCTATTATAGCAAAGAGCCTCATGTTAAATGTTGATATTAACAAAAGAAATCTTGTTTGTGAATTGCTATCTAAGCACAAGCTATGGTGGCACAGAGCAGTTATCATTTGGTGTACACCTCTTCTGGCAAAGAGCTCCACGTTAATATGGGTGTTAATAAAATTACTATTGTTTTCGACAGCCATTGAATTATCTAAGCACAAGTTAATGTGGCACAGAACAGTCATCATAAGATAATCTCTTTTTAAGCCCACGCATCGGTAAACGGAGGATATATAGTTTTTGCCCTGTCAGTTTATCTGCTTGTATGCTTCTGTGTTTGTCCACCAAAAGCTTTCATGGGTTCGATCCCGACAACGTAACATATTCTTTCCGACATTCGTCCCTCACCAATAGGTGGATAATCGTAAACCTAAGTGGGACAGCAGCGTGAGGCTAGGAAAAATGTAGTGTTAATACTGGTGTAAGAAGTACCAGGAATCCATAGTTAGGTGCTCCAGCCTCCGCGATATGACTGAAATACTGTTAAAAGTAGAGTTAAACCCCATTCAATCAATCAATTGAACATTCGCCGTTACTCTTGAATGGTAAGTGATAAGAGTCGTCTTACGTCACATGATTATTGATTGGGACAAGACCTTTCTGAAGGTCATTTTACAAGGTCAAATATGCGCAAAATTTAAGCTCTAACATTGGTTTTACTACTGATTTCCATATTGTATCGCACAACTGGTTATGAAGAAAAGTAGACGCGGGGGCATTGGTGTTTAAAGCCCTATCTTTCCCAAAACACACTATAAAATCAACAGGAAAGCCATGCATACTGAAAGCTCAAAAGCATAAATAAATATGACGATTGAAATCATAGTATGAACATAATTCTACGCAGTAAGCCTACAATTCATGAAAGAAGTTGCGATATTTTAAAATGTGACCCACTACAATTTAAGGTTTGTTTAAATCAAATAATGACGGCAGTGATGACGTTTTAACTTTCGCTAGTCATTCAAACATTTATCTAGGCCACGAAGATTAACGAAATTGTCCGTAAAGTTTAGTCATCAGCACCTGTGTATATGACAGTGAATGTCGAAGATTAGGGAAGATTTCCAGTGTAGAACCGGGCGCTTTCGTCTCAATTTCAAAATGTAAACAAACACAAATTGAAATCGACAATAAAAACAAAACATACTCTTTCTAGAGAACATCACTCATACCCTGCTTTTGAATATCTATATTAAGAAGGCCCCTGTTTGGTTTAGTTGCCAAATAAGCGATAGATTATTTCAACTATTTTTTCTTCCTCGGAGGGCACATATGGCATCATGTTACTACTAAATAATAGAGAATTTATTCAAACTTCATTCTTTATGGATATTATTTTGTTACTTATGTACATTAAAAGTTGCAAATAGCAATTTACCACCTTTTTTTATACTTTTCACGCATTTACGATATCATTTCTGAAGAAATGCACCCTTTGATCTGAAGTCAAAGTTTCGGTAAATTGTCACTTGGGTACGAATAAGTTTTATGATCTTTGGCCCTGATTGAACACACAAAATTTAGAATATTGCTAGAACCAATTATTTAACTGTAAACGATTAAGGTACATATTGCAAATCTTTTCATTCTGCCAAGTTGTGCAAATTCTTAGTATTTGTATCTTACAATTTCCATAATCTCAATACTTTGATTCAAAACGTAATTACAAGAAAGGTAGAGTATAATCGCGACCTATTCATACATTGTCGTGACGATCAGACATTTTTCTACCCTTCTAGGCATGTGTTTTGGTCAGAAAATTTCAACAGTCGGAAATAGAGACCGATTTTTCAAAATCTATAGCTTCGATTTTCAACATCAGAAAAACTAAAAAAGGTACCATTTCAATTCACAAGGGTTACACTCAATGGTTAACCAACCAAATATCTTTAAGACGTAACCAAATACTTTGTATCAAAATGCATATTTGAATAGTGTCTGACTAGATATAAATGATACCTTACTAAAAAATTCCGTAGGCCATCTTGAAAGCGCCCGGCAATTATTATGTCCTAACTTAAAGCAGTTTTTTAAAGGGAGGTAACGATGATTTTTCATTTCACTGATTTTAATTATTCTATTCCCTCTCGTTAACTATTTGAATTCAAAATGCTGACAGGTACTTTTGCGAATACCAAAATAAAGCCGGGTGATTCCCTAATAGCCAACGTAGACTGTTAACCTAATTTTAGATTACGCTGATGCAGTTGCAATGACATTTCGGTCATTCACATGTTGTGTATTTATAACCGTTTATTTTGAATTAGCTCAAACCAACGTCATCGCTACGTCAACAGGAGTTATGTTCGCTAGCCGAACTTCAATTATGTAACGATCTGTCCAAACATGGCATGAATTCTAAAAATAACGTTTCCTAGCCACATAAAGCCAATTTTAGCCTATCGAATTATATAGTGAAGACTATATTTGCATAATATCTAATTTTTGAATGTTCGTTTGAGCGTATTTTGGGGCACTTGGCATTTTTTTCTTTTCTAGGTTTCAGAAACATCGATACCGCTCTTTAAAAGGTCATGAATGAAAACCTTTGGCTCTATATTTTCTAACTTTATAGCATTCAGACCTTTCAAAGAAGGGGATCAAACTGGTTTTGTTCTGGAATTATTGTTCTTGATTGTAAATTGAAAAAAAGGGGGAGGGGGAAAATCGGACGGGGGGGGGGGGTTTAGGAAGATATCGCAAAAAGTATACTTCAATTATTTGTGCATTTAGTAGATTAACACATAGAAAGCACATATATATTATGGCTCTCAATTTCCAACAATCCTGCTTAAATGCATCTACAAGAAGACGATCAAGCTGATTTTGTAATGAACATGCCATTTCATAACTTCAAAAAAAAAAGCAAAAGTATTTTGCGCTACGTAAGGCCAAATAAATCAGCGAAGTACTACCTGAACGGATCCGGAATTCATCAAATCGAATTCACCTAAAGAGGTCTTATTTGTAGTTACTATGCCGTATCAATTACGTCATCGAATTCCGCTAGCAATTCAGTAGATATCAACACCACCCTACAACAAACTCAATGAATTGACTCTCGTGTGAGTGTTTTGAATTTGGCAAAATTATCAAAAATTGATGAGTGTATAGACAGAAAGAAAGCAGATATATAAATATATTTGACAGTTATTAATCATTCATAATCTTATCATATTTCTAAGAAAAAAAAAAAAAAAACAAGGTCTTTGTTTTGTTTTATACCAAAAAACTGTTACTTATGCTAGAGTCACAATATAAACACGGTCCGATTAGACGAAGATGCTGTCTGTTTTACGCACGACTTGAATGTTTTGTTCAACAAATTAATTGGTCATTCATAGGATCATATTCGCACTGTCTGCAAACAGTTTGGTCGTGCTCGGACTTTCTGTCTATATATATTTACCTCCGAATTCTACCCATTTGTTGCAACGTCTGCATATCGCTTTTGAGAGGTGTACATAATCATGTAAACCTGCTAAACGACCGCCCCCACCTCTCTTGCTCTCGTTACCCGGGGATTATCTACATAACGAAATTGGTATGTGAAGTAGAAAACTCGCATCGCACGCGAGAGCCTCCTATTTCGAACCTGGCTACACGCTCCATTTCCCCTCCTCTCTCTCTCTCTCCCTTTCTAGCTCTCTCTCTCTCTAGCTCCACTGGCTGAAAGCCAACGGGCTTTTGTCATGATGTGGTGTCAGGCGTCCGTTCGTCCGTCAACTTTTACTTTAAAAACCTGCTTATAAGAAAGTACTGAACATAAGACAACCAAAATTCACAGGAAGGATCCTTGGGTGGCCTTTATCAGATTCCTTCAATCGGCATTTTGATCGGGTGAAAAATATGTATCGATGTATTCATGTAAATATAACGTTGCGATATTTCTAAAGCGAGAAGAAAATTATTGTGGGCAGGTTGTGTCCCCTAGCGCACAAATTAGCAGATCTGCACATAATCGACAGTAGATTTGGGTAGAAAGTGACACCTCCGTTAATCCGATAATCAAACTTTTTCTGCCCAGGTTATATATCTCATTTTGATTAATATCATTATGTAGTCATGTTCTTGTGCAAAAATAAAACGCACCGTTTCTGTTTGCCTTTGTTACAAACAGATTTCTGAAATAGATGTTCAGCTATAGTTTGACATAACATTACTTTTTACCTGACAACCCGTACATTTATACAGAGAGTTAAACCCCCTCTCGCTTTTTTAAATTTCTCACTTGTAAGATTGAAAGATGTTTCAGATGGCAATGAAAATTGGATGCAATTTGAGAAGATATCATCCTATGTGGTAGAAAATATTGTGTTAAAAGAGGAAATTGCTTGTTGCAAGCAATTTCTTCTTTTCACAATGTTTTTCTCAAGTAAAAAAATCAAAGCCACGTAAAATCGCGGGTTCGTAAAGTAAAGGGTTAAATTCTATTAATGCTAAACTTATGGTAAATTTGCTTTACAGGATTTACATTACCCGAAAATCTACGACATGAAGTCTAGAAATAGTTAATGAACGATGACGATTGTTGACCAATAAATAATGTTGCTAGAACGAGGTACGTTCCTAAATATCTAATTATCTGTTTTAGGATTCGAACCACTTGTGTGAACGAAAAAAAAAATCGTTACCACTAGAGTTCAAAGGATGTACTAAAAGGTATTTTCAATATCATATTACCCAATACCAGAAAACTAAATATAGACTGGTCAAATACAGATGCAGACGACATTTCAAGCTGTGCTGAATATACAAATTACGTGCCAAGAAGATATAAAACATTGTGAGCAAAGGGGGAATTGCTTGTTTCAAGCATTTTTTCGCCACATATTTCCATAATCATGTTATTTACATCTATTTTACCAAATATCATGACGGCAGATACCAGCGGATAAAGATCCTGTACGTCCGTTGGTTTCTCTTGTACTTTTTTAACCCGGTACGAAACGATAAATAATGTAGGCTGCTTCAAATTCAAAGCGATCACATTGGTGAAATTATAATAGTAATTGTCTATCTAAGTAAGAAAAAGAAACAAATTGAAGAAAATTCTTATTTTTCATTTTCTTTATTGTGTATTCTTTATCTAAGTAAAACAAATAAGGAACTGTATGACTTTCGTTAACCAATAGTTGATTCGATATTATTTTACGGATTATACCGCGAAAATATTTGATGAAAGAAAATAAAAATACATTTTTCTTTCCATGAGGTATGAACATTAAAACCCAGTCTCTTACTTGTAAAAGTTTTACCCATTAATATGCTGAAATTGTTAGGGGTGTTTTTTACCTCAATGAAATCAAAGATGGAAAACATTCTCTTAATCTCAAGTATATCTATCAAAGCATCTAGTTTTGCATAGCTTTTAAATATCTAATAATTGATTTATTGGTTTTTATGCGCCTACCTTCAGTACATTGCTAATTTTCGGAGTGTCACCGCTCCTAATACCATGGCGACCAGAACGTCAATATAGTACGATTTTAAAGGCTGGTTGGGTATTGACATGATCAGAAAAAGGTGAGAGAGAAGACCATCGAAATCTTCGATAAATTGAACGACTTCTGATTTGTTCCATACAAAGTGTGTTATTTTGTTGTCTGTCGAAATCTGCAAGATAAAGTGAGTAATGTTAAGTCAGTTTTGATTCGTCAACTAAACAACATAGTAGCCTCCCACATTATATGGGCTATACTCCAATCAAAATTGGGTATCAGATCTCGTTGAATCTATGTTTTAACCCATTCCAACACAATCTCTCCTTTTTACGCTCCTCAAGAAAAAGACTTTGGAAAACATAGTGGAAGATGAAGAAATTGCTTGTCTCAAGCAATTTCTGCATTATCCACAATATTTTCTACCCCAAAAGACATAGATTCTTTAAAGGGAGGTATCGATGTTTTTGAAACCTAGATAAGAAAAATTACCCATATTACAAATAGATTCAAACAAACATTTAGTGCTATAAGTTAGGTCAGGTATTGTCTTGGTAATTATCAAATAGACCTAAAGTGGCTTTATCTGGTTAAATCGGAAAGGTTCAGCGGAATTCCGGGTTATTTTTAGATATCACGGAATTCGGCTGACGACATCGGATGACCTCATTTGCATGTGACCCAGTCAAATGAAGGTAACAAATTTACTAGCGAAACAGCGAATTTCCTAAATCATGTCACATGAAAGGACTGATCTTTACAGACCGGCTAGCGAACATTACACCTGATGACGTAACGATGACGTTGTTTTGATGTAGTTTAAACTAGATGCAAGGTTCTAACGGTTATTCGGGCCAAGTGTATGCCCTACACAATCTTCGTAACTGTCTCGGATTAATCTAAAAATAGATTAATAGCCTAAGTAGGCTATTAGGGAAATACCCTGCTTTTTTCTGATAAGCGACCTCATATTTTTGCAAAACTACTTTTCGGCATATTGTTTTCAAATAGTTTATGAGAGGAAATAAAAATAATTAGAATCTGTGACATGAAAAAAACATCGATACCTACCTTTAAAGACTATCGGCTAAATATTGTTGTCTTCAACTTCTTTGAATTTAGACCATGCAGTCTAAAATTTTGTCGTCTGGTAATCGGTTAAAGTAAGGGGAGAGAGGGAAGACTAGAGAGAGAGAGCTTTAGGGAATGCCGGGCAAATAATTCCATCTAGCATTTATATAGACGTACTCGTTTTTCACACCCTCGAGTAAAAAGATTTTGAAAACTTTGTGGATAATGAAGTAATTGCATGTAACAATGTTTCAGCCCTAGGAAGACGATAATTATTTAAAGAATATATAAACTATGAAATGTCGTTTGCGACTCCTTTGAAATTCGGCCAGTAAAATGTTGTGTCGTCTAGTAATTGGTTAATTTTATATACGGTATAGGTCAGGTTTGATTGTTACAATATAAAAGCAATTAGAAAATGCTTGGTGTGTAGAATTTGCGAATCGAGATGGTTAATTAAAGATTCAATTGACCAGTCAAATCGTTCAAACCGGAGTTGAAATTTTAACTTCTAATTCGACGCCATTTATGAAAACCATTTAATAAATTCTTGATAAAGTAATAATACATCAAAACTGTATAGTTATATAATAATGGCCAAAAATTTTGGAAAATATCGCCGTTTAAAATCTTAGTGGAACATTCCATCGGAGTTCAGTCGGCTTAACCAGCGATCCTTTAATTATGTCAATCAAACGGAAACAGTTTTTCTCATATTTATTTCTACTCAGAAATATAAACATCCGTTATTTGTTCCACTAAGACACAAAAGGTATTCTCTTCCGACGAATTTGACTAAATTGGCGATTTATGGAAGTAGATGTTAGATATTTTGACCTAGATAGTGTAATGCCGCATCATTTATCCGTGGTATATCTATTTTCAGGGGAAGGTCGATCTAGTCTCAGTAGAAGGAAGATTGTGATCCAATATCGGTCGAGGAAATTTTCCGATATTCATCGTGACTATACGTAATACAACGAACGGAACACACTTCCATTACTAGTTTCATTAGTACAGAGTATTGCTGTGTCTAGCAACGCATTACCTATAAACAGGTAAACTCATTTGCTGAAATCATTAAAATATCTTTCTTGGATTGTGTTCAGATCGTTGGATTTAAACTAATTTTTTCGCGACTGTAATTAAATAAATGAACGGATATTTAACGTATATTCCAAACGCTCAAAGGCAATTTAAACTGAAACATGTATCTACTTTGTAACTGTTGAAAAGGGGTTTTGCGTTAGATACAGTATGATGATATATTTCTGTAATTATTGAAGTGTGGGGTAGCTAGATTTTTTTATTAACCAGTTATGATGGCGTGAATTTCATAGTACAGAAATAAAATATACAACACAATGTCGAGGGGAAATCTGACAAACATTGGGTCTACGACTCCTTCAGTTATTGGTTTAACGCCGGATTTACACAGCTTCAACACGACCCTACCAGACGGTTCAAGCCCTTATGATTATCACGATATGGCGTACGATTCAAAGTATGAAACGATCAAGGATATATTACAGAAATATATAGTGCCAATTATTATTCTCACCGGTTTTATAGGAAATACGATCTGCTTCATTGTGTTTATAGCCTCGCCACTGAAGAAGATTTCAACAAGCGCATACCTAGCGGCCCTTGCATTCTCCGACACAGGTTTTCTTGTATGCCTAGGGATAGGGTGGTTGGAAGCACTAGGAATACGGTTCTTTCACAAGGAGGGAATATGTCAGATAACAGTCTATGCGGCGTTCGTTTTCAGTTTCACTTCGATTTGGTTCGTGAATGCCTTCACAATGGAAATGTATATTGCAATATTCCATCCTTCAAAAGGAGCTAAACTATGTACCCCAAGAAACGCCAAGAAGGTTGTCTGTCTCATATCAGTGATTGCAGGATTATTGTACATCTACGCCTTTTGGTTGGCCAAGCTAGTCAAGAGCCCGATGGCCGAGCAGGAAATTTGCCAAATGGTCCAGGAAGATGAAAAGATTGCGATCGCCCTGTCTATAACTGACACGATCCTAACTCTGATAGTGCCTTTCACAATGATAATGTTCATGATCTCCAGGTTATGTATTCACATATCACAGTTTTACAAGACGGAACTGGAAAGTATGGCGAACTCTGTTGTCAGCGAATCACACGTGGACTCGACCGACACTAGACAAAATGGCGCAGTGCCCACTTCAAATAACTCTGCCGTTCGACAAGCCAGTGAGTATCAAACGAAACTGACACGTATGTTAGTTGTGACAGTGGTCGTCTTTCTGGTCCTAAATCTCCCCAGCCATGCCATCAAAGTTCAGTTCCTGTTTCGATCCATGTTATCGGAAAACGTTCAATTTACCGAAACTGAAGGTCTCATTCAGGTCATTTTTCAAGTGCTCTACTATGCCAACTTCTCTGTGAATTTCATTCTGTACAGTGCGTGTGGGAAGAGCTTTCGAAGTGCCCTGATGCGCGTTTCAATGACTCTGTGCTATTTTAACTGCAAGAAAATAGTGGATTGTCGGGCCCATCTAAAAAGACTTACAACGAAGACGAAATTGACCCAAGGCTCCGGTGATCACAACCAGAATATCAACGACCAACAACACTCAAGGCTAGTTGACATTCATCTAAATGAGATTCGTTTTTCCCAGTTGCCCTCGATGGGAAGCCAGTTCGTATGTCAATCTCCCCCGTGCCTCCTGCAGTTTGAATCGGAACATCTCATAGAGGAGTGAACTTTACAATGACAGATTTCTTTGCGAGGATTTACGTAAGGCTTTAACATATATCATGCGATATTTGTTCTTGTATACATTCGTTGGGCGTGCAAATGTCCTAAGTACAACTATAACAAAGCTGTTGTAACGACATTTTGCTGGCCCAACGACGAAACATTGATCTCTTTTTTGACTGGTTTGGTTAAATAGTTATCGTAACTGCACCTCATTTGTCCCATTAATCAGACTACAATACTTTAGACTTGTCCATAATGAAAGATGTTGCAGACGACAATTCTGGTAGAAAATATTGTGATAAATTTCTCCTTTTCTCACGATGTTTTCCAAAACTTTTTCTTCGGTGCGTACAATTCGGGATCAATTGGTAATGGGTATCGGTGTAGCTACGATCACTTGACAGTTGACCAGAATGGAAGCTTAACATGTTTCTAAGACAAATTACTTGACCAATCGCAGCTTTCAATGGCTGTCAATGAAAGAATCAATCGACCAATAAAATCAGTCATTTAGACCAGAAGGGAACTTTGCAGAGAGTAATGTGAAACATTACTGGCGATGCTCACGTCGTATCTACATCGTAAGTAGTGGTTGGTACGATGATTTGCTCAGCAAACTCACGATTTTTACTTCACTAGCCCTAACCTTGAAAACAATTCGTTTGATATCGAAGTGGAACTTCTTGTTGGAGTAAGTGGGCGTGGCCAGTTGAGTCAGTTGGCGGGACTAGCTATCCGTCAACTAGATTAGGTAAAAAAGGACAGAGGCTGTTGATGACATATTGGTGGTTTCCGAACAAAACCTTACAACAGCTTGTAATATGTTGTACTTTAGAGGTTTTGGTCGAACACCGACGTTACAAGATGATATGTTCTGTAAATTTTACAGTATAAATAAAAGACATTTTGTGGCAAAAGTAAAAAGAAAATGTCGGCTCCTGCGCAGATTTTTATGAAGATTTTATATAGGTAAATATTCTGATTTTCAGATAGTTTTAATGTAAATTTTCTTCGCGTTAAATCTACTTAAAATTCAATTTGATGTCAATCATTCCCAATGCCCTACTTTGATACATCAGAATTTATCGGTTGAGGTCGTTTTTGTATTCGGGTGATATCGATAACGACTGTATTGTTAGCGAAAGCTGATGACGTAATTTGATACGTCATGGAAAGTAAAAATAAGGCGGTTTTCGGTGCGCTCGACAGAAAACGCATTTAGCCGATGACTTTCAGTTTCATTCGGATTTTACTTCGCTGACCTTTTTCGCGTCTCGTAACGTCTTTTTTTTTTCTCCTTCTGTTTCTTGTTTTAAAGATATCAAAGTCACATCAAGGTCGGCTTAATCATTTCCTTACAAATGTCTGAAAGCATTACATTCAGTAATTTGAAAATTGGGAGCCAAATCTTTTCGTTCATAATCTGTTTAAGAGCCATATTTCGTGTATGCATCACAATTTGATATTGTACGGTAATTGATAAAGAGTCAAACCAACTTATAACGAAGGTGTGTGTGTGTGTTTTTTAATTTTACGGGATAGGAAGTGCTTTGTAGACCAATCACTCATCCTTGATCGTTACAGCTTTTGTAAACCGAAGATTTGTTTTTCGTTGGAATATACCGTCAAATACGGAAAATAAGGGAGGGGGAACAGTTCCGACGAAAGTGGTTTCCTCCGAGTTTGACTGATTAGTAGAAAGGTACTTTAGGGTCATTTCAGCACGAAGGAAAACGTATAGATGTTGTTTATAAAATGAGATGATAGTAGAACCTGGGTTGATGTTATCTTAGTTTATTTTAATACATTAATATAACGCAAACAAATGATTTTTAAAATCTTTAGGTGAGGATTTATTTGAAAATAGTATGGTCTGGATATCAGTTATCAAAATAATATCGACGGGTTAATGAAAAAAAAAATCTTAAGTTTTGTATAGACACTTACGATGTGTCTGCAGTAACCCGTCGATATATTGAAAACATTTATTGAATCTCTAAGTTAAGCTCTTTGTTCTTTTTTCTGGTTTCATCAACCGATTGAGGACAAATGTAAGTATCGTCACTGTTCGATCCTGTATAGTTTCAGCAACTGAAGGATCGCCACTGCCATTAAAAAATCGATAGTTGACGATAAGTGAACTTTGAACTCCGACCTTTATGGTAAGCATTGTTGTTGGTTAGCCGACTTATACGCTGTAATTATAGCTTATTTAAGCTTTATTATCGCCAAACAACGTCCTTGACCACCTGTGTTACAAAATATTGTCGTTCATTTCCTCCACTGAACTGCCATGTTGCTGTCAGTGAGCTTGGCCAGTAATCTATCAATAGATTTTGAAGATCGAAAATATATCTGAGATCTGAGATGCAAATTTCACTTATATGTTCACTCAACAAAATATATCAAAGTACTGAAAGTACTGTAAGCTAGCAAAGGATATTTTTTCTAAGTAAGTTTCTTTACCAAAGGTTATCATGATAAATAAACAACGATTTCGTATTCGTTAAATGTAGGAAATGTTTTCCTTGTCGAGTAGAAAACATTGTGGACAATGAAGAAATTTGCTTCTCACTAGCAATTTCTTCATTGTCCACAGTGTTTTCCAAATCTTTTTCTTTAGATGCTTAAAAAGCGGAATTGTGTTGGAATGGGTTAAATAGCATGCTTTTGAAAGAGATCTTTACAACTCGAATAGAGTTTGCAATATTCCTAAAGTACAGAAGAACTATTTTTGGGGCGTAGGCATTCGATGGATTTAGTGGTTAAGCCTCCAAGGGCAGTTTGCACTCGTTGCACTTTGAGATAAACTCAAAATTTTGTCTGTAAACTTAAGCTATCAAAGCTGACGCTTTGCTAGCTGATAAACGAATTGTACATTCTATCAGCTGCCGTCAAAATGAAGTTGGTAGCGCATCAGGGGTAGGGGTACTGAACTCCTAAGGTGACATTTCAGACTTTTTTAATATGCAAATGATCAAAATTATATCGTAACTACGAAATAACATTTCGTAATTACGAAAGATTATTAGGAATTACGAAATACTGTTTCGTCAATATGAAATACTTCAAAGTATTTCGTAATTATGAAATAGTTTTTCGTAAATACGAAAATATATCGTAATTACGGAATATTCTTAGAAGAAATAGTATTTCGTAATTATGAAATGCGTTGAATATTATTTCTATTGATTAAGAAATAGTATTTCGTAATTACGAAATAGAATCAGGACATAGTATTTCGTTATTACGAAAAACATCTGAGAGTATATCGTATTAACGAAATTTTATTTCGTATTTAAGAAATACTTTGAAGAGTATTTCGTATTTACAATTAATATTTCGCAATCAATTTGGATAATCTGGAATGTCAATTAAGGGCTTACATAAAAATGTCAATATGGCACCTTTAAGATATTGTAAAACATATCAGCCAAAAAATAGAAATTTATTTAACACATATGCATATTATATCACTATAGAAATTTAAGACAAGATTTCTTTGTAGGAAAGACAGTATTTATCCATTCACGGCGTAACAATATTTTCCCGTTCTCTTTTCAGTTAAATACGATTTCATAATGTTTTACTCATACCTTGACAGTTTTCTTTCTATATTTTGACAATTTTATAAGAAATAATTGGATTTTCAAAAGCTGCAGTTTTCTCCAAGAAATATATGGAAAGTTTTCTGATTTCTCTAGAATACTATCTCATTTGTTTACTCTGAACAATTATATTAATTTCATAAAGATTGAAAAAATGATCGATTGTATTGGACTGGCTTAAACGCCAAATGTGAAAATTTAACGTATAGCTTCTTTGTTCACTCAAAGAAAATCAAAATGATCCTAAATTGAAACAATCAATGTTTTTTTCAATATATGCTGGACTAGGCTTAGAATGAGGTAAGGAAAAAAGGATGGCTACACAGTAAATATGGTAGAAAAGGGAGATAAATCATTAAAAAATACACATATTTCTAGAGTGGCTTTAGCTGCAAAGTTTAATTTGGAATGTACGGTTTAGATTTGTAAAAAAATTGCAGCAAAAACTAGCACTAAGTGCCCACTTATGGGACGGCCTAAAAGTGGTCGGTGAAGACAATAATCGCTTCGTATACTTTTTGCAGCACGCATAAAGAATTTGTCCGATTTCATACATTAATTATTGCAAAATTCTCACCCAATCCTTTGTTGTTTTCAACTTATTTAAACCGTCTCAACGAGACGATCCTGTTCAGTTCAAATAACATAGGAATTGTTTTTTAAAGCAAATCAGAGCTTTTTCTCTAGAAAAGAAAAGTTCGATCATGGTCACTTTATAAAATTGGCCGCGTAATAGAGGTGGACGCCTGAGCTTGCTTGACTGCATCTGACATGGACAGATCCCTTGCCTATGAAAACAACTCGAAAGAAATGCTACATTTTTATGTACATGTATTAACCCTTTCCTATTTTATGAAATGCTAGACCTGTCCAAATTCAAAGTTTTTTCAGTTTGAAATTAAAGTGGATTCAATGTTCAGTAGGCAAGAAAAATTGCGGAAAAAGCAGAAATTACTCGTTACAGGCAAATTCTTCTTTTTTTTCTACAATCTTTGTCCATTTATAAAATCAAAGTGACGTAAAAACAAATGATTGAACAGGAAAGGGTTAAAGAAAATAGAATAACTGGGATAGAATCAATCGCGTGAGAAGACAACAATTGAAGTGAAATGTCCGATCTATAATTTATTTCCAATTAGAGTCCACGTGCTACTGTACCTAGTCGATTCTCCGGAAAACACTTTTAAGCACGACTTCATGTAATAACCAACTTTAAAGTTTCTCTTTCACAGATTTACGTAAACAGTTGGTAAATGAAAACTTTTTTATGCCCCCGCATCGAAAGATCGGGGGCATATTGTTTTACCGTTGTCCGGTAACAAGCAATTTCTTCATTATCCACAATGTTTCAATGTTTTCTGCAACAAACGGTTGACGAGTCTGTTTACACTTGGGGCGTCTTTTTTATGAAAACGGCAATTTCCAAGTCAAAGGTTTTTAAAACATCGTGGAAAAAAATGAATTCCTGTTGACATTTTAACTCTATTTATCTATTTAATGGTAAACGTTGTGTGTATCTAGAAGTTTGTATCTCCCTCATATACTTCGCGCACCATCTCTCTATCTTTATAGCTCTATTTTCCTCTTTCCAGTAATACCTCTACAATATGCCCAATTTAATGCATCCAGGCCATTTATAGATATCTTGGCGTGATTACCCTCCTCCCCGCACCCAAAAAAGAAATAATATATGAATAAATAAGTAAATAAATAAACATAAAAAATTCTTCCACTCCCACGCAATCCTGCTCTTTTACGCACTCCAAGAAAAGTCCTGGGGAAAACAAGATTGACAATGAAGAAATTGCTTGTTACAAGCAATTTCTTCGTTTCCATCCTTGTTTTCTATCCAAACAGACTGAGCTACTCAAATTTCTGTAAACTTGAAACAGACGTCTGCAACTTCTTTGAATTTGGACTAGTCCAAAATTGTGTCATGTAGTCATGTAGAAATGGGTTAAAAGACAAGTTGCTAAACGATGCATACATGCACTGATTAAGATATATATTTAGATAAATCAGTAAATCAATAAACAAACAACGTTAGTTCACCAATTCCCTCACAACATAATTTTAGAGTGGTCCAAACTGAAAGAAGCTGAAGACGACTATTCCAAGTTGATATTAATTTAAATTATATTTTTTGGATTAAAAACATTGTGAATAATGAAGAAATTGCTTGCGACAAGCAATTTCTTCATTTTTCACAATGTTTTCCAACGCTTTTTTTCTTAAGGAGCGTTAAAAGAAGGGATTGTGTGGGAATGGGCTTAACAACATATTATTGACTGATGCTTACATGCACTGATAAAGATCAAGTAAATTAAATAATTTTCTACGTAAAACAATGACCTAATTTATAGTTAATAGTACAAGAAACATTATGTTTTTTACCCTGTGTAAGAATAAAGGAGGTTTATAATGACATCACGTGATCTAGTCCTGTAAACGATTACATCATCCACTTTTTGCAGATGTTCTTGAAAACATTGATTGAGTGAATTCTTTTACAGAAATATTTGGAAATAAATCGGGTTTAACACATATCAATCGACGGATCGCGATTTGTTAATCAAAGAATCAATCGACCAGTCAAACCTTTCAATTATACCGAATGTTAACTTTGAATTACGACACCGGTCGACATTCATGGGAAGCAATTTTATTTGTTTGGCGACGTAGACGTCGTAACTACAGCTTATTTAAGCTGTAGTTACGACGTTTAGGTCACCAACTAATAATTTTGTTTTTTATTGTCATACATTACCGGCCATGAAACGCCGTTTACTTCATGTCGGATCTTAGTAGGGGAGACCGGCAATCCGTTAATTAGCTGTGGATTTGGATGGACTGAAAATTGTTGTTAATGTGTCAATTCCACGGGTCGACAACTCTGCCGTCATAAATGCAGATGACGATGGTTATGAAATTAAGGGATCTTCGCTGTCGAGCAGAAAGTTGACTGACAAAGAATTCATTGAAGCTGAAAGTAAACTTTCAACTCAGACATTTAATCATTTGTTGCTTTGATGACTTAACCCATTCCCACACAATCCCGCCTTTTAACTCAACTCAAACAGGAAGCTTTAGCTTGTTACAAGCAATTCCTTCATTATCCACAATGTTTTCGACCCAAAAGAAAACGATTTTTTTAGAAAATTCCTACCTTGAAATTGTAGTCTGCAACCTCTTTCAATTTGGACCAGTCTAAAATTTTATCGTATGGGAATGGGTTAAACGTTATTCAAGCTATAGCTACGACGCTTTTATCGCCATCAACATTCTATGTCCCCGACCGCATATTTTACTGTGTCAGTCGAGCTTCAATGTCGGAGGTCAGTAGGCGTCTATTATCATCTGCGATTATTGTGTTAAGAGATGAAGAGAATATTTTTTTGTTTTCATGGAGATGTGAATCGAAAAACCTAATCACACTGTATGAATACGCGAAGCGGATTCATACATTGTGTGTTTAGGTTTTTCGGTTCATACCTCCACGAAAACAAAAAGTATTCTCTTCATTTCTTAAAATTTAATATCGTCGAGCGAAAAAAGCAAAACACTTAACATATTTTGATACCTTTTTGTATGGGACTATTTTGTCCGGAAGCATACAAAATCGCTTCTTGCTAAAATTTTGTTCATGGAGTTATCAATATTTTTTTCGACCAATCAGAACGCTCGTTTTTGATAGATGAAACTAAAAGTTAAATTATTCGAAAAACACAGTGGTTGTATAAGTCGCACCATTAGATTATTCCGCACAGCACGCTGCAAACATTCCACGTTTTATTTTGTTACATATTTTGGCCTGGTGAAAAGATGAAATGTCAGGAATCAAACTATTTCAATCGGAAAGGTCAGGAAAATTCTCATATTTCAATTTTTTGTAACAATTCTACATTTGACTTGAAAATATCAGTTTCTTCCATCACCATGGAAATGCTTTATATTGAAAATTAATAGCATTACAAGTCACACCTAGGTTTCATTAGCCTCAAATTTAGAAAATGTAAGCTAGGTGTTATATCATTTTGTGAAACTTGTCACGCTTAAAGGGTATATCTTGAACTAACTTAAAGCCGGAGAGAATGTTGTTTTGTTTTTCATGGAGGCATTATATGGCGATAATAATTAACATAGTAATAATAAATTCGCCAATGGAGATAATCTTCCATCATTCCTTCCTTGTTATATCTTTCTAATCCTCTCTCTATGTCTCTTTCTATCTCCGTTTGTCTGTATGCCTGTTTCTATCTTTCGATATCTCTCTGTCTTTGTCACTGTCCCTCTGTCAGTATGTCTGCCTCTCTATCTCCCTCTGTCTATCTGTCTTTGTCTCTCACCCTTACTGTCTCTTTTTCTCTCTGTTTCTGACTGTCTTTCTGTCTGTCTGTATCTCTCTTTCTCTCACCCCATCTCTCTCACGAGAAACGACAACAATGCCCTTTTTCGTATCGTTACTTATTGATTTCTTTGTTTCACAGGTCATTAGCGAACATTTTCCAGTAATCGTCGACGCACCAGAAAATGAGATTTATTGAAAAAAAAAATAATGATGATGATAATAATATCTAACCAGATAGAAAGTCGGATATACATGTACGAAATCTTTATTTTACAAACTATTCTCTTGTTCGTACAAACACTATTTCCCTGACCTTCGACGTTCGACTTAGGTAAAAATCAACATTATTTTGTAAATCATGTAGCCAGTGAGATAAACTAAAGGTCAAATCATTGGTTGGAGACCCAAATATCATAACTTCAGCTTAAAAAATAACCGTAAGTTACTTTATATTGAAGATATTTTCTCGATTTTCTCCCCTTGTATTTATTTATTGGTAAATATGTTTCTTTGATTTTTTACAGTCAAAATATCCTTTTTTTCTTTACTTTGAACATTAGTTATACGCCAATTTTGTGTAAACTCCCCGCTGTTTTGCTGTGTGAAAGGGATTGTTTGGCTTTCGTTGAGGTATAAACCTAAAAGCTCAAACACACCGAAAGAATAGGCGACGCGGATTCATATATTAGTGTTTGGCATGCACCGTTTTTAGGTTCATATATCAAAGAAAACAACAACAAAAATTATTATCTTTATCGCTTATAATTTAATAACATCAAGCAAAACAAAACAAATATTTTATTAGGTTTGTATAAAATTGTAAGGATCTACTTTTTGCGCAAGTATACAAAATACTTCTGTGATTAAAAGAAACGTTTGCTTAGGGAACCATGAAAATAATAATAATGATAATAATAAATCAGGCAATCAAACGGCTAGAATCTTGATAGACGAATCTAAAGTTTAACCCATTCCCACTCAGCAGAACTTTAGACTTGCCCAAATTGAAAGAAGCTGCAGACGACAATTTCAAGTTCATGGAATTTTTATTTTTTTCGTCTTTTAGGATAGTAAACATTGTGGATAATGAAGAAATTGCTTGATACAAGCAATTTCTTCATTTTCCACAATGTTTTCCAAAGTTTTTTTCTTGAGGGGCGTAAAAAGGAGGGATTGAGTTGGAATGGGTTAATGTTATCGGAATGATGTAATCGTTAATCAACTTGAAAAATACAATTTACAACAGTATCGTTCCGATAGTCTTTTTGAATGTGATATCGAGAATATTTTTTTTGGCGGAGATTTGTAAAGCATCGATAGGTAAACAGCCTATATTTAGGATGTAGTATATCATGGAATTGTGTGAGAATGAGTTAAATAGATGATCCGCATATACTGTCTAGAAGCGTTTTTCTAACGTACTATTGTTTTATGATATATTCAATAGCACTAATTCACTCTATAGCACCATGGGTCAGCATGAAAAAGGGCTTTTTATAAATTCATTAAGTTGTATTAAGCGATCACTCAAGGGTCGCTCAAAAATTGTAGTCGCAATAAAATTTTCTACATTTTTGTCACATGATTATGATTGCATATATGATTGCATACATAGATTATTGTAGGATTCCCACTCAATCTAATCTAACTCGAACTCATTAGAATCGTGTCATTGAGATGACTCTAATGCCTTAGTTCAAATATTTTAGGATTTAGGTACGGTATTTTTTTCACATCAAATTCTCAAAGGCTTATGCTTTTTGGAAAGGGCATTTTGATAAAGGTCACTTCATAAAATGGTCGTTTAATACAGGATGTGGCTTAACCATTTCCCGCACAACCACTGACTTTAAAGTCCATGTGATATTATACTTGAAAAAAAATATTGTGAAAAAGAAGAAATTGCTTGCAAAAAGCAATTTCTTCTCTTTCCACAATATTTTCTTTCGTCTAGGATGGTTACTTTTTGAATTGTACTTACTTACCAAAGTCGTTTGCTACCTGTCCGAATTTGGACAAGTCCAACATTTAAAAAAAAATGGAAAAGTGTAAAAGCAAGTATTTGTATCTATATTCATTTAATATCTGAATTATTTCATCAGAATAAGGGCGGAAAATATTTTTATAAGTTTTTTTGTGTGTGTTAGTTTCTTATCTTTAAGTAATATGAATCGTCAATGGAAAAGGGGATCAATGCGGCTTTACGAGTCGTACAAACACGGGTTAGACTGTGCGAATCGCAACCTTCTTCGATCCAAGAACTCAGCTTATTTAAAATTAAGGAAATTCTTAAAAGAAACGTCAAAAAGAAATTATGCAAATAAATTAAAAGTCCGTGCCCTGAAATAGCCCCGTTTGGTGAGGAGGAAAAGGCACACACAAAAGATCGATGACAAGTTCTTGTCACAATATAAATTTTTAGTTATACTGCTAAAATGATTTATATGCGTAAAAGAGTTCCACGAATGACGAATTGCCGTAAAAGTTGTCTTCTACTTAATTAGTTATCACAGGGTTATATTCACCGGATTATTTCCCATGGGGCGACACGGGCCTCAATAATAATTGTAGAATTATTGCTGTAATGTCAATAAAAATCGTCTCGTACATGTGAACTCTCTTGCGAGAATGACTTATTTTGGAGGTGCGTTAAGTATCCGAATCTGAATGCGCAGGACGATCATGATCGAAACTATTCTATTTTCTTTCTTAATAATAAAACAGCTATTCTATCTTTCTTGTCAATTATTTTTGAAATTCAACACTGATTTATATCCTTTGAATTTAATTGCTCTTCATACATTTAACCCTTCACGAGTAAAACAATATCCCGGGAACTCCATGTTTCAAATGCACTTGGCCAAACTACACAATTTGTAGTTTCGGAGTACTCTCACATGCATCACTAGAATTCATTGAAACTTTTGTTACGGTCCTCCCTCCTAAAGAACAGATGCTTATTCTGCACAGTAGCGTCTAAAGAATTCTTGATTGGTTGTTTTAGCAGAGAAGCTTGAACACAACAATAGCTCTCGTGCATCCTGGATTGTTGTTACAGTAGTAAATTTGAATAAGCAATGTGTAATCTGTTGTTTAGCGAAAAAACAAGCAAATATTGGTTACATATCAGTAAAAGACAGGGGAAATGCTATCAATCTTATTAGTCCAGGGTTGACCGTCTTACCCATGGACCCCGCCAAAGAGCTCTGTTTGAAGGATACAAGAATCAGTGCGAAAACGTTCACAGAGTTCATGTTGACGAAACTGCTACGTACTTACATGGTTACTGTTCTGCCGAAGAAAACAAAATTACAGATTTTAACCCGCCTGAAAGCGTGTCCAGACCGCAACCGGATTAATTTGGTAACGCGTTAAACTGAGAATCATGGCGTTAGGAACTTGATACCCACCGCGGGCAAGATTCCTTCGGTCAATTAATACGTTGATTCATCTCTCTTACCAACGGTTAAATGACCGAGTTTGCCGAGCAGCCAGATTACCGGATACGGTATTTAATTAGCCCTTGCGTCGGAAATGGCAGGAACCCATGGTAGGGGCTCCGGTCGCCGCGTTTTGACCGAAATACTGTAAAAGGTGACGTCAACCCCCCCCCCCCCCCTTAAGTTTCATGATTTGAAAACTCACGTGTGTCTGAAAGTTTAGCTTGTGTTAGTCACAAAAAATTCGGTTTTCAGGAGAAGGATCAAATTTGACCCCTCAACGGTTCCTTCATTGCATCATCCTGTCCCGGAGAGAACGTCGTGAAGCTTTTAATTCATATGCGTGCACGGAGGTCGCACCTGATGCTGTTGGTTTTGTTAATTTGTCTTTAAATCCCAGCGTTATAAATTTTCTAAAAATTGGAACCAATCTGTATGATTTCGAAAATAAAGTAGGCATTATCTTGTAACATTGATTACCCTTTCTATTGTATAAAAGTTTCACCTCCTAGTCCAATTTTTAAATGAGATTTGTTGATATTTCTGATCGGTATACTTATGCTATTGGGGTAGTGTATTTGATCGAACAGAGGCCATTTATCCCTTTCCCGAACAACCCCTTGCTTTTACGTCTTAGAGATTTTAAACTTAAAAAAATCGTGGGAAAAGAAGAGATCGCTCGTAACAAGCAATTTCTTCTTTCCCCTCAATATTTTTTACCCTATAGGTTCGTTCCTTTTAAAATTACACTCACTCAAAATTGTCGTCTGTAGTTTCTTTCAAATAAGACGGGGTTGAAATTTTGAAAATATAAAGGAACGGAGTAAAGTATAACACTGTTAGACTATCGAGAATTAACAACGCTAGAGTCAAAAAGTCTGCTAAAAGCAAATAGTTATGACCTCGGTCAGAAAGCGCATTTGGCGCAATCTGATCAAGCCATACTGTTCGCATTACCCATGAGGTTTTTTCTGCATGACGTGTCCTACTTGCCTTCAACTAAATTTCCGGAGTGTCCTTTTTTGTTAGGCAGACTATATTCTACAATCTTATCCTTTAAAAATGTTTTTTCGGAAATCGCACCATAATCTTGAAGAAGCAATTTCTTGCAGAAACCAATTTATTCGCTGCAAATATTTGAATTGATATAATGTTTCTCGAACAAGGAACATAATTTAAGTAGAATGAAATATTTCTGACTCGTGCATCAGATGACACTTCTAGATATTTTCTCAAATAACGGTTGCTACATGTACATGTCTACTACATTAACCCATATCATGCTGTATAGATAACTTTATTGCTGTAAAAATCAAAGGGCTGAAAGCACTTATAGAAGTTGTTCAAAAATCAATGTTTCTTTTAGAAATCAATTTCATAAACAACTCTGACAGGAAAATTACAAGCAGGAGGTGTAGACCAAGATCAGACTGCACTTATGTGCAGGCTGATCTTGGTCTACATCTCCTGCTAAAACCGGAATATTCCGCATTCAGCATGACTAGGGTTAAAAAAGATACGAATATTCGTTTGTCTTGTAGGTCCGCGTCTGTCAATCAAAGAATCAATCTACCAATCAAATCCTTCTTTTAGACTTGAAGTGAACTTTGAAATCTGACATTTGCCGACATTTTTTCAGAATCATTTTTATTGGCCTGACTTATTCAAGCTGTAGCTACGGAGTTTAAGGCGCCAACAAACCATTTTTTTTATTGTTTCACCTTACTGATCACATTTCTTGCTAAAAGCGTCGTTTCACGAAAAAAAAAAAATGCAAACAAATTGTTGCACACTTGAGAAAACAATCCTAAGATGATTTCGAAGGCTGTTCTCTTTCCAATAGACCAATCGCTGGCCACGCCAACTTACTCCTTAGGCCCGCCCATTAATTATACAGAAAGTCCCACTTCGATTTTTAACGGCGTAATTTATGGCCAGTAGTTTGTAACAAAAAATAAAATGGTTGGTTGGTGACCTAACGTCGTAACTACAGCTTGAATAAGCAGTAGTTACGACGTTTAAATCGCCAAACCAACAAAAAAGTTTACAAAAATAGCCGTTTATGTCGGAGTTGTAAGCTCTGATTGATTGGTTGATTCTTTGCTTGACAACCGCGATTGGTCGATTGCGCGGGATGCGTCAAGCAATTTCTTCATTATCCACAATGTTTTCCGCCCCAAAACACTTTTTTTAATTCATCAACTAATAAGTTTTATTTACAATTTATTTATTTGAATTTGGACCAATCTAAAATCTTGCCTATAATGTACAAATACGGCACACTGTTTCTAAGGAACGTTGTTACCATGTTAAAGTGGGAAAGAAATTTTCCTATTTGTGGCGGTTTTATTGTCTATATGAAACGGGTTTATTTCTGGAACACTCTATATTAGTCTGTGATATTTTCAATAGGACGATCACTCTATACGCTTACCGAACTTTTTATTGGCTTTATTTTTTACGGCAGATAACATGTTTAAGGTCTGATCTCAAACATGTTGCAGAATACCTATCAAAACAAGGCATATATATTAATCCCCTAAAAAGAAATAAATTACCGTGTTATTTTCTTTTTGCATACAAGTTACAAAGGTTTTACGTTAAATCATTTACAGAATTTCAGACTAGTTCAAATTCAAAGAATTTGCAAACGAATGTTGATGAATTAAAAATCCTTATACTTTGGGATAGAACACAAGAAATTGTTTGTAATAAGCAATTTCTTCATTTGAAACGACGCATTTTATTCAGGGGTTTATAAAACGGCAATCGGTTAAGTTGTAAAAATAAGTCATTGGTCGATGGCTGCACCCAGTGACCTCCAACAAGAAAGTTTGACTGAAGGATAAAACGATATTCGTTCAAATGATAAATGGCCAAGGAGATAAAACAATGGACAAATTCGTCGGAAATCAAAATCATTGTTGTGAAAGAAGAATGCGTTTCCCCTTTTCTCACATAATATTTTTAACTTAAAAAACACTTATTTTTTCAACTTAGAGGGAATTTGAATTGTCGTTTGCAACCTTGTAATTAGTTTAGACAAAATTTTGTCCAAAGCGCGGCTCTTGATTCACCAGAATGTGTGCCGATACGGATGCGTAGGTTTCCCAGCTAATATGTTTGTCAAGCTAATAAGGTTTTCTATCCTTTACTGTGAGAGTGTAATACTTGAGTAAGTAATCTTGAGTTTATTTCAACCCAATTTCAGAAGTTTTCTATTTTTGGACCGAAAATAATTTGGAATTGGACTTAATGCACGTCAACTTTGAAGGTTTCATTAAATAATTAAAATAAATGATTAATGATAATAAACACGTATAGGTGAATTAGGTTTAGAAATGTATACCTGTAATCAGTTTTCAATCACTGAACATGGTTTGCACCAAAAGAGTAATAAATTTTGTTACTTCTTTTAGTTGTAACGCAATTAGACTTATTCGCC
Organism: Fragum fragum; assembly: GCA_946902895.1. Lineage (NCBI taxonomy): Eukaryota > Metazoa > Mollusca > Bivalvia > Cardiida > Cardiidae > Fragum > Fragum fragum. Next base: position 42,847,012 of record OX336371.1, read on the forward strand.
GATATCAAATCAATGTGGGGTGCAATAGGTATGATTGGAATTTTCTTATTGTGGCTGTATGCCTCACATCTGGGCGATTACTTCGGAGAGTTTTAATTATTCATTAGAGGAAACAATTATTACATTCCTTTTTCCAAGCACTTTATTGGCATGCTACTGTAACCAAACTCAGAAATATCGTCGTTGTCGTTCTTAAACCTCATAACTACAGCTTGATTCAAGATTAATTACATTCCTTTCCCAAAGCTGTGGTTACGAGGATTTAGAACGATTGCATTCCTTTTCCAAGCACTTTATTGGCATACTACTGAAACCAAACTTAGATATATCGTCATTTTCGTTTTAAAACCTCGTAACTCCAGCTTGATTCAAGCTATAGTTACGTGGATTTAGAACGAGAACGAAGATACGGCGCTCTTTTCATCAAGTTCGTCTACTTAAACAACGTAACTGCAGCTGTATCAAGCTGTTATGTAATTATTTTCTATCAAAATGGTGATGTGCTGCTCGATAGAGCTAATAATTGACGGATCGCCAGCCCCGCCCACCGTGCTCTAACAGGAAGTTTGACTAAGATATTAAACGGCCTTATTTTGCAAACTTTTATGGCCAATAACATGTAACGAAAAGGAAATGGTTGCTTGGCGACCTAAACGTCGTAACTACAGATTCAATAACTCGTAGTTACGTCGCCAAGCTATTAACCCATTCCAACACAAGAAAATTTAAGACTGGTCCAAATTGAAAGAAGCTGCAGACGACAATTTGAATTTGGTGGAATTTTAAATTTGCCAGTATTTTGGGGTAGAAAACATTGTGGATAATGAAGAAATTGCTTGATACAAGCAATTTCTTCATTTTCCACAATGTTTTCCAAAAATTTTCTCTTGATGGGGCGTAAAAAGGAGGGCTTGAGTTGGAATGGGTTAAAGATACCACTGTCCAAATTTAAAGTTCTCTTCCAGTCTAAATGTAATTTGATTGTTCTATCCTTTTTTTTATTGACACTCACGAATCGTCAATTATAAAACCTTTTCCGTAAATAGTGAATTGGCTTTAAACTTGCCATGCTCGTAAGTTTAACAATCGTCGGTTAGCGTCCAAAAAGTCTTCACGACATTAGTGTCCCCCGCCAATGGATTTTTAGCTAGCAAAGCGTCAGCTTTGATAGCTTAAGTTAACAGACACAATTTTGAGGTCTTCTCGGAGTTCAAACTAGTGCAAACTGCCGCTGGAGGGTTAACCACCAAATTCATGGAATGCCTACGCCATAAAAAAATAGTTCTTATATATTTTAGGAACATTGCAAACTCTATTCAAATTGTAGAGAACTCTGTTAAAAGCATGCTGTTTAACCAAATTCCACTGAATTCCGCTTTTAAGCATCCCAAGAAAAAAGCTTTGGAAAACATTGTGGACAATGAAGAAATTGCTTGTAACAAGCAATTTCTTCAATGTCCACAATGTTTTCTACCCAATAAGGGAAAAGTTTTCTAAATTCAACCATGCTTTGCTAGCTTACAATACTTTCAGTACTTTGATTTGTTAATCGGGGCTGTTGCCTATTGGTATCAAGACCGGTCGATCGATTTGTTTCTTATCCCTAATTGTGTCACGCTAATTATTCAATGCGTATGTGATATATACGTAAATGACATATCGTAGATGGGCGATCAAAAGCTCGTAACTACGGAATATTTATCTCATTCCCACTCGACAAAATTTTAGACTGGTCCTAGTTGAAAGAAGTTCCAGACGACAATTGTAAGTTGTTGTAATTTCAAAATTCTTTGTCTTTTAGGTTAGAAAAGCAATTTCTTCATTTTCCACAATGTTTTCAAAGCCTTTTTCTTGAGGTGCGAAAAACGGGGGATTATGTGGGAAAGGTTTAAGTCAATATTTAAGATGTTTTTGGCCCCCTCGCTGACGAAAAATGAATTTCTTCACCCTGGCTGTTTTTACCTTTTACCCGATCATGTAGGCCATCTAACATCCTTGTGCCAAGATCAGTTAGCTCTGTCGATTGTGTTCTCAATAACAGAGATGTGAGGTTTGAACCCGAGCTCGGTCAAAATTCTTTCCCACATTTTACGAAAACCATCATGACGGGCATCAATTTGCCTCTCGCGAATGATAACTTACTAAGCGGGATGAGCAGCTGGTGGCTCGGATCTATTGTTCTGGTTGTTTGGGTTTGTAAACGATTTGAAGCCATGGTTAGGTTCACCTGCCGTCGAGTTCTAACTGAAGTACTTTGAAAGTGACATTTAAACTCCATAAAATGAATAAGCAAAAATCCGTGCTTTCCATTTTAGTTAATAAGTTCTTTTTCAGTTTACAGTATCGCATATTCAAAAGACGAAGAGAATAAATTGAATGAAAAAAATATACAACAACAAAACAATTACACTGTGTGAATACGCGAAGAGGATACATAAAAGTAGTTAGGTTTTTCGTTTCATACCTCCATGAAAACAAAAACAAATTTCCTCTTCATTTCTAATGATTAAATGACATCAAGCGAAAGAAAGCAAATATTTACAAATTTTTATTATTATTTTTTTTTTTTTTTGTATGGAACGTTTTTTGCTGAAACATACAAAATACATGCCCGCTCAAAATTTTGTTCATGGAGGTATAAATGATTTTTCGGCCGATCTTATGACTCATTTTGATAGACAAAACTGAGAATTAAATAATTTGATAATAAAAACAATGAATAAAAACATAATCAAATACATTCATTAAAAAGGGTGTTTAAGTACTAATCGAGAACCGCATTTTTCTGAAGACGAATGCACTAAATTGAGCTCTTTTCGAATGCGTTAATATATGTTTAATGTTCAAGGTAATCTGTTTGAAGCTCAAGAGCGAAATATTGCTTCTTTGTGATCATAGGGAAATCAAGCATTAATTAAAAACCGAGTGCTTTTACAATTATATATACATCTTTACCGTATTTAATCATTGATAAGACGTCACTAGAACATGAAACTTCTGATCGCTTTTGTTACTTAGTTTTTTATTGAGTTCATAGATCATTATTTCCTGAATTCCGTTGCAATTATTTCTTCACTTCTAAGCTTTCACAAGGATGTTTGATCAAATGCAAATATTAAGTACAAGTGATGAAGCACCACTTTCAATAAAAATACCGATGGACCAATCAAATCATCCATTTAGAACGGATGTGGACTCTAAGGCATTAACGCTTAGCATTTTTACTGATTTGGCGACATAAGCTGTATCACTGACGAGTAGATCGCAAACCAACAACTTATCTCTTGTTTTCATGCTGATCACATGTATTTTGTAAGCTTATGAACTTACGATCTCGACCGTCAATAAAAAAAAAATGATATACGAATCAAATGAACCATTTAGATAGGAAGAGAACTTCGAACTTGGTCAATTTGCAATGTTTATTTGTTGGTTTGGCGACGTAAATGTCGTAACTGCGATGTTTAGGTCGCCAACCAACTACTCCTGTATTTTAAATGTTTTAACCCATGACCACACAAGAAAAATTTAGACATGTCAAAATAGAAAGGAGTTGCAGACAACATTTTAATGTTTATGAAATTTTACATCTTTTTAACTTTCTCGGTAGAAAACATTGTGTAAAATGAATGAATGTAAAATGAAGAAATTGTTTTACACCATGTTTTCTCAGTTGTTTTTCTTGAGGGGCGTCTAAAAGCGTCACCGTGTGGGAATGGGTTAAGTAATCATATAAAGAGCATCAACGTTTAGACTCCTGTCGGAGGGCAGTGGGCGTCATTATCTATCATCGAACTATACGTTCTACTGGACTGTTCTTGTGCCAGGATATATTACTAACAAGGAAAAAATATATTCTTGGTTTATTGTAATCCATTACCCGAAGGCAAAATTTTAGACTAGTCCAAATTGAAAAGAGATGCGCACGACAATTTCAAGTTTATTTGATTTCAGCTTTTTTTTTGTAACTTTTTGTGTAGAAAACATTGTGAACATGAAGAAATTACTTGTTCCAAGCAATTTCTTCATTTAACATAAAATTTTTCCAAATGGCGTCAAAAAGAGTCAATGTGTGGGAATTGGCGTATGTTTGAGAATATACTTGTTGAAATTAATTTCAATAATATTCTAGTATAGAATTAATAACGGATACCGCGTGATTTTGTTCAACATGTATAAAAGTGATTGCGACTTAACGCAGCATTTTAATAATATCAACTGAACCTTTCTCTTTTTTAAAGAAAACTCGAAATGAGATATGTATGCTGCCGATGTACAAAGAATCACTTATATTAAGTAATCTAAATTTAATTAAAGAAAATGCATTCAGATGTAATTTGTGAAAATAAATTGTACTGAAACATATTTTTGACGCAAATTTCCTTCTTTGTTGATGAGATTCACTGTTCATGTCATTTGTAACATATACGGCAACATATACGGCTTCATCGCAAAAGGAGCCGCCGTCAGAGTGCAGTAGGTAGCGCGTCAGACTCTTAATCTTCAATTATGGGATGTCATGGGTTCCATCCCCGGCGGCGGCACATATTCTTTCCGACATTTATCTCTCACCAATGGGTGGATAATCGTAAACCTAAGTGGGATAGCAGCTCGAGGCTATAGGAAAGGATGTAGTGGTAGTACTAGTGTGAGAAATACCAGGAATCCATTGCTAGGTTCTTTAGCCGCCGCGATATGACTTAAATACTTCGAAATTTGCCTTTAACGGGCTAGGATTAGATGGTTTCAATACCTATAAAGCGTATTTGGATATTAGAATAAGTCGTTGGTTGTAATTAAAGAATGATATTAGGTCACAAAAAACATCCAAACAAATATGCGTGTTTGTCTGCAAAATACCTAACGGGCTCTAAAAGTGATAAAAAATGTACCTCCGACGTGGCACTCCGACTGAGGTTAATAAAATATTTTCTTTCTTCAAAATACATGGTCAGCCACGTTAAATTAAAGTCAAAGCATTGGTTACTTAAAGGTCGTAAATACAGCCTAAGGAAATTGTAGTTACGACGTTTAGTCGCAAAACCAACAAAAATGATTGACTTAATTCAAAGTTCACTTCAAGTGAAGATAAATGGTTTGATTAGTCAGTCGATCTTTTAATTGATTTTAGTGAAACGTCAGCTACAATGTCGTTGTTGAGTATGCAAAATGAACAAAGCTTTAGTTACAACATTTTGAACGTCCAACGACGATTTTAATTTCTTTTAATCACAATCAGTAAAGCACCATTAAAATTCACAATACTTACTTTTAATTTTGACGTAACGCTTCATCAGATAATATGTTACACTCTAACCTACTGAATGTTGGCGCAATGAAAGTATTTACCATTAACCCTTGCCTGTTTTTCGAAATTTTAGACTTGTCCAATATAAAAATAGTTGCAGACGACAACTAAAAGTGATTGCAATTTAAAAAGTTACCAACATATAGGGTAGCAAATATTGTGAGCAAAGAAGAAATTGCTTTTATAAAGCAATTTCTTCTTTTCCCACGATATTTTCTCTAGTATGAAAACTAGGGATTGAACAGGAAAGGGTTAATGGAGCATTACTTTAGAAGGACAAAAAAGTTTACTAACATTTGAAGTCTTGCCAAGTTTCTCTCGTTTTGGAAACCACAAAGCCAAATAAAATTTCTTGAATTTGTCACGGCATTCCGAACTTTATGTTTCTCTAAGTTTTCCTAATTATTGGTGTTTGCCTACGGAAGGTGTTTCTGGCATGCACAACTTGTCTGTTTTATGGGGAAACTCGTCTTCATCGTGAGTCTCTCAACCTAATCTAATACCGAATTCTTGATTTTAACTCAAAGGGTGTGCAAACGTATATGCATGATCGCACAGTTAAGAACATTGAATTATTTCATGATTTTTTTCAGAATGGACGAGTTGAGTGCGAACATGCGGTTTAAATGAAATAATTCAAATTTATTTTCGTCTATCAAGGTCAAACGTTTGTATTTGTTGATATTTTCATATTTCCACGAAAAAAAGATAACCCAATTTGTATGCTTGCGCTCTAAGTGCATCCATTAAAAACTATTAAGATATTTGCTTTGTTTTGCTTGGTGTCAATAAATTAAAGAAATGGAGTAAATATTTTTTCATTGACATGTGAACCTAAAAACTTTTTTTATTTCTCAGTTGAGCGTGAAAGCAGTTTGGATACAAGATTTGTTTATTTACTAAGAATAATAAGCTCCAAGGAATATTTATTTTAGAAATGGATAGAGCATTTTTGTTTTCATAGAATTATAAAACAACGAACCTAATCATACCGTATGAATGCACGTAGCGCATTCATACATTAGGGTGATTAGTTTTTTCGTTTCATAATTCCATGAAAACAAATATATACTTTAGAGCGCACGTTTTTGGTTGACAAAAATAAAAATCAAATTATTATTTACAAAAAATAAAATGATAAAGGACTTTTGCGTAAGTTTAGAGTCGATAGAGTAGTTTGATGTGAAAGAGCCAATACAAAGTTATCGATGCCTCCATATTTGCTCCGTAATCAAGGAATCCCCCCCACACACAAAAGGTTGTTTCTTTTCCATTTTCACAATTTAGAATAAACCATCTCTATGATTAGCATAAATTGAGAATATCAATATCTTGAAAAGTGACAAAGTTACAACTGTGTTGTGTATATAAACCCAACACTAGACGACAAACTTTGAATCTTGTCGAAATTCAAGGAAGTTTTAAGTTGCTGCCTTTTTCTAAGTTTTTCTTTAATCTGTATTTCTAGGTATAAATCATTTTGATAACGAAAGAAAAAATAAGAAATTCTTTTGTTTTGACAATATTTTGTTTTGCCGACAACTGTGACGTCATCAAAAATTTGGAAATTCCAAAGTAACGTCATTAAGGCAGATGAAGGAACATATTATTAACTTGATAATAAAGTGATGATAATTATACGCACGGGAGTAATTTTTTTATTAGCTTTGAATTGTTACAAGCGTAAGAATTTTATCTTTCTAAAAAAGGTAAGATTCGGGAAAGGTTCCATAAGATTAGAAAAAATATAAAGAGGTTGTTAGATTTCTCTTTATGAATATCGTCGCTAGCCTACCAAAATATCGTAATTACAGATTCTCATTTTTTCCTTTCTATTTACATGTTTTTAGCTCGAGAGGCCCGTACTAGAAAGTTTTGAAAGCGGGAAAATATGCTGGTTTGTTTTACTCAATCTTATTTTCTTTTTCAATTTTCATGCACCAGGCATCCAATTAACAACTGGTAACCATGAAAAAATGTTATCAACTTTTAACGCATTAATATATTATATTTTAGACTGGTCCAATTTTAAAGAGGTTCCAGACGACATCTTTTTTTCATTTTTGAACCAGAAAGTGTCAGAAATGAAAAGAATGTAAAATATGAAAAAATGGAGTAGAAATTTGTTTTTGGTTTTAATTGAGAAATGCCCCTGGAATTCGGAATGACTATATAGTTTGTGTTCACTTTTAACAGCAAATTGATTATATAAACTGACTAGAATTGAACTGTCCCGTGTAAAATGGCTGGATGCGTTGAAATACGTTTGAAAACCGTCGTTGGGCGTGCAAAGTGTCGCAAATACAACTTCTACAAAACTGTAGTTACGACCCTTTACACGCCCAATATGTATCTCTACTATTTAGCAGATAACAATCCTCGCCTGGAATAACATTTAAAGAGAAAATGATGTATAACATGGAAAAAAGTAGAAGATGATTGACAGAATAATTTACTCTATACTAAATATATTGTCTTAAAATTTGTACATCAATATGCCAGCAATATTGTAAAAGGTAAGGCGAAACCACGTTAGGATAAGTATTTTCAATGTTTATAGGCTATGATTCTATTTTATGCCGTGAACATATTCTCGCGCAATCCAACCGTTTACGCCGTTCAAGGAAAAAGTTCAGAAAACCAATATAGGAAATGACGAAATTGCTCGTTACAAACAATTTATTCATTTTTCACGTTGTTTTCTACCCATAAAACAAAGACATTTCAAATTTAATTAAAAAAATAATATCTACAACTTCTTTGAATTTGGACAATTCTAAATATTTTTCGTGTGGGAATGGGTTAACTTACTAAAAAAATTTAGGTAGGTCCACGCTGAAAGAAGTTGCAGACGATGGTCGAGTGGTATAGGTGCTTGACTCGTGATCTGAAGGTAACGGGTTCGAGCCCCAACGTCACCGGGGTGTGTTCACGGGCAAGACACTTAATAGCCAGCCCCAGTCTACCCAGCTGTAAAAGTGGGTAGCAGTGGGATTCAGCCACTGCCTCTCTTTCAGGGACGTGAAAATATCTGGATTGTGAGTGTATCACCTGCCAGTAATACCCGAAAGGGGAGTTAGGCAGTATAAATAGTTAGGTAGATTATTTTCAATTTTAATAATTTTATTTGTATATTTTTTGCCTTTACGGAAGAAAACATTACGTCGTGAACTATTAAGAAACATATAATTCCTCCGTTTTCTACAAAGTTTATAAAGCTTTCTATCGGGGGGGGGGGTAAAAAGGCAGGATTGTGTGGCAATACGTTTAAAATATCTATATATTTGAAAATATGATGGCATGTATATTTGTTACCAGAATATGTTCTCTATGACAGTATAATACATTATGACATTTTTTATTATCTGACCAAAATAAACCGAGACTTAATGCTTTTTCCGTGTAAATTCGTAACTCAACAAATAGAAATGCGAAATATTGGAATTCGGAATATCAGAAATTTGTCCTGAGTTCAGAGGATCACAACGTTTGCTTACGCTCGATACAATCTATATACTGACCTACTGTGATAAGTCGTGTAATACAAAAATGTTTATTTCGAAATAAGTGCGCTTGCAAACCTTTTTTTCATCCACGACATTACTTGGACAAGCTTTCAAATGAATTATAAAGTCTAGGCGATTCTACACGAAATCACACTGAACATGTATTTTCGCCGAAAAGTGCTAACGGAAAATATCGAGTCCCGGTTTAATTTGTTCATCTATAATTGTTAAATACTTATTCCTGTACATGAATACATATCAGTATTGTTTTACTTCTGTTTTGTTGATTATTACGATGTGAAATCTTTATAAAGACGTTGTGATATTGTTTAATGTTATGTGAGGCATATGTGAATCCAGTGAACATTCATTTATGCTGCTTTATTGAAATAAAATGTTGATTTGTGCTTTTACGTTTGTTAATTTTGTCTGAATCCATTCTCTATAGTTATATAGGCAACTTTCAATTCTCAGATTTAAATCAGGACATGTGATGACATGTGATCGACAGTTCGCTTCAAAGATCGATTGACTAATTTCATAAACAGCTCTGGCTGGATCATTACAAGCAGGAGGTGTAGACAAAGATCGGACTGCATTTATGTTCAGGTTGATCTTGGTCTACATCTCCTGTCAAACCGGAATATTCCGGGTTCAGCATGACAAGGGTTAATACATTTAGAGCGGCAGTGATTGTAAACCTCCAATATTTATGCCAAGTAGTTTCGGTGGGTTGGCAACCGTAATTTTGTCAAGATATTTTGGTCATCGATAAATGAGTTTCTCTTTGTTTTATATACCTGAGTTTAGATTGTGTAAAATAGCTAGTTTAGATTGTGTAAAATAGCTATGCTTGATATTTCGCTCGAATCTCCTAGTCGGGGATTAGTTGTCTTACAAACGACCATTCAATTTGAGCGCGTGCGTGACATTTCCAACCATTACACATGTGCGCCCAGTAAAGACTCAGATCAGCCTGTGCATCCGCACAGTCTGATCAGAGTCTTCACTCTGCGTTCTGTAGATAGATACTTACCCAAAGCATCTTTAAACAATCTGCGAATATTCTAATTGTCCCGAATGGCTGTCCAGGGTGCTCAATGTGTGCGAGCGAGCACATGCGAAATTGTTGGAAATGTCACGCACAGGCTCATTTATCAATCGCGTGTGCCAATCAAAGAATCAAGCGACCAATCAAATAATTCATTTAGCGCGGAATTGAGTTTTTAACTCTAATAATGGCCGCCATTTTGGTTAAGCTTGTTTGTTGGTTTGGAGACTAAAACGTCGTAACTAAAGCTTATTCAAACCGTATTTACGACGTTTAGGTCACTAACTAACCATATCATAATTTTGTAACGAACAGAACAGAACATATCTTTTATTTTCATCCAAGTACATAGAGGTATAACATGGACAATATACACCAATAATATATAGGATAATAATTCAAGTGCTTCCGGTAAAAAAAACTGAAATAAGTGTATGCCAACAGCGAGGAAAATTTAGACTCATCCGAGGGATAGATGCGCTACAATAAAACGGGGTTACTAAATCCAGTATCAGGGGAAAAAATGACAATGCTTGTTGGGACTAGAATATCTTAACTGGAGACAAGGTGGGTTGTAGTTATGTCGTTTTAGTCTCCATTCGATGTTATCAATTGAAGTTGGATCTCAATTATATGCAATACTGTTAATTATTTATTTTTTTATTTTTTTTTAAACATACAACTATATTTATGTATTTACAGTAAATCGTGCCAAAAAGGCTGTATCCCCTGTTTTCCCGTCCTTGTTCGAAACGAAAAAACAAGGAATGAGATATGGGGAAAATAATGCGAATTATTCCTTATACTTTCAACTTACAACGATATTTCCGTATTTAAATAGATAGTGTCGAGATTACTGTATCTGACAAGCAACTGGCTATGAATTTGTAAAATGACGCCGTTGAAAATCGATGCTGGACTTTCTGTCAAAGTCAGTGGGCGTGGCCAAAGGAGAAAGTGGGCGGTGCCTACGATTAGTCAATTATATACGTGCTCTAAGAAAAGACAAAAATCAGGTCAGCCCCGATTAGCTCAGTTGGTAGAGCACTTGACTTCAAACCTGAAGATCACGGGTTCGAGCCCTGGGCTGACCATATCAACTAACTTACTAATTGTCTTTCGGATGAGACGTTAAATCGAGGCCCCGTGTGACGATGCTATCCATCGAGCACGTTAAAGAACCAGGCGGGGCTCTCAGTAGTTTCGTCCTGTATCCTTGCACTATCCCCCGTAACAACTAACCGTCTTCTGGGGGCGTCGCTCATATGGGCATGTGCTACGGTAGCGACGATAAATAAACGGAAATACAAACAAAAATCAGCCGAGAGCATTTTGTTTATACTTCGATTGCCACAAAAGTTTTAATCTTATAGAGTCGCTCTCGCATAAACCCACTGCTACCCAATTTAAAAGCTGGATAGACTTGGGCTGGCTACTAAATAACTTGCCCATGAACACACCCCGATGGTAGTTGGGCTCGAACCTGTGACCGTCAGATCATGAGTCAAGCACAACTCGGTCATCAAAGCAGACTACAGATCATTGTGGAAGTGCAAAGACCTTCGACCTTACTCAGATCTTGCGAATTAGAGAGTATAATCAGAGTAAAGGTTTACTGTAAACATTTCTCACACAATGACGCTTTTCGAAGTCCTAGCGAAAAAAAAAAAAGCGAAAAAAAGAGCTTCCGAAAAATGGTGAAAATGAAGCAATTGCTTGTTATAAGCAATTACTTTGTTTTCCTCAATGTTTCTACCTAAAAATTTGAAAAGAAAGTTTAGTTTATTAGAAAACAAAAGACAATATGTCCATCTTGAACATATAAAAATTAAAAGAAAAAAAAAAAGAAAATAATTGAAAGAATGGTTTCAGATTTATATGTTGAGTCATTGGTAATAGTGCTAATAACGGTAAGAAGAAGAAGAAGAATGGAAAATATGTTTCTATGAAGTAATGGAGAAAAGATAATCAATTCAATACTAAAGACTTATATGAGTTTCGCTGTCACACATACACACAAACATACACATAAAAAGGGGATACTGAGACATAGGTACTTCGCAAAGAAAGTGATTTCAACAGCATGCTACTTAAAATTTCGGTACCGTAAACTTTTCAATTTCCAATTATAAGGTTACCAAATAAGAAATTGTCCACGTATAATCCTCTTGTTCAGAAACGAAAAAACAACAACAAAACAATATTTAATTATCGTCTGCAACTCCTTTAAATTTGGACCAGTCTTAAATTGCACCATCAGGTAATGGATTAAGCATTTTTTTCTGGACGCAGAATAGTAAACCTTTAGTAAGATTTTATTGACCTGACGGACCGTATCCTCTGTTTGCATAATTGCTTGACTGATTGTCTCCGGACTTTCTCGTTCTATTCAGTTAATTGTCAATAACATTTATTTAATTATAAAACGCACGAGATTCTTAAACCGAGAAATCTACTTTGTGATAGAGCGTAGTCCTACTGCTTTAAAGCCACATCTGCCCTCCGAAGAAAAAAAAGTCGAAATAATCTATCACTTATTTGGTCACTAAAGCAAAGAAGGGTCTTATATCGATATGCAAAAGCAGGGTATAAGTGATGTTCCCTAGAAAGATTATTTTGTGTTTTTCTTGTCGATTTCAATTTGTGCTTGTTAACATTTTGAAATCGAGACGAATGCGCCCGATTTTTCACCGGAAAACTTCGCTTATCTTCGGCATTGACTGCTATATGGATAGTGCCGGTGAATAAGTTTTACGGACAATTCCCTTAAGCTAGCTATTTGAATAGCGAAAGTTAAAACGTCATCACTGACGTCATGTAAACAAACCTTGTGGTGGGTCAAATTTTAAGATATCTTTACTTCTATCATGAATTGTAGGCTTGCTGCGTAGAATCATGCTGAACATATAATTTCAATCGTCATATTTATTTATGCTTTTGAGCCTGGACTATGGTTTTCTTGTTAATTTTATAGTGTCTTTTGGGGGAAGACGTGACTTCAACCCATTTAAGCATCGACACAAAAACTATCATTTTATATCCACGACAGGCCCTTTCAGTTTAACATTTGAGCTTGGAGAGGTAAGCAAATTAAGGATATTGGATACTAGAAAGACATTTTGAAACACAATTGTTCTGGACATAGCCTCACGTTAGAATAGGAAAGCACAAACGAACGTTAGAAAGGCGCGAGCGATCCAATGATGTGACTAGCAGAGCTATAAAAATGGCGTACAGCTTAACTTTTATTGCTTTTATGTAATTCATACGACATTTTATGACAATGGACCTTTCATTGTCCTTTTGTTTTATTTTATTTTAATTTTTTTCCATTTTGAGAATTCTGTATGATTATCAAAGTTATATGTCAAAGTAGTTTCCAATTAAGCCCACTTTATCAGCTGACAGAGCTTTGCATAGTAAATCAAACGAGCAGCATACGAAAATTCAAAATAATTCATATATAGCATGAAGATTCTTTTTTGTGTACAAATCTGCTTCCAGAATTACTGTTATCCATTATATTGCAAAGTTGCACATACTTTCATAGTTTATTGATTTATTGTTACGTCAAAGAAAAGGAAGCTTAATTAGTCTAGTATCACAACGTAATTATTTGAAATAAATGAATTGTATTCCCTGTCAAAACGTCGATCACATTTCTTTTGTCGTCTACGTGATGCCAACTCGTATAAAAAAAATCTTGCGCCATTTCACCGCTAATCATGATTTATCGTCTTATTCCATTCCCATACAATGACGCTTTTAAACGCCCCATCAATTTGTAAGCTTATGAAAACATTGTGGAAAATGAAAGAAAAATGTTTGTTACAAGAAATTTCTTCATTATCCACAATGTTTTATATCCCAAAATACAAAGATTTTCAAAGATTTCACCAATGTAACAGTGTTATCTGCAACTTCTTTCAAGTTGGATTTGTCTAATTGTGTGGGAATGGGTTAAACAATAGCAAACGCACCTTTATAGGATGTTCAGAAAATGTAAACAAACACGTTTTAAAGTTCGTTTACACCAAATTATGACGTCAGTGATGACGCTTTAACTTTCGCTAGTCAATCAAACTATTAGCTCGGGCGTGAAGATGGACGAAAAAGTCCGTACAGTATAGTCACCAGTACCTGTGCATATAAAAGTCAATGCCGAAGATAAGCGAAGATTTCCGGTGGAGAATCGAGTGAATTCGTCTCGATTTCAAAATGAAAACAAACTCAAATTGGAATCGATAAGAAAAACACGAAGTACTCTTTCCAGAGACAATCACTCATACATTTCTTTTGCATATCGAAATTATGAAAGCCCGTGTTTGCTTTGGTGACCAAATAAGTGATAGATTATTTCAACTAATTTTTCTTCCTCGGAAGGCAGATATGCCTTTAAAGGCTTATTACAGATTTAATAAATGACTAAAAATATCAGAATACCAATACTCGTGACGATTAATCGTCACTATTTCTTATTAGTAACGGCTAGCCGTTATTCTTCCTAGTGCAATTTTTGATTGTTTCTATAATATTTCAGCCTTGATAGTCAATCATCACAATGAAAATAAACTCGTGACGGGTATCCAACATAATGAATGGTGATGGTCAGCCAGCAGATACGTTACAAATCCCCACATGATTTTAAACCATACATATATATATATATAATTTAAAGGAGTTGCAGACGATAATTTTCATTGTAATTGCCATTTTGCAAAAACTAAACGTAAACCTAGAAGGAAAATACATTTTCGCCGCGAGAAGATAATTTGACTACCTGTCGGAAAATATATTACAAAGCTAGAAAATGAAATCATTGTAGGTCGCAATATTGTCAAAACCAATGTATATTGTAGCCTGCAACCTAAAGGCCGTATCACTCTAACCTTATAAGCAGTGGCGGTGTGCTCTCAATATTGAGGTCGTGAGTTCGAACTCTGCCTTCGTAAACAATCTTTTTAGCCACCACGACAGACGTCATTTGGCTCTCAGAAATGGGTTCATATGAGAGTAATAATCGAAAGTAAATGTATTGTGCATTAGACGCCGCAATAAATTTGAAATACTGTTGAAAGTGGTGTTAAACTATAAATAATCAATAGATATAATGTTTTGTATAAACCATATTTAACTCCTCAAAGGAAGAAAAGACCCCTAGAACATTGCGTAATAGTATACTACAAAGAAAATTGATACATTATGTTTAGTGAGGAAACACCTGGCTTAAAGACATGTGCATTGCGTTGCGGTATGACATTACGTATTTTCCCTAAGGAGCCTCGCCTGCGATATAAACACAGTTTTTAATGGCCGTCAGCTTTGTCCGTTGAAAAATGGATTCTCGCACAATAAAGCGAGTAATCGTTGATATGTCCATTGAAATTTGTAAAAAATGTCTCTGTAAATGAGGGACCCATTTTATGTTGTATTTTGTCCCTAATGTACGTTTTACTTGAATGTGGTATATCATAATTGAAGGTCCAATGCTACAAGGATCAACAGAATTTGGAGATTTCAGAAGGTCGGTGTTAAATCATGTCAAACTATTTTTAAATCTTAATTACCTTTATAATATAAACCAGGCGTATCGTCAAACTTTAAGGCCATCTTGGAACCCAGTCCTCTCATTAGTGCAGTGACTCTTCGCCCAAGAACTTCAGTCAGGGAGTGATGATCACAAATGTATGTAACTCCACAGCTCCATTAATCTCATGAATAAACACAAACTTTAGCCATCTATATAAACTACATTAAACTTTTCAACACAAATGAAATGATTACCTATCATGTTAGAGATAAATTGATGATTAATAAAAAGTCCACGCCTTCTCAATTCCCGAAACAGTCCACCTCGTATGTGTAATACATGAATTCACAACCTTTGATAAAAGACATCTTAGTGGGAATGGGACTTTTGATATCTTTGAAAGTTCAACGTAGGCAACATGGTGAAAATTTAGTTCCAAACTTATGTAGAATAATAATTTCGTTACGGTTTCTTGTCGGGATATATTACGATTTACTCTGCGGCTCGGTTGACATTTTTTTCTCCAGCCGGATATAAATTGTTGCTCGGCTGACATTATTTTCTCCAACCGGGAATAAATTTCCGTATACCCCGGCAAGAAAACGTATAATAAAGTATTTACCCTGGTCAGACTTCGCCAACGGTACAATTTGTCCAGAGTAAAAACGTTTCACTCTTCGACGATTTTCAGAATCATGTATTGTCATTGTGCATAGCTATATTGTTGATCTTGATCGAACAAATACCTTTATTTTTAAGAATCCACTTCAATTGAGCGACCACAATTGCAAATTCAAAATCAAAAGATCTGATAAAGAAACTATCATATTTGCTAAAGTCATACCTTGTAAATCCGGTGTTGTTCGAAATCATTAGTATGGGACGATCCTAGTGAGTCCCAGCGACATAGGATTTAGCAAGATTTCTGTCATACTCTCTGTATGCAATCGAATTAATACTTCACGCATTTAAACATGTGTTTTAACCGATCATTCTCAAATGAGACCACTTTTTGGTTGTCTCGTGAATGGTCGCTTAATACAAGATTTACTATTTTATTTCCAAATACTGTCTTATAGACCTTAAACACCATTCTCTCTCTCCATTCAAATATTTGTAAGGCGTAGTTGGCATAGGGTCCCTTGTAGTCCCTCAGACACGTTATACATTGAAAGGAGATAGGAGAAATAATATATATATATATTTTTTTTTTTTGCAAGTGGCTTTTTTGCTAGTTATGACATTTTGCACGCTTAACGACGAATTATAAAATGCTAAACGGGAATAATTTCATTAATGAAATCTCCAATTCTTGTTTTCCTTTTTCTATAGACGAAATATCTACATGCTTTTGAAATCTTTGATTTATGTGTAGCATTCTGAAAATAGTTGACTCGGGACAAATTCTTTAAATGGACTAAATCGATGGCAACCTAATTACTGTTAACTGTTGCGAGTTGCCGAAAGTAATATAAAACTCTCCCGCAGTTACGCCATGGCATATAATTGGACTTAACATTTATATTAGGATAGATAGATAGTTTATTGGATGTAAACTTTACAGTTTCTTGTCATATACAGATATACATATACAGGTTAACAAAACACAACATGTGCCATGTACACGCACTATCTTTAATTTCTTTTCTTGTTCACCCTGGAAGAGAAGAAAAAAAAAAAAAAAAAAAAAAAAAAAAAAAAAAACAAGTTACAAATACATGTATTACAAAACTAAGTATTGAATGCTGTATCAGTAAAAATATAAACTTTTTTTAAAAACATTTTACAAAAGTTCAGAATATAAGTTTTGTCATTGCATTTCTTCAAATCAATAAAGTTCAATATATTTTGGCGAGCGTAAAAGTGTAAAAAGTGGAAGTTGTCCTCAATTTCATTGATGTTGCAGGTCAAGCACAATAGCAGATTTCTTTCAACCCTGTTATGACCAAATCTTTCAGCTTCTGGAATCCGTAGAGTATGAGACGGCAATCTATATTTGGACATGTATAATCTCAACTTTCGTGGTAGCTCATTTTCATCGTAATCAGACTTTAAATATTTATATCTACATAATACAGGACTGCTATAAATGTCGTTGTTCACACTTTGTCTAAACACATCTATTTATATATTTTGTACACGTATATATTTTGTAGCTTAACATTTATCGGGTCATCCCGAACGTAACTTAACCCATGATCGTTTAGTATTTTTTCTACCTTGTTACACCAGTTCATGCATTTTCTACCATAAGCCAATAAAACAACATACGATGATTTCATTATATTATTTGATGATAAGATGTTACCCTAGTTTATGATTATTCTACGCTGTATGTTAATATACAAAGGGTATCTGCCCAGTTCGTAATAAACTGATTTTTAACTTTTCACGTCTAACAATTTTTACAATATTTAAGATGGATTATCTCAAGGTTCATCGATTTATAAAATCAATCAATCCAAGAATATGAAACTTTGGACACAACAAAAGCATCAAGCAACTGTAGAAGTGCAGTATTCTTAAAGTCAAAATATTTAGATATTAAGGACTTTTAACGCTTTATCCGATAACAGTTTTGGATTAAACCAAATTTCTCAAAGTTGTTCAAAGACATGAAAAGCTGTTGACAATCTCAATATTTTCAACATTATAAGACTAAACTTCGGAATCAACATATTACAATACGGATTTTTTTATTCTATAAAACGGTATTAATTAAATATCTATGACTTCTACCTAAAGCAAAATTTCAATTATCTTATTTAGAATTATAGACCAATAATAATTTTCACAGGGAATATTTTCAATGTGTAGCTTTGGTGTTCTTTCAACCTACAACACAACTCAGACTTAATCTGCATATATCCCTCTTTATTTAACACATTGCCAGACGGCATTATTTTAGACTGATCCAAATGGAAACAAGACAATTTGAAGTTAATGAAATTAAAATTCTCTTCAACTTTCTGGGTAGATACATTGTGTAAAACGAAGAAATAACTTGACGCAATCAATTTCCTCATTTTCCACAATGTTTTCTTAAATGCTTTTCTTCATGGGAGTTAAAAGGCATCATTGAATGGAAACGGGTTAAATAATTGACTATATGTCTATGATACAACCTTCTTACGCAACGAAACTTCGAAAATATGTATGTTTAGACTTCTAAATGTAATCAGACCCTTTTCTGGGCCACTCTAGGGTAAAAAAGCTAGCTTCAACAATGTAGCTAAAATAAAAACAAATTATCAATAGCTTTGTCAAAATTTTGAACTACTGATTTTTTGTCGTTTTAGAATTCACATAGAGGTTTTCTTTGAAAAAAAAAGTTTGACAAAATGCGTTTTGAAACGATGAGATTACAAGTGAAGCAACAGATTAAAACATGAACTACATCTGTTAACAACAGAATGGAACAGATTATTGATTTAACAATATGACCCAAACACACATTTCCTCGTACAAAAACAAACATGATGAATTACATATATGGACATGGCTAGATATTAAAATCATAATCTTCTTTCCGAGGAAGGAAAATATATCGTATATTTGCTATCTAAAGCAAACAACAGCCATCTTAATATCGATATGAAAAAGGAGGGCATAAGTGAATTTCTCTGGAAAGAGTTTTTGTATTTTATAGGTTTCAACTAGTGATTGTTTACATTTTGAAATCGAGGCGAATGTATCGATTCATTACCGAATTTTTTTTCGCTAATCTTTGGCACTGACTGTTATATGCCCATACGCTGATGACTGAACTATACGGACGTTTTCGTTAATCTCCGTGACCTATCTAGTTGTGTGAATGACTAGTGAAAGTTAAAATGTCATCATTGACGTCATAGTTTTATGTAAACAAACCTTAAATTGTGATGGCTCACAATTTGAAATATCAAAATTCTGTCACGAATTGCAGGCTTACAGCGTAGAATTATTTTGATCTTAAAGTTTCAATTGTCATATTTATTTATGTTTTTAAGCCTTGAGTATAGTTTTCTTATTAACTTTGTAAAGTTTTTGTTTTTTTTATCAATTTTGTTACGTGTTTAGGGGGGAAGATATGGAAAAATATTAAAAATACGAGGATAATGAAGAAGAATGAGAGCTTGTAGATAGAGTAATCAAAGGTAGAAAAGAAAATTATCATTAGATTAGGAGTGTCAGTTGCTAACAATGTGCATTTCTTTTTTTATGCATTTCTTTTAACCCATTCCCACTTGACAAAATTTTAGACTGGTCCAAATTGAAAGAAGATGCAGACGACAATTTCAAGTTGATGGAATTTTAATTTATTCCCCCTTTTTAGATAGAAAACATTGTGGATAATGAAGAAATTGCTTGAAACAAGCAATTTCTTCATTTTCCATAATGTTTTCCAAAGCTTTTTTCTTGAAGGGCGTAAAAAGGAGGGATAGAGTTGGAATAGGTAGAATAGTAAATTTCAATACCGTTAAGATTTTTTTACGTTTTCTGAGTTCAACAATTCTTTAAATTTTAGATATTAGGTTTATTGTGATAAGATTTTTTCAAATGTAAAATTGATTTACTTGCAGGACTTAATAATAAAAAGTGAAATTCATCTTCTTACTAATTCAAGTTACACAAGTCACAAATTATTTCTTTTCTGGCAATGTTTCATGACGACATAGTTCAATAAAAGGCTTGTGGGCTGATAGGCGTAAGAAAAACCATCTTTAAAGTTTCTAAAAAGTTATAAAAAGTTGATGAGTCCTTAATATTCTGAAACCATTTACTGATGTAAATATTGACCAATCTGCTACGAAAAATAGGTCAACTGCATTAAAATTGGCTGATTCTGGAAGTAGCTATACATCTTAAAATCAGGTTTCTGTAATAATTCTTTTCCTTTTGGAAGTCCAAATGTTGTGTTAGAAAATCGGCACAGTATATATCGACCGGCGCAATAAACCACTGCCTCTATCATCTCGTGACACAGTTTTTCTCCGTGACAATTCTTACATCAATTATCTTAATTGATATTGGAGAAAAATATGGTCAGTAAATATTACTAGAGTACACAATCCCATGAGCTTACTAGTTACGTCTCTGCAAATAAATATTAAATAGACATGGAAGAATTGCATTAAGTTTTAATCAGGTAACGGATCAGATTCCGTCCGATCCCTATTTTGGTAAAGATATATTTGTTTGAAAAGAGAACGTACATTTTGGCCGGTAACTTTGAAACTATGATAAGTTTTCTATTTCAAATTTTGTTTTGTACCTTTTTATTTCTCCTTTTTCTTCTATCTTCAGATACCCTATAGCTTGGAATTTGAACCAATCTCCCTTCATTCCAGTTCTGTGAAACCTCAAAGGCGTCGCTCTTCTAACATTTTTTTTTTCATTCCGAGTGAAGTCCTGTTTGAACACGTTTTAAAAATCCAATGAAAAGTTGATTTTCGAAATAAAAGACTGTAACTCATTGTGAGGAAAAAATCAAAGAACTGAAAGTATTTCAAGCAAGCAAAGCATAATTTCTTATAAATGTTATAATGATTAATAAAACGATGTAATAGTAATCCAGTGGTCAACCCATTGCAACATGACAAAGCCTTAGGCTGGTTCAAATGGAGAGAACTAGCAGAAGAAAATTTCAAGATGATGGAATTAGGAAAATATTTCCTTGTCGAGTAGAAAACAGTGTGGACATTTAAGAAATTGCTTTTTAATTTTTTTTCAGTAAGGATATTTATTTCTTGGTTTGTCTTTCTTTGATTAACCCATTACCACACAATGACGCTTTATAACGCCCTGTATAAATAAAATTGTAGAAACTATGGGAAAAGGAGAAATCGCTTGTAGCAAGCATTTTTCTCCTTTTTTTCACTATGATTTCTACCCACATGGCACATATTATTTCAATTTTAGTGCAAATTGAAATACCGACTGCAACTTTTTCCAATTTTGACCAGTTTGTCGTCTGGTAATTGTATTAAAGTAATTGAATTATTTTCGAAAACTTTTTTTAATGTAGATATAAAAGAAAACAAGAGGGCCGTTGGCCCTGGGGCGCTCACCTGAGATAAAGGCTCTTTTCTTTCATGTTAAATTTCATGTTAAGGTAGGGATTATGATACAAGTGGGCCACACTTACATATAAAGATTATGTACCTGAGGATCCAAAAGTCTAAATAGCGAATTCAACGGCTTTAGGGTAAATTTGAAAGGAGGAAATCACCCACCCACCCTGGAACCCCTTGGTGTTAATTTCAGAAATAAGAAAGAAGTCTGTGAACTGACGTTTTATGCCTATAATCCTCCACCCGGCTCCGCCTCTTGGGACACGAGGATCATGATTTTAGCTATTTTGTAAAATATCAATATACTGATGTTTCATGCAAAATATCAAGGCTCTACGTCTTTTGGGTCAAGAGGAGAAGATTTTTAAAGATTGTTTTAAATTTCACTTTTGTTGCCATGGCAACCAGAGTTTTTAACGAATTTCAATTCTTTTAGCTATTTCTAAAGGGAACCGCCTAAGGAAAAATTCATTAAAATTAGGTTCAAATTGGCACAGTGGTTTGGGAGGAGATGTCGTTTAAAGAAATTGCTGACGGACGACGGACGACTGACGCCGGTCGCCGGACGGACGCCGGACGAAGTTGATAACAATAGCTCTCTTGAGCACCTCGTGCTCAGGTGAGCTAAAAAGAAATAGGATAATGATCTGTGAGTACAAAAGTAGTCTGGTCAAGTTGAAAAAAGTAAAAAGCTGATTTCTTGTTGTTTGTACTGCTAAAATGGAAGAATACTTAATTGCTCTTTGGGGAAAAAATGAAGGACTTTGTACTCAAAATTACTATTGCCATCTGTCTGGTGAGATCTGCGAAGGGGTTATTACAGTCTCTCTTTTTGAAAACCTGAATCATTTTTTAATTTAAGGTAAAAAAAGCCTACCAAAAAACAGAGCCCATATTTAAGCCCTATAAATTAACCCCCCGTTGGGATCGCGGACACCCTCCCCAGCGACACCCCGCTTCTCGTCGCTTCGCGACTCATAGTGCCCTTTTAGGGCACTAGCACCATGTTTTTTCCCATGTTCTTTCCCAGTCCTCGCAGATACATTACATAGAAATGTATAGATAAATGGACAAAGGGAACCTGGTTTCAAGATGTTCCTTGGATGTTTAGTATTATTTTTTAAACAAGAAGTGGGTTGCATAAGATTTACAGACATCCATAATCTCCCATGAGTTTCTTGTAAGTAATGATTCTGGTTGAATTGCTATTTTGATAATATCAAAGTTACTGAGACGATATCTTAACATTTATATTGAGAGTTAGTTAGGCTGAGATTAAATGAATTTGGTTTAACATCACTTTCAGTAGTATATAGTAATGTCGGGATTGGAAGGTGCACTAAACCATGGCTTTCTGTCATTTTCACACCAGGACATGTTTATGTACAATCGAAATATTAGATTTGAGCCATTAGCTTCTCATTTAACTGACCGCCATTTTTGTCACACTTTGTTTTGTTTGGCGACTTATTCAAGTTGTATTTATCCAGCCGCCGCGAAATGACTGAAATACTTTAAAAGTAGCGTTAAACCCCATTCAATCAATCAATCAATCAAGCTGTTTTTACGACCTTTAGATCAACAACCAACCACTCTTCTATTTTGTTGCATGCTACCGGCCATAAATATCACAAATAACGCAATTTAAAATCGAAGCAGTGACCGAGGGGAAATTCGTTTCCTACCATTCCAAAAAACAGCATCAAGAGGCATACCTCCATTACTTACCTTTAGCCATTGCGAAGGAAGTCAGTGTTGGTGGTTTTCGGTCTGTTTTCAAGTTCTTAAATGTCTAAGTTACACAAAAGATAACTTAGCTGACAAGACAATCGTGCAACGTACCAGATATCATTATAGCTACGTAAGTTCTCATTTCTGGGTCGTTGTCCGCCGTGTCTTTCTTACTGCTATAGGCCATACAAACTATTGATTGAATGAAGTTGAACGCCACTTTTACTAGTACTATCAGTACATCCTTTCCTATCCTCCAGCTGCTACCCCATGTAGGTTACGATTTTCCACCCATTTTGACGAGAGACATAAACTAGTTGTCTTTCGGATGTTACGTTTAACAAAGGCCCCTGTGAGGGCGCATAAGTATCGAGCATGTTAGAGACCCAGGCTGGGCTTCAACAGTTTCTTCTTATTCTCTTGCCCTACCCAACCGCAACACTTAACCGTACTTCCGGTGGCATCTCTCATGTGGGCATGTGCTACGGTAGCCACGATATATGAACATCAACAATATATGAAGTCCACTACCGGTCTATCACTAAATTTCGGTAAGTGGTACTACTCTTGATTCATTCTTAATGCTCTTGCCCATCCTTTTGCCAAAACTTGGTAATTTAACATATATTCAAATTGATGATATGTGCTCATTTTCTTGCTTTTTAATTACACTTTATATGGAGCATCAGTAGATCAAAATGTTATTTGATCTTAAATACATAAATAAGGCTAAATTTGGTCAGGAAGTATATGAACGACCGATTTCGTGCAAACCACGAAATTGAAGTACAATAATTACAACTTAGGAATCAAAACAAAAATTGTAATTAGGCGAAGGAGGGCTCATTTATTCATGACATTTTATCTTTGCAATGACAGAATATTGAATGTCGTGCCTCATTAGTACGTCTCCGAGACATGCTGGCTACAACCACATTCCTCTTTGTCCCGACTTTTTACATTGTACTCTGGTAATAGTAAAAAAACGCATCATCAGTTTCCTCTTTCCTGATATCTAAAAGGTTGAATGAACTATACTACTGTAACATCCATTAATCTAGTTGTGAGATCCATACTGGTTGCGTATTATTCTATTATGATTATTTTACCAAATGATTGATCGCGGCTAAAAAACCAGCAGTAATTTGATCTCCAACATTGGCCGCATTTTTATTAACCCTTTTTTGTTGGTTTTGGCGACTTAAATGTCGTAATCTCAACTTATTCAAGCAGTAGTTACGACGTTCATGTCGACAACCAACTATTCTATTTTTTGTGACATGCTACTGGCCATAAATGTTGCAGAATAACGCCGTTTAAAATCGAAGCGGGACTTCCTGTCGGAATCATTGGTCGTGGCTATAGGCGTAAGTAGGCGGGGTCAGCGATTGGTCAATTCACTAAAATGTCGTAGACTTTCCAGATTATTTTCGATAATATTTTACGTATAAACAAGAGTGCTTTTAGCACTAAAAGGCTCACCTGAGTCGGTGACTGCAAAAGAGCCTAAATGACCTAATTTTGGCCAAATTGATCCTTTATCAAAAATCTTATCTGAAAAACAATGTTATAGGGTATTTATGCCAGAAAATTATCAAGTAATTTGCAAAGAAGACTTCTTAAAGTACACCTAGTGACCTCTAGTTGTTGACCCCGTGTGACCCAATATCGAACTCTTCCAAGTTTTGATGGGGAAGAACACTCTGATAATTCAAGATATTTGAGTAAAAATGTGGGCTCTTGGATGTACACAATGTTTTTCTAAAGTTTTGATCCCACATGACCAAAATCTATTTTGAAGGAGATTTCTATTGAGACAGTCGGTCTCAACAAATATCAGGTCACTTGAGCCAAATATGCACCCTCTAGAGTGCTCAGAAGGTATTTGACCTACTGACTAAATATTTTGTCCCCGATTGACCAAATATCGAAGCTGCGCTAGATTATATGGATATATACATTCTGTCCTGATATCAAGTCATTTGACCTCTAGAGTACTAACAAGGTATTTATAAGATTAGACATGGTGACCTCATTTTTACCTTAATGACCAAAATAAGATTTTTGTCCAGATATTATGAAGAGAAAAATTCTGACCAAATATCAAGATATTTGAGGCAAAATTTTACCCTCTAGGGTGCACACAAGATATTTCTAAGTTTTAGTTAAGTGATCTAGTTAAGTGACCTAATGCGACCCAATATCGAAATTGACCTACATATTATGCAGACAGATATTCTGACCAAATATCAAGGCATTTGATATAAAACGTGACCTCTAGGGTGTTCACAAGTTTTTTTTTTCTAAGATTTGACCTAGTGACATATTTTTGACCATATGCTAGCAAATATTTAACTTGTTCGGGGTTTTATGGAGGCAAACATTACGATAAAATTTCAGGACATTTGATCAAGAATTGTGGCATCTTTATTGCACAAGAATTTAACACAAGACGTGCGATAGACTCCGGACACAGTTATATCACCAGAGCTCATCTTGACCACTTCTCTTACTAATCACATCAAAACGTTTAGTTAGGTTTGAACTGCTTTAGGCAAACATTTCGTCATTTTAAAAAGGAAGATATTATTTTGTAAATCGCGACATGGAGATGTCAAGGTAAAGTACGTTTCCAGCTAGTAAAGAATACGATATGAATTAATATAGACTGCCCAGATGGTTTGTACAAACGGGGATTTTAAGGGATCTTTTTGGGTACCTCTATTGAACTCATTTTGCATATCAGTGAAAGCGATATGGGCAATATTATGCCAACCACCGACCCATTCGATCCTCTATTACCCTTGTAATATTATGTGAGTAGCATCTGGGACCAATACCGGCATTCCGAGAGACAAATGCTGAGCAAACAGTTCCTGGAATTCGTTTATAAAAATCAAAATAAAATTTGTAGAAGTGTGCAACTAGACTATTTAAAAGGAAAGAACTGGGAAATTATAAGCGAATTTGTGTCAAATGCTGGTAATATTCTAATTTTATATGTAATCCTTTCAACGTCGGTTAGGCCTACCCGGTCAAAACGCAACGTCAGTACGATGTTCACTGATTGTACAACAACGCCCCCTCTTTGTAGTAAATTAAAAGACTGCAAATTTTTTTCTATACTTTTAATTTATTTGATTCTAATTCCCTTTTCTCATAAACAATTCATTTGATGAGTAACCTATAAGTTGCACATTTTTCAAAACTAGAGCCCTTGTCAATTTGATGTAGTTGTTGAGACAGAGCCTTTTCGTTATCAACTAAAAATCGATTGACGAAAAGTGGGACCTTAACTGCATAATTTGAAATAAATGGAGACCAGACGGTGATGAAATCAAAGTTACTAGTTCGTTTTGTGCTTGTGTGATTCTTCTTTTTATCTTAAGGAAACGGTTTGTCATTATGTCAGGCATATCAAAGTGAGATGCCTTCTTGTAAACTGGAATGCAAGGAACACAACATTATTTTCACATTCCTCTAATGTTTGTTATCGCGACATGCACAGACAATTGACCAAACAATTCATTTTTTTAGCCCGAACCTGAGTTTTCAATTCTTTCATTTTTGTTAACCTTTTCTTTTGTTGGTTAGCACTTGATCATTTCAGGTTATTTTTACTGACATTCTTTCAAAGCTTGTCGTCTTAACTATAATGTTTCAATTTGGAATGTGCCCAAAATTTTCTCAGAATAAAATAAAAGCGTGTATTTTTTACCACTGCACAAGATCTTTCCCCCTCTGATTCATTCCTATAAGGTTTATTTAGAATATCACCCTGAAGTTGGTTAAAGAAAATTCGCAGAAATTGTAGGATGAAAAGGTTCTTCAGGTAGATGAAAATTTGAGTGATCAGAGATAGGTTGTCGTGAAATATCGCCATTTGCTACAGCATACCGGCGGTGACGCGGCGTACCCCGAGATGGGGAATATTTCGAATTTTACCATTGGAACAAATGCGTTTAAACTTAATCCATTCCCATACAATAACGCTTTTGGACGCCCATCAAGAGAACAGTTGGAAAAACATTGTGGAAAATGAAGAAATTGCTTTTACAATCAATTTCCCCATTTACCACAATGTTTTCTACCAAGAGAGTTGAAAAAATGTAAAAAAAAAAAAAAAATAATAATACATTTTGAATTGTAACTCCTTTCAATTTGTACCAGTCTAAAATTTTGTTGTCTGGAAATGGATTAGTATAATAGAAACTCATATGTTAGGAAATTAGAAGTCATATACGGTTTGCAAGAGAGTAAGTTTAAAAACAATCGGACATCGAATAAAAAGTCACGAAGTTCCGAAGCAATTCCTCGATATGTTTTCTGAACCCGAGTATGTAGCTTATGTAGGATAAACATTAGCTTTTTTGACTAGATTTTCTTGCTTTTAAGATATTCTGGTACATTTGATAGTTATTTTCGATTAATTGAATAGTTTTAATGATATCATAAGAAATAAATATGCATGTGCAATCCGTATGTATAGATTGTATAGGTCATGTAGGCAGCAGGATGGTACAGGATAAAGCTCTCGCACGATTACATGTAATAAAATGCTCTACGGACACAGGTCTATATGAAAAACAAAGAAAAACATTTTCCGCTAAATTATCCCTTTGGGATGATGAGGGAAACCATTTTTTGATCAGCGACATATTACATGTAGACGCTTATCAAGGATTCTAAACGTTTAAATAGATTAATATATGAAAGGGCGAATGCAGCATTTTCAGATTTGTTAGGGGATTGTTTGTATTGGGTTCACCACTACTTAATATTGCCCTTAACAGTAATCATAATGTTTCTACATGTGCGGTGTATCTGGTAATATCTTAACTGGAACAAAGATATGACACTTGTACTCTATAACTTGAATAAAATTTAAAGAAAAAAACTTACTTGCTTTAGTTAGGATGGTTTTGTCGTCAACAAACCATGTTTTATTTTGTTATTTCCTACTGACAAATTAGATTTTGCAAATAACGCCGTTTGCTATCTTGGTCTAAGTTCTATCGGAGGTTGGTTGGTGGGACCAGCGATTCGTCAATTTTGAATGGTCATGCGAAAAGGAACTATCTGCAAAGTTCGAAAAGTATCAACTCTATCCAAGCTGCGCGGACTACTCAGACTGACCAGGACCTACCCTTTCGCTTGCTATAGATTTTATGAATAACAAAAGTAATTTTATCTAACTATGGATATTTCCTTGAAATAGCAGCCCTTGTTAACCTCTGCTGGATATCTATTATCAAACAGTTGCCTGATAGCCACTTTTAGCGTTATTGTCACAATTTCGAAATATACTACGAAGTAAGAATGGTTTCTTCGGGAGACTGAACTAGGCTAAAACAAAGGTGAGTAAAAATGTTAGACTCGTCAAAATTCAAAGAAGACGCAGATGACAAATTAAAAGTGAGAGCAAGGTGAAAAGTAACAAACCTACAGAGTATACAATATTTCTGAAAAAGTGGAAATTGCTTGTTATAAGCAATTTCTTCTTTTCCCTCAATATTTTCTTAAGTATAATTATAACCAGAAAATAAACACGAGGGGTTTTACAGGAAAAGGTTATATTTTAATCACAAGGAATATTGATTCATCGCCGTGAACGTAGAACTTAGATCAATGAGCAAAAATGCACAAAATAACCTCTGCTGTATTACAAAAATGTTGACTTGTCCGAATTCAAATGGCAGCAGACAGAGTTATAAAGTGGGTACAATTCAAAAATAACTATCCTATATGATAGAAAATGTTGTGGGAAAAGAAGAAATTGCTTGTTACAAGCAATTTCTTCTTTTTCCACAATGTTATCTCAAGTATAACATCACAGGTACGTTAAAGTCAGTGATTGTACGGGGAAGTTTTATGACGAAACTCTAGAGCGCTCTGACTGTTTTTTATCCTGCTCGTGTCTGAAGATTTTCCGTTTCATCTGAGACGCTTTTTCAAGTAGGGTCATAGCACAGATCCGAAATCTCGGGTAAGAAGCTTGTAACATAAAAGTACAATAGTTGGTTGACGACCTGAACGTCGTAATTTCGGCTTGAATAAGTCGCAAAACCAACCCAAAAGTTTGACAAAAATGGCCGCCAATGTTGGAGATCAAAACTCTTTTCTGGTCTCAGTGAAATATTTCATTGGTTGCGTGGTTATTTGACTGACAGCCGCGTTTGATTAATTACTCGTCTGAGACGGTTCTTGTTTTTCAAACAAAATCAAATTACAGTTTGACCGGGTAAGGTATAAAATACGACTCTCCTTGCTGCCAGCTATTTTGTAACAGGCTAAGCCGTAATGCACCTGCATTTTTAAATAGTTAATGCTACTGCGCAACTAATGTCGTAAAGACATCATTAAATCTTTGTAGGGAGCTTTCGTCTAAAGAGCGTCATGCAAAAGTGAGGCATTGTGTTTTCGAAATCAGATAGCGTTGGATTTTAATTATAAGTTTCTAAAAATTCTTGAGTTAGTATTAAGTTCAAACGCCAGTTATCATGAAATGTTCTCAGCATTACATCAGGGATATTTTGTGAAAAAAAAGAGTGTTTTCATGCATGAAATTATCTAGCCCCTAAAAGGGTCCCGTTTTTTTAATGAACTGGACAATGAAGTTGCTGTATTTTGTAATTGTGTCACATATATATCGTCGGTGCGCGAGCAAAATGGCGTAACTACAGCTTACAGATTTTAGTCGCGCACCGACGATATACCGCTCCAATGACGACTGTCCAACAGCCCTGCTTAATGATTTAGGTTGTCACCACTGTTTCCAATAGTAATTAATGTTATTTCACGGAAAAATGTAAATCTTTTTGTGTAAAATCTATTAAATTCACTATAGCTTGAAATTTAATGTATAATACTCATTATGCAATTCCTAGAAACATCAGGCTTTATTTACTGAGGTCGTTCGCGTGAAGTCGATAACGACTGAAATGTTAGCTGAGAAAAATGGCGTTACTGATACGCCATGGAAACCACAAAAAAGATAATATTCGATTAAATAGAAAGATAGCGTATTTACCTGTTGAATTGTTGTTCAATAAGAGTTTTAATTCGTTTAATTATTTGCCGTTACGTAACGCAAAATATTTCTGCCCCTTTTCTTCCATTTTAAAAGTTATATATACATGCAGTCAGTTTGATTACAAAATCAGCACAATTTCCTTCTTTGTAAGAGCATTAAAGTTAGAAATTGGGAGATCGAGAGCAACTATTTGATTAATTTGGAGTTACGTAACGCCAAATATTTCTGTTTCTTTTAATGTTCCCCGAAGGAAGAGCTAATAGTCCCTGCTTCGTCTGTCCGTCTGTTATTTCGTGCGTCCGTCTGTCCACCGGGAATGATTTCTTCAAAACCCTTCGGCAAAATTGGACGAAACTTCATATGTGATCTCATAATGATAATATTACAAAGACGCATTTCTCTCGGTTTTTTTTTCTTTTTTTTTTTTTTTTTATTTGCAAAACTTCAATGTCTTACATTTTTTTAAAATATTCAATGACTAAGCCTCCATTAAGAATATGTTATGGAAGTTCGTACCGTATTTTGAAGGTATACAAGTTGGAGGTAATCTAGGCCTTTTACCAGCGAAAGATGTAATTTCAAACGACCGTTTGTCAATATTCCTATGCAACAATAAAACAAATAAAAAACAATTCAATCCTTCAACATTACTGACAATTTTCCACATATAATGTTTTCTAAGCTCGGAAGGGTGTTGCGAGTTTTTGGACAAGTTGATAACACCAACTTTCAAAAAATATAGTTCAAACCTTTATAATGGAGTGTCATTAATTGTTTTAAAGATATCGATTTTGCAGGAAACCTATCTCATAAATAAAGGAGAAAGCGTACTTCAAACGGACTTCAGCGACAGAACATACATAATTAAGGAGCACACAGTGGTAAAACAGGCAGTGTTCGTCTTTTAAATAACATCTCTAAAGATCTTATTGCGTGTTTCCATCTGGAACATAATGTGTCTAAATAGTCTCCTCTCACATGCACTGACCCAGTTTTATTTTCGTGCTGTGATTTTTCGCTAAAAATGTATAAATATTCATTCGTGAAGTTTCGTGCTTACGCTATTGCAAAACATCTTATATGAGAACGAATTGTTTTATGTCATCCGGCACGTGACATCAACAACAATGACCTATGAGCACGAAGTAAGGGCACATATTCGTACAGGCTGATCAAAGCCTTCACCATACGTTCTATAGATATATACAAAACGCTTCTATAAACAATCGACGAATCGCAATTGTTAATCATAAATCGACAGATCTATAATCATGCCATGAGACAGGAAGTGAACTCCGATATCGGTCGATATTTCATATCTGCTGATTTGGAGTCTTAAATGCTGTAACTACAGCTTGAATAACCTATACTTACGAGGTTCGTGTCTCTGACCTACCACTGTTTTTTTACTTTTTGCATATTACCGACTAAAACGTTATGCAATTTTCGCCGTTTAATATCTCCGAATTTAACTACTTACCGGAGCTCATTGGGATAAGCCAACGATCAATTGACCAATTGCTGGACCCACTTCTTACTACGTTGGCCCTGCACATTGGCTCCTACAGGAAGTCCCGATTCGATTTTATAAGGCTTTTGTTTTTTGAAAAAAATTAATGGGCAGTAGTATGTTAAAAAATTGAAATAGTTGGTTGCCGACCTAAATGTTATAACTACAGCTTGAATAAGTTGTAATTTCGACGTTTAAGTCGCGAAACCAACAAAAATGCTTCATAAAAAATGGCGACCAGTGTTGGAGTTCAAAGCTCAATTCCGGGTCAAATGAATGATTTGAACGGTCAATTGAACACGAACATTCTTTTTGAATATTCATATGACCTTTGGTGGTGTATTACTTATGAAGATGTTCCAGAAAATTATTACTTATGAATATGTTACAGAGGATTATTACTTATGTCGATAATGATCATGTTGATGTTGCAGAAGATTATTACTTATGTCGATGTTAATTATGTCGATGTTGCAGAGGATCATTACTTATTTCAATGTTACATAGTACTTTTATCTATGTCGATGTTATAAAAGATTAATAATTATGACGATGTTACAGAGGATTATTACTTATGAATATGTTACAGAGGAATATTATTTATTTCGATGTTGATAATGTTGATGTTGCACAGGATTATCACGTATGTCGATGCTAATTATGTCGACGATATATAGGATTATTTATGTCGATTGTTACATAACACTTTTATTTATGTCGATGTTACAAAGGATTATTACTTATGAGGATGTTACAGAGGATAATTACTTATGAAGATGCTACAGAGGATTATTACATACGACGATGTTACATTACTATTATTTATGAAGACGTTACAGAGGATTATCACTTATGACGCTGTTACGCAGTACTATTATTTATGAAGATATTACAGAGGATTATTACTTATGACGATGTTTCATAGTACTATTATTTGTGAGAATGTTACATAGGTTATCTTTTATCGGCGAAATTAATATGCACAGTCGCCGTAATGTTATTCTAAATGTGTTTCAGCTCTCGTCGATTTTCAGACAGTTTACAATCAATGGTGCCGTAGACTCATCACCAAATAAAAACTATGGAATTGGCAAAGTTGCAAATTTGTTCTTTGAAAGTGTGCGAAAATTGGAAAATAAGCCTAAAGTGAAGAAACCATTGTAAACGAAGGAGAAATTGCTTGTTGCAAGTATTTTTTACCCAGTTTTTCATAACTATTTCTTGTATGCGTCAAAAAGGAATTACTTCCTAGATGACATAAATGACGACTAGGGCAAAGAGAGAAAGAAGTTGCGTTTAAGCTTTCATGGAACATTTCAGTCGGAAAATACAAAAGAAAGGTTAGAAATACCGAGTGAAAATGGATTTTACTTGCACTTATTTATACCTCTCAGCCCTTAACTGATAGCATTCACCAAAAGATTCACAACAAGAGACTGAATGGCGTTGGCAGAAGACGGGATTCGAGTAATAATAAATTCTCGAAAAAACGAAAAAGGGTTGCAATACCTAGATTGTTAAATAACAGCGTTCGAAATGTCGATCAAAGAATCAACCAACCAATCAATATTCATTTAGTACGGAAGTGAATTGTAAACTCTGGCTGGACATTGGCCGGGCGAAGCGATTTATTTTGGTTTAGCGACTTAAAACCCATAACTACAGCTAATTCAATCCATTGTTACGACATTTAGATCATTATTTAACAATTATACCTTTCTGTTTCATGTAGTGGCGACACATTTTGCTTTTGCAGAAGGCATAGGCACAGATCAGACTGTACATATATGCAGTCTGATTTTAGTCCAGGTCTCCTGCTTTTTCCTTTTGAACTACAGTTGTTTTGTAAGATAAATTGTACAAAATTATAAACTCACAATAAATGAATACAGTACTTTCAGCACTTTGATTTGAAGGAAATTCTGAAGCGGACACGACACCCGAATATGAGGCATGTTGTAATATTTTAAAGCAACTTTTAAAAGGAGGTAACCAACCAATATATTATTTACAATGGTAACCACCCCGAAAGACAAAGATATGAGAAATTTCACCAACGGATAATTGTTTTCTGCAACTCTTTTCTTTCAGTTTGGACGAGTCTGAAATTTTGTCGTATGGTAATGAGTTAAGGGTAATTTATAAAAGCCGTAAGTGTCTACCATGGTCAGACTGTTCAACCGTGCAGTACAGCTGACCTGATGGTACTTTGAGCAGTTTCTAGATGGTCTCTTTTCGCGTCGCCTATCTTTAGCAGCGATCTGTGAATGTCTCGGTAAAAAAATCAGTGCAACCGCAGGTGGAGACAGATGGCAGAATGATGTTCGTTTTTTCTGTTCCAGACAGTCTGTCTATAGAAGGATTGTTAAACTCGATCGTATTGTCTCTTTCCTCAACACAGTGTTTAACCCTGTGTTTATTTCATACTTGTAACACGATAGCCAGATAACTTAAGGAATTGACCAATCGCGCTGTCAATCAAGGGATAAACCGACCAATCAAATCATTTATTCAGCCCGGAATAGAGATTTGAACACCGCATTGGCAGCCATTTTCGTTAAAAAACTTGTTGGTTTGGAATGATTTGTAGTTACGACATTTAGGTCGCCAACCATCTATTTTACTTTTTTGTTAAATGGTCGTGGCTATAAATTCTGCAAAATAACGCCGTGAATTATCCAAGCGAGACATCCTGTCGGAGTCAATGGGCGGGGCCAACGGAGTGAGTGGGCGGGACCAGCAATTGGTCAATTTAGTACAGCCATAAACATATGAAAGTTAACCCATTCCTACATAGTGACGCTTTTAAACGCCTCTCACTATAAAAGCTTTGGAAAACATTGTGGAAAAAAAAAAGAAATTGCTTGTGACAAGCAATTTCTTCATTATCCACAATGTTTTCTACCCAAAAAGACCAAGATAATTAAGATTTCACCAACTTCAAATTGTCGTCTGAAACTTCTTTGAATTTGGACTAGTCTAAAATTTTATAGTTTGGGAATGGGTTAAAGGAGCGCAGACCACTCCCTCTGACACTCCAACAGGAAATTCCTTTTCGGAATTAACAGATTACCAAACGGCAAAATTTTAGACTGGTCCAAATTGAAAGGAGTTGCAGACGACAATTTTAAGTTTTATGAAAGTTAGGATTTTTTCAACTTTCTGGGTAGAAAACATTGTATAAAATGAAGAATTTGCTTGTGACAAGCAATTTCTTCATTTTTCACATTGTTTTCCAACGCTCTTTGTCTTGTGGGCGTCTAAAACCGTCATTGTGTTGGAATGGGTTAAACGGCGTTTTATTTGGTGTATGTGAGTATGTGGGTGTGTGGATGTGTTCTTTTTCTCTCAAAATGTATGGCGAGTACATTTCAAAGTGAAATTGGATAATTGTGACCCAAACGTTGTAACTATAGCTTGAATAAAACTGTAGTTACGACATTTAAGTTTCCAAAGCAACAAAAAATGTTTCCCGAAATGAAGGTCAGTCTCAGAGTTCCATTTACGGTCAAAATGAATGATTTGATTGGCCGTTTGATTCTTTAACCCATTACCAGAAGAAAAAAAATTAGACTGGCCCAAATTGAAAAGAGTTGCAGACGACAATTTAAAGACTAAAGAATTTGAGTTTTTTTTTCAAGCTACTGGATAGAAAACACTGTGTAAATGAAAACGAAAGAGAAAAAAAGCTTGCAACAAATACTTTCTTCATTTTACACAAAATTTTCTAAATTGCTTTTCTGGAGGCGTCAGAAAGCGTCACTGTGTTCGAATGGGTCAATAGACAGTCGATTAATCTATGAAAACGCTGTATTTCGATTTGACACCCCTGAAACAAAGTAATGTAAGCTAGCAAAGCATAGTTTTGTTTCCTGTTATCATGATAAATAAACGAGGTTTAAGTAACACACTAGTTAACAGATTACAACACGACAAAATCCCTTGTTGGGTAGAAATCATGGTGAACAATGAAGAAATTGCTTGTAACAAGTAATTTCTTCATTGTACACAATGTTTCCCAAAGTCTTTTTCTTTAGATGCTCTTAAAGTGGAATTGATGGGGATGGGTTAGATAGCATGCTTTTGAAAGAGTTCCCTTTTATACTTGAGAAAATATTGTGGGATAAGAAGAAATTGCTTGTAACAAGCAATTTCTTCTTATCCCACAATATTTTCTACCAGATAGGTTGGTTACTTTTCAAATTGCACTCACTTTTAATTGTCGTCTTCAACTTCTTTTAAATTGGACAAGTCTAAAATTTTGAAAAAACGGGAAAGGGTTAAGACTAGAATAGAAAGCGACACATTATTTGTACTGATATACATTAACGCACTTGGAAAATCACCTACTTCCTTTTTAAGGCCTTCAATTTTAAAATGTTTCCAAGTAAACCACTGCAATCATATTGCTTCATACGAGCCTGTCTTGTGCACTTGTGAACCAGCGGCATGTTTACCTTTGGTTGCCTGGAATAGTTTCAACAAAAGACAGGTAAGGAAATGTGGAAGGAGAAAATATAACTATCCATGAGAAAACGATTAAATGTCAAAAATTAAAAAAGTTAGGAAAGAAGGCTTCAATTTAAAAAAAACCCTAATTTTATGTATAACTGTACAAGTTATAGTAAGTTATCAAGGGTGAATTTTGTCTAAACAGGTATATACAAAAATGACCTTTGATCACTCACTATAGCTTGTAGATACCGATCATATTAAAGTAGTCTTTGATCACTCAATATAACTTGTACATGTATACTGCATTGTATACGCGTATTTCACGTTTTTGTAGTTCGTTATAGGATAGATAGATAGATAGATAGATAGATAGATAGATAGATAGATAGATAGATAGATAGATAGATAGATAGAAAGATAGATAGGATAGATAGGATAGATAGGATAGATAGATAGATAGATAGATAGATAGATAGATAGATAGATAGATAGATAGATAGATAGATAGATAGATAGATAGATAGATAGATAGATAGATAGATAGATAGATAGATAGATAGATACTTTATTCTATAGATTTGATCTATACAGATCTTCATCTTAAAAATTTTACAAACAATATCAATATAATAATGTTTTTTCATGTATTTTTTTCTAAGGTCGGAGTACACCGGACAAACTACGATAAGAGAACATAAGTACACGCCCTGCGTTGTGAGTTCAAGGATGTCTAAAAGTAACACAAGATTGAATAGTTTGAAGGCAATCATGAACTTTGGAGCCATTAACCGGGAAAAGCTGCCATCATAAAAAGAAGAGAATTTATTAAGTCTTCGAATTGTAGCATAAACTATACTTCTGATTCACTAATCCGAATAGAATATCTTGAAAGCGAACGCATTTACAGGTGTATTTGTAGATCAACCAATTCTCAGGGGACACAATTAAAGCTGGTCTATATTTGAAGAAGACGACAATTATCAGAAGACGAAATATTTCAAATTTATGTCTTGTAGTGGAAGACATTGTGGAGCACAAAGAATTTTCTTTTAAACAAGAGATTCGTTTCATTTTCCCTAATGTTTCAGAAGTTTTTTTCTTCAGGGGAGTAGTAATAATCAGAGAGTTGTGATGTCATCAAAGCATTGAATTGTTCAAACGTCATGAAGTGACGCCATTTTTGCACGTCTCCTGGATAACAGAACATAGTATTATTTTATAAATATATATCGTAAGTATGCCCTGTGGTCTGAAGATATAAAATGATACGACTTGAAAAGCCCCCTGTATATATTGGTCAGCCCGATTAGCTCAGTTGGTAGAACAATTGACATCAAACCTCAAGATCACGGGTTCGTGCCCTGGGCTGACCATATCAACTAACAAAACTAACTGTCTTTCAGATGAGACGTTAAACCGAGGCCATGTGTGACGGTGCTATCCACCGAGCACGTTAAAGAACCAGGCGGGGCTCTCAGCATTTTCGACCTGTATCCTTGCACTATCCCCCGTGACAACTAACCGTCTTCTTGGGGCGTCGCTCATATCGGCATGTACTACGGTAGCGACGATAAATAAACGGAAATACAAACTAAGCATTCTGTAGCTTCCTATTCAACTGAAATGGTTCTCAAGCCACAAACCATTGCTGTTGACCACATTACAGGGCTGGTTTTGAAATTTTTATATGAAGATACCATGTGTTTATAAATTTCATTTTCTCAGAAAAAAAAATCCATCTGTTTCACGTATGTACAAGTTTTCTTATTGGATTTCGTAGAAATATGAGGATTCTTGAGCCATTATTTTGTAAATTAGATAAGCTGGCTTGAAATTAGGACACAAATTTGATGCTCGGTGGCTGGATATTTTCCCAACGGAGTCACGTTCACATTATGTTTCCATGACGAAAAAAACTATAAACTTACGCCCCGTTAGAGAGTGAGTATTGATGTTGGAATTATGTCAAAGTATTTTTAACCCATGTCACACTGAACCCGGGATAAATTTTGCTGTGGCAAAAGGTATAGAAAAAGATCAGCCTGCATATATGTGCAGTCTGATCTTAGTCTACACCAATTGCTTATCCCTTTTAAGCCAGAGTTGTTTATGGCTTTTTCTCAAAATAAATTTTAATACAGAATATTTTTTTCATTCCTTTCATACCTTTGATTTCAATGCACCTCTGGAGGATGAGTATGAGAAATGATATGCGGAAAACATATGACATAAAGGCTCAAAGATCACTATAATTTAATTGAAATGTGAATGCCTTTCGTTTAACTTAAAGCGGCCCTTGCATTGATTATGAAAGAAAAGTTTTCGCTCACAATTTTCAAGTATTCAAATGCAATGCCTTTGTAAGAATTAAGCCGACTTTGTAATGAATATGACTGTTCATAGCTTTAAAAACACAAACGACCTCACACGATAAATTCTGATGATTCAAAGTAGGACATATCAAATTAAATTGAATGTAAGGTAATTGTAGTGGATGTAACTCGGAAAGAGAATAAATTTTCGGGAAAATTAAGTTTATAACTATTGGAAAAGCATATATTTTACAATATCAAATTTTTCGCGAAGATATGTTCAAGAGCCGCTTTAAATTGATCTAAAAAATCAAAGTCTAAATTACTCGTATGTAATAGCGAGATACTGGTTCCAATTCAAATTATCATATATCCAAATGTTTACTACAAAAATTTAAGGCTTTTCTAAGTATTTTTTCTGCACATCTCTACAAAGTCTTCTTTCGGGCATTACATAGTATTTAATTATAGCTAATGAGAACAACACTAATGTTCATGATAACTTCAGTCCATTAAAGCTGTACTTTGTAATTACCTTTTCGTACCACAAAAAAACTATACCTTTTCTAGAAAAACACACATTCTGAGCTTATATTTCAGAAGTAACGATTGCTTTCGAAATTTTTGGATGCAGCGTTATTTAGTACTGAATACTAAGGTAATTCATAAGAACCTCGTAGGTATAGCATTTCAGACGAACGAGAACATTTTCACCTCTCCATTTCAAAGGAGTCTTTCAGCGCTGATGTTGTAATTTTATTTAAAATTTGAATATAAACTGCAGAATTTATCAGAAATAAAATAAATAAATATTAGTATAAAAATGATAAAAATTAGTAATCATATAAAAATTCAGTGGTGAAATCGAGGACAGGGAATATTCCATTCTCGAACTAAACAAATATAGGAAAAACTATAGAGAATTTAAAAAAACAGCTTCTACTAATTCTACCGATTCGTTACTGAAAGTTTTCGCAGATATCTCATATCCATGTCTTGAAAAATGAGTGATTATTAGCTAAAATGGGAAATTTAGAAATATAAGGCAACACTTTAAGATCTAAATTAGCGAGTCGCATTTCTACGGCAGCTGCAATATGCTGAAAAGACATGCTGTTGTTAATGCATAATTCTGGAAAAACTTTATATAAAATTGATGTATTTAGGTGTTCACCGATGATTACTATGCTCGTATGTTTGTATATCATTATAAAAACATGAAGAATGTATCCGCGCATTCCCTTTCAAGATATACCAAGACGGTATTTAACTAACGGATGAAACGAATAACTGAGCAGGATGACTTAAAGTTGATATTATCACTGTATTGTAAGTTGTACGTTGTATGAAGTGTAAATATCCTAAGATGGCTACCACAGTTCATCATGAAAAGTAAATGTCATAGTTTTTCAGCGATTGCCAATTTCTTGTACTTACACCATAATGTGTGGAAAGAGGTTTTTTTTTTTTAGAAAAGCACCCGTTCTGTTAACCAAAGTACGATTGCTATATTTGATAAATTGGTACAAATACAGTTCAACGACGAGATTTAAATTTGAAGCTAGACACCTGCTTCATTTTCAGTCAAAAAAAAGGTAAACTGCGAAATGGCTGACCATATTTGACTCTTGAACAGGGTAGATACGTATATAGAGATTTCAAAGGAAGCGATATAATATTGCAACCCGAATGATTACCTTGAACGGAAAAGGGGACTTCCATTCTGTCCCTAAAATAACTCGCCAAAAGTGTTTAAAGGAACTTTTATCCAACCTCAGGCGTCTATATTGCATTTTACTAATTAATGGCTCTAATCAACCTATTTTGTCCAATAGGGCTATATTTTATGTGAAGCCTTTATATGCATGGGAATCATGGGGTGTCATGGATTCGATCCCCGGCGGCGGCACATTTCCTTTCTGTTATTTGTCTCTCACAATGGGAGGATAATCGCACACCTAGGTGGGGTAGCAGCTGGAGGCTTAAAAAGGATGTAGTGATAGTACTGGTGAGAGAAATACCGCCACGACTCTGACTGAAATACTGTTAAAAATTGGCGTTCAATTCAGTCAATCAATTATATGTCCGGAAAAATCATTTACACGAAATTCAAACACAACCTGACAGCGATGGTGAAGTTTGCAGAAAGGAGACTGAAAACATATCAATTGTTTAGAGCGAAACAATTGTAACTGGCTATGTTTTTTATAGGCAGTTACAACGGTTTCACGCTGGACCGTCGATATATGAGGTAGTATGCCCTTTGTCTTCGCTTGTCCCTTCACTAACACACTTCTTATTTGAAAACATCCGTCTAAATCTTCTTAGTATTTACGTCGTGGCATTTCAGCTACTAACATACACTATTTGAGGTTTTACACTTACCAACTCTTTAACAAATCATTCGAACCCATGTACCACATGTTTTCTTTTTTTTTTTTTTTTTTTTTATTTCGTTCTCTTGAATATAGTAATTATAATATTAACGGGGGAATTAAGAGAAATAAGCCAATAAATCTTGAATTACCTATTTAAACCAATGTACCAGATGTTGTTTCTGTTCGTGAAAAATTTTATTCGTTTGTACATAATAAATATTATGTTATGGACGGAAAGTTGAAGAGAAATAAACTATTGATTATTGAATAAACTCAGGGTTATAACACC
The DNA here is from genome assembly GCA_946902895.1 of Fragum fragum. Taxonomy (NCBI): domain Eukaryota; kingdom Metazoa; phylum Mollusca; class Bivalvia; order Cardiida; family Cardiidae; genus Fragum; species Fragum fragum. The sequence goes on from OX336371.1 coordinate 42,888,168, forward strand.
GAACTAGAGGTATGTAACGATGTTTTTTTTCATGTCAAAGATTTTAATTATTTTTATTTCCTATCATATACCATTTGAATAAAATGTTCTGAAAAGTAGATTTGCAAAATCTGAGGTCGCTTATCATAAAAAGCATGGTATTTCCCTAAAAGCCTACGTAGGCTATTAATCTGTTTTCATATTAACCCGAGACAGTTGCGAAGAATGCACGATCACTCATCGTTACGTCATCAGGAGTTATGTTCGCTAGCCGGTCTTTAATTCTGTAAAGATCAGTTCTAAACTATCGTAAGCGTTATTACGAATATAAACACTTACCGTAGTTTTGCGCTAACTCTTTCATGTGACATGATTTAGGACGTTGGCTGTTTCGCCAGTAAATTTGTTTCCTTCAGTTACTTTTGGGTAATATGCAAATGAGGTCATTCGATGTCGACAGCCGAATTCCGTGATATCTAAAATAACCAGGAATTTCGCTGAATTTTCCGATATAGTCACAAAAAGCCAATTTATCCCAATTAGATTACCGCCAAGACAATACCTGACTCACCTAAAAGTATTAAATGTTTGTTTTTTTTTTTGGTGTATTTTTCGGGACTTGGTAATTTTTTATCATCTAGGTTTCATAAACATCGATACCTCCCTTTAAGACGCTCTATTGACTACCATATTTAAAAAGGCTACCTTTTCAGTCTTAATAAAACGTGCATTATTGTAATGACAGTACAGCATTTTGTAAAAGTCGTTTGATTAGCATCTTTAAAAAAAAAAACAGTTTTCTTTTTCAAATTTCCATTAGGACTAGGGCTATGGTAAAGCACTGCAGCCGTCTGACTGTCGGATTTTCCTTCCGTTCTTCGATCCAACCATTTGCCTTCCAGAATGTTGTTCCTACTACAAAGATTCAATCGTTTCGGTTGGCCGATTCTTTTTGCATACTTTTATGAACAAATTGTTAAGCATGCATTTAATTTGCATGCTTCCGTACAGAGTGGATCCAAAAATCAGAACTAGCAACATATTAGCTTTGTTTTCCATTAAAGCATACAATTATAAGAAAAGAACAGAATATATGAAACTAAAATCAAATAAGTTATAGACTTTTTCTTGTTGTTGACTACAGTCCATTCTGAATGAATGTTGACGCATGATAGTGTAACTGCCCTAGACAGGCTCAATTTTAATGTTTGACCTTGAGCTGTGACCCTGGAGATCTAAAAAAAAAATCGGGAAAACGCGTCGACGCAATATCACATGTGACATTTCGTCCAAATTAGCCCACAGATTTTGGAGAAACGCATCGGACGGCCGGACGGACAGATGTTGGGACAGAAAGTCGAAAGAACGGACGGAAAGACAAAAGGACGGGCGAACATACAGACGAAGCGGCGGCTATATACTTGCTCTTGGGGGAATTTTAAAATACACTGATGCCTGTCGACAAGCGCAAACCAGCTCTATTTTGGTTTAACTTTGTTTTGAATAGATCCTATAGACTCAAGATTACATATACATTATAGAAACTCCAGAGCATAGGGAATTGATGTGAAATTTTCTTTTATCTGTTTGATTGCGTCTGATATATCCCTAGAGAAGTACAGAAGAACCTATAAATTTGTTTAATACCTGATTTAGAAAACCAGGGGATATGTTAATAAAGCGAGTACGTCAATTTTTCTTGATTAATTCCATGAAAAGATCATAAAATTGACGACGACATCTGACCCTATTTTGAAGTCTAATTCGTCTTTGGGTAACCCAAACAACATAACTACAGTTTTATTAAACTATATTTTGATCTTTTGGTCTTCTACCGACCATATAATTTAACATAAATATTATTCGACATTTCCTAAGCATAAACGGAGATGCGCGACGTTAAATTTATTATTTGATATGATTTTGAAAGGCTAAAACTGTTCGTAAATCTATTTATAGCACAAATATATTACATAGGTCAAGACTAAGCTATAATTTGAAGTTCCAATAGGGGTTATAACGAAGTGTTTCTATAAAAATGTTCGGCTTTTTTATTTTCTTTGCCTATTTACAGGCGACAAATTCTAGACAGGTCAAAATCTTAAAAAAATGCTGACGACAATTTGTTTTTTGATGAAATTAAGAAAAAAAAAAAAAAAAAAAAAAAAAGAAAACATGTTAAAATCAAGAAGTTGCTTGTAACAATCAATTTGTTCAATTTATACAATCTTTTCCCATTTTCTTTTCTTAGTGTGCGTAAAATGGCAGGGTTGTTTGGGAATGGGCTAAATTTAGATACACATGTAGATATCTAAATCTAGACATTACGAACCCAATGTTACAACTTCTTTCTCACGGATTATTTCTTTAATTACAACCATTTTCGAGTTCCTTGATTTTGGTCGAAGGACAAGCCGTTTTGTTATGCGAAGACCAGATAGTCTCCTTTTTCCTCGATCGACCATAATATACCGTTAACCTATATTAAACCAAAGAATAATATAAGGATCATATAGGCATACTGTAATTGCAATCCTTTAATGTTCAGACTTCCCGTTGGGATTTACTTCATTATTTTCTGGGGATGGTTCATTACTTCACAATATATGTTCATTTACAAAGCTTGGATTCGTAAAGGCCAGTACTCCAACATTTCAAAGTTAATCCACACAATCACTCTTTCTCACGTCCCTTAACCCCTTCCCACACAATCACGCTCTTTACGCCCCCCCCCAAAAAAAAAAGGTTAGGAAAAATGTGGATAATGAAGAAATTGCTTGTCACAAGCAATTTCTTCACTGTCCTCAATGTTTTCTACCATAGAGGACAAAGTGTTTTTTTTTAATTTTGACCACTCTAAAATTTTGTTGTGTAGGAATGGGTTAAGTAAAGGCTTTTGGGAAAATGTCAAAATGCAGAAATTGCTTGTTACATTGTTGACATTGTTTTCTACCTTGAAAGACATAGATAGTTGAAATTCTATCAACATGTAATTGTCAGATCTTAGTCTACGCCACCTGCTTTTCATTTTAAATCCACTTTTTTCTCTAGGATGAATATTGATCCTGACAATCAGACCTACAATATCGTCAGCCCTTTTATATTAATGTATATCTGGATAAGGATTTAATTCGGCATGACAAGGGTTAATGCTGTGTTTTGGCTCCCTAGGCTGCTCAATTAACCAATCGCTGGTCCCACCCACTTGCTCCATTAGCTACGCCCATTAACTCCGAAATGAAGTCCCGCTTCGATTTTTTAACGGCGTTCTTTGGTAAAATCTATGGTCAGTATCATGTAACAAAAAAGTATAATAGCTGGCGACCTAAACGTAGTAGCTATAGCTTGAAAAAGCTGCAGATACGAGGTTTAAGTCGCCAAACCAACAAAAATGTTTCACACAAATTGCGTCCAATGTCGGAATTCAAATCAATGATTTGATTCGTCGATATATTTCTTGATTTTTAGCCGCGATGGGTCAATTTATACCTTTCATGCAGATATCAAATCGTTCGCTTTGTTTCAATAAAGCTCGAATCTATGTTTCACGTTGGAATTGGTCTTCATAAAATTTGACATAATTTATTTTACAATAGTTCTCGGTAATTCCATTAATTGAAGGTTCGATCCCTGATCACGTCGAGTATCCTTCCCGACTTTGTCTCTCGCCAATGGATTGATAATCGTAGACCACAGTGGGATGAGCAGCTGGAACCTCGAAATGAATGTTGTAATAGTGCTTGTGTGAGAAATATTATGACTCTATGGTTAGATGTCCAAGCCGCCGCGATGTTGAAAGTGGTATTTAACCAAATTCATAAAACTGACTTCCCTACATTACAAGGACCATTTCTCTCTGTCCACATGGCAAAATTAGGTTAACAAATCTAATAAATTGAATATATTCCTTAAGAAACCATAAAGTACCAGGGGAGTGATGTTTGGTGTAGATTAGATTATTTCAGACGTGCTCTCCTTTATGGAGATATTTTTCTTTGGCCATATAATTTATGAGTTACATTGATTGTTTCCGAAATCATGAAGTGACTGTACCAACAACATAATGCAAAAGCTAAGGAAAAACCACATAGCCTGTCATTGAGATCATTTCAATTCGTCAAAAGAAAATGGAGTCTGTGTCAAGATTAGCCTAATGAAATGGTGCAAATTTTACCACATGACTATTGAGTCTTCAATCTTTGAAGAAAAGCCGACCGTTTTATTTCACTATACTTCAACTGACCATCGCTGGCCCCGCACGATTTCTAGGAAGTCCCGCTTAAATTTAAAACGGCGATATTATGCAAAATTTGTAGACAGTATCAAAAAAGTAAAACGATTGATTGGAGACCTGAATGTCATAACTACTGCTTTAACAAGCTGTAGTTACGACGTTTGAGTCAACAAACTAACGAAATCTTTCCAATAAATGGCGACCAATGTTGGAGTCCAAAGCATAATTCCGGACTGAATGAATAATTTGAATGGTCAAGTCATTCCTTGATTGACACCCGCGATTGGTCAATTCCCGAAACATCAACCCAACTCCGATCTCTTTTCATTTTTACGATATTTTGTCGACAGTTGATAAGTTTTACTTTGTAATCAAGCTAAGCATGGTGCCATGTACGTCAAACAATTTATATCTAATCTTGATGTCTTGCCTACTACAAAATATACATGAACCCATTTTTCAAAATTTTAGACTAGTTCAATTTGAAAGGCGTTGCAGACGGCAATTGAAAGTGGGCGCACTTTGCAAAGCAACCAATCTATATGCTATGAAATATTTTGGAAACAAAAAACTACTTATTACAAGTAATTTCCTCTTTTCCAGGAATGTTTTCTCAAGCATAAAATCAAAGGGACGTAAAACAAGTGAGTATGCAGGAAAGAGTTACTCTTGCAAATCTTGGTTTTATTGAGTAATCTTCTTTGACAAAGGTTATCATGATAAATAAACGCGGTTAAAGTAATTGAGGAACAAAGCAGTGGGTGTAGTGAAGACTAAGTCGTTACTTGGCACACATGTGAAATTGTTGGAAATGAACATTCTAAATTGTAAACAGTAAATTTAATATTTTGTATATAGCAAGCACATGTATTTTTTCGTTTTTTCTATTCAATAAAAACGGACCTTGCTGGTCTTAAATCGCTCGCCGATAATCATTCTTAAATGCTTAGTCAAGGTTGAGCACAAAAAGTAGCCCCAAGAGTGCAATGCCAAAGATATCGCTTAAGACCCTCTTTCTCATGTTTTAATATGATAAGTGCCCAGCTACTTCAAGACCCGTACTTATATTCTGAAAACCGTTCGGACATAATTTAAATATACATGAGCATAATATTGAGCCCTGAGAGTATGAACAGTCTTTTCCATTCATATGTTCCTATTTTCAAACAGGATTCATCTTTCAAATATTATACGGTACCGCCGCCGGGGATCGAACCCATGACATCTCATTATTGAAGATAAGGAGTCTGACGCGCTACCGACTGCGCTATGACGGCGGTTAGCTAGGGTAGAAGTAGGGATTAAGAACAGTTGGAGTACTGTATTTCTTTTTGAGCAATGTAGTAGATTTTCACGAACGTGTTGGTTTCACTTACGTTGAATACACCAAACTAGAACCCCCTCATTAAAAAAATCATGAAATGTTTACCTCGTTCCACAGTGCAATTGAATATTTATACCATATATCTACCATAACGTCCTATATATGATTAACTAGAATGTGTTATATAATCCAAAACATGTAATTCTGATTTTGATTTTTAAAATGAAAAGGATCATAAATATGGCTTGAGTCACCTGGCTGTTATTAAAGTTCCATATAATCCCGGTAGAATTTGTCATTTTGATCAGTGATGTATAGAAAATTAATGTAACGACGATATCATATTCGATTTGTGGGGGTACTTTCGATTGATTAAAGCTGCGGTTACATCTGCGTAAATCTGTGTCGTTGCCAGATTCAATGACGCTACGTAACGCCAAATATTTTTGCTTGTTTTATTCTTTTTTTAAGCTTTAAACGTTTATTTTTATTACAAATCAGCGGCGAACGTTCTTCTTATCTAACGATATGAGAGAATAAGATATTCCTTCACTCGTGAGGATGAGGTTTCCGTAGACTGTTAATCTATTTTTAGATTTTGTCGATACAGTTGCAAAGAAAATACGGTAATTCACGCGGTGCGTATAACCGTTGAAATTCCGCATTTGGTTTGATTTTGCTCAAACCAACGTCATCGTTATGTCATTGGGAGTTATGTTCGCCAGTCGGGCTTCAGTCCAATACTACCAAGCGTCAATACGAATGTAGACAAATACTGTATTTTTGTGCTAACCATTAGGTGTAACATCATTTTTGATATGGGTTTTTCGCTTGTCAATTCGTTATTGCGCGGCGTACCAACGCAGCGCTGCTTGTGGTTAGATTGGGACGAGGTCAGGTATGACAGTGTTTGTATTTTTCAATGATATAAGCATTTTACAAAAACTCAAATCAATTTTGTATCTAAACAAAACATGATTTTGTTTTGATAATTTTTTCTTATAAATCGATGCAAATTAGTTTGGTAACAATTAAAACTCTATTTTAACTGTGTTTTTAAGATGAACTCGGAAGTATTTAGATGTTGAAAGGACAGTCAGATTCGAATTGATATTTTCAATTCAGAACTTATATTGGTAAATTTTTCAATTTTTTTTTTAATCAGAAGTGTTTATGTCTAAGTATTACAAAATATGATTTACTGTATGGGATAGTGATTAATTTATCGGATTTGAGCTATATCTGTGTACCGTAAGAATCCCTTAAATAGACCATTCGGAAATCTCTCGACCGCTTTCGAGAATTACCGATCGTGTTCCGATTGGTTAATCGACAATCATTTCGTACCTTAACCATTTCGTACTATAACTTGTGTGGTTATTTCGTACCATGAAAAACTGGCCGGAAACGGGTGTGACATAGGGAATGAATCAGGTAAGATTGATAAACTGTAATTTTATTTTTGCCCCAAATGTCTGAAAGCCTGCGAGCTATTGTAGTGGCTTTGTGCCTTTAATTTAGAAATCTCCTCCGCAGAAAGTGTTGTAGAGATTTCAATAAAATTTCACCGGTACGATCCCTTTATGAAGAATTTTGATCGGAAAACATTCTAGTATGACTTTAATCGGTGGCTCCTATGCCATATTTTCATTTATTTATTTATTTTATTTTGTGTGTGTGTGTGTGTGTGTGTGAAAACTTTGAATGAATTATCCTCAGAAGCCAGTGGATAGGTTTCAACCAAAGTTTACAGGAATGATCCTTAGGAGCCCCTTTATCAAATTCGTTGAAAGAACTTTGATCAGATGAAAACAAAACATGGCTTTAATGGGTGAAGCTAGTTTCAAATATGGCTAAAACTGAAAATCTTCTCAAAACTATTAGACGGATTCCAACCAAATTTCACAGGAATGAGCCCTGAGTGACCCTTTGTCAGATTCCTTTAGAATTTGGAATGGTAGAAAATATGGTAATCCTTTGGTCAGAGCTAGATTCCATTTATTGTATATAGTGAAAACTTTGAAAGTCTTCTTCTCAGATAACTCTTGATGGAATGAAATATCACAGATATATACCATTTTTGATTTTTAACATATTCCTATTAAAAGATTTGATCAGAATAAGAACATGGCATGGATGGGGCTAAATTTCATATATGGTCTATAGGGAAAACGTTTTAAGATCCTCTTCCTAGAGATCATTGGATGAATTTCAGTTAACTTTAACAGGAATGACCCATTCCCACTCAATGACACTTTTAGATACCCACAAGAGAAAAAGCTTTGGAAAACATTGTGGAAAATGAAAACATTGCTAGTCACAAGCAATTTCATCATTATCCTCAATGTTTTCTACCCCAAAAGTATAAAGAGTCCAAATTTTATTTTTAAATTTGTCATCAGCAACTCCTTTCAATTTGACCCAGTCTAAAATTTTGCCATCTGGTAAAAGATGAATGGGTTGGGTTAATGTCCATATATGGCATATAGTGAAAACTTTGAAAATAATCATCTCATATTCAACTAAATTTCTCAGAATTGATCTTTTGATGACCGTGATGTCAGTTTTTTTTTTAAGAATTCATTGGCTTAATATAAATTTACCAAATTTCAATAGAGAGCACATAGTTAATGTTATGCAATGAAAACTATTGGAACCGCACCACTGATGATATTTGTTGAATGAAAGAAAGTTGCCTCCCATCCAGTGAATTGAAAAAAGTGTTTTTTCCCTAAAATGCCTCCTTTGTAAATGAATACCAAGTTACCTGTATCTTAACCCATTCCTACACAACAAAATTCTAGACTGGGAGCTTCATATGACAACTTCTTGTTTTGAACTGTTTAATTATCTTTTTGGATATAAAACATTGTGGATAATGAAGATATTGCTTGATACAAGCAGTTTCTTCATTTTCCGCTATATTTTCAAAGTCCTTTTCTTGAAGAGCGTAAAAAGGAGGAATAATGTGAGAAAGGGTTAAGTACATTGTACATTCGTGTCATCTCAATTCCTTTTCTTGATTGTTCTTTTAATGTTTTACAGCCTGTTTGGAAAAGAAGTTGATAAAAATAACTGTGTCAGCCCTATTAGCTCAGTTGGTAGAGCAGTTGACTTCAAACCTCAGGATGACTTGTTCGAGCCCTAGGCTGACCATATCAACTAGCACAAACAATTGACTTTCGGATAAGATGTGTGACAAGTGTGACGATGCTATTCGTCAAGCATGTTAATGAACCACGTAGAGTTCACAGCAGTTTCGTCCTGTACCCTTGCACTATCCCCCGTAACAACTAACCATCTTCTGGGGGCGTCGATAATATGGGCATGTGCTGCTGTAGCGACCATAAATCAACGGAAATACACACACACAAAGCCATTTGTTTGACAAAACAATCCTTCTGTTGCACTGCTGATGTACTTAGTTAAGCTGTAAGTTGAGGATGTGAGATGAGAAGACACTCTATTTTACTCAGAAGTAAGGAAGCTGCTTATAGATATGTTAGCATTATCTGCTAAATAGACAAATTTCCTGCACTTAAGGCAGATTTCAAATGGGCTCTCAATACATGGCAAAGGAACATTTCGAGATTGAAATTCAAACAAACTTAAAAACTGTTTCCTGAAAGAAGGCATCATCTTATATAGAAGTTAGACTCAGTGAAAAATGTGATGAAATGTACTTTATAAAAGATTAAAGGTTGCTCCATTTGTTGAAAGCAATACATTTTTGATAAATAGGACCTATTTCAAAATCAACTATTTTCTCCTTTCATCAACATTTTCCTTTTTTGATAATGAAATATCAGTGATTGTATAAAAAAGGGTTAAAATTTGAATGAGTTGTCTTTTTCAGTCAACAATAAAGTTGGTTCAAGATTGACATTTTGAATGGTCTGAGTCATTTTGTATTTCCCATTCCAACACAACCCCACTTTTTTATGCCCCTCAAGAAAAAGGATTTAGAAACATTGTGGAAAATGAAGAAATTGCTTGCTACAAGCAATGTCTTCATTATCCACATTGTTGTCTAACCTTAAAACAAAAGGCTGTAGAATCCTATCAACTGTAAATTGTCATCTACAACTTTTTTGGATTTGGACCAGTCTGAAACCCCGCCTTTTTATGCCCCCCAAAAAATAAGGATTTAAAAACATTGTGGAAAATGAAGAAATTGCTTGCTACAAGCAATTTTTTCATTATCCATGATGTTGTCCAACCTTAACACCAAAGGCTCTAGAATCCTACCAACTGTACATTGTCATCTAGAACTTTTTTTGATTTTGACCAGTCAGAAATTCTGTTGGGTGGGAAAGGGTTAACTTAGTAATATAAAAGTTTTGAGTATCTCTTTAGGCTGTATTCACTGCCCTTTTGGTACTAAACATAAAATGTTCCATGTTGCAAATCAGATAGTCTTTAAAGTATTCTAGTAGGAATCACTCCTTATTCTAGATTCTTTATATGTCCTATAAATCACAAGACAGCAAAGGGTCAGACATGAGTTTAACCCTTCTTTTTTTTTCAAAAATTTAGACTGGTCCAATTTGGAAGAAGTTGTAAATGGCAATCAAAAGTTAGTGCAATTTTAAATGGAACGAACCTGAAGGGTAGAAAACATTGTGGGAAATGAAGAAATTTTTTGTTGAAATCATGATGTTTTTTCAAGTATAAAATCACAGGCACATAAACCCCTAGGATTGTACAGAAAGAGTTAAGGTCAATCTGGAATGTGTGAAAAGCACCCTCTCAGACTCATCTTTGTAAACTGTGCATTCTGATCAGGGTTGAATACTCTTCTCAAAGCATTTTCTATGTGTGGAATGCTTATTATGACTACAATACTTTGTTTACTTCATGTCTTCTGGTCTGTATAAGATTCATCTTTAGCTCTACTGACCAAAGCCCAGCAAGCTATTCTCATAGCATTGTGTCCATTGTGCATATGTCTATTAGTGATTAACTTTTCTTAAAAATTATTTTAACTAGGAACTGCTGGTCAGATCTAAACCAAATTTTACAGGATTGTTTTATAGATGATCTTTAAGATCATTTCAAACAATTATCTTCCAAAATTACTTGGGTTGCCATGGCAACCAAAGTACATGTAGATATCCTTTAAAAATCATTTTAGTCAAACTGTCTATTTGATTTTAAATTTCCTTTGCAAAAATGTTCCTTGCACCAAAACAAAGCTTATTACATAGCATTATTTGGATTTGTCAAAAAATAAAAACACCCTGGTTTTATAGGTGGGGCTTTTTTGTCATTGTATAGCATAAATATGTAGTCGATATATTGCATTTGATAAATGGTCATAGGGAGATAATGCATGGATTTTATTATTTAGGAAAATAGTCCAATTAATAAAATATCTCCTCTGTATGCTACATCCTGGTAGGAAATAAAGATTGTTTGTCTTGCAGAGTTAGTTGATGATAAAAAAGTCCAAATGAAAAAATGTTGGAGATGTTGATTTAAGTTTATGAGACTTTGAAAACTTCCTTTTGAAAATTGTTGTATTATATTTGATTAATGATGGAAGAGAGACAGCTTACTATTTGATAAAACTGTTATACAAATGGATAAAGTCCCTTTTACCTTAGATTTAAGTTGGATATAACACTACTGCTCATATCAAATGTACAGCAGGTTGATTACAAGAAGTAAAGAAAAAATTGTCCATAGAAGAAAATGGGAGAGCTCATTCAACCCATCAATAAATAACGGAATTGTATGAATACAATCTTGAAATTGAAAGATGCTTTAGAAAATTATGAAATTTGAGTCGGGGTTATTTGTGCCATGACAAAAGGTAGCCAATTGTAGTTCACACAGATCTTAGATTGTCTCTTTGAGCATGACATATCATTTATTTTTGTTTATTAGCATAATGGGTTTCATTCTTTGAATAATAAACGACCCATACTTTGTTCACACAATCACAAATAATTCGTTGCCAATGGTATTTCAGTTTCTAGTTAACCTTTAAGTTTTTTACATCCATCTTTTTATACTTGTACCAGTTTATTGTTTGAGATGTTTAATTTTTATGAAATATTAAATTACTTCTTCAAAGAAAATAATCTTTACTCTTGCCAATATTACACTGGGTGAAAAACAACAACAACGTATTATTTCCTATAGCTTATCATTGACTGGAGACTTTAGTTTTTTCTTCAGATCTCTTAACACTTTCATTGACAACTCGAAATATGTGCATACCTCTCTGAACTTAAACCATTGTCTCGTTCAAATCTGACGGTTTACACCGTGTGATGATATAGATGTCATCAAATTCTTTGAATTAAAAAATCTAAAAAAAGAATGTGTTATTTGGATATGCATTAATGAAATTGTTTACTTATTAAGTCTACATCTGTATCAAGAATTCAAAACAAGTTTCTTTCCGCCGCGCTAAATCCTTTGCTCCACCATGGAGCAACTTTATACTTGTCTTCCGTTGTCTTTAGGTTATATGAAAATGAGGTCATTCGGTGTCGACAACCGAATTCCATTGATTCTAGAAATAACCTGGAATTTCGCTGAATTTTTCCTATATAACCAAAAAAGCCACTTTACGCCTATTAGATTCCCGTGAAGACAATATCTGACTCAAAATTAAGTGCTAAGTGTCCGTTTGGGCAATATTTTCTTATCAAGGTTTCAGAAACATCGATACCTTCCTTTAAACGAACATTTCAGACTTTCAGAAACAAAACAAACAAACAAACAAACAAAAAACAAAAAAAAAAAAAAAAAAAAAAAAACAAAAAAAAAAAAAAGGTCTTTCTGAATAATATAATGAATAAACATGTCAATATCTCAAATTTACAAATAAACCACTGTTTTTGTACATTAACCTATTACTAGAAGAGAAAATGTTTAGACTGTTCCAAATTCAAAGTCCATAAAACAAAAATGCTGAACGGTGATTTATGATATGTAGCATTTAGAAAGTAAACACAGAGCAAGGAAGAATGACCAGATAATCAGAAAAGGGTGAAACATGTTTACCCTGTTCTCTCTGAATACTGGTAGTCCACGCAATTTGACCAGTGTTGAAAGTTTTTGCACGTCTGAGAGGTTCATTTCTCCCGTGACGGGTCACAAATCATGACAGAAAAAGACGTGTAGGTTGAGATAACAGTGACGGTGGATAGAGATATTCGTTAATAGGAGTTTCGATTTCATGCCTAAATGGATAAAATTAGTTTAAAGTAGATTAAGATTTCAACATTAAAGGCCCTAAGTCTCAGTTCTTTAAAAGCCGGAAGCTTCGCCCATTTGTAACGAGGCTTCGTGACCTTAAATCCCCCACGTTTGCAGCCTTTTAGAAAGAAAATACCAATACAAAAAATGAAATATACAATGAATCACCGATAAAAATACTTTATTGCCTTTATTGCGTATTTGCAGTTGATTAATTGGAGCTTTAAGCCACTTTTCACAGTATTCAGTCATATCGCAGCACATAACCTTGGATTCCTGGTATATCTTACACAGGTACTTTACCACAGCATTCTTTCCGAGCCTCCAGCTGCCATCCAATTTAGGTTTATGATTATCCATCCATTGGTGGGAGACAAATATCGGAAAGGATTTTGCCGCGGCCGAGATCGAACCCTGGACTTGTTAATAAGGAGTCCGACGCGCTATTTTAGAACTGATAAATATGTAATTAATAATATCAGTTATGATAAAAAAAGACTCACAGAGATAAATATTTATCGTCCGTGTGACGAGTAAAGCATCAATTTGTGATCCGGGGATAATCAGTTTACAAGAAATATAATAATAAGACTTTAGCCACCTTCTTGTAATCGACGATTTATCTATATCCCAACCGTGTAGTGATAAAGCAGCGAGGTCCATTTCTAGTCTAAAGGTCATAAATCCGTTGCTAGAAATTTATGCTCCCTACTTTTTTCGATCCCGACCTGTTCCATTTTTTGCATGATGAAGTTCAATATTTTTCTCTCGCTCTTTGTAAACTTTCGTCGGATAATATTAACCCTTTCCTGTTTTGCAAGATTTTAGACCTGTCCAAATTAAAAGGTTTTGCAGACGAATATTTAAAGTAGGGTAAAAGATTATTTTTTTCATTTTTCACAATGTTTTCTTAAGTATAAAAACGACGAAACGTAAAAAAAACAGGGATTGAACAGGATAGGATTAACTATATTTCCAATGTTGCAATCAGTACACTAAGAGAAACATATGCATTCTTGTCTATTTAAGGCTGAGACAGCCATTTTTAAGCGTCTGTGTGAAATCTCTTTGATCAGAAAGTTATCCACAAGCCTTTTTGTAAAAAGTTAATTTATTTAAATCTGCCCGAATATTTAAGTAGGCTACATATCGTGGGAATTGATGTAACACTTGTTTACAGTGGGTCCAAATGCATAAAGAGTCCAAATCATTAATCATTTATATTTTCAAAATAATAAAGAAAAAATAAAGAAGGAAACGCTTGAAAATCTCTTTTCCCAAACCATTAGGCCTAGAGCTTTTATATTTGGTTCATATCATCATCTATTGACCCTCTACCAAAATTCTTCAAAGAATTACCGTATTCTGAAAATTAGCCCTTTTCTGTGGGATCCCTGATTTAACAAAGGAATAAAGAAGTTAATCTTTGAAAATCTCTTCTCCAAAACCATAAGGACTAGAGCTTTATATTTAGAACATATCATCATCTATTCACCCTCTATCAAAATACTTCAAAGAATTACCGTATTCTGAAATTTAACCTTTTTGTGCGATCCCTGATTTTACAAAGGAATAAAGAAGGAAATCTTTTAAAGGCTTCTTCTCCGAAACGTTTAGTCCTAGATCTTTGATGTTTGGTACATATCATCAACTATTGTCTTTCTACCAAATTACTTCAAAGAATAACCGTATTCTGAAATTAAGCCCTATTCTGTTCGATCTTTGATTTGACGAAAAAATAAAGAAGGAAATCTTTGAAAATCTTCTTCTCCCAAACCATAAGGACTAGAGCTTTTATATTTGGTACATATCATCAGCCATTGATCCTCTACCAAATTACTTCAAAGAATTACCGTAATCTGAAAGTTAGCCATTTTCTGTGCGATCCCTGATTTTACAAAGGAATAAAGAAGGAAATATTTGAAAATTTTCTTCTCCCAAACCATAAGGACTAGAGCTTTTATATTTGGTACATATCATCATCTATTGACCCTCTTCCAAAATACTTCAAAGAATAACTGTATTCTGAAAATTAGCCCTTTTTGTGCGATCCCTGATTTTACAAAGGAATAAAGAAGGATATTTGAAAATCTTCTTCTTCCAAACGATTAGGCATAGAACTTTGATATTTGGTACATATCATCAACTATTGACCCTATACCAAATTACTTCAAAGAATAACCGTATTCTGAAAATAAGCCCTTTTCTGTGCGATCCCTAATTTTAGTTAGGAATAAATAATGAAATCTTTGAAAATCTTCTTCTCTTAAACCTTTAGGCCTAGAGCTTTTTACTTGGTATGTATTGATGTCTATACCTCAAAGCATTACCATATTCAGGAAATTAGTGCTATATGATGGGATCGTCAATATACCTAGGATTAAAAGAGAAATCCTTAAACATCTTCTCCAAATAATTAGACAGAGGGCTTTGGTATTTTGTTAATATCATAAAGCCATGAACCATCATGCTCAGGGGACCGATTAAGGACCATCATGGTCCTCTTGGGGTTTTGTTGTTGTTTTTTGTGAATCTTATCCTACATGCTAGATCGAAAAGTCGAAATGTTTTTAAAAGAGTCATGTGAAAAATTTCCAATTTTCTACTTTCGACCCGAAATTTGATGCTGAAAAGGTCAAGTCAGAAGTCCATGTTCGTGAAGTTGGCAGAGTAGCAGACTAGCAGACTGGCAGAGTAAAGTTAGCAGGTAATGCAGACTGACAGACTAGCAGAGTGAAGTTAGCAGACTGGCAGTCTGGCAGACTGGCAGAGTGAGAGAACATACCCTCATGACCATGAAATTGGAGTTCATTTTTATGCTAATTAGGTTTTGAATTCGTTGAAATTATTTTTGGGGTGAACATGTGGCTCCGGATAATTTCTCATTTTTTAAAATAGTAATATATTTCCAAGTAGTATAACCAATTATAATCCTTTTTGTCGGGCTAGCTTTAATCAAAAGCGTTAGATTTGAAATTGCTTCCGTTTGTTTCATTGGGATATCCTGCCAAGTTGTCGGTTGTTGTTGTTTTTGTTGTACAAATGTTGTTAGCTGTTTAAATGCCGCGACCACAGTCAGCTGGTGTACTGAAAAAACATCATGCACTAGCAAACTGGCAATCTAGCACACAGGCAGTCTGGCAGCCTGCAAGAGTAGTCTGCTGGCAGTGTGAAGTTGGCAGACTGGCAGTCTGACAGAGTAGCAGAGTAGCAGAGTAAAGTTGGCAGACTGGCAGTCTGGCAGAGTAGCAGAGTAGCAGAGAGAAGTTAGCAGACTGGCAGTCTGGCAGACCGGCAGTGTGAGATAACGGACCTACATTAACATGAAAACGGAATTCCTTTTTATGGTGATTAGGCTTTAAAATCGTTGCAATTATTGTTTGAATTTAAGTGTGGCTCCGGATAGTTTCTTACTTTCTATAATAGTAACATATTTTCCAGAACTAAAGCACATAATGACGATCAAACTATTATCAAAAACGTTTGATTTGAAATTGTTTCCGGCTGTTTCAGTAAGATATCCTACCAGTTAATCGGCTGTTGCTGTTGTTTAATTTTGTCGACTGTTAAAGTGCCGCGGTCTAAGTCAGCTCATCTACTTAAATACCAACATGCACTAACACAATGGCAGTCTGGTAGACTTCAAGTCTGGCAGACTGGCAGAGTAGCATAGACTGACAGAGTGAAGTTAGCAGACTGGCAGTCTGGCAGAGTAGCAGAGTGAAGTTAGCAGACTGGCAGTCTGGCAGACCGGCAGAGTGAGAGAACAGACCTTCATTTGTATGAAAATGGAGTTCATTTTAATACTAATTGGGCTTTGAAGTCGTTGGAAATAGTTTTTAGGTGAACGTTTGGCTCCGGATGATTTCTCACTTTTTACAATACTAATATATTTCCAAGAATTATAACCAATTATTACCCCTTATGTCTGTCAAGCTCTTATGAAAAGCTTTGGATTTGAAATTGTTCCCATTTGTTTCATTGGGGTATCTTGCCTGGTTGTTGGTTGTTGTTGTTCAATTTTGTCAGCTGTTTAAATGCCGCGGTCTCTGTCAGCTGGTGTATTGATTATAACATCATGCACTAGCACAATGGCAGTCTAGCAGACTGGCAGTCTGGCAGAATGCAAGACAGTCTGCTGGCAGAGTGAAGTTAGCAGACTGGCAGTCTGGCAGAGTAGCAGAGTAGCAGAGTGAAGTTAGCAGACTGGCAGTCTGGCAGACCGGCAGAGTGAGTGAACGGACCTTCATTAACATGAAAAGGGAATTCCTTTTATGGTAATTAGGCTTTAAAATCGTTGAAATTATTGTTTGAATTAAAGTGTGGCTCCGGATAATTTCTTACTTTGTATAATAGTAACATATTTTCCAGAACTAAAGCCCTTAATAACGATCAAACTATTATCAAAAACGTTTGATTTGAAATTGTTTCCGGCTGTTTCAGTAAGATATCCTACATGTTAATCGGCTGTTGTTGTTTAATTTTGTCGACTGTTAAAGTGCCGCGGTCTCAGTCAGCTGGTGAACTTAAATACCATCTTGCACTAACACAATTGCAGTCTGATAGACTGGCAGTCTGGCAGAGTAGCAGAGTAGCAGAGTGAAGTTAGCAGACTCGCAGTCTGGCAGGCCGGCAGAGTGAGAGAACGGACCTTCATTAACATGATATTGGAGTTCATTTTAATACTTATTGGGCTTTGAAGTCGTTGAAAATAGTTTTTAGGTGAACGGGTGGCTTCGGATAATTTCTCACTTTTTACAATACTAATATATTTAGACTAGTTAGCAGACTGGCAGTCTGGCAGACTAGCAGTGTGAGAGCGGACCTTCCTTAACATGAAATTGGAATTCATTTTGTATGCTAATTGGGCTTTGAATCCCCTTTATGTTGATCAAGCTCTTATCAAAAGTGTTTGATTTGTAATTCAATCCACCTTTTAAAGTAGGATATCCTGCCAGTTTGTCGGTCGTTGCTGTTGTTGTCCAATTGTGTTAACTTTTTAAATGCCGCTGTCTCGGTTGTTGTTGTTTTTCTCCAATTTTGTTAACTGTTTTAATGCAGTGGTCTCAGTCAGATTGTCTACTGAAAATAACAATATGCACTAGTACACTGGCAGTCTGGCAAATTGGAAGTCTGGCAGACCTGCAAAAGAGCAGACTGCCAGAGTGGAGCTAGCGGACTGACAGAGTGAGAGAACGGACCTTCATTAACATGATTTTTTTTTTAATGCTAATTTTGGTGAAAGTTTGGCTCCGGATGATTTCTCCCTTTTTTACAATAGTTATATATTTTCCAGAACTGGAGCCCTTTATAGCGATCAAGGTCTTACTGAAAGCGTTTGATTTTAAAATGTTTCCCGCCGTTTAAATAGGATATCCTGCCAGTTTGTCGCTTGTTGTTGAATTTCAATTATGCCAAATTTATAGCAAATGTATGGCCTTAATAAGCACCAAAGTAATTTCTGAACACTGAGCGCCCCTGTTCCCAATTGCTTTGGTCTTTGGCCGAAAAAATGGTAACCGTGTGTTATTCCATCAACGAAGTCTATTTCGGGCTTAATTACTGGGTTCCCGATTCGCGGTGAAAGCGGAAAGAGCAGTCTTTTCCCAAAGTCATTTATCAGGGGCCCCTTCGGGCACAAACTCTGAGGGGCTAGCGATGCAAGCCCTCGCCGCTCCCGTCTTGGTTGGATGAACGAGGGTAGTGACAAGGTCCTGGTAAGGCAGTATAAATACGTCCCGCAATTGTTAACTTGAATTTTACTGCCGCGGTCTAAGTCTGTTGGATTACTGAAAATACCTACATACACTAGCACACTGGTGTCAAACTCTCTTAATATAAATGGTGTTGTTAATTATCTTTAATTGGAGTATTGGTCCACATCTGTATGGCCATTATGTAGTATTTGTCTCATACTATTTCAGCATACAGGAATAATAGCATGTTAATGACTGGCAAGGAGTGAAGTCCAAATCTATCCTTGTTGGGCAGTTTATTTCACATGTATGATCAGAGCGCGTTAGATTTTCACGTATTTGTACTTAAATTTGTACATTTTAAGTTCAGTTGAAAACTTCTATCTATTTAAAACTTATGACTTAACATGAAAGTCATAGTGTACAGATATTTTCAAAGTGTGATGAAAAGAGAAAATATTTAAATCTCGAGTCAAACATTCAAGGTTTATTGGACATGCGCCCATAGCTTACCTTTTTATTAAAGGGAAGTAATTTTCACGTAGAATAATTGAAGCCTATGGTCTTTCTTTGGAGTGATAACGTTATTTAATTTTCTTAAGAATCGCAAGAAATAGCCAATAATGTCGAAAACTAAAATTTTTAATTGAAAATCTTGATTTAAAAGGATTAATGGATCTTAGACTTTGTCTTATAAAAAAGAATTTATAATAGTTACGTATTAACAGAAGTCAGGCAGTCGAAGTCATGCGTCAATCGTTCTTTTTATTATCTATTATCGTTGATTTATCTTTTTTTCAAAATCGGACAAATGATAAGACATGAATATGATCAGAAAAAAAGGGAATTATTTTGCTAAACCAACGGTCAATGAGCCTCCGAAACGTTTTAACTATAGCGATTCTTATTGATTTATTGGATGGGATTTAACGCCTCTTTTGACCGTACTTCAGTCATATCGCGGCGGCTGGAGCACCTAACAATGGATTCCCGGTATTTCTCACACCAGTACTACCACTAAATCCTTTCCTAGCCCCTAGCTGCTATCCCACTTAGGTTTACGATTATCCACCCATTGGTGAGAGACAAATGTCGGAAAGGATATGTGCCGCCGACTGGGATCGAACCAACGACATCCCATGATTGAAGATTAGGAGTCTGGCGCGCTACTAACTGCGCAGTGACGGCGGCACTATTGAGAATTTTAACGCGTAGTGTCCGTGGTTGAGGGGCAGAACATTGGCTTCACGATAGAAAGGTCCAGAGTTCGATTCTTTTGAGCAGCAATCGGTATTGAGTTTGTTATTGGCCCACATAAATGGTGCAGGTACCGGTATGTTCTCCAGGAAGTAGAATCGATACTTGAAAAGCTTGTTTCCCAGTCGATGTAAAGTAAATAGGTTTAAATCTTATCTTATTTCTGCTCAGCTTTAGTTACGTTGTTTTATTATCCAACCAAAAGGATATGGAATGAATGTTAAATAAAAACGGGTTTTATTCTATCTGAAAAATGTCAATGGCTTAATCCCCGATTTTGAACGAATGTAAAATGACAATAATAATAAAACATAACTTCTGAAATGCATGGGGAAAATGAATAAATCAAAATGTAAAATATTCGTTTATACTCAATGGATTGCTAATTAATTATTTTTTGTTATTGAATACACGGCGGGCTATTTGACAATTTGATAGTTCTGTGTAAATAGTGGCTTTAGCTTATAGGATGTTTTAAACGAATCCCAAAGGAGGTGGAGAGGTGTGAGTTGCTAATTAGCTGGTGCCCCGTAACACTCGAATAGTCAAATTCAAATCGTAGTTGATACTTTTGGTCTTGGTTTATTTTATAGAAAGGATGGATCTTATTAATTCTTATTGATCCTGTTCAAAGGTGTATCAAATATCGTAGCAGTGCAACCAAAATGTCGCAAATACAGCTTTATTCATCGTGTGTTTACTATAGTCTGGTCGCATACTGATAATATCATATTCTCCTTGACAAAAAGTAACTACTTTTGCATAAAGATAAGAAGACATTGGGGGTTAAATAGGCTGTAAGGCTCTGAGATCCTAATCTTAAATAGGGGTAGGGTTATCGATCAACATAGAATCTGAAAAAACAATAAAAACAACAACAAAGATTCGACCACGGTCAATGAACCGACAGTTTCGCTTAATAACGTTTTAACTCATTTACCTATTATATGTAAAAAAAAATGATACCGAGTAAGTGACTTACATCCGTACAAGTAAGCTCCGCCCACACAGTGATGCAGTTGGCTCAGATCGTTGTACTTTAAGGCAGTTGTTAAGACGCATGCGCACACCTCAAACTGGGTGGGAAGTGCAACATTTTATTGGTTTTTCATGGGAAATAACAATATACACATGCGTCATCGGGCTGGACGATTGTAAAACTACTGTACGGTGTTTTGTCGTCTGGTCGCCCGGCGGGAAATCTTCATTAACAGCAGTTACCAGACGACTAAATTTCTAGATTGTCTTAATTCAAAAAAGGACACGGACAGGTGATATTACTCTTGGAAACATTGCCTTTTAGGATTTCTTAAGCATTTGAAGTTTTCTGGTATCAATCCTTTTTTCAAAACGTGACATAACCCTTTTCGAAATAGTTCTCTGCAGCTTCTTTAAATGTGCATCCGCATAAAAATTTACTAGATTTTGAAAATATAGGCGGAAATGAGAAATTGCTTACATTTTATTTCCTCTCAATTGATAAATGCGTCGTGAAAACAAAACGTTCCATAGGAAAGGGAAAATTTGTCGATTGTTGGGCAAAACTTATTGACCGAACCGATTGTATTCTGCATGTATCCATTGATCTTCTAGGTTATCTAGATATGATCGTCAAAATGTGTTTTATATTATCGTGATCTATAAAAAAATTAATAACCTTTTATTCGGGCGTTAAAATCGCCACAAAGGATTAAATGAGAATTTTAGGAACTCCTATTGAGTAGCACGATTGAAATTTGAACTTAACCAATCTATACCATCATCATTAGAATAATCATATATTGAAGAATACTCCAGAGAATCTTATGTGAATACGAATATCATATCATTGTCAAAGTTACACCGATGTTTACAACAACAAAAACAAAAAATACACAACCTCATAGTTTTCAAAATACGGCGAAACCGATCAGATCTCAGTAAAATCATTTCTTATAAAAACTGACACACACCCTGATCCTCTAAATGCAAATTCAATCCTACGCAGTATGTCCTGACAATAAGTTTTCAAAAATGCTACCTTATATTCTCCAGGTTTCGCAAAAACTCTAAAATTAAAGTCTGAACATTCACTATGAAAAATCTCATAGAGAAACAAATACGTCGGTCGATTCGATCTTTCCGAATTAATTTCTTTATTACGAGATTTCCTATCTAGAAGTTATATGGAATAAAGATTATTTAAGGAAGGAAAAAGATAATGTGCTACATTATCATTTCATATAGAGATATGATAATCGAGATTTTATGTAGGAATATTTTTAAAGTATCCTCTTTTAGCTCTACTGGCAGCTATAGCGATGTCGTTTTCCCACCCGGTGTCCATGCATCCGGCCGGCCGTCCGTCCTTCCAACCGTCCGTCCGTCAAGTCGTCCGTCCCTTCGTTTACCTTTTCCTTATTATCATTCTAAGGTCAACAGTTTTCATAGAATTCTCTTTTAACTTTCAAAGTATGTCTATACATTCATAAGGATCGTTCCTTGCTAAATTGGGTCCGGTCCACCAGGAAACACGGGAAAATGGGCCTAATTATAATTTACTATTAAAATCCTCGTTAACACACTAGAGCCACATGTTCACCCAAAAACTATTTTCAGCGAATTCAAAGCCTAATTAGCATAAAAAGAACTCGCATTTCAATTGAATGAAGGTCCTTTCTCTCACTCTGCCAGTCTGCCAGACTGCCAGTCTGCTAACTTCACTCTGCTACTCTGGCAGACTGGCAGTCTGCTAACTTCACTCTCCCAGTCTGCTTCTCTGCTAGTCTGCAAGAATGCCAGTCTGCCGGACTGCTAGTCTACAAAACTGACAATATGCTAGTGCATGTTGTTATTTTCAGTAGACAAGCTGACAGAGACCACGGCTTTTAAAAAGTTGATAAAATTAAACAATAACAACAACAACCGATAAACTGGCAGGATATCTTACTGAAACAACGGGAAAGATTGTCAAACCAAACACTTTTGATAAGAGCTTGACCGACATAAAGGGTTACAATTCTAGGAAAAATATTACTATTGTAAAAGTTGCGAAATTATCCGGAGCCACACGTTCACCCAAAAACTATTTTCAACGAATTCAAAGCCAAATTAGCATAAAAATGAACTGCAATTTGAAGTTAATGAAGGTCCGTTCTCTCACTCTGCCAGTCTGCCAGACTGCCAGTCTGCTAACTTCACTCTGCTACTCTGCTACTCTGGCAGACTGGCAGTCTGCTTACTTCACTCTGCAAGTCTGCTAGACTGCCGTTCTGCCAGACTGCAAGTGAGTTAGTGAGAAAATGAGACAATCGACATATTGGCAGGATATCCTACTGAAACAGCGGGAAACAATTTCAAATCAAACGCTTTTCATAAGAGCTTGATCGACATAAAGGGTTATAATTCTAGGAAATTTATAACTGTATTTCAAAAAATGAAAATTATCCGGAGCAACACGTTTACCCAAAAACTATTTTCAACGAATTCAAAGCCCAATTTGCATAAAAATGAACTCCAATTTCATGTTAATGAAGGTCCATTCTCACACTCTGTCAGTCTGCTAACTTCACTCTGCTACTATGCTACTCTGGCAGACTGCCAGTCTGTCAGACTGCATTTGAGTTAGAGCAAGATGGTATTTAAGTTCACCAGCTGACTGAGACCGCGGCACTTTAACAGTCGACAAAATTAAACAACAACAGCCGATTAATATGTAGGATTTCTTACTGAAACAGCCGGAAACAATTTCAAATCAAATCAAACGTTTTTGATAATAGTTTGATCGTTATTAAAGGGCTGACAAAATTGAACAACAACAACAACAACCGACAACTAGGCCGGATACCCCAATGAAACAAATGGCATCAATTTCAAATCGAACGCTTTTCATTAGAGCTTGACAGACATAAGGGGTAATAATTGGTTATAATTCTTGGAAATATATTAGTATTGTAAAAAGTGGAAATCATCCGGAGCCACACGTTCACCTGAAAACTATTTCCAACGACTTCAAAGCCCAATAAGTATTAAAATGAACTCCAATTTCATACAAATGAAGGTCTGTTCTCTCACTCTGCCGGTCTGCCAGACTACCAGTCTGCTAACTTCACTCTGCTACTCTGCTACTCTGCCAGACTGCCAGTCAGCTAACTTCACTCTGCTACTCTGCTACTCTGGCAGACTGCCAGTCTGTCAGACTGCATTTGAGTTAGAGCAAGATGGTATTTAAGTTCACCAGCTGACTGAGACCGCGGCACTTTAACAGTCAACAAAATTAAACAACAACAGCCGATTAACGTGTAGGATATCTTACTGAAACAGCCGGAAACAATTTCAAATCAAACGTTTTTGATAATAGTTTGATCGTTATTAAGTGCTTTAGTTCTGGAAAAATATGTTACTATTATACAAAGTAACAAATTATCCGGAGCCACACTTTAATTCAAACAATAATTTCAACGATTTTAAAGCCTAATTACCATAAAAGGATTTCCCTTTTCATGTTAATGAAGGTCCGTTCACTCACTCTGCCGGTCTGCCAGACTGCCAGTCTGCTAACTTCACTCTGCTACTCTGCTACTCTGCCAGACTGCCAGTCTGCTAACTTCACTCTGCTAGCAGACTGTCTTGCATTCTTCCAGACTGCCAGTCTGCTAGACTGCCAGTTTGCTAGTGCATGATGTTATAATAAGTACACCAGCTGACAGAGACCGCGGCATTTAAACAGCTGACAAAATTGAACAACAACAACAACCACAACAACCAGGCCGGATACCCCAATGAAACAAATTGGAACAATTTCAAATCCAACGCTGTTCATAAGAGCTTGACAGACATAAGGGGTAATAATTGGTTATAATTCTTGGAAATATATTAGTATTGTAAAAAGTGAGAAATCATCCGGAGCCACACGTTCACCTGAAAACTATTTCCAACGACTTCAAAGCCCAATTAGTATTAAAATGAACTCCAATTTCATACAAATGAAGGTCTGTTCTCTCACTCTGCCGGTCTGCCAGACTGCCAGTCTGCTAACTTCACTCTGCTACTCTGCTACTCTGCCAGACTGCCAGTCTGCTAACTTCACTCTGTCAGTCTATGCTACTCTGCCAGTCTGCCAGACTGCAAGTCTACCAGACTGCCATTGTGTTAGTGCATGTTGATATTTAGGTAGATGAGCTGACTTAGACCGCGGCACTTTAACAGTCGACAAAATTAAACAACAGCAACAGCCGAATAACTGGTAGGATATCTTACTGAAACAGCCGGAAACAATTTCGAATCAAACGTTTTTGATAACAGTTTGATCCTCATTAAGTGCTTTAGTTCTGGAAAATATGTTACTATTATAAAAAGTAAGAAATTATCCGGAGCCACACTTAAATTCAAACAACAATTTCAACGATTTTAAAGCCTAATCACCATAAAAAGGAATTCCGTTTTCATATTAATGAAGGTCCATTCTCTCACTCTGCCGGTCTGCCAGACTGCCAGTCTGCTAACTTCACTCTGCTACTCTGCTACTCTGTCAGACTGCCAGTCTGCCAACTTCACTCTGCCAGCAGACTACTCTTGCAGTCTGCCAGACTGCCTGTCTGCTAGACTGCCAGTTTGCTAGTGCATGATGTTATTTCAGTACACCAGCTGACTGTGGTCGTGGCATTTAAACAGCTAACAACTTTTGTAAAACAACAACAACAACAACCGACAACTTGGCAGGATATCCCAATGAAACAAACGGAAGCAATTTCAAATCTAACGCTTTTGATTAAAGCTAGCCCGACAAAAAGGATTATAATTGGTTATATTAATATATTACTATTGTAAAAAGTGAGAAATTATCCGGAGCCACACGCTCACCCTAAACATAATTTCAATGAATTCAAAACCTAATTAGCATAAAAATGAACTCCAATTTCATGGTCATTAGGGTATGTTCTCTCACTCTGCCAGTCTGCCAGACTGCCAGTCTGCTAACTTCACTCTGCTAGTCTGTCAGTCTGCTACTCTGCTAACTTCACTCTGCCAGTCTGCCAGTCTGCTACTCTGCTAACTTCACTCTGCCAGTCTGCTAGTCTGCTACTCTGCCAACTTCACGACATCAGAAGTCCCTTGTTTCCACTTTTCTAGTCAAACGTGGGATGAAAATTCGAATGTTTTTTGACAAAAGTCAGCACAAAAACTTCCACTTTTCGACTTTTCGGTTTGATATTGTTTATAGAAAAATAGAAGTTAGAACGCCTAATTTCTACTTTTCGAGTTCCTCGTAGGTAGAAAAGTGGATGGCGAAAACAGGAATCCGTACATAGGGAATATATCACATTCAATTAAGAGATGAAGAGAATATTTTTTTGTTTTCATGGAGGTATGAACCGAAAAACCTAATCATACGGATTCATACATTGTGTGATTAGGTTTTTCGGTTTATACCTCCATGAAAACAAAAACTATTCTCTTCATTTCTTATAATTTAATAGCATCGAGCGAAAAATGCAAAACTTAACAAATTTTGATACCTTTTTGTAGTGAACTATTTTGTGCGGAAGCATTCAAAATGGCTGCGTACTCAAAATTTTGTTCATGGAGGTATGAATTAAATTTTTCGACCAATCAGATCGCTCGTTTTTGATAGACGAAACTAACAATTAAATTATTTAAATTTGTCCTAAATTTAGTAGATTTAACACGAAGAATGAATATTTATCATGAAAATAGTGTTATCAACTAATAATTCGCGTATTCATTCAGTGTGATTAGGTTTTTTCGGTTCATACCTCCATGAAAACAAAAAATATTCTCTTTATCTCTTAATTAGAAATGCAGACAATTTTCAAATGTCTACTTTTCATGAAAATCTATTCAAGAGCCGCTTTAAACAAACACATTTGAATAAATCTTCACCGATCGACTAAAACCAAGTAAGTGGAGCATTAAAAATTTCCAATTACGAAGTATCGATTGTCCACCGACATTATTAGAATATACAAGACATGCTTTCTATATATTAATTCTTTCTGTTATTATATTTTATGCTTTCCAGATAAATACTTTCCTGTATCATTTGAATCCTTTAGAGAGGTAAACGCCAATTGTGTTTCTCACTTTTTTTCATTTTACACACGTTATATGCCTTGATTTGTATGAAATTAGAAGTTGTGTCTTTTGCTTATCTTTTTTAATCTACATTTCTAATTTAGTCAGGAGAAAAACCTCTTTATGTGTTCAAATCTACGAATTATATGTCTGGCTGTATAATTTCGTACTGAATATGTCTTTCGCATGAGCATATAACATTTATTTTCGTAATTGTTCTTAGGCTGCATAACGTAACTCTATATTAATAAAGTAACAGATACAATGTATTTGCAGCATAAGGAAAATTACTAATTTGATTTGAACATTTCTGATTCCAATTATAAGCTTCAATAAAGCATGTAAAAGTTTCTCTCGTCTCACTACGACGTAGAACAATCGCGAAGTACTATTAGCTAGAATCACAAAACATAATTAACAAAGAAGAGTTTCACTATATAAGTTTTAACGATATATGTTGAACGTATGACCGAAACAGACCAATTCTGCCCCTGGGGCGATAATTTGAACAATGTTGATAGAGTTTTACCAGAGGATACTGTATACCGAATATTAAAGTTCTATGCCTTTCTGTTTCGGAGAAAAGGATTTTTAAGGTTTTTACTACTTAAGCATAGGTAAAACAAGTGCTAACCTGGAATGGGCCAATTTTGATCCATGGACCATAATTTGAACAAACTTTTTAGAAGTCTACTAGATGAGTCAAAGCTCTTGGCTTTTCTCTTTCAGGTAAGAAGATTTAAAAGAAATCACTATATCAGCCAATAAGGCCATAGAGTCGGATGTTTTACTCTGGAGTCGTTGTTTGAACAAACATGTTAGATGTTAACAAGATGATGCTTAATATCAAACATCAAAGCCCTAGGTGTTTCTGTATGGGAGGAGATTGTATTTCCCCATATAAGCCTATGTAAAACTTGATACCCCAATGGAACAGCTAGTTTTGAATATGGGGTCATGATTTAAACAATCTTGATTGCGATCCTCAAAATGATGCTGTAAACCAAATATAAAAGCTCGCTATCTTTATGTTTGGGAAAAGAAGATTTTGTAAAAATAAATCACTGTTTAAGCCTATGTAATACGTGCGACCCCATGGGGACGGCCAATTTTAACCCGAGGGGTTGATTTAAAAAGAGCTGTGGTAGTAGTCAACTTGATGATGCCACATATCAAATATCAGGCATTTTGGTTTGGTAGAAGAAGATTTTTATAGTTGTCACTATGTAAGCTTATGGCCTAGCGCGGTCACTTCTTTACAGATTTTTTTCTTGCACACAGCGTGTAGCCCTTGCCCTAAAGACTACATCTACCGAAATGTAAATCCGATCCAATGGCTGGCTCATGAAAAGAAGATTTTTTCAGAGGAACCAAATTTTGTCCTTTTGGACCCTTACCGGGCCCTAAGGAAGATAACTCCATTTTAATTAACTACCTCTCATTGGGTAACTCACGACGGACGACAGCGGACGAACACTGTCGTAAAAGGTGAACATAACCTTTGGTTAGGTTACCTGAAAATGTGCGTTGGGGAACCTACGCCGAGAAGTAATTCCTGAAATCTAAAAAAAACATTAAATGGGACTTAAAGGTACTGCGATGAGAGAATTGATTGATTGATTGAAATCTGAATAAAAAAATATTGAATGAGCCATAAAGGTACTGTGGTAAGAGGATTAATTAAATGGGGATTAACGCCACTTTCAACGGTATCTCAGTCAAAAGTTTGGCGACTGATAAAGGAACCAGTACACCAAAATACATTGGGAATATTATGTTACGATAGCAATACACTATCTTCTATTTGTTTCGAGCTGCGGAGGATTTGTTTGTTTGAATAGGTTTAACGCGGCGACTGGAGAACCTAACAATCGATTCCTGGTATTCATCACATCAGTACGACCACTACATCCTTGCCTACAGCTGCTATCCCACTTAGGTTTACGATTATTCACTAAATGGGGAGAGACAAAAGTCGGAAAGGATGTGTGCCGCCGCCGGGTTTATATATGTCAATATTACTTATTCATAATTCCTATATATTAGTTCTTAATATATATTTGATGAAAATTTCACTCCCATAAGAGAGTGTCATCCTTTCTTGATGTATCAAATTTGGTGGAGGTTGTATAAATTTCAAGTTCAATGACTTTTTATTACAAAAGAAAAAAATCCAATTTCTTTCCATTAACTTCGGCTCGGGTGTGAGAAAAGGTGTGAATGACATTTTTTTCTTGGTCAAATTTCAAACATTAAAATTCAAATCAAAATATTAATAAACTATTCCGAATTTACAGCGCAACACTGAGGAAATTATTAAGACGACAACATTTAGAAATAAAATGTTAAAATAAAATAAAAAATAATCCCTGCAATTTTTAGTTCATTGATGATAATTTTAAATAACATTTTGTCTTTACGCGAGATAATGAAGAAGTTGCTTTTTTCCAGTTTTTTTCTTAAAGCGGTGTCAAAAATCATGATTAAGTGGGAATGGGTTGAGATGTTGAGGAGAGTTATTTGTTTCAGTTTTCAGTGTTTGTTTCTAATCGATTTATCGTTCACTGAGTAAAAAACAAGAACTCTATTTTCACGATTGTCGTACCCCAGAATGATAATTTAACGTTTGTTGTTCACAAAATTACAGATCTGTCTCTTTAACATAAAAAGCTAACGATTTTTCAATTTCTCTCATGAACATAAACAAATATGAGCGTTTAGCTTTGATTGTATCGAATTACGAACGAAAATTTGAACATTGACCGATAACAGAAAGTTACAACATAAAGGACATTGGGGAGACATAGTTCACCACGACTGGATATTTTCCCGAATGATTGATTTATGAAATGAATGGGGTTCTAACAGTATTTCAGTCATATCGCGGCGGATGGAGTACCTAACAATGGATTCCTAGTATTTCTCACACTA
This sequence comes from Fragum fragum, assembly GCA_946902895.1. Classification (NCBI taxonomy): domain Eukaryota; kingdom Metazoa; phylum Mollusca; class Bivalvia; order Cardiida; family Cardiidae; genus Fragum; species Fragum fragum. The sequence continues at coordinate 42,917,875 of OX336371.1, forward strand.
GTACTACCACTACATCCTTTCCTAGCCTCCAGGTGCTATCCCACTTAGGTTTACCATTATCCACCCATTGGTGAGAGACAAATGTCGGAAAGGGTATGTGCCTCCGCCGGGGATCGAACCCATGTTTCCTAGATAAGTAACCAAAACTGTTCTTAAAAAGTTGATGGAACAATGATGGAAATCCCCCCCCCATAATCAAAGTACTGAAAAGTACTGTAAGCTAGCAAAGTATTGTTTTGTTCAGTAATCTTCTTTGTCAAACTCTATCATGATAAAGAAACGAGGTTAAAGTTACCAAGGAGTTAACCCATTCCCACACAATCCCTTCTTATTGTGCCCTTTAAGAAAATAGTAATGGAAAACAATGTGGAAAAATGAAGAAATTGCTTGTCACAAACAATTTCTTCATTTTCCACATTGTTTTCTACCTAGAGAATTTTTTTAGAACTTTTTTACAATTTGAAATTGTTGTCTGCAACTTCTTTGAAGACTCTGACCAGAGTCATTTTGAACACGATATGCTCAAGTCAGCTAAAAAATTTTTACGAATGAACTTGCAGGCAGAGTTTGCAATATTCCTTAAGTACATAAGAATTACTTTTTTTGGCGTAGGCATTTAACGGATTTAGTGGTAAAGCCTCCAGTGACAGTTTGCACTCGTTGAACTTCGATACGACCTCAAATTTTGTCTGTTAATTTAAGCTATCAAAGCTGACGCTTTGCTAGCTTAAAAGTGCGAAAAGTCGAATTTCTTTCAATAAACCATTTAAGGTGAAGGTAATTAAAATGTCGCTAAACGTCGTTCCGCTAGCATTCTTAGTGTGTCTCAGAATGTTAAAATGGTAGTACTGGTGTGCGAAATACCAGGATTCCATTGTTAGGTGCTCCAGCCGCCGCGATATAACTGAAAGATTGTTTAAAGCGGCGTAAAACCCCATTCAAACAAACAAACAAATCAGAATGTTGAAGTAAGTGAATATCATCACCATCTCTCAATTAGTCTTACAGAATTAACGGAGGTCGAAACAGAACTACCGATTTCCTTCAGGTCCGGCTTTTGTTAATTCTTTATCGACGTCAACAGTTAATCTATTCCCACATAACAAAAGTATAGACTGGTCCAAATTTAAAGAAGTTGCTGACAACAATTTCAAGATGGTGGAATTTTAATTTTTGTCGTCTTTTTGGACAGAAAACATTGATACAAGCTATTTCTTCATTTTTCACATAGTTTTCCAAAACTTTTTTTTTCTTTAGGGGCTTAAAAAGGAGGGCTTGTGAGGGAATGGTTTAAAACGCGTTTTAACAGAATACTGCAACCGGATTTCACATTTGCCAACAAACTGTGAGAACAATACGTATGGAGTAAAACTAAAACGCAAAGAGGCCGGTACATGCTCCTTAGAAGCGGTGGCATTTCAAAGAGAAAATTGGGAGAAATCACGTCAAATAACAATTTTGGGTTGGAATCTTGTGTTATTCAATGATTTTACCTAGACTTCACTCATAAGCGTATCATGATGTAGAGAACGCAAAAATGGAGATTTCACCACCCAATTTTGAATGAGTGAATGAATGAATTGGGCTTAACGCCTCTTTTGACAATATTTCAGTCATATCGCGGCGGCTGGAACACTAACAATAGTTTCTGGTAATTCTCACACCAGTACTACCACAACACCCTTTCTTAGCCTGCGAGCTGCTATACCACTTAGATTTAAAATTATCCACCAATAAGTGAGAGACAAATGTCGGAAAGGATATGTGCCGCCGCCGGAAATCGAACCCATGACATCCCATGGTTGAAGATTGCGAGTCTCATGCGCCACCGACTGCACTATGACGACGGCTCACCTAATTTTGAAAGAAAATTAACATTATGGCAAGTGTTCTTTATGGTTAATCCATTACCACACAAGAAAATTTTAGATCGATCCAATTTTAAAGAAGATTCAAGTTAATGAAATTTGGCAAAACTTTCTCTTTTAGGGTAGAAAGCATAGTGGATAATGAATAAATTGCTTGTCATGGCGTTATTTTGTAAAAGTTATGACCAGTTACACGTAACAAAAAATGTAAAAATGGGTTAGCCACCTAAACGACGTAGCTTCAGCTTGAATAAGCTATTGTTACGACGTCTAAGTCCCCAAACCAACAAAATGCTTCACATAAATGTTGACCAATCTCCTAGTTCAAAGTTCGTCTCCGATCTTAATGAATGATTTAATTGGCTGTTTGATTCTATGATTGACAGTTCGATCGGTCAATGAAAACGTCTCTATGATGTTCATTTCACTGACGTATAACACAACCTTTAACACCATTTATTTTGTACCCTCTACTCTTCTCGCCTCACCACCTTTTTCTCTCAATTTCTCTCTCGATTAACCTTCTTAATGTTTTTTTTTCTATATTTTTTATCCGTCTGTCTGTCTATGAGCCAGCATTCTATGTATCTTCAACCCTCTTTCCTTTGTCCTTCCCTCTCTCCTTCCTTCCATCTGTACATATCCTACCCCTTTCCAACCCTTATCATTATTTCCCTTTCTCAGTCTCTATATCTTCCAATTCCCTTTTTGTAATCATTCTGTAAATGTATCCTTTTTATACGTTTGGTTTTAAGCAAACTGTCTATCTGTTTGACTGTTTGCGTCTCTCGGCTTTCGTACTTTAACTATAGCGACGAAACAAAGAGTATGTTTGATTTGTATTTCCCATTTCTCATTTTATATATCAAGGGTTTTTATGTTTTTCTGACGTTATCCAAATTCGAAGATATTGAATTTGTTGTATACTATTAATACTCTACAATTGGGAAACTGGGTGCAAAACTTCGACCGTGAGTATATCAGAGTAGGACAAAGGACTGCGAGAATATGGCGGTTGATATTTGAGTGTAAGACATTGGGATGCGAGAGTATGACGGTGATTATATGAGAGTAGGACACGGTAATGCGAGAATACGACGGTGAGTATCTGAGAGTAGGACAACGGTAATTCGAGAGAGCAACAATGAATATCTAAGGGTAGGACAACGGGAATGCGAGAGTACGACGGTGAGTATATCATAGTGGCGTCTATAAGAGTAGGATAATGGTTTTGGGAGAAAATGACGATGAGTATCTGAGAGTAGGACAAAAGGAATGCGAGAGTTCGACGGTGAGTATATGAGAGTAGGATGGGGATTCGAGAGCGCGATGGTGTTTATAAGAGAGTAGAATACGGGATTGCGAGAGTACGACGGTCAGTACATAAGAGTAGGTCAAAGGGAATGCGAGAATATGACGATAGGTTATGAGAGTAGGACACGGGAAAGCGAGAACAAGACGATGAGTATTTGAGAGTTGGGCAAAGGAAATGCAATTGTACGTCGTGAATATAGCAGAGTAGGACATAGGATTGCGAAAATACGACGATGAGTATCTGACAGTAGAACAAAGGTAATGCGAGAGTATGACAGTAAGAGCGACGGTGAGTATATGAGAGTAGGGCAACGGGAATGCGAGAGTACGACGGTGTTCATAAGAGAGTAGTATAACGGTAATGCGATGATATTACGAGAGTATCTAAGAGTAGGACAAAGGGAAAGGGGGAGTACAACGGTGAGCATATGAGAGTAGGATAACGGGAATGCGAGACTGCGACGTAATCTATATGAGAGTAGGGCAACGGGAATGCGAGAGTACGACGGTGTTCATAAGAGAGTAGTATAACGGTAATGCGATGATATGACGAGAGTATCTAAGAGTAGGACAAAGGGAAAGGGAGAGTACAACGATGAGTATATGAGAGTAGGACAACGGGAATGCGAGAGTACGATGGTGTCTTTAAGACAGTAGAACAACCGTAATATAGGAGTACGACGGTTTCAATAAGAAAGTACGACAACGCTTATGCGAGAGTACGGCGGTGTTTATAAGATATGAGAATACGAGGATGAGTATATGAGAATAGAACAACTGCGATGGTATTTATAAGATAGTAGGATAAAGGGAATGCGAGAATACGACAATGCATATTTGAGAGTAGGACTATGAGAACACGAGAATATTATTTATACGCCATTCTATCTTTTCCTTGCACTCGTGACACCAAGGTCTTACTCTCACACCAGGCATTCCTATTTTAAATAGAAAAACGTAATGGTCCTAACAGTATCCGTTACATACAGTCCTACTCCTGAAATAGAAACGCTAAAGTTTAAATCAAACATTTACATTTGTCACTAAATCACTTACTTAGAACGAGGTTTGTTGGCTTAATCTATTTGTCGAAATCCATTCAGTGACAAGTTACTCTAGTTTAAAGAGCACTCAAAACTCTAGAAAAACCACAACAGCCTCTAAAGTTTACATGTAGTGTTAACACAATATCAGACGACAAATCTTAAACTAGTTGTAAGAAAAGTAAAAATTTCAAATTGTGTAATAAAAAAGGGTTGGGGCATTTAACGTTTGAAAAAAAGACGCAAAGAAAACAACGCCCCGAAAAGCCACTTTTCCTTCTCACTATGTTTTATTTGTGTTATTTTTCAAAGAAGGGAATATGTGGTATGGTTAAAATGACTATACCAGCTGGTTCATAAAACAGTTTATTGTTCAGGCCCTGAATCAACCATCTGAACCCTGTAAAGATGAATCAGTTTTAACCTGTCAACTGGAAACGCGTGGTATATATTTGAAAAAGGGATCTAGCAGAGGTACATCGGATATTATATTTAGTATCGGAATTACAAAACTTACATGTAAGAGCGTTTTTTCCCTATCCGAACAAGTCACGTCGTTTGGAGAAAAGATAGGAAAATCATGTTTTTGAAAGACCCAGATTAAAGTGAATCATTTAAACAAAAATGTGGAACAAATCTAGGCTTATCCGACTTCACTAAATTATATATGTAAATGAAGCTCACTCCGTCGTCCTGTAAACTTCTTCCGAATCAACCCAATTTACGGATCACAACTTTCAATAAAAAATCCATAGATCAATCAAATCATTCATTTAGACCGGAAGTGAACTCCAACATTAATGTTATACAACTGTGTCATTTATGGCGCCTAAACGTGGTAACTACAACTAATTCAAGCTGTAGTTAGGGCGTTGAGGTCGCTAATCAGCGGTTTGTGTTAAATCATATGATAATGGAACATGCTCCATATAAGTGACGATGGCAAAAAGTATGACATTAATTATCTACAGGCTACAGAGGACAAATTCATAGATTTATGAAGTACTTTACTTTATTACATCATGTTTATGGATTGATTTTCAACTCGATATTCTTTAATTCAATGATGGTTTCATTTTATTTACCAGAAAACAACAAAGGGAAATTGCTCAAATAGCGCAAGCTAGAGTAATGGTTCCTTTGCACTACTCTAAGTTGTATCACTCACGAAGTTTCATATTTATAGCTGTAATGGTTTTAGAGTGATGATCCATTAAAATTAAATCGGAAAACAAAAACAAAAAGAAAATGAAAGAACTGAAAATAATGCAGCCATTATTTATGGTACTTGTAAACTGCGTTAAAAATCAGAATTTACATGTATAGTGAATAACGTTGAAGGCTCCACAGTCCAAAATACATAACGCAAAGAAACAAGTCATTAACCCTTTGTCGTTTATCGAAATTTTAGACTGGTCCAATTTGAAAGACTTCGCGGACGACAATGAAAACTAAGTGCATTTTGAAAAGATACCATCTTGTGTGTTAGAAAATATTGTTAAAAAAAACACAAAAAACCCAACAACAACAACAAAAAAAAAAAGAAGAAGAAAAAAAGAAATTGCATGTCACAAGCAATATCTTCTTTTTCCACAATAGTTTCTCAAATTCAAAATCACATGTACCTAAATTCCAGGTACTGTACAGGAATGTTCCTTTTCGGATGATATGGTTTCACGACATTAAAGATAAAGTTAACGTTGTCGTAAACGTGTCATACAGAGCCAACATGAGTGTGAAGAGATGTGTGTGCTAAACGGAATGATATAAAAATAAAAATAATAAAAGCAGAAGAAACTTCTTTTTCCTCGACAAAGATTCAAATTCTTTACTTAAAAAGGGGAAAAAACACTTTAGCCATTATCAAAAAGGGTTCAGCTCAATTTTGTCAAGGGATTGGTTGAGGATGGGCGGACGCAGAACGAAGAGCCCAAAATTGACCAATCGCTGGCCCCGCCCACTGACTTCCTAGGCCCCACTCATAAACTCCAACAGGAAGTTCCGCTTCTATTTTTTACGGAGTAAGTTTGCAAAATTTATGGCCATTAAGGTGTAACTAAAAGGTAAATGTCGTAACTACAGCTTGAATAAGTCGGCAAAAAAACAATAAATGTTAACAAAAAACGGCGGCCAATGTCGGAGTTGAAAACTAAGGCCCGTGCTGAAAATATGATTTTATTTGTCGGTTGATTCCTGGATTGAGAACCGCTCTTTTTCAATTATAGCTACCGAAAGAAGCATCAGGACCAAGAATTTCCAGAAAGTACTTGTCTACACGTAATTATTACTCTTAACCAAGTACCAGACGGTAAAGTTTTAGACTGGTCCAAACCGAAAGTAGCTGCACACGACACTTAAAAGTTTATGAAATTTTAGATTTTTTCGCATTTCTGGGTAGAAAACATTGTGTATAATGATGAAGAAATTGCTTGTACACAATGTTTTCCTAATTGTCTTTCTTGATGGGCCTCTAAAAGTGTCACTGTGTGGGGATGGGTAAATGTACCTCTTAACAACTATCATGCTTAAAAAATCCATTACAGAAATACATTAAATCAAAGAGCAAAAAGCAAGGGAAGCGACCCTTGTGGTTTGATTTTCATTTTAAATATCTATAATCTAAACACTCTTGCCTAAAAGGGACACAAACAAACAAAACAAAAAAATCTTTGTTGCCTCAGTTTAAATGATATACAGTGTCACCCATCGACTTTATGTTACAAGGTCTTTGTCCTTCGCAGTAGTTTATTAATCACACCTACGTTTAATCGGTATTACTTTTTAAAGATAAGTGAAGCGTGTGCTCATAAACAATAAACGTTTTCATGGTCAATCAAGTTCGCAACGCTGCTTAAGAAACGAATACGTCTACTTGTACAATAGGCTATTCAAGTAGAATAGAATTTGACTTTTAAAGGGTCTAAAAGGTGTTATTGGAAGAAGTTTGGTTAAAAAGGGTTATCGTCTTCTCGGTAATTCTCAAGAAAAGTGGATATAAATGAAGTAACGATTTATTTAGAAAAGAGACACTTATGGTATCAATATTTGGAGGTAAATAACTAGTGAAATCAGTTTTATTCATAAATTATTAAAGATTATAATTCTATCTGATGCTCTAAAAAGCATCAAATTTCTTTATTGCAAAAGACGGTTGACTAAACGCGACTTTTAAACGTTTTTTGTTGGTTTGGCGACTTAAGCGTAACCAACCATTCTACTGTTTTGTTAAATGTTACCGGCGCAAATTTTGCAAAATAACGCATTTAAATATCGAATCGGGACTTTCTGTTGAAGCCAACTGGCGAGACCAACGAAGTAGATGTTCGGAGCGATGGGTCAATTGTCCATTTTGCATATAATTCCAATAGATTATGTATCAACTACATGTATACAATAACAGGTTTGCCGATAAGAACCGTGATACAAACAATTACATGTATGTAAATTTGTAATTAAAAAATGGGCAAAGTTTTTGAGTTAAACGTTCACTTGTCGCATAAATGAATGATTTGACTGGTCGACTTTCTCTTTGATTGAAAGCTGCGCACCGTTATTTGACCAATCGCCGACCACGCCCACTGTCTTTATTGACCCCGCCCATTTATCCAACCGGAAGTTACACACCGATTTTAAACGGCGTTATGTTAGTCACCCAAACAACACAATGCTTCACTTAAAAGGCGGTAACTATCGGAGTTCAAACTTCGCTTCCGGTTTTAATGAATGATTTGATTCGTGGATTAGTTCTTTGACTGAAAGCCGCGATCATGCAATTAACAGGTCTCATTGTTTTCCGTTACTTATATCAATAGAAGAATATCCTGAAGCAATGTGAATGTAATCGTTGTGCGACCAACACTTCTTTAATATAGGAAGTGCAAGCTTTCTTTGCGAGATTTTGAACGCCATCCAACGATTTTACGGGAGATTTATGCTTTGATTGACTACGTTACTTTTAGCTCAACAACATGTAAATTAAAGGATCGCTAGCCCCTCCCACTGACCTCAGACCAGAAGGGTCACTGAGATATTTAACTGCTTTATTAGCTAGCAAAGCGTGAGCTTTGATAGCTTAAGTTAACAGACAAAAGTTTGAGGTCTTCTCAGAGTTCAACGAGTGCAAACTGTCACTGGAGGCTTAACGACTAAATCCATAAAAAGTAGTTCTTGTTTAAGGAATATTGCAAACTCTACCACTGCGGGTTTTTGTTGTTTTTTTTTTTGCCTCATGAATTAACTTTATTCAAATTGTAGACAACTCCTTCAAAAGCATGCTATTAAACCCAATCCCACCCAATCGCGCTTTAAAAGCATCACAAGAAAATAGCTTTGAAAACTTTGTGGACAATGAAGAAATTGCTTGTAACAAGCAATTTCTTCATTGTCCACACTGTTTTATACCCTACAAGGCAAATGTTTTCTAAATTCCACTAATCATGGTAATCTTTTACAAAGAAGATTACTTAATGAAATCATGCTTTGCTAGCTTACAGTAATTTCGGTACTTTGATTTTATAAAATGTTTTGCGAACAGAACGTTATAAAAAGTTATATGGTTGGTTGGTGACCTAAACGTCGTAACTACAGCTTGAATAAGCTCTAGTTACGATGTTTAAATCGCCAAACCAACCAAAATGAATGACGTAAATGCCTGCCATTGTAAGAGTTGAACTTTCACTTTCGGTCAAAATGGATGATTTAACTAGGTGCTTGATTTTTTTGACTGACCGGCTCAATCCGCCAATCGCTTTTCCGGTAAAATACTTTTAATACGTATATCTTTTAAACGAGACAAACAATCTTTCACCAGAGTGATATATCTTTTTTTTTATTATTGAAGGTAGAATTGCTCGTAGTAAAATATTACACTTTTTCACATCTTTTTAGAATTTGAATACTGGACGTTTTCAGCAAAGGGATTAATTTTAACACATTTTTACATCGCAACCTGTCCTAAATATAAGGAAGGTGGATTGATTAGGGTTTTATGCCATTTTTAACAGTATTTAGTCACATCGCGGTTGCTGAAACTCCTTACCATGGATTACTGGTATTTTCTCACTCCAGTGCAACCGTAAACGTCCTTTCGAGCCCCAAGCTGTTCTCCCAACGAAGGAACCATCAGTGGGAGGCACATGGCGGAAAGGATACTCGTCGAAGCCAGGGCTCGAACCTGACCAACACAATTAGGATTAAGTGAATTAGAATAGCAATTTCTAATATCTATTATCTCTTTTTTCTCTCCACACTTTGCAGGGCAAAAATGAATTCCACTAGAAAAGCAAACAACAAATTTATAACAGTAACTTGCGATCCTTGTCGCTTTGCTGGAAAGACAGCTATCGCAGCCGTCAAATATTGCCAAGATTGCCACGGACATTTTTGCCAAGCATGTGCGACAGCCCATGGCAAGGCCTACACAACGCGATACCATACTTTCATGGAATTACGGGAGAAAAAGCAGAAGAATAACGTTAGAAAAAGACCGAGTCATCGCTGCAAAGAGCATGATGCAGATTACGTCAGTTACTGTGAAAACCATGACGTAGTCTGTTGTCATGTGTGTGCAACTTCCGCACATAAAGACTGTACAAAAATTATACCCCTTTCAGATAAGTCGTTCGGGTCAAGGGCTATCAGATTAGCGAAGGATTTAGAGTCTAGTATAAAAAGGCTCCAAGTGCAATTTGATGAAGCCAAAACCGCAAAGGTTGACTATATAAAAGCCGTTGAACACCAAGATTCAACATTTCTTGCTTCAGTGAAAGCTTTCAGAAGATCTATAAATTCTATTCTTAACAAGCTAGAAGATGCTGCCGTAAGAAAGAAAAATGTAGTTATTAAAGAAAAGCTTGATGTTATTAACGGACATGTCAAAGCGTTTGATATGGCAGATGAAGTTCTCAAGGATGCATATAAACAACTTGATGTTTCCCTGTATAATAGCGAAACAGATATGTTTCTTAGTGCAAAACATGTCCAGGATATTGTTAACGAATACACAGGCGTGTATGAAAAACTGAAAGTAACACCAGACAAAGGTCACCTACGTTTTGAACCTGAAGTTAAAATCCAACACCTTCTCAACTCTTTTAATGACCTCGGGAATACCAGCACGGAAGCGATCGACATGTCCTCTAAAACATCATCGCTAGGCTCTGTAGCTACGCCGAGAAGATCGACTGTGTCTCTCAACAAAAAGCCTGACTATGCAAAAGACGCTTACATCCGTTCTAAATCAGATAAAAACCCGTGTTACATAACAGGAGCAGGATTTTTACCCGATGGACGTGTACTTCTCGCTGATGACGGTAATAAGTGCGTGAAGCTGCTAGGTACCGATTATACGGTCAAAGCTTGCTTTGAAAATGAACATGCTCCCCGTGACGTAGCTGCTATATCGCTTACAGAGGCAGCAGTGACCATTCCGGACGAGCGGTGTATTCAAATATTCGAAGTTGGATCAGAATCAATTGAAAAGAAAAAGAAACTTGTTTTGAACATGGAGTGCTATGGTATAGTTTTTAATGAGACCGTTATCTACGTTACCTCCGGCTGGTCTGCGGAAAAGGAGGTACAAGTAATTGAACCATCTGGAAAAGTGATTCAAAGAATAAAACTGCATAATTCGGTGTTTAAATACCCATTGTACATAACTATAGACCCTATTTCCGATGTTATCTACGTGACAGACTATATGTATGGTGTCATTGCACTTGACATGACTGGGGAAGTTTTGTATAAATATTCAGACAAACTTCAGGCGCGGGGTTATTATAAAGGTTTGTCTGTTACCCTCCCTGGACAGATTCTTGCATGTACATGGCAGACTCAAGGTATATGCAGGTTAAGTCCTGATGGTAAAGGAATGGACAGTGTCATTTCATGGCCAGCAAAAGAACGAAGAAAGCCAGTCGCTATTGCTTACGCATTTAACAACAAAAAACTTCTAGTGACCTACTGTGGTGAGAAACGTGATTTTGTGAGCATTTATAGTCTACAATAAATACACCAATTGCAAAAGGACAAAATGGGACACCTCAGAACAAAATCCGCATCTGACAGTGTCAATATGGAAACGTCAGGTGACTACTTTTTTCGTCACGGTTAGAACAACCATTTTGATAATAGAACATGAGTAGTTAACGTTCTAGATGACAAGTATAATAAAATCGGTATTTTATGAGCACTAGTTTGATGTTCGTTCAAATAAGTGACATAAATCTTTGTGAAAAATCGATAAAATCCTTAACTTTATAAATATGAAATATTCCCCGAAACGCATAATGCCGTTTGTAACACGACGTCAATACAAACATTACGTGACGTCGTTTTCTCGGTAACGATAAAGAGATACCACCGCATTCAGTTTATTGACTAGTGTAATATCACGCATCTAATATCAAAACTATTTGACGGTTTTATTTCAATCCCGATTCGTATGTCATGTAAAAATACACGATTTTCCACCCGGCCTCGGGTCTCCTCAAATATCAGCTCAGTGCAAATGCAAAGTGTCCGCTCGTCATTATAGCATTGGATTCCCTGTTTATAAGAAACAACACTGATTGCATTGTACGGTGAAAACCTAGTTTATATTGTGCCTACAGAGTCCCCAAACTCGTCATTACTACGAAATCGTGTGTCGCCCTTATCGAGGCATACAATGTCTACGATTATCATATGGTTTTAAAGCTACCTGCATCTTTCGATCGCATTTAATAGAGATTAAATATTTGGAAAAATGCAAACCTGTACGACGCCCTATTCCATATACAAATCATAGAGACTTCAGACAGTTGCCCAACGGACGTCGCACTGTGACGAGGGATATTTTGGTCACTGTGCGGAGACCCCACGGCAATCGCACTGTCTACTTAAGAACGTATAGAAACAGCTTACGGTAAATACCTCATATTTACGTTTAGAACGCAATACAATCAACATGCGGCCGCCTCAAGGTGCCAAATACCACAATGACACCAAGAGTGCTTGACCACATAAATCGGAGGCTACGACACTTTACGGTATCAAAATATCCTGCTGGAAATCGGAAGATACGATAGCATGAGGAGATCGTCGTAAATGTAAACCAGACCTTAGCCTGGATGTTCGATCTCAGAACCTAACACTAACGCACATTAGGAAATTATCTGGAGACATGAAGTGTTAAAGTAAACCATAATCATGGTCATTTGACCAATTCCCGTTGTTGTTGTTTTAAATTTTAGACTGGGCTAAACTGGAAGAGGTTGCAGAAGACAATTTGAGATGAAATAATCCTATATGTGGCATAAAATATTGTGGGAAAAGGAGAAATTGCTAAGTTTTCTCAAGTATAAAATCGCAGTAACGCAAAATCCCCGGTTTGTACAAGAAAGGGTTATAGAACCCTTGTTAATTTCTTCAGTTTGTTCCGATAATTCTTCTCTGGCAGGTTTTTTCATTTCAAAACAAACATTTACCACTTTCGATCGTGGAAATCAGCTCTTTAACTTTATGTAAAAATCTTGGAACTTCTTTAAAGATCTTCAGAGAAATTACAAAAAGGCTTGTGATTGAAGAAAATCTTATCGAAGACTGGGAAGGTTTGTTGAAACATGTGATTTATTTTTCAAACTAAAACTTCTGAATTATAACTTTACAAATATAGGGTGAAGAAGAAGTAAATATAAATTGTTTACTTGGGGTTTTGGAAAAAGCAACGCCAGAACAATCACAATTATCGTTTCAAAATCATATTTCGAAAATTTGAAATAGAAATATTTCACAATAATTTAGGGGCGTTGAGCAAATTGTTATGAAAAACTTATAGAATTGTTATATATTAGCTATATAATGGATCATCATTTTCTATATATAAAAAAAGAATATAATATTAATAAAACCGTTTTGCCTGAAAGAGTTCATCATTCTAATTTTATCAGACTTTCCTGAACATGTAATATTTTATCTGCACACAACTTTGACCTGTGTTATATTCATAAAACAATGAAACAGAAAAAAACCCTAAACTGTGATTGCTTTACAGTGCTTGAACACTACATAATTCGATCTTTCAATGGTTCGAATTATCTTTTACTATCCGAAACTGTTTTAAAGCAAGAATGGAGTGATTCATTTGCTTTATGAAAAGAAACGATAATCATTCACGAATTTGGAGACAGACCAACCATCTACGTATTTCAACGGAAGCGTGGAACAAGAATTATTACTTTAGTTTGATTTCTTTTTTAGACTAAGTACACGTAATTGTTCAAATCGAGTTGCAAAACTTTTTACGATTTGTTGCTGTCAATTATAAATAAAATCATCCATTTATTCTCATTTGACGGATAGCCGCTTTGAACTCCAACATTGGCCGACATTTAGGTGTAGCATTTTGTTGGTTTGACAACTTAAATGTCGTATCTATAATTTATATACTTGTTCATGCTTACGGCAATAAATGTTGAAAAATAACGGCATGTAATTTTGAAGTCGAATTTTCTATCGGAGGCCAGCGATCCGTCAATAGCAAAGTTTATCTCCGAAACCTATAAAAGTCCACGTCGTAGGCCTTTATAATCGTGAAATACCTTTGTAATTTTTTTGTACAGGAGAGGTCACAAATGGATAAATTCTTCCTTTTCTACCATTATTTCAAACAGTTATAAGTGCATGTATTTATATTAACTGTACATGTATTTATATCTTGAATTGAATTATGTCTTTAAAGGGAGGTATCGATGTTTCTGAAACCTACAAAAGTAAATTGCCAAGTGTCGAAAGACATACGCTCAAACGAATATTTAATACTTAAATTTGAGTCAGATATTGTCTCGGCGGTAATGTTATAGGTTTAAAGTGGCTTTTTGTGGTTATTTGGGAAAGGTTCAGCGGAATTCCATGTTATTTATAGATATCACGGAATTCGGTTGTCAACATCACATGATCTCATTTGCATATGACCCGAAGTCAACAGAAGACTGCCTCGATGGCCGAGTGGTATAGGTTCTTGACTCGTGATCTTAAGGTCACGGGTTCGAGCCCCACCGTCACCGAGGTGTGTTCATGGGCAACACACTTAATAGCCAGCCTCAGTCTACCCAGCTGTAGAAGTGGGTAGCAGTGGGATTGAGCCACTGCCTCTCCTTCAGGGACGTGAAAACATCTGGTTTGTGTGTTCGAGAGCGACTCTATAAGCTTAAAGCTTTCGTCGCAATCGAACTAAAATAAATTAGTATAAACTAACAGAAGATAACAAATTGACTAGCAAAACGACCAACGACCTATATCTTGTCACATCAAATGGTTAGCGCTAAACTACGGTAAGTGTTTAAATTTGTAATAACGCTTACGATAGTTTTGGACTTATCTTTACAGAATTAAAGACCGGCTAGCGAACATAACCCCTGATGACGTAATGATGACGTTGGTTTGATGTAATTCAAACTTAATGCGATATTCAAACGTGAATGGCCCTTTATTGTTTGAAACGGTCTCGGGTAAATCTAGAAATAGATTAATAGTCATACGTAGGCTATTAGGGAAACACCCTGTTTTTTTCTGATAAGCCACCTCTAATTTTCGCAAAACTACTTTTAAAAATAGTGTATTCAAATAACAAATGAGAGGGAATAAAAATAATTAAAATCGGCGACACGAAAAAAACATCGATACCTACCTTTAATCTATACTCGTCGTTCATTTCGTCATCTCACCGGGGGCCTCTGCTCGATCCGCTTATGTTTTTGAAATGCCTCAGTATATATGATTTAGCACATACCAAAGTTTGAAGATGAAGGTGATTTGATCTCTATCTTATCTTACGACCCTAGCCGTGTCGCAGCTTTAGAGCATATCTTACCACACGTAGAATCATCAGCTACAGCTGATGGGTAGAACTTCTACAAGGAAATATGGAAAGTATCGTTCGAAAACATCTCTCGTTTTTAAACGCACCTCTTTACATAAAAGCTAACTTTCGTGCTTTCTTGGACAAGTGTGTACGAATAGTGTGGTCCGTCTCAAGAGAATAGACGATCGCTGCCACGCCTACTAATCCTCCGATATGATAATTTTACTGATGTTTTTCACTACATTAATTTGTAAAATGCATGGTCTCTCACAAAAAGACAAAATGTAATTAATTGGTTAGCGACATAAACGTCGTAACTACGGCTTAAATAAGCCGTAGTCACGACGTTTACGTCGCAAAACCAACCGAAATGCTTAAAATATATGTCGGAGAGCAAAGTTGCTTTCCTTTATAAATGAATGAGTGGATTTATCAACCCAGTATTTATTGACAGCGGCGAACCCTCAACTTGGAAAAACTGGGCAATGCCAAGATTATCGGCCGTTATGCAGATTTACATGGTCGAAACTTTGATGGAAGAAGGTTCTTGCGATGAAAAAAACCTGTGACTCGTTGTGTAACTGACTGTCTGCGTACTCCATTTAAGCTTGAAGTGTCACATATGAATTGTTTATCCTTAACGGAAGGTCAAAACGAAAGCCTACTATATCTTAGTCAATTGGCTGATTGCTTATCCTGCCCACTAACTTCCAACGTGGTGGTTCGACATAATAAATGAGCGCATGCGTGACATTTCCAACCATTACACATGTGCGCCAAGTAAAGACTCAGATCAGCCTGTGCATCCGCACAGTCTGATCAGAGTCTTCACTCTGCGCTCTGTAGATAGATACTGACCCAAAGCTTCTTTAAACAATCAGCAAATATTCTAATTGCCCCGAATGGCTGTCCAGGTTGCTCAACGTGTGCCAGTCACACACATTCGAAATGATTGGAAATGTCACGCATAGGCTCAAATGAGAGTGTTTTATTAAATGTGAGACCAAGAGCATAAAATAAAAGACAAAACTTTGATTTTTAAATCCTTAAAGTACAGCTTGAATAAGCTGTAGTTATGACGTTTGAGTCGCCAAGACAAGAAAATTGCTTAAAAAACGAAGGAAATCATAATTCGCTTACGCCTTCACGAATGACTTTATTGGTCAATCAAACTTTTGATTGACAGGGACGATCTTACAGTTTCCAAACGTTAAAATTCGTTAGGTCCGCTAAAAGTAGGAACGCAAAGAATACATGAAATATGTGAATTATAATTAAACGTCATAGAGGTGTCACGACGGTTGATGTTAAATCCGTTACGGTCTTCCAATTACGCGCTTAACGTTTTACCTGACAGAAAACGTCTTCATATTAATATCGCCGGAGGCAACGTAGAGACAAATAATGAACATCTGACGGCACGTCATAAGATGACGTTTACGCAAGAAAACACAGCTTCATTAAAGTCTAGCATGTGTATTCGTCGCGATTTTTTAGAATTCATAATTGAATGAAATGTTTTCGGTTCATTTTAGGTTTATTCTGTGATGATTTTGTGCATATATCTGTGTTGATTACATTCCTTGTACACATAACTCAAACGTTGTTCACGGTCCGACAGTTTGCATAGCGTTAACGTTGTCATTGAGGACGACCGGATATAGAGATATATGTTAATGTGTAATATGTAGAGAGTTTCTTTAGACATTCACGGAAATATAATCCAAACTTGTATTACAGAAACTGGATTTCAATAGGTAAATATTTATTATAACTGCGTGTTTGTATATATTGAGACATTTGATTTCTTCATTTTGCTATAAATCTCACTGGCAAAAGCTTTTTAAAACTTCAGTTAATCGCTTACTGACGATAAGGGGGAATTCTATCAGAAAAGGTATAGCATTTGACCAATTATCAGACGATTGTTTCAGTCTAGTTTAAATTCAAAGAAGTTGCAGTCACCATTTTTTACATTCTGATTTTTATATAAAACAACAACAAAAACAAAACAAAAAAAAAAAAAAAAACTCACCTTTATCTTTTGTAGTAGAAAAATGATGTGGCTAATGAGGAAATTGATAGTTTCAAGCACTTCCTTCATTTTCCACAATGTTTTCCAAAACTATTTTCTTTAGGGGCGTCCAAAATCGGGACTGTATAGGAATGGGTTGAGTAATATTTTTCTCGTATAGATTTCCAAAGCAGACGATAAGATATCGCTAAGTAAAAACGACTGTGTAAAGAAAAAATAAAATTATGAAATGTAAATTGCGTTTATCTGATGAAAATGTTATAAGTTAGGAAAGGTCGAATGACCACCCGAAACATAGATATGTTCAGCGGTTGTTCAAAAATCTCGTAACTACAACTTGAATGAAGCTGTGGTTACGAGATTTTGTTCGCCCACCCTGATATGATATAGCCGTACATCCGAATATAGAAATTCCATCTTTGATGGTGTAAATTTGGATGGATTAGAAATAGTTTTCTATTCCGTTTCAAAAGAATCGGGTTAGAAACCTTGAAAAGCATAACGGCAATCCAATAAGCGCCTATCTAAAAATCGAACAGTGTAATCCTTCTTTTAGATACCTTTTAACCCTTTCCCGTCCAAATTCAAAGGTTTTGCAGATGAAAATTTATAGTGGATTTAATTTGAAAAATAACCATTCATTAGAGCAGAAAATATTGTGGAAAAAGAAGAAATTGCTTTTTACAAGCAATTTTTCTTTTTCTACAATGTTTTTTTTCAATTATAAATTCACGGAGACGTAAAAACCAGGGATTGAACAGGAAAGGGTTAACAGAATGAATCCGGGTGAATCAAAATACCCTGAATGCGCAATCTGAAAGAACAATATGCCGACATACCTTACTGTACATATCTTTAAAGTATAGGGTATTAAATAAGAGTTTGTTAAATACCGAATTTATTAGAATAGACATCTTCTATTACATAAAAACTAGGCTTTGTCCAGTAATAACCTGCTTTAGATGAGATGTCAAATAAATTTCGGTGTTTTTTCTTTTCTTTTTTTCAACACCATAAATTCAATATTCTTTCTATAATATGACCTCTATATTTGATATCAAGATGAAATTCATATAATTCGCCGATTAATGGCATTTGTAAAACGTCATTTCAAGGTTAATGACGTCATTTTTACGGCAACAAAGAACGTTACTGTATGCTTCAACTCATTTACTCAATCATTAAACTATTTTGAAATCATCCATGAAAATTCATAATATATTCAACGGATTTGTTATACTTACGATCCCTATGCCATTATGTACATTCATTCATAATATTATCTACGGCTCGAAAGAGAAAAAAGTTGTATGTTTTTGATATTACACGAGTGATATTTAAATTGTAATAACCAATCAACGGAATTCGAAGCCTAGGGTGATGTATTTTCCTTACCTTGAAAATGGCGTCATAAGGCGTATTGTTTTAATATGTCACAAACGACGTTATATTTTTCACGGAATGTAATATATCGGTAAAGTCTATTAATGTTCTTGATTTATCGCAAAAATATATTATCATTTCATAATTAGAATATCAAGTTGGTTTCATAAAATACCCAACTCATTAAACTCGTAATCAAAATCAGATGAAAACTCGAACAAGCGTCAATTTTATCTGTTTTTGATGACTTTGCATTTCATGACCATTCATTTAACACGATATATGTATCAACCAATAGCAATCTTTGTTGAATCCGATCTATTTAAATGGAATCGCCCGATATAGTTTGCTTTCTCTTAAAGGATCAGAAATCTTCCCTGTTACTTAATGAGACTGAAAGAGAACCATTCTTTTAACTTATATGTTTAAAGTTTACCCCCTACACAGAAAGGGCTTAGTTAATTTCTAGGAATAATTAATACCAAAGTACAATGCTTCATATTTCATCTCTGTTATTACATATGTCACGATCTTTCAGTCGAATATAATTAAACCTATTTCAGGATTATCCTTTGTTAGTTTGACCTTTCACTAAAAAAGGCTTGAAACATACTTCGTTGAACTGGAAATCTATTTCAATCTGACCACCTTGCGAAAATATTCATTCTTTTCAGAATGCGCGTGACGTGCAGACAAACCAGTGTTTATGGAAGTCTTTAGTCAGTGCAAGAGCAAAATAGCGTAACTACAGCTTTGATAAAGCTGTAGTTACGACATTGAGATTGGCAGTCTTTTATAAATCAAGAAATGTCATGCTAACATATCTTCGGTCTGCGGGCAAAATGTCTTAACTACAGCTCTATTAAGGTTGCAGATAAGAGAAAGATATTTTGCTCGCGCACCGAAGTTATTATGTATTAATTTAATTAACTTTGACAATATTTGACTCTTGAATGATCCGATCTACCTTTTAAATCGTTTAAATAGAAATGACTTAAATTCCTTTTTCGTGTAACGGGTCACACATGAAAAAGACTGGTCGATATCAGAAAAAGTAGTCCATATACTGGCGATCTTTGGCCAATGGCTTTGAAAATGAGTCTGTTGTCGAAACTTTCGTTTACATATAGATGGGTCAGCGCGAAACAGTTGTAACTGCCTATATGTTTATAGGCAGTTACAACTGTCTCTCGCGCTGAACCACCGATATAGGGCATACTAGGGCATACAAGCTTCTGTAGTCTATACTGTTAGTGAAGAAGCTTTAGGAGTATCCATTCTATCATTATTGCGTGAATCCCTTATCCACGTATAAATGCAGTTCCGAAGTTGAGATATCCTTTCCGACATTTGTCTCTCACCAATGAGTGGATAGCAGCTAGATGTTAGGAAAGGATATAAAGGTAGTACTGTTGCGAGAAATACCAGGAATCCATTGTTTGGTGCTCCATCTGATATGACTGAAAAATGTTTAAAGCGGCGTTAAGAAAAAAAAAAAAAAAAAAAAAAGGGAAAGAAAGGTCGCCAACCAACCATTTTACGTTTTTGTTACTTGTTATTAGCCACGAGGGTTAACTTTAACCTCGTTTATTTATCGTAATAACCTTTAGCAAAGAAGATTACTTAAAAAACTATGCTTTGCTAGCTTACAGTACTTTCAGTAGTATGATTTTGTGTACTAGTTTAACCATCGAGTTTGTGAATGACATTTTTTGTTTCCTTAATTTCATTTCTCAACGTTTCTTTTAACCAATTTAAACCCATTCCCCTACAATGACGCGTTTGAACGCCCCTTAAGAATAAACAATTAGGAAAACATTGTGGAAAATGATGAAATTGCTTGTTACAAGCGATTTCTTCATTTTCCACAATGTTTTCTACCTAGAAAGTTTAAAAATATAAATTCCATAAACTTTAAATGTCGTCTGCAACTTCTTTTAATTTGGACAAGTCTAAAACATTTTGTCGTGTGTTAATAGGTTAACCGGGATTTGTTAGGTGGAAATATGCTTGATATATATAGAGATTTCAAAGGCATTCCAAAATTATAACAAAGAAAAATTAACAATCGTTCGGTTTAGAAAAGGAACCTCACAAATACTTAACCCATTCCTGCACAAGAAAGATTTAAAGTGGTCAAAATTCAAAGTAGCTGTAGACGACAATTTCAAACTTTTTTTAAAATCTTTTTTTGATAGAAAACCGTTAGGATAAAGAAGAAATACCTTGACACGCGCAATTTCTTCATTTTCCACAATGTTAACAAAGCCTTTTTCTTATAGGGGTGTAAACAAGGAGGGATTGTGTTGGGATGTGTTAAACATGAAAGGCCGCGTTCCTGGTACAACCAGACTCTTAATCATGAGGTCAAGGGTTCGATCCCAAGTCGCGGAATATTCTTTCCGACATTTGTCTTCCACCAATGCGTAGATAATCGTAAACCTAAGTGGGATGAGCAGCTGAAGGCTAGAAAAATAGTGGTAGTATCTGTGGAAGAGATACCAGGAATCCATGGTTTTCGATATCGTAGCCCTCTTTCTGATAATTTGTTGGCGAGGACTATGAGACTCGTCCTGTTTGCTCCTTGTTGCAGTTCTTGATATTGAATGTTTTGTGATGAGCGATTACCTATGGATCAATTGCATTCATATGGTAATAATATTGACATATTCCAACAATTTTATCAAATGATCAATTGTATAAATCGTTTAATACGGTTTCTTTTTAGTTAATATTTTTTGCCAAGATTGGCGGCCATAACATTTCGTTGGTCATGTGATCTATTATCACGTCACGTTATTTACCACTATCATACTGTCAAAACAGTTGCTCGTAAATAATCACAGTATGCTTTTTTACCTACCATTGATAGAACTTTATTATCAAAGGTATTAAATCGTCAATATTTGTAATTTTTCTATTAAGTTCGATTAACACTTGAATTACCTTCATACATTTTTTTCTTATTTTTGTTATTATCTGTTTTGTTATCACAAAATACTATGACTTCCAAATATTGTAACTTAATTTTTCATTTGCTGTCATGTTGGCGGAAAGCGCGAGATCTCGTGAGATCTCGATGTGAAAAGCAAAAATGGCTGACATCAGATAGAAGATTTCCGAAAAAACTTCCGATGGTGTAGCAAATCGAGACTTTAATGTACGAAATTTCCGTCTTTTTGCAGATAAATATTCATTGATATAGATAAATAAACAGTTATGGTCCATTCAGGTATTAAAAGTCGTTTGTACCATTTACACAACCTCCAATAATTGATATCAAAGTGCCCAGAGTGATTCTCTTCGGTAACTGCAACAAGAGGCAAAGAGAGCGGGTGTCGTAGCCCTTACCAACAGATTATCAGAAAGGGGGCTAAGATATCGCAGCTAGTTCAAACCACCTTGATGGAATACTGATAAAAGTGGGGCTAAACTCCATTCAAACAAAAAAATGCATAAACAATAGATTGGACCGAGAATAGATCAACCGGAAGTCCATTAAGAAAATAATTGTAGAGAGATGTAAATTCTAGGATTAGATTATCGCCAAAGATTGAAAAGATATGACCCTAGCCAGACTGCATAACCCGCATGGTCTCTACTTGGTCGTTATTTTTTGCACTTCCAAGTGGTTTCTGCCTGGGGGGTCACACATTCGATTGACAGATCGTTGGCCACGCCCAGTCCGATTTAAAACGTTTTTTTTTTTTAATTTATGGCCAGCGACGTGTAACAAAACAGTAAAGTGGTTGGTTGGTGACCTAGATGTCGTGACATTTTGAACAATTGACTAAAACGCTGGACCCGTCCACTTACTTCATTAGCCCCGTCAAATGAAGTCGATATTGAACGGCTTAATTTTGAACAATTTATGGCCAGTAGCTTGTAACAAAAACTAGTATAGTTGTTTAGCGACTTAAACGTCATAACAACAGCTTGAATAAGCTGTAGTTAAAATTTAAGTCGCCAAACCAAAAAAAAAAAAAAAAAAAAAAACAATTGCAAAAATGGCGGCCATTGTCTGAGATCAAATCTCTTTTAGGTCTCAATGAATGATTTCAGTGGTCGACTCGTTATTTCATTGACAGCCGCGACTGTTCAATTTTACTGGTTCGATGAGCGAGAATACAGAGCTGCTTGGACATACAAACACTGTACTACAATTATTCGGTGGTGGTCTAAAGCAAGTTTGAATCAGGACGTGTCTAGATCTGCATACGGAGCTTAAATTATAGACTCTGATCAGGCTGTGTGGCTGACAAGGCTTATTTGATTCTTCACTTAGGACACAAATGTAGTATTTTGATATTTCATGCCAAATCTAAATTTTAGATATATCTAGGTAATGTTTACCTGACTCGGCCTTGTAATTATAAAGGTTATAAACAAATGAAGGTGACAACCGTATTAGATACATAATTATGAATTAATTAATCCTCCCTAAAATAGATAAATCTTTTATTAATGTAACCGCCCGTTTACCTTCCATACAAGAAATAGCTGCTAAAATTAACGATTTTCATTTTTCACACAAAGACATTATATCGTAATGAGTGACCTTGCTTTCATTTTGGTTGACCTGTTACTTCAAGGAGATGACTGTCTGGCTTACTAAACTAACCCATTCCTAAACAATGACGCTTATGATGCCCCCCCCCCCCCAAATAAAAAGAAAATGAAAAGATTGTGGAAAATGAAGAAATGAGTTAACGAGCGTTCGGCCTGTCTATGGAATCCTTCCAAACCGCCGTCATAGCGCAGTCGGTACCGTGTCAGATTCCGAATCCTTAATCATTGGACGTCGTGGGTTCGATTCCCGGTGGCGGCTCATTTTCCTTCCGACATTTGTCTCTCACCAATGGGTGGATAATCGTAAACCTAAGTGGGATAGCAGCTGGAGGCTAGGTAGTACTGGTGTGAGAAATACCAGGAAGCCATTGCTAGGTGCTCCAGCCAACGCGATATGACTGAAATACGGTTAAAAGTGGCGATAAACCAAATTCAATCAATCAATCAGTTAATGTATTTCCCTGACAAAGTACTAATGTGCCGCTACAAGCTCTTCTCTAGAACTATTTCACAGTGAGAGGTGTTTCTAAACAATACCATTGTTCTCCCCTATTTGTTTTTTTTTTCTCTTTTTTTGTTGTTGTTGTTGTTTTTCATGTAGGAAAGTTAAATGATTACACTCTTGCAGTTACAGTTTATTGTATAAAATGATATCGTGCCGACATACTTACTCGCAGTAACATCGTAGAGACTGTTATCCAATACTCAGGAACAAATACGATTCTAATTCGACCAAGAGACACTGATGCCGCGGAACTATATACTTGTTTGATCGCCGGCCCCTGAAACTGAGCTCCGTGAAATTTCTCTTCAATTTTATGCGGTGTTATTTGTAAAAAGGTCAGTTACATGATGAAATGAAGTAAAATGGTTGGTTGGCGATCTAGACATTGTGATAAGCTGTAATTAAGACGTTTAAGCCGCTAGACCAACATAAAAGCATTACATCAATGTCGGCTGATGGCGGAGTTCAAAGTTCACTCCCGATCTAAATGAATTATTTAATTGTTCATTTGAGTCTTTGATTGACAGTCGCGAGGCTTCGCTTCTCAGGAAAAAAATAGATTCATATCCGGCAAGCAGTCACTGAAGCTGAAACACCGAAACTCAATAATTATAGGATAACAGAATTTAACATGGCGTTAACCCCAAGTGTCATTGGCCGTTTGTGTACAGAAACCGAATACTTGATAATTAGTATATTTATATGTAGGTGTATGCCGTTCTAATATAGTTAACGGTAAAATGAGAAACAAGAAATGTAGTCACCAAGGAATATAAATTCACGTCCTTTAAATAGTTAAGTGTTCGATTTACGGAAAAAAAAAACAATTTCGTACAAAAAAAAAAAAAAAAAAAACAAACACAAAATCGAAAAAAAAAAAAAAAAAAAACCCGATTCGTATTCTCGCACTTCGGTGGAACGATCTCACAATATGAAAATGCAGAAATGTACACACTTTCCAAATTGCAGAAATGTACACACTTTAAACGGTACAACAAAAGTGTCTCAAGTTTCGTATTCTCGCACTTCGGTGGAACGATCTCACAATATGAAAATGCAGAAATGTACACACTTTCCAAAATGCAGAAATGTACACACTTTAAACGGTACAACAAAAGTGTCTCCATTCAGGATTTTCTTACGGTACCAAAATACATCGAATAAATTAATCATACTGTAATTCAAATAAAGAGATACAATTTCTAATCTAATTCGTAATTTCAGCCAATCATTAACTGAGGTTTATTCGCTGTGACTACTACCCAAGATTAAACCAGACTAAGCGTCACAAGAAAGAATTTACGCTTATATAGCTACAAAAGTCTATCTGATGTTGAAAAATCCCTGACTGATGATATGGAGCAAGTCAGCCACTGGTTAATTGATAATGAATTATCGCTACATTTGGGTAAAACAGAGTCCATTGTTCTTGGGTCCAGACAAAAACTTAGGTCGAAATCACATCTTGATATATCTTGCTCTGGTACTGCCATTGAATCTGTCTCATCCGTCAAGTACCTCAGGATCAATATAGATCAAAATCTTTCATTTTGTTCGGTAGCTGAGTCTGTCCTTAAAAAGGCCAATTCCCGGTTGAAATTCCTCTACCGTAAGAAAGACTTTCTTACTCAGCACACCAAAAAACTATTGGTCATGTCTTTGATTCAGTGTCACTTTGATTACGCCTGTTCTGTGTGGTATAATAGTTTGACACAGGTTCTTAAAAATAAGTTACAAACCTGTTGAAATGAAATAATTAGATTTGTTCTTGACCTTGACTCAAGAGCTCATATTGACCATTCCTTAATTGGTTACCAGTCCAGAATAGAGTTGATCAGATAATGTTATGTCATGTATTTAAAATAAAAAATGGTATGGCCCCAGACTACTTGAGTGAGCATTTTGTTTCCCAAGATTCTGTCCATGGTTATAGCACTAGGTTTAGTCAAAAAGGTGGATATTATTTACCTAAGGTTAAAGGCAATAGTGCCAAATCCTTCTACTTTTCCAGCTTCAAATTATGGAATGGGTAACCTGTTGAGCTTACTGAATTGAATAAGCTGCAAAGTTTTAAAAGTGCCATCAAAAGTCATTTCATGAACAGTATTTAATATTATGTTCTATTAATTCGGTGTATGATTTAATCTTTTCCGTCTAATATCTTAAAGCTGTGATAATATGTTTTAATGTCAAGTTATAACTCAATTCGGCGTAGGATTTAATCTCATTTTTCCTTTTAATATCTAAATGCTGTGACAATATGTTTTAATGTTAAGTTATGTCTCTCTGTGTCACGCCACCTATACTAAGGACCACAATGGAAATAAGGGCTGGCTCTTTATTGTGATATCCTTGGTGTTGGTTGGCGTGTCCTAGTTTTTCTTGTACATGATACTGAATGTTACATTTTTTATCTTGTATTGTGTTAATTTGTGTACATGCTTACTATGCCGAAATAAATCTATCTATCGATCTATCTATCTATCTATCTATCTATCTATCTATCTATCTATCTATCTATCTATCTATCTATCTATCTATCTATCTATCTATCTATCGATCTATCGATCTATCTATCTATCTATCTATCTATCTATCTATCTATCTATCTATCTATCTATCTATCTATCTATCTATCTATCTATCTAACCACTTCCGTTTTGGCTTTCATATTGTAATTGCAAGATAAACATCTTCGAAGTTATTTTTACCAAATTTCGTATAGGTTATTTCTATGAAACTGATAAGCGCTCCTTTGATGTCGCTAGAAACCCATACGGAAAGGGGTTCAGTTTTTCTGGCAGTCTTTTAAAAGGGTATTACATTGCTGTCGCACAAAGTTTACAAGTGGTCACATAAATATGGTAACTATGTCATCATATTCCGCTAGCAATTCAAATCCAATCGTAACGGACTTTAGATATGTAGTTTAGAATAACAAAAAGAAATTGAAGATGATATGTTAACAAGAGGGCCCTGGGGCGCTCACGTGAGATAAAGGCTCTTTTTCTTTCAACAGTCTAATTTCATGTTAAGGTTAGGATTATGAAACAAGTGGGCCACAATTACATATAAAGACTATGAACCTGGGGATCCAAAAGTCTAAATTAGGAATTCCAAGGCTTTAGTGCTGATTTGAAAGAAGGAAAAAACTTTTTCCATGGGTTATAATTTCAGAAATAAGAAAAAAGTCTGTGAACAGATGCTTCATGCCTATAACCCACCCCTTGGTCAGCCCCAGGGAACCCGAGAATCATGATTTTAGCTATTTTGTAAGAGATCAATATACTGATGCTTCATGCAAAATATCAAGGCTCTACGCCTTCTGGGTCAGGAGGAGAAGATTTTTAAAGATTATTTCAAAATTTCACTTTTGTTACTATGGCAACCAGAGTTTATAACGAATTTCAATTATTTTAGCTTTTTTTGAAGGGGACCATGTAAGCAACATTTCTGCCAAATTTGGTTCAAATCGGCCCTGTGAATGGGGAGGAGATGTCATTTAAAAAATCATTCTTTATTTCAATATACCCCCCCTGGGGCTCCGCCCCTGGGGACCCGAGGATCATGATTTTAGCTGTTTTGAAAGAGGTCATTATACTGATGCTTCATACAAAATATCAAGGCTCTACGCCTTCTGGGTCAGGAGGAGAAGATTTTTAAAGATTATTTTAAAATTTCACTTTTGTTGCCATGGCAACCAGAGTTTTTAACAGATTTCAATTCTTTTGGCTACTTTTTAAGGGGACCATGTAAGCAACATTTCTGCCAAATTTGGTTCAAATCGGCCCTGTGAATTGGGAGGAATGTCATTTAATAAATCGTTCTTTATTTCTACATACCCCCCCCCCCCCCGGGGCTCCGCCCTTGGGACCCGAGGATCATGATTTTAGCTATTTTGAAAGAGGTCAATATACTGATGCTTCATGCAAAATATCAAGGCTCTACGCCTTCTGGGTCAGGAGGAGAAGATGTTTAAAGATTATTTTAAAATTTCACTTTTGTTGCCATGGCAACCAGAGTTTTTAACAGATTTCAATTCTTTTAGCTATTTTTGAAGGGGACCACCTAGGGAACATTTCTGCCAAATTTGGTTCAAATGGCCCAGTGGTTTAGTTGGAGATGTCGTTTAAAGAAATTGTTGACGGACGACGCACGACGCACTACACACGACACACGACGGACGACGGACGGACGACGGACAAAAGGGGATCACAATAGCTCAATTGAGCACTACGTGCTCAGGTGAGCTAAAAATTAACTCAATAAATGTAACCTTGACGTATGGTGAAAATCAAGCTTTACGCAGGACGCGTTTACATAAACATGGCCGACGAAGGCCTCCAATACCTGTTGTTAAAATAAACTTGATAAGGAGTCATATGGATACGCAAATGGCCAATCATAGGTCGAGAGAGCTCGAAAAATGCATCGAATGGGTATTCCGTAATTGTCTTGTTAAGACAAATCTTAACCCTTTCTTGGTTTTCAAATTTTAGTCTTGTCCAATTTGAAAGAAGTTGTAAACTACAATTAACAGTGAAAGCAATTTGAAAAGTAACCAACCTACAGGGAAGAAAAAATTGTGTGAAAAGAAGAAATTGCTAGTGACAGGAAAGAGTGAGGTTTGATTCACAAATTTGGGGTTCTCGTAGAGAATAGTCCATGAATAGCGAATGACCATGACGCAGGGATTAGGTTCGTTGACGTTGGACCGTTTACTGTGTAAAATGTTTATATATAGGTCAATGTAAAATGACCAATGAGCTTCAGTAGTTAGTTCACAATGTATACGTTACATACTCCCGCGATAAATATTTAGTTCGGTGTCCTATTTCAGAATGATAATATAATAACAACCATCGCTATGTTGTAAGCACATTGCAATCATTTCTACAACATCAAATACCAGTTACCAGAGGATCGCCTTAACCAGTTACCAGTCGATAAACTTTTAGACTGGTACACATTGAAAGAAGATGCAAAAGACAATTTCAATTTGGTGAAATTTAAAGATTACATGTATTTCTCTTTTAGTTCAAAAAACATCGTGAACATTGAAAACATTGCTTGTTTGCAATACATTTTTCATCAGGAGTTTGGGAAAGCAGAATTGTCAGGGAATGAGTTAGCTAAATGTACGAAGATTTTCTTAGCATGGGATCATACCTACGGATATGGTATATTCTTTATGTAAGGGGTGAAGATGGAAATTTTCTGTTAAACCAAAAATCAAATCATTTGAAAATGCAATATGATTGACCAGTCGCTGGTCCCGCCCACTTACTCCTTTGACCACGCCCACTGACTCCAACAGGAATTCCCGCTTCGATTTAAAACGTCGTTATATTTCAAAATTTATTATCCAACAAAAAAGTAGAATGGTTGGTTGGATACCTAAATGTCGTAACTACAGCTTGATTAAGCTGTAGTTATGACGTTTAAGTCGCCAAACCAACAAAAATATTTTACAACAATGACAGCCAACGTCGGAGTTCAAACCTCAATTCCGGACTTAAGGAATGATTTGATAGGTCGATATATTGCTTGATAGACAGCCGCGATTGGTCAATTAAGTAGATGTCAATACCCTAACCTAGGAATGACCCTAGCCGGATGTCTTGTTTTGCTGGTGCGAGGAACGATAGACAACTATTGTGTATTGAACTTTCATTCTGTTATGATATATATGACAAATAGATTAACCACACAACGTTTATTTTCAAGCTTGAAACATTTTAGCTTTTTGCACTGGGCCCTAACTTGTCTTCACGTCAAAACTTCAAAAATCAGGATGGATGCTATAGTACAAACTGATCATTTTGCTAATTAATGATTTAAATATATCATTAACCCGACGTCCAGTATACTTCTACAAAGTAGTTTGATTACTTAAATGGTGTTTAACGCCATTTTTAACAGTATTTCAGTAATATCGCGGCAGTTTGAGCACCCAACAATGGATTCCTTGTATTTCTCGCATCACTACATACTTTTCTAGCCTCCAGCTGCTATTCCAGTTAGGTTTACGAGTATCCACCCATTGGTGAGAGACAAATGTTGGAAAGGATATGTGCCACCGACAGGGATCGAACCCATGACATCCGCTTATTGTAGATTAGGAGTCGGTTGTGCCTCCGATTGAGCTATGACGTCGGCTTCTACAAAATAGGCATGTTTACTTCCAAATTGTCACGTGTCGAAGGATTTCTGGTTGGAAGGGGAGTATTCGTTTTTTTTCAGGCATTCATACACATTTTAGTAGTTAACAGATCAAAACTCGGCCGTTTAAGATATGGTACCTTTTAAGACTATTTTGAAGAATATAATAAAAAAGAAAATAAGAAAAAAAAATTTAGACAAAGTCTTAAAGAAACTTACATATCTTTAAGAAACAGATAGTTTCATCCGGCATTTCACGATTTAAAAAACAATAACAAATTTTGACACCTCGATGTGTGGCACATAAGACAAAAGAGGTCCTCAAAGAGAGACGAAAATATTAAACCTTGTCAGACTGGGTGAACTATACAGGCTGGCTAAGATCGATGATCTTCAGCCTTTAACGAGAAACATGATTCCGCCATACAGTATAGTTACGTTTTGGAATGCTAAGTTATGTTTTGGAATACAAATAGTAATGTTTTGAAATGCAACTAGTCATGTTTTGAAATGCAACTAGTAATGTTTTTGGAATACAACTAATTATGTTTTGAAATGCAACAAGTTATGTTTTGGAATGCAACTAGTTATGCAACTAGTTATGTTTTGGAATAAAACTAGTAATGTTTTGAAATGCAACTAGTTATGTTTTGGAATGCAACTCTTCACAATAAATCTACCGCTGCCAAGACTGTCCATAACCCTTTCTCACGAAAAGACGCTTTTTTGATGTTCAATAGAAAAAAAAACTTGGAAAATATTGTGGAAAAAGATGACATTGCTTGTAAAAAGCAATTTCTTAAATTTCCACAGTGTTTTCTATCCCTAAAGAAACAGGTTTTTTTAATTTCATCTTCAGCACATTTGGAACAGTCTAAAATCTTCTCGTCTAGTATTTGGTTTGTAATGTTAGTGTACCGGGGCTGACCACCATTCTAATGCAACTAAAGCCTCTAGAATTCAGCACGCGATTGATCTCTTTTGCCTCATTTAAGTGCTATGTGCTGCTAATGAAAACCTATTGTTTTCGTTTTCCTAACCCTAAATCTTTGAAGCATGAAAAAAATCGTACGCGTTTTAGCACGAGAGAATGTGAATAAAGGTGTTTCAAAACGGTACGCTGGTCACATAAAATCATGTCTTTACAAGGAAACTGCGCTACAAGCATATTTTCCTCTTTGTTTCTAACTGTAAAAAGGATGTGCCGGGGCGCAGAACAAATAAGCCCAATTAAAGAATGGAGTGGTTGATGGTAGCATACCTTAACTTATCTAGAGAACCACAGACGATAACACGCATAAAACATGAAACCACTTAGCCTCATTATTTCCCATATGAAGAAATTTTAAAATTTTCTTCTTGGTCTCGTCTTTGTAAAAAAAGGTGTTTGTCTGGGCAGAGCACCCTCCCCGATGCATTATTTTCAACAACTATCACAACCAGATTGGCCCCGCCAATTAACTTCTTTTGTCCCTCCCATTAACTCCGACAGGAAGGTCCACTTCGATTTTTAACAGCGTTTTTTTTTTTTTTTTTTTTTTGCAAAATTTATGGCCAGTAACATGTAACAAAAAAGTAAAATGGTTAGTTGGTTATAAATGATATCAAGTATGCGTGACGCCCTATTTCAAAGGGGACTCCATAGTGCGGTCTGCGCGTTTGTGACGATTGATGATCTTGTTTGAAATCGCTTCGATAAATGGGCTTCGTTTCGGTTTTATCTTCATTAGAACAATGTTGATTTTATAAACATTACCACTTTTTATCAATTTCAACTACCTGCATCTACCATGGAATCGATAAATCTTTATTAGCAGGGAATGGATTCGATGGGTTAGGCTGCCAAAAGGCAATAAGAAAGCTCTTCACTATCTGCCTTTTAAAGGGAGGTATCGATGTTTCTGAATCTTAGATAAGAAAAAAATACCAAGTGCCGAAAAATACACTAAAATGAACATTTAATACTTTAAGTTGAGTCAGGTATTGTCTTTGTGGTAATCTAATAGGCCTAAAGTGGCTTTTTGTGGTTGTATCGGAAAGGTGCAGCGGTTATTTTTAGATATCACGGAACTCGACTGTCAACATCGAATGACCTCATTTGCATATGACCTAAAGTCAACTGAAGGTAACAAATTTACTAGTGAAACAGCCAACTTCCTAATTAATGTCACATGAAAGGGTTAGCGCAAAACTACGGTAAGTGTTTATATTCGTAATAACGCTTACGACAGTTTTGTACTGATCTTTACAGAATTAAAGACCGGCTTGCGAACATTACTCCTGATGACGTAACGATGACGTTGATGTGATGTAATTTAAACTAAATTCAAGGTTACAACGTTTATTCGCACCACGTGAATGATCATATATTCTTCGCAACGGTCTCGCATTAATCTAAAAATAGATTAATAACCTACGTAGGCTATTAAGGAAATACCCTGCTTTTTTCTGACAAGCTACCTCAGAATTTTGCATAAACTTATTTTCGGCATATTGTATTAAAATAGTATACGAGAGGAAATAGAAATAATTAAAATCTGTGACATGAAAAAAACATCGATACCTACCTTTAAGATATAAATATCAAAACAGAATGTCAAAGGTCAAATTTGACCGAGTGTATACCTAATGATTCTATTGAACTGGTCTCTTATTCTTTAGACACTTGACGAGATTAAGTATTCCATACTCCTACCTTAAAGTTAGGGGTAATTTCCAAAATTCAGATTACATTTTTTAGGTCGCCTGTAACATTTAGGCTCATTCTAATAACATTTAACCCTCCTGTTCGTTTTAATAAGAGCAAGTATGCAACACTTGATTTAGACTCTTACTTTCAAGGTCTACATCATTATCATAGGTCAATTGTTGACCTTGCCTATATCCCTTTATCCTATGATTTTATTCCAACAATATTTTACCCAGGTGTACATCTTGTTATGAACGTAATTATGCCTACACTGCAGGTTAATGTCACAATCAAAGGTCACCTATTATGATTCAGGCTCCTACTCTTAAAGTCAATGCTACAATACATCAGCTGTCAAATTGTGACCTAGCCGTTATCTCTTTATCGCATGGCTTGTTGCGTATCATATGTTATACACTTGTATATCATGCAAAAAGCAAGATTAAAGCATCTTCGCTATTTTCATTTTATTTTTTATTTATTTTTATTTTATTTTATTTTTATTTTTATTTATTTTCTTTTTTGTTAAAGTCTTTATAAATCAATTGAAAAGTTTGATATTGAGAACTTGGGCTAAAAAACTAGGTCACTATATTCAACATAAGAAAGAAATTGTGTGCGATCTACAAGCTAGCTTTACTTTTGGTCCGAATGCCATGAAACTCTACCCCAATGTAACGTAGATCTTTCATTCTATTTTGAAGAGGGGTATCTGTGCTTTTGCTCATACAGCTCGGAGACATACTTTTTAGATATAACCTGACGAGAAACAATATGTCTAATAAAGTCTCGCTTGTCTGAAGTACGTGTTTAAGCCTTGTCAAAAAATTTCCAGCTGTAAACTTGAGTACAGAAAAAGGGCGTGTAACACGATATGGCGTATAACGCGATACAATATAGGAAATCCTCAATTACCTCCCCTTCCAATTCACGGATCGGGATGTTAATCAAAAGACTTTAAACTAATCAAATCATTAATTTTGACTGGAAGATAACTTTAATTTCCAACATTGACCGACATATATGAAAAGCATTTTTGTTGGTTTACCGACATAAACGGCGTAGCTACAGTTACCACAAGTGCGTGGCCAACGATCCGTCCCAGGGAGAACATTGATAACTTAATTTTGAATAACATGTTTATTTCAACTTATCGCATTATAACCACAGATATTTCGAAATAGCACCGCTAAATATCTAAGTGTAACTTCCTGTTGGGACTCGGTTGGCCGGGTCAGCGTTTCGTTAGTTATCTCCATTCAAATGATCTATCCTAATATAAAATTAAATAACGGTTTTATTCTCTTTTGGTTTTAACTCACCTGAGCATAACGTGCTCAGTGGAAGCTTTTAGGATCACCCAATGTCCGTCGTTCGTCGTCAACATCTCCTCCTCAACCACTAAACCAATTTAGAACTAATTTTGCAGTAATGTTAATTTGGTGACTGTTTTCAAAACTTGTTTGTGAAATTTCGATTCGAAAAAATTGTGGCGTGGCAGGGTGGACTTATCAGACTTAGAGAAATGATAGAATAAATATTTTAAAGTCTTCTCCTCCTAAAACGTTAGGCCGCTTTGGACCTAATTCTACAGGAATGTTCCTTGGGTGACCCTTTTCAAAACTTGCGTGAAATTGGCAGGACTGGCTTATTAGACCTAGAGAAATCTTAAATAGTTATTAAAAATGAGCGCGTGCGTGACATTTCCAACCATTACACATGTGCGCAAAGTAAAGACTCAGATCAGTCTGTGCATCCGCACACAGAGTCTTTACTCTGCGCTCTGTAGAAAGATACTGACTCAAGGCTTCTTTAAACGTTCAGCGAATATTCTAATTGTCCAAAATGGCTGTCCATGGTGCTCAATGTTTGCAAGTCACGCACATGCGAAATTGTTGGAAATGTCACGCACAGGCTCAAATATTTTTCTTCTAAACCACTGGGCCAATTTGGACTCAATTTAGCACGATTTTTTCTAGGGTGACCCGTTTCAAAATTTGTTCGTAAAATGTTAATTCGGAAAATTTGTGGGCGTCGCAGTGCGGGCGTATAGGACTTAGAAAATTATAGAATAATTCTTGAAAAATCTTCTCCTCCTCAATCATTGGGATAATTTGGACCAAATTTGGCATGGATGTTTCTTAGGAGTCCAATTTTCAAAACGTGTTCGTAAAATTTTGATTTGTGAAAAAACTGGTGCGTGGCAGACGAGCTTAACAGAGGAAGGGAAATTATACAATAATTCTCAAAAAATCTTCCCCTCCTAACCCAATAGGCTGATTTGGACAAAATTCGGCAAAAATGATCCTTAGGTTACCTTTTCCAGAAATTGTGAAATTTTGATTTATAAAAAAAGGGGTTTGACAGGGTGGGCTTAACAGACCTAGGGAAATTGTGAAATAATTCTTTTAAAAGGGCAGGGCTACAAGATTTAGAGAAATCATGGAATATTTCTTTTTCAATCTTCTTATTTGGACAAGATTTGGCAGAAATGTTCCTTGGGTGACCTTTTTTCAAAATTGTTCGCAAAATTTTGATTAAAAAAAACTGGGGCGTGGCAAGGCGTGATTATCGAATCTTGAAAAAATTCTTTAAAAATAGTTTCCTACTACTAATTTGAACTACATTTTGCAGGAATATTCCTTGGGTAACCCTTTCCAAAACTTGTTCATGAAATTTTGATTCGCCAAAACAATGTGGGCGTGGCAGGTAGGGCTTATTAGATAAAATAATTCTAAGATGAGCGATTTAGGGCAATGTAGGCCCTCATGTTTAATACAATGAATATATCTTAACCATATATCAACAAAACAATATAGTGTATAACAGTGAAAAGACGTATGCTATTTATGGCTTAAAACATATATCAACAACAAACGTGATTTGGAAAACAGTTATTCATGCATGATAAAAAAATCATTTATGGATTTCTTCACTTTATCGAGATAACAAAGGCTTTGCCAAAGGTGTCGAGCTTTGTCACACTGCAAAAACTGTGCTGGTTGACCTAGCTCTAAAGCTATTTTCTCCTTGGTTAAGCTGGAGACATATGTAGGACACTGTTTTTAGTATGCATGTACAGTTTTTTTCTTTCTATAAAGATTTATCAATTAACTGCCCCTAACTAATGTTTACCTCAAGTTTGCTAACAATTTGGTAGAAACCACTTTACAAAGAAGAGGAAGAAGAAACACACACACACACACATATATATATATATATATATATATATATATATATATATATATATATATATATATATATATATATATATATATATAAATGTTGGATAAATTGTATTCAAACAGTGTAAAATATATGGATTATCAAGTTATAACCCTAGCGCTTTCGAAACTAAAAGTTTCTTCATCAGGGGTTCAATGACAACTGACAGTTGTCATTGAACCCTTGATGAAGAAACTTTTAGTTTCGAAAGCGCTAGGGTTATAACTTGATAATCCATATATTTTACACTGTTTGAATACAATTTATCCCACATTTATTTAAACTATTTAGTATTCTTGCATCCTCAGGGATCCAGTGTTTTAGAAAGAAATTGCGTTGGTATTTTGTTTTCTTTCTCTTATATATATATATATATATATATATATATATATATATATATATATATATATATATATATATATATATATATATATGATCCCATACAAACACCCATAAGAAAAAAATGACATTTTTTCTTCTTTCCGATAAAATTAGTAAAATCTTAACCCTTGTCATGCCGAACCCGGAATATTCCGGTTATGGCAGGAGGTGTATACCAAGATCAGCCTGCACATAAGTGCAGTCTGATCTTGGTCTACACCTTCTGCTTGTACTTTTGCTGCTAGAGCTGTTTATGAAAATGATTTCTAAAAGAAATATTGATTTTTGAAAAAAACAAATTCTATCAGTGCTTTCAGCCCTTTGACCTTTTAGCAATTCAGAAAGGCAATTTTTATACAGTATGACAAGGGTTAAGACGCTTTGTACACATGAAAGACTTCCCTGAAAGACAAAAAAGAACTTTGTGAACTCAACATTGTCATAAAACAACTTCTTTCTATTTAGATCAGTCTTAAATTCTTTTTTTTTTCTTTCTGGTAATGGGTTAAACAAGTATTGCACTATTTGTTAAAGTTGTATGTGTGTCTTGAAAATATGACCTCCTGGGCTTTGTGCAGTCTGAATAGGATTGAGAATGTTCGGCCTTTGTAGATTTCTGAATATGAAATAATAAATCAACCTTAATCTTTTGCTTGTCGGGTCACATGTTTGGAAGAGCTAAAATTTGTCCAACATTAACCATGTTTCGGCTTGATTTAAACAACACCTTAAATGCTTAAGAGATAAAATATTGTTTGTTAGCGATCGATACGTCGTAACTAAAGATTAAACCAACTTTAAAAAAAAAAAAAAACAGCGTTCGGTCGCCCACCGACGATATTTTTGATTGAACGTATCTTGGTGACATCAAAAAATCTTTATGGAAGAGCTTAATTTTGTTGATGTCTAAAATATATATTCTTGACTGAGTATTAACCTATTTTACCACACAATTCCTCACTTTTACGCACCAAAGAACACCATGAAAAACATCGTGAGAAATGAAAAAAATCTTGCTACAAACAATTTCTTCTTCTCACGATGTTTATACCTTATATGACCCTTATTAAAAGTTAAACGTGCAGGCTGGCATATCTATAAGCTGCGATTGACAGATCGCGACTGTCAATCGAAAGATTCGATTGACAAATGTACACTTAAACCGGAAATGAACTTTGAACTCCAATAATGGTCGACAGGTATGTGAGGTATTTTTGTAGGTTTTGCGATTTAGATGTTGTAATTACAGCTTATTCAAGCTTAAGCTACGAGGTTTAAGTCGTCAACCAACTATTTCATTTTTGGTTACATGTAACTGACTATAGATTTTGCAAAATAACGCAGCTCAATATTTCAGTCAAATTTCTCTCGGAGTCAGTGGGCGTGGCCAGGGATCAGTCATTTGTTGTCCTGTGATTACATCGAGAACTCATATTTCAATAACATGTATGTATCAGCTAGAAGCTACGTGAGTCAGTTCTGGTTTTCTCTTCTCTCGACAATTCTTTAATTGTTTCCACCGTAGTAGAACGTATATTAGCACCGGTGTCATGATGAAAGGGAGACAAACAAGTAAAATACCGACTGGAAGTATCCGATAGTTATCGTTCTTGTCTGCATACAAAATAAGGAGAACTCCTGCAAATAGGTAAAGGGTCTGAGCATTGAAATAACAACAACAACAACAAACCAGATTCACTTTCCAATTCAGTATGGAGCGTAGCCCTTGTTTACATTGAAGTATGATTTAAAAGAAAATGGCCTTTTCCGAAAAAGCCAAAATTCAATAAGAATTATTGAGATATAATCATGCGCAATCACAAATATGCTCTTAAAGTAATATGACTTTATTTATAACTATATATATAAATCGGCAGATTTTCTGGTCAAAGTCTAAACTTTACCCATTCCCATATAATGACGCTTTTTGACGACCCTCATGAAGGACAATTAGGAAAACATTGTGTAAAATGAAAAAATTGCCAGAAAGTTTAAAAAATCTATGATTTCATAAACTTTGAATGGTTTTCTGTAACTCGTTCAAATTGGACCTGCCTAAAATTTTGCCGTCAGGTAATGGGTTAACCAATAATCAACCAACGTACCAAAGGCGACAATTCAAGTCTTAAACTAAAAATCAAACAAAGTTCGTTCCCTACAGTAACGCTAACAATACTTAAATTGGCGAACGATTTTATCCAAAGATCCGAATGTGCCAAAAAAATGAAAACTTAAAGAAATATTTTATTGTTTATTTTTCTCTTTTTTCAAAGAAACTTTCCAGTTATTCTTAGTATTTTGACAAACTCACATAAGCTTGCTACAAAACATATTCAAAGGAAATACCAGAATTTAGTAAATATACGATTTTTCAATAAATTGTTTTGCAAATAATCAACAACTAATTCGACATTAAGTCGCGTTTATGCTCTCTAATTGACCAAATGACCAATTGACACTGTCCATCAAATTCCGATTGACCAATCAAATCACTAATTTTAACCGTAATTGAGCACTGACTTCTGACATTTATGTTATGGATTGTTTGTTTTATTTTTGGAATGGGGTGGGGGTAAGCGAATTAAACACCATATCTACAGTTTATTTGTGTTAAAATAACAACTTTTGGCCAACCAACTGATTTTCTGAATTTCGTTTAATGCCACTTTCAAACTATTTCAGTCATATCGCGGCGGTTGGATTCCTAGTATTTCTAACTACCACTACATCCTCTCCGATACTTCGGCTGCTCATCCCACTTAGGTTTACAATTATCAATCCATTAGTGGGAGACAAATATCGGAAAGGATATTCACCGTGACCGGGGATCAAACCCGGGACCCCATTACTATAAGTCCAACGTGCTACCAATAAGCTATGGCTGCGGCCCGCATACCAATTGATGTTTTTATGTGCCTGGTAAAGCTCGTGTAATTTACAAAAATGTCGTTTATAAACTACAGTGCCCGATATTTAGTTGGAGAGGACAGCGATACGACGATTGACAAATCGCTGACCCTGCCAACTGACTCCTACAGGAAGTTTCGCTTCGATTTTTAACGGCGTTATATTGCAAAGTTTATGACCAGTAGCATGTAGAAGCATTTAGCATGTAGCATGTAACAGAAAAGTAAAATAGTTGGTTTGCGACCTAAACGTCGTAACTACAGCTTATATAAGCTGTAGTTACGAAGTTTAAGTCACCAATTCAACAAAAAAGTTTACCAAAAATTGCCGCCAATGTCGGAGTTGAAAGCTCAGGTCCTGGCTGAATAAATTTGATTGGTCGGTTGGTTCCTTGATTGAAAGCCACGATTGGTCAATTATTCCGTATTTGGTCTTTGTTCTATCAGAAATTCAGAACCACACTCTTAGTTGGGCTTTAAGCCATTCCCAGACGACAACATTTTCAACTGGTCCAAATCCTAAAAACCTGCAGGCCACAGAATTAATAAACTCTTATTAACATTTTTAACATTTTGTCTTTTGAAGTTGAAAACATTGTGGATAATGATGAAATTGCTTGTCACAAGCTATTTTTTTTATTTTCCACATTATTTTTTTCAAAGCTTTTTTCCTCATGGCATAATTGTGTGGGAGTGGGTTAAACCATCGATTTCACAGGTTGAAAAGGCAAAATGATAAGCTCCTTTGGGTTACTTTTATGGAGTGTCACGCAGCACAGGCAATTCAAAGTCATACGGTGACGGCTTGTGTACCTGAACTAAATATTAGTTCTACCTCAGTCTAATACAAATGTACTTGTTGTCCGATTTTGATGTTGTTGTTTCGGCTATGAAAAACGGGCTTTCTGATTGGTCGAAATAAATATTCTTACTTCCATGAACATAAATTTGAGTACGCAGCCATTGTGTACAGTTCCACACAAAATATTTCCTTAAAAAGATTACAAAAAGATTCAAAATTTGTAAAGTGTTTGCCTTTTTCGCTCGATGCTATCAAATTATAAGAAATGAAGAGAGTATGTTTTGTTTTCATAGATGTATGAACTGAAAAACCTAATCATACTTATGTACAAATCCGCTTCGCGTGTTCACACAGTGTGACTAGTTTTTTCGGTTCATACTTCCATGAAAACAAAAAATATTCTCTTCATCTCTTAAATAACTTGCTACTCGCCATATTTTGGGGGCCTATACACTATTGATATTATTGATAGTAATGATAATCAATCAAAACATTGGTCAGTCTTCAATATCGCCTAAGATACACGATCAATGATGTTATGTTGAATAAGCGATCCTGTGTATCGATCAATATATTCTAATCAAAATTATTGCCAATAATATTTATATTTCATGAACTCCTGTGAATATTCTAAATAATTATTACATAAAGTTCGAGATGAATTACGCAAATAGTCCCTATTTTCTGATTGATCGGTGATTAACCCATTCCCGAACACTTTAATATGACTCTCTTAAAGAGAAGCCTCCGCAAATGTAAAATGGAATTGTTTGTTGCACGCAATTTCTTCATTATCTATAATTTTTCCTACCCTAAAATACTCTTCTATAAATGTTCTATGATCTTAAATGTTGACGTCTGGTAAAGGGTTAGTGTGTAAAAAAACCAGTCGGATCTTTGTATTGGATCTTTTTTTATATTATTATTATTATTCATTTATTTCATTATTGTGAATCAGACAGATAATTATTTTTGAATTTATAAACAAATGAAAAACAACAACAACAACAAAAAACACACACACACATTTTTGTCATCATTATATGCGGGTTTTCCTGTATAAATGATTAATTATATTTGACTAACCAGAAGGTAACATGACGAAGAAAAGGAAGGCAATAATTGATGAAGACAGGCATCCTTTCAAACAGCATATATTTGTGGCTACTTCTTCTGCTTCTGAAAATAAACGAGTTTCATATGAAGAAATGTGTTTTCATCGGCGTATGAACCGAGAAAAATGAATCTGTATGAATACGCAAAGGAACTATTCTCTTCATTTCTTAAAATTTAATGCTTGAATCAAACTATTCCAAGCTGTAGTCACGAGGTTTAGGTAGAACACCGATAGTATATTGTAAAAAGATTCGCATAGTAATGTGGTTAATATAATTATATCTCAGACGTTGTTTAAAGAATCGTTAGTGCGTAGATTTGATATTTTATAAACCGAAACCGTACATACTTAATTATAAAGTTGCAAAATTGCTTTACCGATCGACCTTATATCCCCGTCAGTTCTCTCGGATCCTGATATAGGGCTCTACGTAATTGACAAGCCGCTGGCCCCGCCCACTTACTTCATTGGCAATGCCCACCGAATCTAACAGGAAGTCTCGCTTCGATTTTAACCGCCGTTATTTTGCAAAATCTATGGCCAGCAACATGCAACAAAATAGTAGGATAGTTTGATGGCGACTTAAACGTCGTAACTACAGCTTTTTCAAGCTGTAGTTACGACGTTTAAGTAGTCAAAACAAAAAATAAGGGTATCAAAAATGGCGGCCAATATCGGAGTTCAAAACTCATTTCTAGTCTTAACTTATGATTTCATTAGCTGACTTGCAATTAGATCGGCAGTCACGGTAAGTCAATAGGGATCTACCAAATGGCTATTTATGTCATGAGACAAATATACAGAACTTGGTATGCAAATCCAAACCAGCTAAAAAGAATCTAGTCCAGCATAAAGGAACAGCTTGTTGACACGAATCGTGTCGGAAGATTAAAATATCGTAACTACAGCTAAAACAAGCTGTAGTCAGATGTTTTGCCTTCGGTATACTCCCTTCATAAGATAACCTGATGTAGCTGATTTTCTTCGTACATTGTATAAGTAACAACTGTCCAATTTACGATTGAGGAATTGGCAATCGTTATCCTGGTGTTTCAGTTGAAATGGCATATTACCTAGTTACGTAGGCAGCAATTCAATGGAAGGGGAAGGGCTAGAACGCATCATTTATGGCGGACTTCATTAAACAGAATAAATCAATATTTCTATTGACGAATCGCTGCTAGCAATGAAAAATCGATTGACCAATCACAGCATTTATTTAGACCGGAAGTGAACATTGAACATCGAAA
The DNA here is from genome assembly GCA_946902895.1 of Fragum fragum. Lineage (NCBI taxonomy): Eukaryota > Metazoa > Mollusca > Bivalvia > Cardiida > Cardiidae > Fragum > Fragum fragum. The sequence continues at coordinate 42,959,964 of OX336371.1, forward strand.
TTTACGTCAAGTATATTGGTTGGTCTTCCACTCTACATCACGTTCAACTTGCAGGTCGCTAACCAACGATTGATTGTTGTTGTTTATTGTGTAACCTTACGTCGTTTTCTATCTTAGACGAAATACCGTGTAGGATTTTAGAGGGCGCGGCCTGCGATCCATTTGTCAATATTATCGGAGAGAGCGGGGTACACTTTCTTCTACAATTTACCATACATTGACCAGTCGCGGTCAATCAAATTATCATTGGACAAATGAAAATTATTCATTTAGACTGGACGTTAACTTTAAACTCCGACATTGGCCGCCATTAATTTGAACCATTTCTGTTGGTTTGGCGACTTAAACGTTGTAAATACAGATATTCAAGCTGTGGTAACGACGTTTATGTCGTCAACAAATCATTCTACTTTTTTTTATATGTACTACCGGCCATAAATTTTGCAAAATAACGCCGTGAAATATTGAAGCGGAACTTCCTGAGACAATTTGTTGGGCCAACGGAGTATGACGGCGGTGCTTGTGATTGGTTAATCGTAAATGCAAGAGAAAATGTTTCGCTCATTCATACATAACCCTTTTTTTCAAAAATTATATTGCTGTCGTCACAGCGCAGTCGGTAGCGCGTCAGAGTAATAATCTTCAATCATGGGATGTCATGGGTTCGATCCCCGGCGGCGGCACATATTCTTTCTGACATTTGTCTATCACCAATGGGTAGATAATCGTAAACCTAAGAGGGATAGCAGCTGGAGGCCAGGAAAGGATGTAGTGGTAGTACTGGTGTGAGAAATACCAGGAAATCATAGTTAGGTACTCTAACCGCCGCGATATGATGGAAATACTTTTAAAAGCGTCGTTAAACCCCATTCAATCAATCAAACAATCAATCAATCAAAAAATTATAAAAACCATTAATCTGCTAGATACATGTCTTGAAACTTCCTCAAATACTTTGATCACAGATATCACTGAATGTAAAATAATCGAAAGAAAAATCATCTTACTAAAACATTTATGAATGGAGATGCTTCTCAGCAGGAGCTGTTTGTTCTTTTCAAACAATTATCTTTTAATTATCGAAGACTGAGGATGATGAATGATACAAAAAGGAAATTTGAACAATCTTATGAAAGTGTAATTCGTGTTTATTGTCGAGAAATCTTTTTGAGAAAAGCAAAGTTGGGCTTAAAATGTTGCTTTTGAACCCCTTTTTTTGCTTTTTCGACTGGATTATCCAAAAAGTAATTTGGATTTGGATGAGCACAAGCACATATTTATTAGCATTGGTTTATTATTCTTTTTAAATAATAGATACAAAAAATCGATTACCACGTCTGCTGACCAAATAATCTTTTTTAAAGGGGAGAAATTGGCCAACCGCGCCTGTCAATCAAATAACCAGTCGACCAATGAAGACATTCATTTAGATCAGAAAATGGTATTGAACACCAACATTGGCAGCCGTTTTTGTTAACCATTTTTGTTGATTTTGCGACTTCGACGTCGTAACTACAGCTGTTTCAAGCTATAGTTGAGACCTGTAGGTCGCCGATCAAGCGTTCTCCTTTTTTGTTACATGCTACTGACCATAATTGTTTGCAAATATTGGAATATCAAATTTCGTCTTTGTGTATAGAAAACATTGTGTATGTTGGAGAAATTTCTTGTAATAAGCAATTTCTTCATTTTCCACAATGTTTTCCACAGCTTTTTTTCTTCTGGTGTAAAAAGGAGGGATTGTGTGTGTATGGGTTAAAGAGTAATTCTTCTTCAACAAAAAGAACGACTAGAACACAGAACAAAATTCACATCCCTACTTTGAAATAGTGCATAGTAAAAATATACTAGACCGACATACTGTTTAGTCTTAGCATTTTATTTCTTTCAGCGGGACAAGAAAAAATAATTCTCAGATATCCCGATGTTGCCTTGCAGTTTGACTGCAAACAATTCCCCCGGCTGTATATTGATTGAGATCGATAAAGGTGTATCGATTACACACCTGTAACGATCAGGGCCTATATAAGAATCTATTATGAATAAGTCAGTCAGCAATCAAGATTAATCTATTCCGACATAACAAAATATTAGGCTGGTCCAAATTGAAAGAAGCTTCAGACGGTAATTTCAAGTTGACGGAAGTTAAACTTTTTTTTGTCTTCTTGGATAGAAAACATTATGGATAATGAAGAAATTGCTTGATACAAGCAATTTCTATATTCCGCAATGTTTTCAAAAACTTTTTCCTTGAGGGGCGTAAAAAGGAGGGAATGTGTTGGAATGGGTTAAATAACTTATTGATAGATATCATAGAAGAAGGATCAGAGAGGCTGATGTTCTAAACCTGCTCATTCTGTCTGTCGATCTGACTGTTTTCCACGTATGTGTAGATAAAGCTGTCGGTTAACCCATTAACACACCGCAAAATTTTAGACTAGTCTGAATTCAAAGAAATTGCAGACAACAAATTTAGGTTGGTGGAATTTTTAGACATTTTTGTCTTTTGAGGTACAAAAATTGTGGATAGGAAGAAATTGCTTGTTACAAGCAATTGTTACAAGTAATTTCTTCATTATCCATAATGTTTTCAAGGCTTTTTTCATGTGGTGCGTAAAAAGCAGAATTGTGTGGGATTGGGTTAATAGTCTTTCTCTGCTCTTTTGAAATGATCAAGTGACTTAACACTTTAACCCCCTATCGTTGAATTGCAAGTCGGCTTCTATATACGTCGCGGCAGGCATACTTAGCACATTGGCTCACAACTCTAGCAATTTATACACTTCTGTGGAGCGGAGCAATGTGGATTTAGCTCTTTGCTAAGGAAGAAATGCAAGAGTCCGGGCGATTGTCTAACCCGGGCCCCTTAGAAAAAGGGAAATCGCTTCGCATAGGCAATTCTTTCACACAATTTCAAAATTTCCATTCTAAAAAAGAACAAAATTTAAATCGGGTACATGTATATTTATTTAGAATTACCATTCTCCTCATTTTTGGGTTCGTTCAAGCTTAAAATATCGCTGTTTGGTTATGGGTTGATAATTGTCTTGAAGTAAAATTTCGATGAAACGATATTAATTATCACTCTTCAATTATCGTCATAAGGCAAGTACGTATAGGGAAATACTTAGTTGCTAGGATGCTACATAATGATAGCGTTTTTTTAAACCCTTTCTCGTATATCTTTAAAGACCCTGAGAGAGGAAAAGCGAATTACGGAAATATCGTAAACAAAAGATTACAATTTGGCTAACAAACTGTTCATTTTCCAATTATTTTTCCTATCCAAAACACGTAATCAACATAATTTTGTTTCCATTCTGTCACTGCCAGGTCGTAAGTTCGATTTTTGACTGGAATAAATATGTTTCCGACATTTGACAAAATAATCATAACAACCAATATCAATTAATAAATCGCGGTGTCAATCAAAAATCGATAGATCGATCAAGTCATTTAAACCGGAAACTGATAATGACCTCCGACATTTACATATATCTTTTATCATGGTTTAGCGATTTGAAGACTCAACTGCAGCTTATTAAAGCAGTAGTTAAGACGATTAGGTAACCTTTGCTTTAGGTTTAATGTTTCCGACTGTAAATTTTGCAATTTAAGGTCGTTTGATATCTTAGTCGAACTGTCTTGTCTGAGATTTAGTGGCGTTGATCAGTCAATTGACCTATCGCTGGCCCCGCCCACTTACTTCCTAGGCCCCGCCCATTAACTCCGACAGGACATTCCGCTATGATTTTTAACGGCGTCATTTTGATAGAATTATGACAAGTAACCTGTAACAAAAAAGTAAAATGGTTGGTTGATGATCTAAACGTCGTAACTACAGCTTGTACAAGCTGTAGTTACGACGTTTAAGTCGCCAAACGAACAAATAAGGGGTAACAAATTGGCAACCAATGTTGGAGTTGTAAGCTCAGGCTCAGACTAAATTAATGATTTGATTGGTCGGTTGTTCCCTTGATTGGTCTCTTAGGTAAATAATACCAGCAAGTATACGTGTACAATTTATAGCGAGTGATCAAAGGTATAGACAAAAAATTGACCTTAGCTCAATTACTGTACATCTGTAGTAAGTAGTGCGTCTTTTTGCGATAAGCAGGTGACGGTCAGGATTGAAACATTGAAGGAAACAAGAAATCATGATAAGGCACGAGACCCTGCGAAATAACTGATAGACGAATGAAAATTGTGTCGAACCCAAAATACTAAATCAAGTTATTTTAACTTGGACTAATAACATCGAGTTAAAAGAGGAAGTGTCCTTGAAGCGGGTTTATTTGAAGGATCGCTGACATTGCCCACTGAGATCTAACAGGAAGATATTGCGATACTAAATGGCCTTAGTATGGAAAAATTACGACCGGTAAAATGTAATAAAAGAATTAAATCTTTAGTATGCCACCTAAACGTCGACATTATAGCTTGAACAAGGTGTAGTTAGCGCGTTTAAGTCGCCAAAACTAACAAAAGTGTTTCACACGAAATGTCGGCCAATGTTGGAGTTTAGAGTTCACTTCCGGTTTCACTGAATGATTTGATTGGTCGATTGATTTTTGATTGACAGTCGCGATCTGTCAACTGCTATTGTCTCTTGTCAAGACAATTCGCTTAATACCAAACTAGGCTTGAAATGGAAAATGATAAACATCGTCCTTAACCTCTCATACCACGGGTTTCGAAATTAAATAGTAAGACAAATAAATTCATACCCTCAACGTTGTCATTCTGTGTGTCGGGAGCTTCAAGTCCTTCAGCCTTTTGTACATAAACCTCCATTTTTGGCCCACCCGATCCCTTCTAAATTGTATTACGAGTCGCTCATTTTGTCGGTTTAAACCATGTTTGTTCATATCCCTGAGATCACTAGCTCGTCAAATACTTCATTCACTATCCCTTCTCGACACGGTATCATATAGCTATATTGACTAGTCCGCTCTGACCCTTTGTCCCGCGGGAACTTATCGTATCTTTTTCGTTCGTGTTATTTACTGAAATCCACTCTGCGCTTTACCTGACGACACAATTTTGGACTGGTCCAAATTCAAAGATGTTGCAGATGACACTTTTCAGTTGATGAAAATTTAAACTGTTTTGTTATTTTGAGAGTGAAAACATCGTGGATAATGAAGAAATTAATTGTATCAAGCAATTTCTTCAGTTTCCATAGTGTTTTCTCCTGTTGGCGTCGAAAAGCACCATTGTGTAGAAATGGGTTAAGGCATTACCATACGTCAAAATCTTAGCCTGATCAAAATCAAAAGAACTTACACTCAACAATTTTAATTTGGTGTCGTTCAAAAAGTAGTTATCGTTTAGGGTAGAAAACACCATGAAACAATGAAAAAGTTCTTTGTTATAAGCGATATCTTCATTTCACCACTTTACATACTATTTGGCAAAATGACTTGCATGTTTGTGACAAAAATTATTTTGTGGGAATGGTTTAAACAAATCTAACTATTCTCTGCTGTTGATTAAGGAGTAGCAAGAAAAGGATTGGAAAAGGAAAACGCCTATACGATTCTATCTTTTGTCTCTAAATTTACATCCGTTTCGAAATTATTTTTTCAAATAGGACTTGTTCTAAAAATTCGTGATAAACACTTAATAAATGAAAAGAATACATTAATTTTTATATTTCATCGGAATGTGAACGTAAAAACTTAATCACACTGTGCGAATAGACTAATCGGATTCATACATTAGTGTGAATAAGTTTTTATGTTCATACCACAGTGAAACCTAACATTATTCGGTTAAATTCTAATAATTTAATGCCATCAAGCAAATATTACGTCAGTTTGAGTATAAGTTTATGGATCTGTATTGTGCATAAGCATACAAACTAGTTCGGTACCTACAATTCAGTTCATGGGAGTATATATATACCTAAAATTTAGTTCATGGGAGTATATATATATTATGCTTATTCACAATACAGATCCATTAACTTATAAGTTTATGGATCTGTATTGTGCATAAGCATACAAAATAGTTGGGTACCTAAAATGTAGTTCATGAGAGTATATATATACCTAAAATTTAGTTCATGGGAGTATATATATATACTCCCATGAACTAAATTTTAGGTACCCAACTATTTTGTATGCTTATACAGATCCATAAACTTATACTCAAACTACTCAAAATAAATATAAAACACCCCCCCCCCCCAAAAAAAAAAAAAAAACAGTTAATCAAACAAACTTGAAGTCCGATAGAAAAAAAATCAAATGACAGGCAAATCAAGTGTATAAGTAAATGTTACGTCGTCTCTAAGCAGTGCAGTTTTTGTGTAATAAATCTTTTCAAATTGTGTTAACCCTTTCCTATTCAATCCCTGATTTTTACGTCCCCGTAATTTCATACACGAAAAGACATTACGGAAAAAAAGAAGAAATTGCTTGTCACAAGCAATTTCTTCTTTTTTTCCGTAATATTTCCCGCCCTGTAGGTTGGTTGCTTTTCAGAATGCACTCACTTTTTGTTGTCGTCTGCAACTTCTTCCTAACTGGACACGTCTAAAATTCTGAAAAAAACGCAAAGAGTTAAATTGCTATCCATTATAAATACCTTTCTGCGAAAAATAAAATCGCATCAAAATCGCATGTTTTGTTTTTTGGTCCAAGTATCTCAAACTTAACTGCTATAAAGAGGCTCTAGACCTAGTTTATCTTAATTTAACCATTCCCCATTTTTTCAAATTTTAGACTGGTCCTAATTGAAAGTGCTTGCTGACGACAATGAAAATTGCATAAAATAGGAATGAAACTATCCAATCTGGTGGACAATATTCGGGGGAAAGGAGAAATTGATTGTTACATGCAATTTCTTCTTTTTCCATAATGTTTCCTCAGGTACAAAATCCCAGTGACGTAAAAATGCCTGGTTTGTACAGGGAAGGGTTAACCCGAAACGTTCGAGGAAGAAGCAAAAGAAGTAAAAATTTAAAACGAAGCATGCTTTATTGGAGAAATCCTTGTGGGGAAAAGAAAAAAATATCAACCATATATATACAATTTCTCCTTTACCAACAATTCATCAAGAAATCACACCAGTCTCGTGAAAACATGAAAATTTACGGAAAAGCTTTATGCAGTTTAACAGCCTATTGAAGAAACAAAAAACATGTCTTGTACATTAATCCATTTCCACACAAGCCCTCCTTTATACGCCCCTTATGAAAAAGGCATTTGGAAAACATTGTGGAAAATGAAGAAATTGCTTGATACAAGCAATTTCTTCACTGTCCACAATGTTTTCTACCCCCCATCCCCACCCCCCACAAAAAAAAAAAATAAATAAAAAAAATAAAATAAAAATCTATTAACTTGAAGTTGTCGTCTGCAGCTTCTTTCAGTTTGGACTAGTTTGAAATTCTGTTGTGTGGGAATGGGTAAAACAATAAACTTCAACATATCAACGAAATATTGTAAAGGGTTACAGGTATAGTCGTACGGAGTCATTAGAGCGCCACGTCACTTTGGATCAATAATCTTTGTGTATTGTAATCATGTGACCTTAAACGTCGATTACCTTTCTCCGTTTCGTTTAAATGCCCTATTGAAGTCCAGACCCAAAAATATGAGAATCAATCTCGGGTGAAGGTTCCATAGCCAGTCGACCCTGGTCAGACTGCGCGACATGCACAGACTGTAGGGATAAAAACATTTCGCCAAAGACAGATTTAAACGTGCCGAATGATCCTTCTACCCTACTGAACCACTAGATTTGAATATCGCCGCTGGCCGTGTTGTACTGGACCGGTTGTTCTTAAGTTATTGAACTCCCGATTAAACATATCACCAGACGACAAAATTTTAGACTAGTTTAAATTGGAAGAAATTGCAGACGACATTTCCAATTACTCTAAAATTGAAAGATAAGTGTCAAAAGGGTAGAAAATATTGACTGAAAGGAGAAATTCGTAGTCAGGCGTGCAAAATATCGTAAATATCATAAACAGCTTTATTCGCGTGACATTTCCAACAGTCTCACATATGTGTGAAGCGCACACATGCAGCAGTTTAAATATTCATCCTGGGCATTTAAGATATTTACTGATCGTCTAAAGATCCCTAGTATTCTAAGAGCACTCGGTGGAGACACTGATTAAACGCACGGGCTGATCCCAGTCTTTACTTGGCGCACATGTCTTAATTGTCTGGCCGCCGTCATAGCGCAGTTGGTAGCGCGTCGGACTGTCAATCTAGAGGTCCCTGGTTCGATCCCCAACGGCGGCACTCATCCTTTCCGACAATTTGTCTCTCACCAATGGGTCGACAATCGTAGACCTATGTGGGATAGCAGCTGGAGGCTAGGAAAGGATGTAATGGTAGTAATGGTGTGAGAAATACCAGGATTCCATTGTTAGGTGCTCCAGCCGCCGCGATATAACTGAATGATTGTTGAAAGCGGCGTAAAACCCCATTCAAACAAACAAACAAACTTAATTGTCTGAAATACCGCACGCAGGATCATAATTCTTTGCTTATGACAACCAAAAGTTGAGCCAGAGAATCAAAGAAATGGACAAATTGTGATGTCAATCAAATAATAACTCGACAAATGAAACTATTCTTCTAGACTAGAAATAAGGTTTGAACTCCGACATTGGTCGCGATTTCTGTTATGCTTTCTTGTTGGTTTGGCGACATAAATGTCGTGCCTAGGTCGCCAGCCAACTTTTCCACTTTATTTTAGCTAGCAAAGCGTCAGCTTTGTTAGTTTAAGCTAACAGACAAACTTTTGAGTACTTCTCAGAGTTCAAACGAGTGCAAAATGCCACTGGAGGCTTAAACAATAAATCAACTGAACGTCTACTTCAAGAAAGTAGTTCTTGTGTATACTTGAGCATATTAGGCATGCTAAAAAACCCAATCCCGCCTTTTAAGAGTGCCCGTAAAAAGGCTTTGGAAAACATTGTTGACAATAAAGAAATTGGTTGTAACAACCAATTTCTTCAGTGTCCAAAATGTTTTCTACCCTACAAAAGGCAACGAAGATGACATAACAAAACAATGCTTTGCTAGCTTACAGTACTTTCAGTACTTTGATTACATGTTACTGGCAATAAATCTTGCAAAATAGCGCCGTTCACAATCGATAAGGGACTTCTTGTCGGACTTAGAGGGTATGGCCAACGGGATAAGTGGACGGGGCTAGGGATTGGTCAACTCTTTAACATGCTGAAAAATTTCTTGTATGTACAGATCTGTTTGATGGCACACGTATTAATTTACGGTGTATATTGTATTATTTCCTTAGGGTATTCTTGTCAGAAAAACAGGAACAACAACAACAAAACGCATAAGAATGATAACAGGTATTTATCTCGTAATGGGGAGAAACAAAATCAAAACATATTGCAGTACAATTACTTCATTTAAGATCCGAATAGGGACTATACGGTAACAGACATATAGTTTATACATTTAATCCGATTGCGACGAAAGCTTTAAGCTTATAAAGTCACTCACTATCTACATATCTTCACGTCCCTCAAAGACAAGCAGTGTTTTAAACCCACTGCTACTCAATTTGACAACTTGGTAGACTAGGGTTTGCTATTAAGTGTCACCCTGGTGACGGTGGGGCTCGAACCTGTGATCTTCAAATCACGAGTCAAGCACATTTACCGTTCAGCCATCGGATCTTGCAATGGTCAAACAGGTGTTTATGAAAATGGCAAGGAAGGATGACTCTAAATTCAGATAATCTGCCTTAAGCGAAAACTATCGACACTAGTCAGCATATTTGCATCCTGACCGGGATCGGCACTTTCGCCCTTCTCACTTGATCCATTTTCCCAAATACAAACCGCATTTGTTTATTTCAGATGAAGATAAGAACCAGGTGTTTAGGATTGAAGGATGGAATCAGATAATGGAAGTGCTAGAAATGAACAACCTGGTAACCGACAGCGAAAGCAGACCGTTATGCTTGAGCAGCCCATTGATATTGCATCAATTGAAGCCGAGGATGATTGCTTAGATTCTTATGAGAGCGAGCGGAGGGGTGCTCCAGTTGTTTTAGCTACAAACTATGATTATTACAGTCCTAACGAAAACTCACGTGGAAATGATAACGATGCAGATGTAGTTAACGGACAAATTAATGAAGAAACTGAAACAAATGAATTAACATCTTCGAATCACATGCTTGCAAAGCCACCTGAGAATGATATCATTTATGATGAAACTAAACCAAAGCGATTGCCAAATTCTCGAAAGCTAAAGCTTAGCGTGACTGATGAACACCTCGGACATGGTAACATTGAAGTAAGCCCAAGAAGTAGACTGCACGATAGCATAAATATATTGATATCGCCAGATGAGACAGATAGTCCAACAAAACGAAAGAGACGAACACCGGAATTCCAAATCCAAAGGGATCAGAGTGAACCGCTAGATGAAGAGAATGTTCGCGATACCCAACCCAGCTTCAAACCTACATATCTGGATACAAACAGCACTATTCCGAATATTGAAAGGGGTCAACATTACGAAAGAAGTCCAGAAACAGCTAGACGAAAGATATCTAACAGAACAAGTGCTGTCACAAATGATCATAACCAAATGATGAGATCATCATCACCGGTAGAAAGAATGATTAATCGGCAAAGTGCTCAGAGTTATGCGGTTCAAAATAATGTGCAACGAAAACATTCATCTGGGGCTCGTCTTGTGGGAAATAATAGGGATAATATAAGGCTTGCCCCGAAACGCAAAATCTCACTCGAGGCAAGTATCGAAGCACAGCGTTACCACCAACCACTAAATACCGTAGATGACTTTAGACGAAGAAAGGTGTCTTTTGATACCACTGCTCTTGTTAATGGCAATAAATTCATGCCTTTAAATGACGAAATTTCTGTGAGAGATGTGCATGTTTTATCAGAAAATCGGAATAAAGACGACGACGAGAAAGTTAATCACGCGAGCTCAGTAAACAGAGCCATAGTCTCTACACAAGATTGTACAGATTACAACGATAGCGAAGGACTTTATGATGGAAATAGGATTGTTAGTTCATCAGAACTGAATAATGGTTGCTATGACAATGCAGTATTTCAGTATGAGGATGAGCAAAAGTTTCAAAATCAAGACGATGAATACTTTTGCTATAATGAAAACGAATCTGAAGAAAATGCCGCAGCAGTTATCGGACATACAAACATTGAAGACAACAGGTTTTATACAAACAACTCCTCTCCTATTAGAAGTATATCGGAAACTAGACTAAAGAAGCTTTCTACTCAATCAGATGATAGTGGAGTCCCTAAATCAATTCTGAAAGTTAGAAAGGAAGATACAGAATCAATGGTCTCTGAAGACTCTGTTTACTCTGCAAAGTCTCTGAAAGTTAGAAAAGATTCAATCGCATTATTTACTGACAGGAATGGCGAAGTACAATTGCAAGCTTTAAGGAACGAACATTCGAAACCATGGAAACGGTTCAGATGGGTTAATATAAAGCAGGTATTTATCTACCTTTATATTGTTTATTATGCAATGATAATTAAGACTCATTCTGAAGAATTGCGTGGCAATACCAAGTCCTCTACCAGAAGTTTTTTTCTGTTAATCTGTCCAACCACTGCATTTAAAAAAAATGATCACAAGCAAAACATGACAGGTAATTCATATTTCCAAACATGTACACCACAAATTACCTTAATTTCTGCAGGTGTTTAGAAATTAAAATCGGAAGACTATGATTTTCGTGAAAAACTAATGGACCGGATCGGAACTCAAATTGGTTCTGTGACCCATGACTGCGAACTAAGATATCTTGCTCAACATCTACAAACATTTAGAAAAGCTTGAATTTCACTTACTTTTCTAGCTCCAATACGAAAACCAATGGACCGAAACAAAAGTCGAACTTAATATGTACCTCAATATTACGTTCCAAAACGAAAGAACAGCAAATATCTTGAAGCGTTTAAGATATACTAATACTAAATGACCGAACAAACAGACAAACGGATGGAGAAATCTTCGACTTCGCTGGTAGGAGACTGGCAAACACGCGACCAGTTAGGTACTCGGATCTAAATAGGCCGCGTATATTTGAAATTTGACACAAATGCACGACTGTCATTTATTTTTTAACATTCTGCAGATGATAATTTAAAGTTGGTGGAATTTTATTATTAATATTATCGTATTTTTTGGATAGAAAACTTCCGGAAAATGAAGAAATTGCTTGACACAAGCAATTTCTTTCATTTTCCACTATGTTTTCAAAAGCTTTTTCTCAAGGGGCGTAACAAGGAGGGGTTGTGTGGGAATGGGTTAATCAAATGTGTGTTAGAGAAAGTGCATCTGCACGATTCCACACTACAGTGATAAAATGTATCTGTCAGCGGATATACAGTTACGAAAGTATCATTCGGTGACCATCGTCATATCTTTGCCTAGCAGTCTAAGCGAATTTGGAGAGCAACGATACAGTAGTATCAAAAATAGACTATGTGAAGAATGAAAGAACGACGAAGCTGTTTTCTGTACATTGCTGAGTACTAGAAAGCCTGTTGTTATCTGAGGTTTCGAAGTAAATTAAAAAGTAAACGAATAAAATCAAACTTTAAAAGAAAAGATCGCTCTCGCCTCGAACTCCCGACTTTACGTGCAGTGGGACTTCGCTCTAACACATTTTCGAAGACATTTCGGTTTATGAATTCGTGCATTTAATTAATATTCAAATGTTATTTTCGGCTAGCGGAATAAAACGAGAAATACCGAAAACAATAAATCAGGCGCGTAATTATGCAAATAGAGGTCACGGTCCCTCTAAAACACTCGGATGACATCGTTTGAAACAGGTGATCAATCTAGTATAGTAGATGCCACTAAGTTATTGTGCATCTGTCGGATATTTTGGTATATGGAACGTAGAAATATTTCTTGAAATGTCGGATCGCCGAGGTAAATCAATAGACCAATCAAATCATTTATTAAGGCAGGAAGTGAACTTTGATCACCGTTATTTATACTAAGCATTTTTGTTGGTTTGGCGACTAAAACTACAGTTTATGAAAACTGTATTTACGACTTTTGGGTCTTTATCAAATAATTTACTGATCAATTCATGTCCTTTTCCGACATATTGTCGTTTTTTACCTCAGTCAAAATGCCATATCGGAGTTCAATAGGCGTGACCAGCGAATCGTCACTTTATTTTAGGTTGTAAAATTTCATTATAATACTTAGAGAGTCTTTAGAGGGAAGAAAATACCGAAATAAAATTAAAGGTTATACACAAAAAAGGCATCATGTATAATTCAGAAAAAGGTAATCAGTGGCAGAAAAGAGGTAATAAGTGATTGACGTAGGCTCAAAGCTTTGTTTCGCTCAACAGTACAGGTGATTTCTGTAGATTTAACCCTCGTCATGCTGTATAAAATACCTTACTGAAACGCTGTAAAAGCAAAGCCTGAAAGCACTGATAGAACTTGTTGTTCAAAAATCAATATTTCTTTTAGAAATCAATTTCATTAAAAACTTTGGCAGGAACAGTACAAGCAGGAGGTGTAGACCAAGATCAGACTGCACTTATGTGCAGGATTATCTTGGTCTACACCTCCTGTCAAAACCGGAACATTCCGGGTTCAGCATGACAAGGATTAAAGAAAATAATAATGTTGTGTGTTTAGTAAGACCATTACCTATGGATAAATTTTCAAACCGGTCCTATTTCGAAAATGTGTTTAAGAATGAGATAAAAAGCATTGTAGGAATAAGAAACAATTTGGTTCATTATTTATTACTAAATCTTTAAATCTATCGACGACCTATCCAGCTTCACGAATTTTCGTTTGTGATTTTCTTTTTCTTTATATTTTCATAAATTATTATAATATAAGACGCAGGAAAGGATACACGTTACACCGTTGGTTAACATTTGATAATTAAATTACTTGATTTCGACTTTTATGATGACGTCATTGTATATAAATTATTGTGTAAATGACTTCGCAATTTCACACTACGCATGTAAGTGCGTTCACGTTATTCATTTTATGCTTGTGAGGGGAACCCCTCAATTTGAGAGGTTATGGCATGAACAATATATCAAATAACGGTTCGTGTTTCTTTCGTTAATGCTCGACAAATTCACGTTTTTATCACCTATAGAATGACTCGTTAGAGTTAAGAAATAATAAGTTAGCATTCAAGTAATACAATCATGTTACTTATATCCGTCCTTTGACCAATCAAACTTTTAATCAATTTACCAACCGCTGGCCCCGCCCACTAACTCATTTAGCCACAACCTCTGACTCCGTTAAGAAGTCCCGCTTCGATTTTAAACGACGTTATTTATTTAAAGTAGCATGTAGCAAAACGATGGAATAGTTGGTGGCGACCCAAACGTCGTAACTACAGCTTGAAAAAAAGATGTAATAACGACGTTTAGGTCGCCAAACCTTCTAAAAAGGTTAACAAAAGTGGCGGCCAATGTTGAGTTTAATTTGAATTCTGGTCTAAATGAATGATTTCATTTGTCGACTGGTTATTTGATTGACAATCGCAATTGGTCATTTGACAAATCGCCGCAGTCAGTCAAAAAATCTATAAACCAATCAAAGCATTGATTTTTTACAAATTCGGTAAAATAGGTCCGTTTGGTGTTTATGTCGAACTTTCTGTCGCAGTTAAGTGGGCGTGGCCGGCAATTCGTCAATTAAGGAGTAGTCAGGTCGACAATGTGTTACGTATTTATGCGTATCATGATCACTAATTTCATTTGCCTTTAATTTTAGGTATGGATAAACAGAAGCGACTATCTTCAAAAATACAAGCTCCACATATTTGTGCTTCTTTTATTTTTGATGACATTATCCTTTGTTTTGGTTGGGTTGCACTATCACAGCGAATACCATGAGAAAATGGAAATAGCAAGGAAAATATTCTTCGATGCCAGGAAAAGAACCATAGAGATAAATGGTCCACTTGGAATGGAGTCATTTACTGGAATACTTGGTCAAAATATTCCATTGTGGAAACAGCCAACACATTGCTATAGAAATTATGCTGACATTCATGATAGAACTTGTTTAAAATGGAAATATTTCGCTAAATTGGATGTTATATATTCAGAGATTGACTCGACTAATTGTTACACTATTCAATGGGAGTTTCAAGACGGCCAACAACCGTTTGACTGCTTTAACCTAGCAGGCGATTACTGGTATGGACCGTCCAATTCTTCTAGAAGTGAATGGCCTTTAAGAAGCCAAAGTTTTCAGTTTTCAAATACTCGATCAAATTTTCACAGCAGTGGAACGTTTTCACGAGCCTTTGAGTATTACTGGGTTTCTTCCACTGGTGCGGCAATCATTGTAGATTCCAAAGTACCACTAGAAATTAATTGGAATGGCAGACGTCATGGACATGTTTGTTTCATTGGTGCTGGCTCGAAAAGGTTTGGTAATATAAGTGACAGGCAAACTATAAAATATATAATGTGCAACGGTCCTGATATAAGATCCACTCACGAATCCATGACACGAAAATACTTCCCAGTCGCAAAGTCACTCCCAAAACAGTTCCTACTTGAAAATCCGCATTGGTCTACTGTTTGGGATTCGAACCACTTTACAGTGAATGAGTCGGTCATTGAAAATATTACACATCACCTAAAGAAAAATGAATTAGGATGCAGTACTATAGAAATTGATGGAAAATGGGAAGATCACTATGGCGACCTTACTTTTAATGAAGAAGCCTTTCCAAACATCAGTAATACTCTTGAGGAAGTTAATAACATTGGATGTAATGTGTCTCTTAACATTTACCCGTATATTAGTTTTCAGTCCAGATCGGTTAAGGATGGCACTCTAACGTATGACTATTTTATCAAAGATGACAGTAGAAGTGTACCAGCTCTGGTCAACTGGCAACATGAATTAAGTGCTATGTTGGATGTATCGAATCCAAAGTCTAGGGAGTGGCTTTCGAGTCAGCTTCAAAATCTAACGAAACAGTTCAAACTGAACACTTTTCGTTTAAGTTACGGAGTATCAGACTGGTTTCCGAATAACCCTACTTTTCATGCTGAAGAAACAACCCCAGGACAGATCAAATACATGTATTCGGAGTTGATGACCTCAGTCGGAGAGGCAATTGTGCAAACAACGTCTGATTCTCAAAATATAACCACATTGATAGGAATCGTATCTGAAGTTGAGGAGGATTTAGATACCGGAATGACATGTCTAACAAATATTATTCCAGACGTGTTACACCTAGGTTTAACTGGATATCCGTTTGTAATGGCAGATGGTTTCTCAATCGAAAAGAAAATGAATGACGTAGTATTCCACCTCCCAGAGCGAAACATTTTTGTAAACTGGATGTTAATGTCGTCATTCTTTCCGGCCATGAGGTATACTATAAAACCGTGGTTATATGATACGGTATTGGTAGAACTTGCGAAGAACCTGACTCGATTTCACAAAGATGTCGTTATTAAATCTTTTTATGAGTTTGAACCGAGTCTTCTAGAAGGTGAGCCCTTCATTCAGCCATTGTGGTGGTTGGACCCACGTGACCACGTTTCGTATACGATTGGAGATCAGTTTATTGTAGCGGGAAAGTACCTTGTAGCTCCAGTATTGTGTGATGCTCGAGATGAAGGTGGAAATTCGGTCAGAGATATATACGTGCCTAAAGGTTTATGGATGGACAGAGCAAGTAATGCTGTAGCACGTGGACCAATGTGGATTAGGGACCATAAAACACCGCAATACACTATCCCCTATTTTGAAAAGATGCCGGAGATAAGCTAGGATCCATCGAACGTTATAACATGTAACCTATTCCTGTTTTTGGGGGTTTTTCTTGTTTGTTTGTTGTTTTTTTTTTTTCAAAATTTTAAACCTGTCAAAATTCAATGGATTTGCCGACATAAATTTAAAGTGGATTTGATTTGGAAAAAAACAACATCCAGATGGGAAGAAAAAATATTGAAAAAGAAAAACAGTGCTTATTAGAAACAATTAGTTCTTTTTGTGCAATGTTTTCTCAATTAAATACAGGGATTAGACAGGAAAGGGTTAATATCTACTTTCGAAGTGTGCTAAAAAAGGCAAACAAATGTAACTGTATGAGTATTATTCAATAGCAAATAACAGATAATATCCAATTTCAGGTCCATGTCATACCAATCTGCTTATATTCTGGTCGAGTAGTTTTCGTTTGTGCCAGGAATTGGATGTTGTCAAATTTTTAAATATAAATACTCTTTGAAAAAGGCGTAAATTTACACGATCAGAAAGAACAACTGAGGTGTCGAAAATACTGAATTCTATACTTATTTATACACGCATACTCGGGCTTGTTGTTTGTTTATTGTTAATTTAGAACAGTGTTATTTTATGGTTTTTATATAGATATCATAAACGGATATAAGCTTTTATCGTACTTGTTTACATGATCCTAATACTCGCAGATGTTGTGTACATGTATACATGATCCTGATACTCGCGATTGCTGTGTACATGTATACATGATCCTGATGTTACTTATGTAAACATGATCCTGATACTCGCGGTTGTTGTGTACATGTGTACATGATCCTGATGCTGCTGATGAAAACATGGTCCTGATACTCGCGGTTGCTGTGTATATGTATACATGGTCCTGGTACGCGAAGTTGTTGTGTGCATGGTTACATGGTCCTGATAATACTCATGTATACATGGTCCTGATATTCGCGGATATTATGTACATGTAGACATTGTCCTAATACTCACGGTTGTTATGTACATGTATACGTGATTATGATACTTGCGGTTGTTGTGTACATGTATACATGATTCTGATACTCACGGTTGTCGTGCTCATTATCCTGATACTGGCGGTTGTTGTTTACATGTATACATTATCCTGATACTCGCATATATTGTTTACATGTATACGTGATCCTGATAATCACAGCTGTTGTGCTCATGTTTACATGATCTAGATGGTCGTTGTTGTTGTGTACATGTATGCATGAACATGATACATGCGGTTGTTTTGTTCATGTATACATGATCCTGATGCTCGCGATTGTTGCTTACATGTATACAAGATCCCGATACTGGCGGTTGTTGTGTACATATATACATGACCCTGATACTTTCCGTTCTTGTGTTCATGTATATATTACCCTGAAAAAATTACAGACGACAAAACAAAGTAAGCTTAAGTTGAACAAATAAGATACATGTGAGGTAGAAAAAATTTTGAGAAAAGACGAAATTGCTTGATTCAAGCAATTTCTTCCATTTACAATGTTTTCCACAGCTGTATTTTATTCAGCCAGTAAAAATGCGGGATTATGTGGTAATGGGTTAAAACTATCTATCTATCTCTATCTATCTATCTATCTATCTATCTATCTATCTATCTATCTATCTATCTTTATCTATCTATCCATCTATCTATCTATCTATCTATCTATCTATCTATCTATCTATCTATCTATCTATCTATCTATCTATCTGTCTAACTTTCTGTCCATCTATCTCATTTTCCCTCTCTGACTCTCTTATTGTCTTCGTCTCAGTCTCCGTCTGTCTGTCTGTCTCTCCCTCTACCGTTTCCTACTTTGAAACGGAAATGTTAGTGACTTGGAGGTGAAAGCACATATATGCATTCAAGCGAATTCAGCGAGTCTAACAATGGTTTCTATTTTTAACAAGTTTTAAGCAATCAGGCTTAAAACCTTTTACGGGGACAGCACATAGTCCGTTTGTGTAAATTAAATCCTTTTGGGTCATTCTTTCTACTTCCTTTTCATGTTGTATTTGACAGCAGCAAGTCGCTAAAATTATATTCAGGTGATAAATTAGGCATCCGACATTTAAAAAAATAACTATGGCTTTGTATTTGTTACTGAATATTTGTTTCTTTTGCCCATCGGTCGATTTTCCCCCGTATTTGTGCGTTTGTTGATAATATTGTCTGATTTGTTGACTGCTATTTGTAGCTCTCGTACACGAATAATGACTTTTCATTCCATTACTTGCAAACTAAATTGAATTTCATGTAACCATTTGATGCAGGTGAATCATTGTAACTGACAAGATCGATGTTCAAACCAAACTAGGTCGCTCACTTCGTACTCTATAAGTTCAGCTTAATTCAAACCTCAATTTTCGTGCATGTGTATGTTACCGTGTAGTTTTATTGGACATTGAACACGCTTGATTACGTTGCACGTTATCTCCGGTTAAAGTATCCCGTGTTAAAAAAAAAAAAAAACCTTCTAATGATTGTATTGACGAGGTTGTATTTGTTTAACGTTTAACTTCTCTTTCAACCAAGAGCGATGAGCCGACGGTTGCCCTTGAATAGGTTCTTGTTTAAGTACGTGACATTCATTCTAGATTCCTACCATGTATAATCCTTTTAAATCTCCAATTTCATTGTTACCAAGAAATGTAGTGGTTTACCAAGAAATGTAGTGGTTATTTAACTAGGTCAGCGGTGTTTTTTCAATCACGTGACATTGTCATGTACACATTTGGGAATTGGGCCTAAAAGCAAAACAGATGCAAAATTGAGAGTAATAATGGTGTCTGGTTCCCTATTTCAGATCTTGTGTCATTATTTGACATTCATGTACCATACTCTTAATTTGACATGAAACCAAAATATTTGCAAATTACAAAATAATAAATGTATAGTGTACAATTTCAAAATTAGGCATTCTACTTTAAAAAATGTAATAGAAATATAGTTGCAACATGTTGAAGGCGCCTGACTGTTTACATCTATAGGTTCATGTATACTATTGTAATTTAGATTTAAAAATAGTACTTCAAAAAGTGCTCTGCAGTTGTTATTTTCTTAATTTGGCATAATATGAAGTATTGCATTTTTTGATGTAGTGCATAGATACAAAATGAATTCTAAAGGTTAATATTTGAATTATTTGATGTAAAATTGCATTTTTCACAATGGTTTTTGTTTTATTATGGACGTCATGAGAGCTTTGAAGGTCAATTCAATCCCGGTGTTTATATGGT
The DNA here is from genome assembly GCA_946902895.1 of Fragum fragum. Taxonomy (NCBI): domain Eukaryota; kingdom Metazoa; phylum Mollusca; class Bivalvia; order Cardiida; family Cardiidae; genus Fragum; species Fragum fragum. Next base: position 42,980,008 of record OX336371.1, read on the forward strand.
TGGTGGTGTTGGTATTATGTAGCATTATGTTATTGTTTAAGTGTGGATATCTTCGTCGTAAACAGGAGGCAACCCACAGTTTGCTTAAAAGAATTTATGCTAGTTATTTGGTGATTGATTGTATTTTAAATGTGTTTGATAGGATTGAATGTGCTGGCTGTTGCGTGTCTATCAGAAGTTGATTGAATCTCATGGACCAGGGCTAGAAATGACAATGCAATTTGTGTATTTTCACTGTTTGCCAAAAGAACGTTTTTCGAAATTTCGGTTCAAGCTTTACTAGCCTATTTCTTATGTGTTTATCTTTATGAATTTATCATGCCATGTCCAGATATTGCTCAAGCGACGGTGCTAATATCGTGGTGTACCTGATTTTGTTGCTGTATTCAAATGTGAATGTAATTTGTTTGTGCTTTGTTTTGGTCACTGTGCGCCCACGAGAGTTTGAATGAAATCTCGGTGCCAGTTATTTGTTACATGTATTTCACATGAATTTGTACTATGAAATTTGATTGATGCTACTCGTCGTTGAGAAATTGATTTCATCTCGATGGCAATGTTGTTGAAGATTGGCGTGGCTGTATCTATTATGCAGCAAAAAAGAGCATATGATAATTTTGTGTATGATTGTTATATTCTTGAATTTGGTTTGTATGTGACGTTCTCAAATCATAATAATCAAGTTGTCACGGTGAATAACGTCTGTTCTTGTTTTTATAGTCCAATTGTTCCACAATTCTTGTATTTTTCACTGTCTGTCAAACGTAAGTTCGTCCGAAATTTCAGTACAAGCTAACTTTTATAAATCTACCATGTCATGTCCAGATATTGCTCTAGCGGCTGTGATAATGTCGCGCTTTACTTGATTTTGTTGTTGCTTAGAAATGTGAATGTAATTGTATTGTCAGTATTTGTGATTGTGCTTTGTTTTTGTCACTGTGCGCCCACGAGAGTTTGAATGAAATCTCGGTGCCAGTTACTTGTTACATGTATTTCATGTGAATTTGTAATATGAAATTTTATTGATGCTACTAGTTGTTGAGAAATTGATTGCATCTCGATGGCAATGTTGTTGAAGATTGGCGCGGCTGTATATATTATACAACAAAAAAGTGCAATTTTGTGTATGATTGTTATGATCTTGAATTTGTTTGTATGTGACGTTCTCAAATCATAATAATCAAGTTGTCAACGGTGTATCACGTCTAATTTTGTTCTCGTTCATTTGTTACATGATTCAATTGTCGAATTTCGATTAGTGTTTTCTCAGTCACTATGCACCTACAGGAGTTATATTGAAATTATTGGATATCTATTTAATAAATTGATGATGTTGTTGGCGCATATATGTGTTTTTTGGTGTATACAAATCAGACTATGCTTGAATGCTTTAGTAGTCTCATTGTGTTGTTGGATATATGTTTGTACACACATGGTTTGGATATTATGCCGTGTACATGCGATTTGGTTTGTGTTTAGTTTGTTGTACTGGCATGTGCGAGCCAGTTATACCATATTGTTGTTGACAGTCTTCGCAGTATGACATAATGTGCTTGTGTATATTCAAGTTGTTTACAGCTGTGCTCTGTCGAGTCCTCAAAACTTGGTTGTAGGATGGATAATTGTTTTTATGCATGAATGTTTGACTGACACCGCCAAATGTGCCTGTTCCACGATTATGATAACGTGGTAATTATCGGTGCAGTTGATTTATTCACTGTTGTGTTAATTTGGGTCTAAATTTACTGAAATAACGTAGTGTTTGAATAATATTCAGGAATAGATAGTGTATGTGCAATTTGATTTAACTTACTTTCATTTAGTCTTGGTATGTAGTATTTATAGCAAACAGGAGGGCGTCTCATAAATGCTACAGTTAAATGCCATCAACGGTCGATATTTTTTGGTTGTGGCTCATATCTAAGAATATACAAATACACACACATATATATTTATTTCAGTCTTAACGCTATGTTGGCAGATCCATGTTTTGGTATTAAGCTAACTGTATTTTTGTGTATTTAAAAAGGGTCAACCGTCAATGGTATTCCGTTGGAGGTTGCTGAATATAATTTGTTTGAGATTCTTTTTCCAGATATCATTAAAATTTAGTTAGAACCATGCCTAAAGCCAGGAGAAAGACAAACAGACGTCACGAGCCGGCAGTGGCTTCCTGCCAAGTAGACCATGTAGTTCCTGACGAACCTGTTAGTCAGCCTCTCTTACAAAAGGGTGTGGAACCTGTGCAACTGTCCCCTGGTCAGCTTGAGGAAGTAGCTTCCAAAGTTGCTGATAAACTTATGCCATTGTTTGGTTTACAGGGCCAGCAGACATTATCTGATCCAGCTGGACCTTTTCCGGGTCCCTCGTCTACTGAGGTTTCAGGTGAGACGTCACAAACGTCCTATAAGTCAATCTCTGACCAGATTCCCCATAATGTGAAGCAAAAGATTTGGAATGGGGAGTATATTAATATTTCTATTTTATTAAAGCCCGAGGACAACCCCGACCAATCCTTCACTATTAATGAGCAATGTAAAGTTTCATTTCCTGCTAAAAATACTAAGAAGATTACTAGCATTGAAGCGTGGACGGATGCTTTTATTATTTTCATAGACATTTATTGCAAATTTAATGTGGACCAATACCAGGACCTTTTAAAATATCTACATATTATCAGATTAGGAGCTAAACAATATGTGGATGGTTGGTCTACTTATGATGAACAATTCAGAATTAAGAAGTCTAACTGTCCTAGCATGTCATGGGCAATAGTAGATCAGGAGTTGTTGCTTTTGTATATGTGCAAACCTAAACCCCGGATAGGCAATGTGCCTGTAAAAACATTAAAATGCTTTGATTTTAATTATAAAGGCGAATGTCGCAGATTAATATGCCAATATTCCCACAAATATACAAAATGTAACGGTGAGCATGCGTTTAAGAAATGTTTTAGTAATCCTAGAAATGCTTCTTTTAGGTCCAGTGATAGCAGGGATGGATTCCAATTATCCAAGTCTGGAACGTCAAGGTCTTTGTCGCAGTAATCATGATTTGTCATCGAAAGCTCCATCGCCAATTAATCATGATGAATTAAACAAATTTCTGTCATTTTACCCAAATAGGGAAGATGCTAAAATTTTGTCCGAAGGTTTCCAAAATGGATTTAGGTTGAACTATTATGGTCCTAGGGAATTCAAAAAATGTGAAAATCTTTTTTCTGTTAAGATTAATCAAAATGTTGCTTTGAATAAGATTATGAAAGAAGTAGCGTTAGGTAGAATTGCAGGCCCTTTTAAGACATGTCCAATCAACAACTTGACTATATCACCCATTGGCCTTGTTCCGAAACGGGATGGTTCCTGGAGATTAATACAGCACTTATCTTATCCTACGGGTTCTAGCATCAATGACTATATCGATGATCACCTTTGTTCAGTCAATTACACCTCTATAGATGACGTAATAGATTCAATTATAATGCAAGGGGCAAATTGTCAGATGGCCAAAATGGACATTAAAAGCGCTTTTAGGTTACTACCGATACACCCTGATGACTTTCGTTTATTAGGTATTTATATTCAGGGTATGTTTTTTGTGGATAAAATGCTTCCAATGGGTTGTTCTATCTCTTGTGCACTTTGGGAAAAGTTTGCTACATTCATAGAATGGCTGGTTAAATATTTGCACCCAGGTAGTTGTCTTCACCACTATTTAGATGACTTTATATTTTTAGGAGCTCAGGACACACAAATGTGCCAGGAAACAATGTCCAAGTTTGAGGATTTATGTGCTTTATTAGCAGTACCGTTGGCCGACGAGAAAACTGTTGGTCCGTCTTTAATTTTGGTCTTTCTTGGTCTTGAACTGAACTCAATTTTATTCAGAATACAAATTCCACCTGAAAAAATTGCGAAGTTAAAGTCAATTTTGATAGCATTTTTAGTTAAAAGAAGGTCACATTGAAAGAATTACAATCATTAACGGGTCTGCTGAATTTTTGTACCAGAGCTATTCCAGTTGCTAGGGCTTTTAATAGACGTTTTTATGACGCAATGACAGGTTTGACCAAGCGTTTTCATCATGTTAGATTGACAGCTCAAATGAAAGCCGATTTGCTTTTATGGCTTTCTTTTATACAAGACTTTAATGGATTCTGTAGCTTTCCTGAATTGGATTGGAATAACAATGAAACGTTAAATCTTTACACAGATAGCGCAGGCTCGCCAGACTTGGGCTGTGCGGCTGTTTTTGGTGTGAGTTGGGTATTCTTTTCGTGGCCAAAGAATTTGATAGGAACAGCATTTTTTGATGACATTACAGTTTTGGAGTTGGTCCCCATTCTGTTGGCATTTTTTGTATGGTTTGACGCACTCAGGTCCAAGAAAATAAGACTTCACATTGATAACCAGTCTTTAGTAAATATCCTGAATAGGAAGTCGTCGCGTTCAAAACCAGTGATGTATCTTTTAAGACCTCTTATTCTATTGTGTATGCACAATTCAATTCAATTCCAAGCAGTGCATATACAAGGCTCGTCTAACAAAATGGCAGATTCTTTATCTCGTTGTCAGTGGGAGCGGTTCAGGGCGGTATCACCGAACGCAAACACAGTAGGACAAGAAGTACCATCCACATTCCTACAACTAATCTCCAATCTGAAGTCTGCATGCTTTTAAACAACAGCATTTCACCAAACACCCGAGCAGTATATGAGTCAGCAATTTGTCAGTTCAATAACTTTAGGCAAGAAAATAGACATCCAGAGATTTGGCCTCCCGCGCTTGACAGTCTTACTGAATTCATAGCTTACTTGTCATTAAATGGTTTTTCTCCAAGCACTGCTCGATCTTACATATCGGGAATATCCTTCTTTTGCAAAATTAGAAATCTAGCTGATCCTACCGATAATTTTATCATTTCAAAACTGTTAACTGGATTCTACAGGAAACGCAGAAGAGTAGATACCAGGCTTCCAATTACTTACAAGATCCTTAAGTCCTTAATTGGGGCTCTACCATCAATTTGCTACACTGCCTTTGAGGCTCATTTGTTCAAAGCAAATTTTTCTTTGGCATATTTTGGTTTCTTTCGCATAGGCGAACTTGTAGTATCGACTTTTAATGTCGGAGGACATGCTCTTTCAATCAAGGACGTAAATGTCGTCAACCATACCTTATTAAGAATTTTGTTAAGGTCCTCTAAAACAGATCAGCATGGGAAAGGTGTAGTTCTCCATGTTCCAAGTACAGGAACCGAACTAGAATATTGCCCAGTACACAATGTATCTGAATACCTTAAATTAAGGAAGAACTGTGATTGCAATGTATTATTTTGTCATGCCAACAGTCGCCCAGTCACAAGATACCAAGTGACGTCTGTTTTAAATAAAACCCTCAGTGCTTTAGGTTTAAATTGCAAGCAGTACAAAAGTCATTCTTTCCGCATTTGGGCAGCAACATGTGCTTCGCAGAATGGTTTATCTGATGAAACCACAAAATTGGTAGGCCGTTGGCGATCTGATGCTTATAAATCTTACATTAGGATCCCAACAAGTACTCTGATTCTCCGTTAATCTACTTTTGTTCAAGAAGTTGAGCTGGAATGAGTAGTTCATCTCAGCAATAGAATGACTAACTGGAGGCTTGGAAAGTTTGTTGGGTTAGTACTGGATGGAGATATACCAGGTGCCCTAGTCTCCATGTCATGACTGGATTTCTTTATGTTCTAATGGGAAATATAAATTTCTTTTCTTATCATATACTCACAATACTTCTAAGTCCATTTCAGATGAACGTGTCTTCATTTGGATTGTTGGCTCGTCTATCATAAAGCGTGCTTTTTGTTACGCTAGGACCTGCGGAAAGAATGGCTCTCAACTTGGATTTCCAGATAACACCGAGCTTTTTTGGCAGGGTAGGAGTGGTCTCACCTGGGCCAAGATTTTCCCTTTGCTACGGCATTTAAAAACAATTAATGACAAACCTACTTTTCTTGTTTTACACTGTGCAGGCAATGATATTGGGCAGCGTAAAGGTGCGTCCTTAATTCAGTCAATAAAAAATGATTTGGACAAAATAGAGAAAACGTTCACAGGAACTACAATTGTCTGGTCGCAAATACTCCCGCGTTTGCATTGGAGATATGAAGTGGATCACGATGCTGTTGAAAAGATCAGGAAAAGGGTTAACAACAGTATAGCTTCTTATGTCTTGAAGAAAGGTGGGAGGTATTTGCGATACCCAGGAATAACAAATTTGTCAACAGAAATGTTCTCTGATGGGGTGCACTTGTCTGATGAAGGAACTGAGATATTTTTGGAAACAATTAAGAATGGCTTATGTCAGTTCCTTAACTCTAGCACAAACGTCTACCCTGACCACGGGGAATCTGGCCGCGTTCAGTGTAAGTAATTTGATTGCTACTGGTGGCGGTATGGCTTTGCCATTTGGCGGGATGTACCTTCACCAGTATCAGTTTTGGTTTGACTCCGGATATTTTTGAAGTTTTTTGTGAAGTTTATGAACTGTGCTTTGGGTCTCTGTCACCAGGGCTCATTTGTTTGATCAATAATTGTGTGAGGGACTGCGGCCAGATTTCGCCAACTTCTAATAAATTGAAATTGGAAATACTTTGTGAAAATTATTCATTACATATTGAAAAGTGAATTAGCTGTGTTTGTCCTCTGTAACAAGTTTTAAGCAATCAGGCTTAAAACCTTTTACGGGGACAGCACATAGTCCGTTTGTGTAAATTAAATCCTTTTGGGTCATTCTTTCTACTTCCTTTTCATGTTGTATTTGACAGCAGCAAGTCGCTAAAATTATATCCAGGTGATAAATTAGGCATCCGACATTTAAAAAAATAACCCTCCCGCGTCCACCCCTTTCTCGGAATTTGAATTTCTTAACAGTAGTCCTTGACAGGTTTCTGTAATTTACTTTCGTTTCTCAAACTTCATACGTTCATTTGGTCGTTTATGGGTTATAGGAGAAAATATATGAAGGGATTGTCCAAGTTTTTGTTTTGTTTTGGTATGACAGATTTAAAGAGTATTGATCTAGTTTATAAAAAACATCATGATTTCTTATAACAGGTGTATCTTGCTTTAGTTAGTCTCTTTTCAGATTGTCCGTCCGTTAAAGATTTAGAGGCCTCTCAAGTCGCAGCACCCTCGACCAATATTGTAGTTTATGGCGGGATGTACCTTCACCAGTATCAGTTTTGGTTTGACTCCGGATATTTTTGAAGTTTTTGGTGAAGTTTATGAACTGTGCTTTGGGTCTCTGTCACCAGGGCTCATTTGTTTGATCAATAATTGTGTGAGGGACTGCGGCCAGATTTCGCCAACTTCTAATAAATTGAAATTGGAAATACTTTGTGAAAATTATTCATTACATATTGAAAAGTGAATTAGCTGTGTTTGTCCTCTGTAAACTTCCTATATAGCCCCTGTATGCGTAACGAAACGTTTTCTGTACTTCTCTGGTACTAAATGATTCATGAAAATCACTATACTCATAAAAAAATTCATTAGAACTAATGGTTTGGGTTTTATATATTAAATTACCTTTTCAAAAGAGCTTCAATTCCATTGCAAAAATGTCTGCCAAGGGTTTTTTTCTTTGCCTTTCTTTTCTTTCTTTCATTTTGTATTTATATACATGTATATGTGTAACACTTTTATGACACCAATACCGTTATGACAGATATATATGTCTTGTCAAAATCGTTTGGATAGGAAATGTATGAACCAAAAAGGAATAAACAAAGCAAGAATTTTGGTCCAATTGTTAAAGTAAAAATGATAATTTGTGCAAAAACTTTATCAAAACTTATCTCATTGGGTCATTCACAAATCTTAGCTATACTAAACTATTTGATTTGTTCAGGTCTTCTTGAAGCATTATTTCAAAACAGATGTACATGAAAGATAGAATATAATTTTAGATCAATCCACCCCCCCCCCCTTCAAAGAAGATAAAAAAGAATTAAAAATTGTTCGGCTCCTTTTCAAAATCTAGTAAAACATTCATATTGTATTTATATAAATTTTCATTTAATAGGAAAACAATAATTGAATTTAAAAACAAGAGCACTACATGCCGACGCCGATGCTTGGCTGTTCACGTGATTGATGGTGGGATAAACAGTAAAAAAAGGGCATAATTGTGTCAATAAATTCATTTAGAGTTATTCCCCTTGTTGGTTTAGTTTACCCCTTTGAAAGTGAAAATATATTCAGAGTTCAAGTGAATGTGTTCAAACTACCAGGGATATAACAAAATGTCAAAATTTCTGGACTTGAAGGCCACAGCAATACCCAAGCTCAAAAGTATATATAAATGTAATAAAAGTTTTGTTATCAATTTGATGAGTATCAAAGATGCAGATGAAATCCTTAAATCGGATTTTAATTGGAAATAACCATTCAGTAGGGTAGAAATATTTTGGAAAAGGAAAGAAGTTCTTGCAACAGGCATATTATTATTTTTCTACAATGCATTCTCAATTTAAAGTCACATCGATGTATAAACCTGGGTTAACCAGAATTTATGATTAAAACAAAACAAAACAAAAAAAAACCCTTGTGCACACATCTTACATCAGATGCTAAAGCTATGAAGGTTGATTGATTTCAATTGGTTTACCCGTTCCCGCACAATGGCGCTTTTAGGCGCCCTCAAGAAAATTTATTGGGAAAGATAGTGTAAAATAACATAATTGCTTGTGACAAGCAATTTCTTCATTTTTCACAATGTTGTCTACCCAGAAAGATGAAAATAATTAAAATAATAAAAATCTTGTTATCGGTTAAGCACCACATTCAACATTAAATCAGTTACTTAACATATCTGACATTTCATCAGCTGCTCACTTAGGCTTTAGTCATTTGCCGATTGTAAAGACATTAATGATATATCTTACTTGCCCATAGGTAAGAAATGAAAGATAGATCTTGGGAGAGCCTACAGAGGCAACAATCTCACAGGCCTTCAGACACTTTACAACCCTTGAAAAGGCTCGTGCGGTGAAATTCTGGCACAATTTATCTTATATTTATCAATGAAAAGGTAATTTTGATACATTCCGATGGTCATTAAATGAAGACGTATGTAGAGCTTCTATGAAACAGTTCCTGTTTATAAAATGACAATTAAAAAAAAGAAAACAACGTAAGGTTTTTCTATGAAATCATTGTTTTTATTTCGATAGAAAGGCTCTGTTTAGGGTAAATTATACGTATATCCGGAATTAGGGTATATCCGAATAATCCTTTTTCGTACCGGCTCATTTCCAAGTACGTAAAACGTCACTTACCTTTAAAAATTAAGCTCAGCAGTTGAAATAATGTTGTCTCTTAATCATCTAGGATTTCATCATTGATGACACGTAGTTAGGTGTATTTCCGTTTATTTATCGTCGCTACCGTAGTACATGCCCATATGAGAAGACGGTTAGTTGTTACGGGGTATAGTGCAAGATTACAGAACGAAACTGCTGCGAGCTCCGCCTGTTTCTTTAACGTGCTCGGTGGAAAGCATCGTCAAACGTGGCTTCGGTTTTAGGATTCGTTTATAATATCTTTATAAATACGAAAACAATTAGTTTGTTAGTTGATATGGTCAGCCCAGGGCTCGAACCCGTGACCTTGAGGTTTGAAGTCAAGTGCTCTACCAACTGACACACATAGTTAGTGCTGGCAACTACCTTTAACGTTTTCGATACCGATATTATCGATTTTTTTAACCGGAACTATCCCAAAATTTAAAGGAGATCATTCTAATGCTAGAACATTAGTAACTAATGTTACGGAGTAACTCTGGATATCGGTAGGGGCTGTCAAGAATAGAATTGGATATTCAAATCAAACAATACATCTAGACAGGAGGTAAACTTTGCTCTCTTAAACTGGTCTACATATATTTGAAAGTCGATTCTGATTTGGCGAGGTAACACCTCATAGCTTATTTAAGCTGTTGTTACAACGTTTATGTTGCCAACAAATCCTAACGCCGCTCAGTATCCAAGTCCAACTTGTCGCAGCTCAATAGTCCTGAACAGATCACATAGCATCTCATTAACTTCAGATTTGGCTAATTTTGTGACAATTCAATGGTGTTAATTGAAAAATATACGGTATGTGAAATAGAATAAGCAACAAATTGTTTGTAAACGATCTACACGTCAAAATAATGGAATATTTAGTTTCGTCTAACGGGTGTTTTGATTTGCAACTCAATGAATAAAATTTTGAGAACGCAGCTAATTGTACGCCTTCGGACAAAATAGATCCATAAAATTGCGAGAAAATCGCCTTTTATACTCGATATCACTAAGTTATAAGAATGGCGAGAATATTTTTTGTTTTCATGCAAGTATGAAACGAAAAACCTAATCACACTAATGCATTTATTCGATCCCCGACGGCGGCACTCATCCTTTCCGACTATTTGTCTCTCACCAATGGGTTGATAATCGTAGACCTATATGTGGGATAGCAGCTGGAGGCTAGGAAAGGATGTAATGGTAGTACTGGTGTGAGAAATACCAGGATTCCATTGTTAGGTGCTCCAGCCGCCGCGATATAACTGAAAGATTGTTGAAAGCGGCGTAAAACCCAATTCAAACAAACAAATACATGTATATGAATCCTCTTTGCGTATTCATACTGAGTGATTAGGTTTTTCGCTTCATACCTTCATGAAACGAAAAGTATTCTCTTCATCTCTTAAATGTATTTTGAATAAGGTGTAGTTAAGACGTTAAACCTGTCCCACAATGATATTGGTCGGAGATCAACATATTACATCTGTTAAGAATTGATGATCTGATTGGTCGATCAAGTTTAAACTTGTGATTAAATTGGTGTTATTTATGGCCGACCGCAGAATGTTTAGCTCAGTCGGTAGAGCTCTTGACTTCAAACCTCAAGATCACGGGTTCGAGCCCTGGGCTGACCATATCAGCTAACACAACTACTTGTCTTTCGAATGAGACGTTAATCCGAGGCCCCGTGTGACGATGCTATCCATCGATCACGTTAAAGAACCAGGCGGGGCTCTCAGCAGTTTTGTCCTGTATCTTGCACTATCCCCCGTAACAACTAACCGTCTTCAAGTGGCGTCGCTCATAAGGGCATGTGCTACGGTAGCGACGACAAATAAACGGAAATACACACACTCGACCGCAGTAAAAAAAAATTCATATAGACAAGAAATGAACAACACTAGTGTTTTGATATTGCCTTTAACCGTTATACAGGAAAGTCTTTCATAATTGTTTTCTTCATAGTATTGAATAAAATGTCTGATTTAAATGGAAAATCTCAAAATCTTTAAAATATGATAAAGTTACACTTGTTTTCTTATTAACCCATTAGCAGATGACATTTTTAGACTGTGCCTAATTTAGGAAATTTGCAGACGATATTTTTTTGTCGGTCAAAATTTTAAATTCTCTATTTTGGGATAGAAATTATTGTGGATAGTGAAGAAATTAATGGTAACAAGGAATATCCCCATTTTCAACAGTAATTTCCCTTTTTCTTGAGGGGAGCAATAATCAGTCGAATATGACGCCATCAAAACATGGGAATTTTCCAACGTCATAAATTATCCTCATTTAGACAAGTTTTGTTGGATAACAGAGCACATGCATATCAAGAGGTGAGGGCAGGTCAGTCCTTATTGTACGGGCGCTTACTACCGGTTTGCGTTCAAACCTTTACACTTTCCCTGTAGTTAAAATCTTTACGAGACATAGTAGGAAAAGAAGAAATCGCTTGTATCAAGAAATTTCTTCCTTTACCACAATACTTTCTACCCTATCGAATGACCTTTTTCAGCTAAAATCGACTTTAGATTATCGTCTCCACACCTTTGATTTATGTTTGGGCAGGGCTAAATTTTTCTAAATATTACAGGGTTAATATGCTTGTACCAAGATATTTTCTCTGGCAGAGTACCAGTGAAGACATATATTGGCAGATTCTAAGTAATCCAAGGGAACTTTGTATAGAAATAAGGGTAAAGATATGACCCTAACAAGAAAAACTAATATTAAAAGATCTCGTCTAGCAGAAATTAGATAAGACCTAGAGGCCCGTCAATTTGTTGTTAAATGCATGACAAACTAACAGACGCGGTTTGCAGGATAAACATTTAAGCTTAACATACTTACAACCGGGCTCCGTAAAGTGCGTGTTAATTTTAAGAAAAATGAAATATTTGTATATTTACAATTTTGTCAATTAATTTACAAATGATTTCAACCAATTTCGATAAAAAACTCCCAAAAAGCCTTAACCTGTCTAGGGCCTTAACGGAAAAAATTTAATCCTCCATTATTAAAGAGCTATATCGAGATAAAAAAAAAGATGGCAAGAACAGTTCATAGATACGTTAGTTGGAAAACATTTTATACTTTTTTTTTGTCGTTGTAACTGGTGTTATATTTGCTGCTTTTCTCTCCTTGTTTGTGCACGCTGTCTTTCTTCGTTATTTTATTGCATTCGCTCCATTTTATACTCCTTGGTATCTGTTTCTATTTCTATGTCTGTGTACGTGGATCTACCTGTCTGCATCTCTCTCTCTCTGTCTCTTTCTCTCTGTCTGTCTCTCTCTCTGCTCTTTCTCTCTTTCTTTCTCTCTCTCTCTCTTTCTCTCTCTCTCTCTATGTCTCTCTCTCTCTCTATGTCTGTCTCTCTCTCTCTATGTCTGTCTCTCTCTCTGTCTCTCTCTGTCTCTCTGTCTGTCTCTGTCTCTCGCTCTCTCTCTCTATATATATATATACATGTGAAGACTTTATCGCTAAAAGTAAGGTAGATATGAATTTTACACAAAACGTAGGAAAAAGTGTAGTGCTTAAGCGTGTGAAGTTGGCAGGACATTAGACATTAGACATTAGACATTCGACCGAATGTCTAACTGGGAAATTAGACATTCAAATATCAATGTCTAACTGCCTAATTAGACATTAGACATTCGATTAGACATTCGACCAAACCCGGTTTTGAATGTCTAACTGTCCAATTAGACATTAGACATTCGATTAGACATTCAACCAAACCCGTTTATGAATGTCTAACTGCCCAATTAGACATTAGACATTCGATTAGACATTCGACCAAACCCGTTTTTGAATGTCTAACTGCCCAATTAGACATTAGACATTCGATTAGACATTCGACCAAACCCGTTTTTGAATGTCTAACTGCCCAATTAGACATTCGATTAGACATTCGACCAAACCCGTTTTTGAATGTCTAACTGCCCAATTAGACATTAGACATTCGATTAGACATTCGACCAAACCCGTTTTTGAATGTCTAACTGCCCAATTAGACATTAGACATTCGATTAGACATTCGACCAAACCCGTTTTTGAATGTCTAACTGCCCAATTAGACATTAGACATTCGATTAGACATTCGACCAAACCCGTTTTTGAATGTCTAACTGCCCAATTAGACATTAGACATTCGATAAGACATTCGACCAAACCCGTTTTTGAATGTCTAACTGCCCAATTAGACATTAGACATTCGATTAGACATTCGACCAAACCCGTTTTTGAATGTCTAACTGCCCAATTAGACATTAGACATTCGATTAGACATTCGACCAAACCCGTTTTTGAATGTCTAACTGCCCAATTAGACATTAGACATTCGATAAGACATTCGACCAAACCCGTTTTTGAATGTCTAATTGCCAAATTAGACATTAGACATTCGATTAGACATTCGACCAAACCCGTTTATGAATGTCTAACTGCCCAATTAGACATTAGACATTCGATTAGACATTCGACCAAAGCCGTTTTTGAATGTCTAACTGTCCAATTAGACATTAGACATTCGATTAGACATTCGACCAAAACCGTTTTTGAATGTCTAATTGCTCAATTAGACATTGGACATTCGATTAGACATTCGACCAAACCCGTTTATGAATGTCTAACTGCCCAATTAGACATTAGACATTCGATTAGACATTCGACCAAACCCGTTTTTGAATGTCTAACTGCCCAATTAGACATTAGACATTCGATTAGCCATTCGACCAAACCCGTTTTTGAATGTCTAACTGCCCAATTAGACATTAGACATTCGATTAGACATTCGACCAAACCCGTTTTTGAATGTCTAACTGCCCAATTAGACATAAGACATTCGATTAGACATTCGACCAAACCCGTTTTTGAATGTCTAACTGCCCAATTAGACATTAGACATTCGATTAGACATTCGACCAAACCCGTTTATGAATGTCTAACTGCCCAATTAGACATTAGACATTCGATTAGACATTCGACCAAACCCGTTTTTGAATGTCTAACTGTCCAATTAGACATTAGACATTCGATTAGACATTCGACCAAAACCGTTTTTGAATGTCTAATTGCTCAATTAGACATTAGACATTCGATTAGACATTCGACCAAACCCGTTTATGAATGTCTAACTGCCCAATTAGACATTAGACATTCGATTAGACATTCGACCGAACCCGTTTTTGAATGTCTAACTGCCCAATTAGACATTCGATTAGACATTCGACCAAACCCGTTTTTGAATGTCTAACTGCTCAATTAGACATTAGACATTCGATAAGACATTCGACCAATCCCGTTTTTGAATGTCTAACTGCCCAATTAGACATTAGACATTCGATTAGACATTCGACCAAACCCGTTTTTTAATGTCTAACTGCCCAATTAGACATTAGACATTCGATTAGACATTCGACCAAACCCGTTTTTGAATGTCTAACTGCCCAATTAGACATTAGACATTCGATTAGACATTCGACCAAACCCGTTTTTGAATGTCTAACTGCCCAATTAGACATTAGACATTCGATTAGACATTCGACCAAACCCGTTTATGAATGTCTCACTGCCCAATTAGACATTAGACATTCGATTAGACATTCGACCAAACCCGTTTTTGAATGTCTAACTGCCCAATTAGACATTAGACATTCGATTAGACATTCGACCAAACCCGTTTTTTAATGTCTAACTACCCAATTAGACATTAGACATTCGATTAGACATTCGACCAAACCCGTTTTTGAATGTCTAACTGCCCAATTAGACATTAGACATTCGATTAGACATTCGACCAAACCCGTTTTTGAATGTCTAACTGCCCAATTAGACATTAGACATTCGATTAGACATTCGACCAAACCCGTTTTTGAATGTCTTACTGCCCAATTAGACATTAGACATTCGATTAGACATTCGACCAATCCCGTTTTTGAATGTCTAACTGCCCAATTAGACATTAGACATTCGATTAGACATTCGACCAAACCCGTTTTTGAATGTCTAACTGCCTAATTAGACATTAGACATTCGATTAGACATTCGACCAAACCCGTTTTTTAATGTCTAACTACCCAATTAGACATTAGACATTCGATTAGACATTCGACCATACCCGTTTTTGAATGTCTAACTGCCCAATTAGACATTAGACATTCGATTAGACATTCGACCAAACCCGTTTTTGAATGTCTAACTGCCCAATTAGACATTAGACATTCGATTAGACATTCGACCAAACCCGTTTTTGAATGTCTAACTGCCCAATTAGACATTAGACATTCGATTAGACATTCGACCAAACCCGTTTTTTAATGTCTAACTGCCCAATTAGACATTAGACATTCGATTAGACATTCGACCAAACCCGTTTTTGAATGTCTAACTGCCCAATTAGACATTAGACATTCGATTAGACATTCGACTAAACCCGTTTATGAATGTCTAACTGCCCAATTAGACATTAGACATTCGATTAGACATGTTAAAATAAAGTTAAAAAAATACGAGTAATCAAATAAAGTCAACATTATATCGAATGTCAAATTTTTCATGAAAAAACAAGAAACCCGTTTAAAACAACAATAACAACAACAAAACAAATGGACATACTTCTTTTTCAGAAAATTCTGTTCAAAAATAGCTTTTTTAAATTTCACAATATATAACATATTTGTCCACTGCTTAAAGTGAAAAACAACATAATTAACGCAATTGTCGTATTAGAATATATATACATGTAAATATGACCAGCTGATGGTAGAAAATCATTAAGTAGAACGATGAAACCTTTACCAATTTTCTGTTAAGTTTCTGTCACACTACAGCGTATAGCACCAACGTACGCCGACGTATGAGAAATTCAGTCTGTACGTTGGTGTACGTTGCATACTTTGGGCATAAGTTTTGCATACTACTCTTAGTACGCTGTCATACGCTGGCATACGTCGTCGTAAGTCGAGTATGTTGAAAAATTTTGTGCATGCACAAAATTTCCAACGTATGCCGACGTATGGAAAGTACGTTACTCATAAGTTTCATGTACGCTACTTATAAGTAATGCATAGGTTCATGTACGTTACATGTAAGTTACTCATACGTTCGCATACGTTGCCATACGTAAAAGTCCGTTGGACGCTTGTGTAGCGTGTGCTTAGCGTATGCATAACGTGTTTGTAACCTACAAGCAACGTACTCCTAACTTATGGGTAACTTATTCCAAACGTTCATCGACGTATTGAGCGTATGTCCGACGCACTGGGAGGGCACTCAGCGTACTTTGAATGTATGTAGAACGTACTGAACGTATTTGTAACTTACGGGTAGCGTATCTGCAAGCGTTCTGAGCTCATCTTGTACAAATTTAGTACACATGAGTAAATCATACCACTCAGATTGGTGAGAAATGGAAGACCATGAGAGACTTAGACGAGAATATCAGCTAGCCATATTGAATCACCAAAATAATGTGATTGAAGCTGCTTTGTATGCGGCTAGTAGGATCCGAAGAAGAAGAGGCCAACGCTTCTGTCTGTCGTTTTGTGTATGTGACAAGTTCGAGTCAGACGGAGCAATAGAGACTACAGTTTCGTTCACAGACGCCACTGAAGAAGCATTTGAGTCCGAACGAGGGCGGTTTTGATCATCATTGTCCGATGCTGGTTATTTCCGTTATCGTCTGTCTGTTTAGGAGATAGGGAAAACGCCGAAAGTGTAGGCGCTGAAGTTTTCTTTGCGCGGCCTCTTTCCGAGTTTTTCCTTTGTTTCTTTAGGGACATGTTTACCGATCTTCAACTACATAAATAATGAAGACTGGGTAGCCAAGAGATAAATATCATACATGTATCTGACGTCACGAACTACAAGTTTGGCGATCGTTGGGCATACGTTCCTCATAAGTTCTTCATACGTTCCTCATAAGTTAAGGACGCTAGGCAAACGCTGGACGTGTGCTGTTGTACGCTTTCATAAGTCATGTTACGCCAGAGGTAAGCAATGCATAAGTTACTCATACGTTGGACATGCGCTATTCATTCGCTCAGTACGTTGCACGTACGTTTTGCATAAGTTCAAACAGAGGCTTTCTCTCATTTTTTGTGACTTTTCTTCAGCGTATGACAACGTATGACAACGAAATTATTTCTTTTCATGCGTTCGGCGTACGTTGGCTTATACGTTATAGTGTGACAGGGGCATTAAATACTGAAATGCTTCCACACGCCAGGAACGCGCTAAAGACTGGCCAGGCACACGTTCTGTGTAACTTTTAGCCAACGTGTTTCTAGCGTGCTCGCAGCATATGTGAACGTAGACATTGGCTGTCTCTAGTGTACTGAACGTGTTCGGAACGTATTTCAACTCGTTCCTAACACACTGAGGAATTGTGAGCATGCACGACATCTGTCGATATACTCAGCGTGTAACAACGTGTGTCAGTGTGCCGATGGCGTGTGTGGAGCGTGTTGTTTAAAATCAAACACGTCCCGAACACGCTGGCTAAAACATAAAGGTGCTACTACAGCACTTTTACGCTCTAACTATTTCAAGAAATAAAATGAAGTGATCATATAAATAATGGAAAGCTTTAACATTATAAGGTGGAAGTTTTACAGTGAAGATTTTACTCAGTACAATATACGTGTGTTCTCGGAGTAGACAAGTAACTAAAGCAAAAGATAAATATAGCTTAAGTAACTAGGTTCTGGTTGTTTGTGTTACAGTTGTTTGGTTGAAAACATTTAACCTCATGTTGACCGCTTTTAACATCAAATAAATAATTTGTTGTTTTTTTTTAAATGGGAATTTACACCGCTTTTGTCAATCTTTCAGTCATATCGCGGTGACTGGATCACCTGACAACGGATTCCTTGTATTTCTCCTACAACTACAAACATTTCATCTTTTCTTGACCCAAGCCGCTACCCCACATAGGTCTACGATTATCAGCCCCATTGGTGGGAGACAGATAGTCGGAAAGGATGGGAGACCTGTAGACTGACAGTTCGACGCGCTACTAACTGCGCTTTGACGATGGCTTGATTTTTATTGAATTTGATGGCAAATGAGTTGCAAAGACTATATAATATGCATAGCGTTTACGAGGACTTTTAACGATAAAAGTTGAGAAAATTAAATTTGATGATCTGTTATTTGTATTTAATTGATAAATAATGTACATTCGAGTATTCATTTTAAGTCTTTGAGAGTAGGGCTGCTTCACCATATGATGTATAATTTCGAAAGCTGTTTGGTAGTCGCCAAAACATGGTAACGGTAAGGTCAGGCCAATCTTATGGGTATCAAATTATGACATAGCAAGTGAAGGGATATCAATTAGTGGATTGCTGGCCCCGCCCCTTGGCCTCCGTCGAGACATAACAACTCAGAAATTTTATAAAATGTCACTATACTCTTTTATTTTGATTAGGACATAAACCAAATACAAATCGATGTTGGACCTTTAGCACGTCTTGGCTACAGCTTATTCAAGCTGTAGTTTGTTTCGACGATCAAGTCACCACACATATATTAACTTTTTCTCAAATGATATGTTAGAAAAATAGAACGTTCGTTGTCTTTTGCACTTACAGATTTATCGCGAGATGATTTGGTACTTGTAAACCCCTACATAGATCATACGACATTTTACGGCTGATGTCAACTATTCGACGCACACTCCTGGTCTCTGTAAGGGGCATAAGCGATTACCTTGCTATTTGATTTTAATCTCAATGCTGGATTTTAATGTGGTTGGTTTTCAATTGTATCGTGGATAACATAAATGCACAACTCATACACTGAAGGACTAAAGAAACGCAAATTTCAGTTTTGGTTATTTTTATTAGCCTTTCTGGGCGATGTTGTTTCCGTTGTAAGGGTTTACAGTTAAGTCATTACATTAGCAAAGATTGTTCTAAATAACTACACGCCTAAGAGCAGTGGCATTTTAAAGGTATCTACCCCTACTACGAAAAAAGACTAAAAAAAAAATAAATAGATTAGTCACCGTTCTTTGGCAAATCAATGAAAGCTCAGTAAATTCAAGCATATCTAGATTTTATATCATCTGAAAATGAAACTCAACATTTTGTCTTGAATTTTTGTAGATATTTCCATCTTTCTGGGTAGAAAACATCCGGCAAAATGAAAATATTGATTGTTACAAGCAATTTCGTCATTTTACACAATGTTTTCCCAATTATATTTCTTAAGGGGCGCCTAAAAGCGTCATTGTGTGGGAATGGGTAAACCAATTTAAATCAATCAACCTGCACAAGCTTTAGCATCTGATGAAAAATTTATATTTTTTATGTAAAATTTATTCTTGTTAACCCTGGTTTATACGTCCCGGTGGCTATCAAATTGAGAATACATTGTAGAAAAATAATAAGCAAATTGAGAATGCATTGTAGAAAAAGAATAAGTTTGTTGCAAGCAAATTTGCTCCCTTTCCACAGTATTTCTACCCTATTGAATTCTTTTTTTTTTTTTTTTTTTAATTGTTTTATATATCATTTCATATATTTAACTATATTTAAGTATTTGAGAAAAAAGTGAGAAATAAAAAAGTGAAATATAAAAGAGAAGACCGTAAGAAGTGTCACAAAGATCCAACTAAGACAATCTTTTTGAACGTGTTAATCCATTCACCAAATTCTTATTACTATATTGAGATATATCATGCAATAACATATATGATACAATGTATGTAAATATTTTTGTTGTAAATTTTTTTTTTCAGATTTTTCTTACTTAAACATTTTTTTCCAAATTTTTCTAAATGAGAAACGTTTTAAAATAGATTTCCTTTACCTCTTGCATTTATAATCCTATCTAAAATGTACAAACTCGTAATTTCCTTAGAATTAAAGGGAATAGCAAACGACTTCCTTTGTTACTTGTAATAAGGGGAATCGGGTGAAAATCAAAAGCAAATAGCCGATCATTATGAGATATATCCAGTGTACATCCAAAATACCACCCGTGGTCTATTAAGCAATCAGAGATAACGATCAGAAGCGTGTAAGTTACTTGTATTAAAACAGCACTTTTAAATTTGATTTACCATTAACCCTTCACAGAAAAAAATCTCAGAACGAAAGAGGATACGAACGAAAAATTAATAGCCATGTGTACCGAAAATAATGGATCTTTCAAATGTGGAGAAAATCGGCGTAAAAAGTACTCTTTATCGCAATATGGTTATTCTTAGTTGTTGTTGTGTGGTTTCCTTGTTTTAATAAGTCTTTTCAAGTTAAAGAAGTAAACGCAATGATTTCCTGCAAAGGACGCCTTTGCTAATTTTGTTTCGAAAATGAGAATTAAAATATGAAAACTGGACGAGAATGAAATTGGTTCCTAGGTCGGGAGTAAAAAACGATTAAAACGTGTCAACGTTAATATAAACTACCACATCAATTCCATATTCTAAGAGAAATTTAAGAGTACTCAACATTCCTCTGTATTGATTTCTGAAAAAAAATATCTGATTCTACGCAAAAAAGGAACATTTAGTCTCAGCCCTTATATTCTCTATATAGCAAATTTAAACCGGAACTACCCAGTTAAGTCAAGGGAGTTAATTATAGGGCAATTTTCAGGACAACTCCGTATATCGGTAGGGGCCATTGAACCATTCTCGTTGCAAACATTTGTGGAAATTAATATCCCGCATTAGACGACCCGTATTTTTTAATTATTACTTTTCAAAATAAAATGCTAAAAAAGATTGTCCGTAAAAAGTTTAAAAAATAGAATATAAAATCTATTATTTTAGCTGAATCCGCAAATTTTTGTTCGCCAAGCATGAGTTAGAGCGTAATTTTCCTGTTGAAACCGTCACGACAAATGACGAAACATCTATCAAAGCATGAGAATGATCAAATTTGCTCCCCCTTTTTGTTTACGTCGCTTTTAGTTAAGAATGTATGACGCAACAAAAATGACCGACATCATAGATTTACTCGCGACTCACTGGATATAGCGTTATTGGATGAAAATTTAAGTCGATCGGTTAAACAGTTATTGTTCATATTCTGACAATTTACACGAATAAACTTGCGCTCCGCTTAGTATACATTATCCCCTTATGTTTTTTGATATGGCGGACATTATCCCCTTCCTAAATTCAACAGGGCGGACATTTGCCCCTTCGTCATTCGGATAGGGCGAACGAAATCCCCTTCCTATTATTAACAGGGCGGACACCATCCCCTCGATCGGCGGACATTATCCCCTTCGTAAAATTGTTCTTAGTTTCTTCCGGCTTAAGTAACGAAACGAACAATAAGCCCAGATTAATATAAATTTTACTCTTATTTTATTGAATAATAAACCAGTGCTCAATTTTTAACTGAATACCTTTGCACATTTCTATGCGAGCGACTCCATAAAATTTGTATTCTAGAAAACGTCATGGTATAAAGGCAAAGAGGAGCTTGTCCCTCTTTACCAGCATGTTTCTTTAAAATTAACCTCGTGCTAACTTTTTACTATTCGAAGCCATCTGGAAATATGTTGTCCTGACACTCGAAGATTTAAATCCGACTTAACAAAATAGAACATGCTGAATATTAGCTATATTATTACCTTTTCCATGTGATCTTATCTTTTTCTCTTTTGTATACATGGTGTTGGTATGAGACCGAAACATCGTAGCTACAATTTTGTATGAGTTTTTTTACAACATATCAGTCGCCAGTAGAATCAGAGTATTTCATTGATTATTATTATAATTTTTACAATCTTTGACTGGTTTTCATGTGAAATACCGGAATTATATCCAATCCAGAAACCGTGAATTGTCTGTGATATATTACAGAAAGGGGCTTTTGTCCGCAGTAGTAAAACGATGAAGGGGCTAATGTCCGCCCTGTTAAATTTAGGAAGGGGATTTTGTCCGCCCTGTTAGAATGGCGAAGGGGCTAATGTCCGCCCTGTTAAATTTAGGAAGGGGATAATGTCCGCCATATCAAAAAACATAGAAGGGGATATTGTCCGGAGGGGCTATTGTCCGGTTACCTAGACCATATCTTTGGCCTAGACATTGATCAGCTTACTTTTTTCGACGTGCAATGATAGATTTAAAAAGAATTATGAAGTCTTTGAATGAAACCGTTTGAAATTCTAATCATAAATTGTTCATCTTTGTCATCGGAAAACAATAACAATCAATCGGTAATTTGGATTAAATTATCGATTTTGGTCAAAATGTTCCGTTTGGTATAGGGTATGGCAAAATTTACAATCAATTTGTAGATGAAATCAGCGTCAAACTGACATCAGAACGAATGAGTTAAAAGACATATAAAGTGTTGAAAGTCAATAATTTTATCTTTCAATCGCTTAAAAACATCTTTAAAAGAACGTTTATTTGATTGAAGAAACATAAGAGTATTTAATGCAACACGCAGACGAATTTTGATATGGTATGTTTCAAAAGTGTTAAGTCTTCCTATTTTCCAATGTCTAATTGGGCAGTTAGACATTCAAAAACGGGTTTGGTCGAATGTCTAATCGAATGTCTAATGTCTAATTGGGCAGTTAGACATTCAAAAACGGGTTTGGTCGAATGTCTAATCGAATGTCTAATGTCTAATTGGGCAGTTAGACATTGATATTTGAATGTCTAATTTTCCAGATAGACATTCGGTCGAATGTCTAATGTCTAATGTCTAATGTCCTGCCAACTTCACACACTTGTAGTGCTTAAGAACTGTGACTCCTTCTCGATTCAATTTTTGATTAGAATTTTTTTCTAAATTGGATTTTGTCCGGGGCATTATCTGAAAGATGGGGAGCGATCAATTGAAACTTCAACGGTACATGGATCTCACTATTTTTTTCTGACTATGACTGCGTTTTTAATTTCTTTAATAATGTGCATAATTAGAAATGTTCTTGCAACTGTTGTCAAAACAATTTACCAAGGGATGGCTGAGTCTACAAGGCTCGTTCTTTTTGGGGGTGGGGGTCATATTTTAAGGTAACATTTGCAGGTGTTTGTTAAAACGACCCCGAAAATTATCAGAATGATTTTCTGAATTTAGACTTTGAAATTTCACCAGAAAAAATTCCTATTGGGCAATCTAGAGGGTTTATTGTATAATAATTTAATTTCTAGTTTCTTCTATCAAAAACAAGCGATCTGATTAGTCGAAAAATTTAATTCATACCTCCATGAACAAAATTTTGAGTACGCAGCCATTTTGAATGCTTCCACACAAAATAGTTCACTACAAAAAGGTATCAAAATTTGTTAAGTTGTTGCATTTTTCGCTCGATGCTATTAAATTATAAGAAATGAAGATAATGTTTTTTGTTTTCATTGAGGTATGAACCGAAAAACCTAATCACACAATGTATGAATCCGCTTCGCGTATTCATACAGTGTGATTAGGTTTTTTGGTTCATACCTCCATGAAAACAAAAAATATTCTCTTCATCTCTTAACTCAATTAACGATAAAGTTGTCCAGACGCTCTTCCTCGATATTATCTCGAACAAACTTTGAAAATAAACTTGGTTAACCCATTCCCACTTGACAAAATTTCAGACTGGTCCAAATTGAAAGAAGATGCAGACTACAATTTCAAGTTGATGGAATTTTAAAATGTTTCACCTTTTTGGATAGAAAATATTATGGATAATGAAGAAATTGCTTGATACAAGCAATTTCTTCATTTTCCACAATGTTTTCCAAAAGCTTTTTTCTTGAAGGGCGTAAAAAGGAGGGATTGAGTTGGAATGGGTTAATAGGTGACTCTTAAGAATAAGAGTCTGTAAAAAGCAATGGCCCTAGCGGTATTCCGTAGTCCGTGCGCTGTATAGCGCCCACATTTTAAGTTCAATCAGTATGAAAGTTAGTCAGAAATATTATTTCAACAAAATCCCAAGTTTTTTGCCATTTGGGGTAAAAACTTAAAAATTAAGAGAAACGCTTCGGTCCCCAACAGTTGTTGATCAATTGATAAAAATTATTTTCTCAATTAAATCTCTGACGAGTTCGAAATTCTGGCACTTAACGTTAAAAAGTTGGTCACTAGGTCAAGATTAAGAGAAACCTGTCGAACACCGCAATCGATCTATCAAATCGAAAGTTGGTTAGAATATGAACTTTCATACAATATCAGAAAACATCTAAATTTGATAACTAGATGCAAATCTTTTAGGCATCATGACCACAACCTTTTTTTTTTTTGTACTTGTATTTGAGCCTATGCGTTTCATTTCTTACCATTTCGCATGTGCGTGACTCGCACACATTGAGCACCCTGGACAGCCATTCGGGGCAATTAGAACATTTGCTGATTGTTTAAAGAAGTTTTGGGTCTGTGTCTATCTACAGAGCGCAGAGTGAAGACTCTGATCAGACTGTGCGGATACACAGGCTGATCTGAGTCTTTACTTGGCGCACAAGTGTAATGGTTTGAAATGTCACACATGCGCTCATTTAATAAATAAATAAAAAAAAAAAAAAACGTTGAATTTGAAATTTGTTTAGCTGCAGTCCAATAACAAAATTGGTAACACAAGGATTCTGTAAAAGCCACTTATCTGACCTCAATCGAACACGAATTACGAGTATGAAAGTTTGTCTCCAGACCATGGCTAAGATGAGCAATTTAGGGCCATTTTGGCGATTTTACACTTATCTATTTACAATAAGATTTGTAATTTTGATCTTTAAAGAAGTTTTAGATCTGGGATTCGAATCGCACTCACATGAACGGTCACGTGTGCTAATCCTATGACGAGATATTTCGGAGTCTCGTCTTATACATGTGATACACAAAATACACATGGAAACAAGATCTCCTGTATCAAAGTGACACGATCAATTTAAATCATTGCATCATCTGATGCATATTGAACATCTTCAAGGCAACATTCACCTCACTCTATTTTCCCTGCTTAACTGACAGTAAAAAAGGAGAG
This sequence comes from Fragum fragum, assembly GCA_946902895.1. Taxonomy (NCBI): domain Eukaryota; kingdom Metazoa; phylum Mollusca; class Bivalvia; order Cardiida; family Cardiidae; genus Fragum; species Fragum fragum. The sequence goes on from OX336371.1 coordinate 43,005,280, forward strand.
CGTAATAGGTGAGATAAGCTGAGAGACGGACAGAGAGTGAGATAACGGAAAGGTTCTGCATACAGAGACAGACAAACAGACAGACGGGGAAGTTGGACAAGAAAGAGAGAGGAGAGGGACGGAGAGCGAAAGCGATAAAGAGATGGGAATTAAATATGGAGAAATAGATATAGATATGTATACTCCCGCAAAATCACATGCAGAAAAATAACAAGAGAAATAACTATTAAAAGGGGAGAAAGAGTTACGGTTCTTGTGCACTGCAATTTTCCTCATTAGCTACTATCTACCCACAAGGTTTCAAATTGATATTAACCATAGTTATAGAATTATGAAACGGGAAAACAAAAAACAGAAAAAAAATAAAGCAAAAGAAAAAATTGTTGGAGCTTGATCGACGTGACCAGCGAGCCGTCAGTTCTTAAATATAAAAGGTAATAAATACTTCAACTATTGTCTATTGTAACTTTCTCAAATATACCATCTACTTTACAGGGTATTCTAGTACTGGCTCAATTATGTCTTCTTGTTTATGGACACTTAAGCGATGTGAGGTAAGAACCATAGAACACAACATGTAGAATTGAAAGATCGCCACTGCCATTCGAAACAATCGGGTGATTAAATTATTCAAATTGACCAATTGCAGATGTCAATCAAGGGACCAATCAACAAATCAAATTGAGATTGAGTTTTGAATTCCGACATTGACCGTCAATTGTCTGAAATAGCTTTGTCAGGTTTGGCGACTAGAACGTCTTAGCTACAGCTTTACTCAAGCTGTAGTTACGACGTTTAGGTCGCAGACCAACCATTTCTTTTTTGTTACAAGCTAGTTGCTATAAGTTTTCCAAAATAAAGCCTTTAAAAATCGAAGCGGGACTTCCTGTTGGAGCAGATGGGCGGTGCCAATGATTGGTCAACTAACTAAATGTGAGGTATATAAAAGCTCAAAATTAAGTAAAGCAATTTCGTTATCGGGCGACTTAGATATCGTAACTTCAGATTATTCAAGCTGTAGACTCGATGTTTGGATCACCAACAGCCGTTTACAACGTGTCTAATGTCATGTTACCATATAATTTGCTAACTTCTATCGTTTGATACTCCAGTCAAATTATGTTGTCCGTTGGCGTAGCCAGTGGCCAGCCCATTAAACGTATATCGTTTACAAGAGTTGTTTAAGTAAGATTTTTCATACTCATTTAGTCCATCAATTTTAGGTTAAACAAAGCAAAAAAGGTAAATTTCCCTCACTCTAAATGAAGCAAGCACAGCGTAATAGTTTGATCTTCAAATAAGAAAAATTATTTTGATAGAATTAAAAAACAACAACAACAAAAACCAAACAGAAATGCAACAACAACAAAACAAACATTCAAATATAACAAAGCAAAAACATTAACAACAACAACAACAGAAAAAAACCCAAGTAGAAACTTTTACTGAGAATTTTTAAAACTTTTTGAAATAAATCTTTTTTCAGTAGTTATGAAGATAATTTCGAAAGCTTTTTGCAAGAATTCGACAAAGAGTATAGAGACGAAGTAGAAAAGCAGTATAGGTAAGTGCTTTATTTAGGTAATCTTAATTAAAAATTTCCTATCCAATACCATTTTACAGTAACACCTTATATAAAGATCCTTTCGGATAAAAATGTGAATACATTGTAGACAAAATCTCAACTTATCCGTTTGCTGTTAACCCACTCCCAATCGAAAAAGATTCAGACGACAAACTAATCAGGTTAGAATCGAATAGTAAGGGCCGTAAGGCGAAGAAAACAGTGTGATAAAAGAAGAAATTGCTTCTTTTGTAACAATGTTTTACATAGCTATGTTTTTTGTCGCGTTAAAATGAGGTTTTCGTTGTAATGTGTTAAACAGGAACCTCCGGATACCACATTTCATACATATTATCTTTGAAGTGTTGAGTCTAAACCTTACACATGGCATACATAGTAACTAAGAAATTACACGATTCAAGGTTATGAAATGTGAAAGCTGAATTTATGACGTCACCTGCGGTGTTTCGTAAAGAAAACCCTCAAATATCAAGGTGACGATACGGTAGCTAGAAAAAGAGATACACGTTAACCCCACAGAAGCTCGAATAAAAGTAGCAATAGAAATGAATTCACGTCTCTTATTAGAAACTGAAAAAAACAACAATTCGGTTGTTTTCGACAAAAGTATTATTACCGCAAGTTATTTGGACAGGAAGATGTACATTGAGCCCAACCGATGACTAACTAATTTTTGTCTTTTTCCCCAGTTGATTTGTGTCCTAAAACACAGGTTTACCTCTAACCTTAATACATTGTAAGGAATTGAATTACTTGAATACTGAATATTAACTCTTTTGATTCTGAATGAAACTCTATTTCGGAATTCAAATCGAATCAAGGGACTGAAAGCTCGATATTTATAGATAAATAGATAATTTAGATAGCTTTTTCATAAAGAAGACAAGTAGGTGGTGTAGACTAAGATTAGACTGCATATTTTTATCTATACCTCCTGCCAAGACAAGAAATTCCGGTTTCAGCATGATAAGGTTTAAAACGAATCTATTTATTGTTTCCTCGTGAAATTTAACATCTTTGATTTTATCTTCCAATACAGATTCGGCGTTTGGAATCAAAACAAACAAACTATCGAAAAACATAATACAGAAGCTGATGCAGGCAAACATTCTTATAAAATGGGTATGAATCAGTTTGGTGATATGGTAAGTCATTCGTTTTCTTTTTAACAATTTTATTCTTCTTATTACGATAGTTGCAACAATCTCACTAAAACCGCTATTCAAATATATATATCTAATGCATGCATATAGCAATTATAGAGTATTTTCTTGTGAACAGTTTATACAAGTCTTTCGGAACAGGGGGTTTCTTATATATTTTAACAAGGCGACAATGAGACATTTGTTTGTCATTTCCTGAAAAAATAATAAAATAAAGAAAAAAAAAAAAAAAAAAAAAAAGAAAACACGGATTAAGCATTAGCATGTCTCCACAGTTTGTGCTTTTTTTTCACGCTACCCCCTCACACAAACACACAAACACAAGGCAAATATTTGCGGTCATTGGCATGACAGTTTACTTGCAACGCCCCTATTTATAGAGTAATTAAACTATCTTAGCGATTCTGGGCTGACCATATCTACTAACAAACTAATTGTCTTTCGGATGAGACGTTAAACCGAGGCCCCGTGTGACGGTGCTATCCACCGTGCACGTTAAAGAACCAGGCGGAGCTCTCGTCCTGTATCCTCGCACTATCCCCCGTCACAACTAACCGTCTTCTGGGGGCGTCGCTCATATGGGCATGTGCTACGGTAGCGACGATAAATAAACGGAAATAATAATAATAATAATCTTAGCGATTCATTACTCACTTTCATCTGTTCAAAGATAGATCTTAAGCTTGATATAACATTGAAGCTTGTATAACAACATGTATTAAGTCGAGTTGAATACTTCTCTTTAAGACAGCCTGGTGTCTTTTTAAAAAAAAAAAAAAAAAAAACTTCCTTTTTTTAATCTTTAGACTCTGAACGAGTTCCGAAGCACCATGTTAAAGTACAAACAGAGTACCACAGATAAGTTCAACTCGTATAACTATCAAGGGATATCTTCCATACCGGACACAGTGGATTGGAAGGCTAAAGGTTATGTTACAGAGATCGGAAATCAGGTAACGCTAATAAATCGGCCGTCTGTACGCAGCGTCAATTGATCGTTTTACGCAGCCAATCAAAATCGATAGACAAATCTATGTCATTCACTTAGATCCAAAGTCATTTTTGAACTTCGATATTTAGGTAATGCATTTTATCTATTTGGGGGCTTATTATAACGGTTTGGTCGCCAAAAAACGATTTGACCTTTGTTTTTGTCCCTGTCCAAATATTGTGTGCACTGTCATTGTTTGATAACTAATTCAAACGTCATATCGAAGATAACTTAATTGACCAATTGCGACTGTCAATCAAATAACAAGTCTACTAATAAAATAATACATCTAGACTGGAAGTTAACACTGAACTCCAATATTGGCCGAAAATAATAAGTGTAATGTGAAGTATTTTTGTTGGTTTTGAGACTTAAACGTCGTAACTACATCTTATTCAAGTTGTAGTTACAACGTTTAGGTCTCAAACCAATCAATCTGCTTTTTGTTACATGTTATACATTTTGTAAAATAATCCCCATTAAATATCGACACACAGAAAACTCCTGTCGAAGAAAAGTGGGCGTGGCCAGCGATTTGTCCCTTGATCTCTGACGACGCCTACTCCAAACAGCACCGATTATAGATGATAATAATTTTTTACTCGCTGAGGACAAATCAAAGTAGTTTTACTTTAACGAGGTGTTCAGTTAGCCCAATCGACTACACAATGTGGTCTCAATCCTTGGTCGTTAGTTCGAATTCCGTCTAGGTGTACATTAGTTATGTTTATAGTTTAGAGTAATTTATTTTAGTTTGATTTCGAAGAGAGCTTTAAGCTAATAAAGTCGCTCTCGAACAATCACAATCCAGGTATTTAGCACGTCCCTGAAAGAGAGGTAATGTCTTAAAATCACAGCTACCCAGTTTCTCAGCTGGTTAGACTGAGAATGACTATTAGGTGGTATGACTCTTGGGCTCGAACCCGTGACTTTCACGACTCGAGCACCTATACCACTCAGCCATCGAGGTAAACATTCTTTAAAGTTATGTGATAAAAGTCATACTGACTTTAATATCTCACCAATCATTAATAGTGAGTTAAATTAGTTAAGCAGCTAGTTTTTCTTATTGAATGTTTTGATTTCACTGAGGCGAGAATCGGCAAGAAGCAAAGAAGGACTAATGAACCAGACGTAGTGATATAACGGAAACGGTTGCGCGAAACTCACATAGTCAAATTACCGAAATCGCTGTCTGTCTCCCAACAAAGCAAGATTTCACATCTGTCGGTGCGAAACATAGCGGTTCGGTGGCGATATTCTTTTTTTTTTTTTTTGTCTAGTCTTCGTTGGCCAAGGAGAGCCACGACTCTTCCTACCGTTGTTAAGGTTAAGGTTAGAGACATGTTGTTGTTTTTAAAAATAACGAGGCTATTTTTCTCTTTTGCGTTTGTGATTTATACCCTGTAACTCGGTGGATCACGCTTAATGGATTCTTTCGAAGATTTCGTAAATCAATTACTCCGAATGAAGATCGGGTGGAGCAGAGATCAGTTTTAGACAGTATACCTTCATAAATAAACTTTAGGATTGTCATTTTAGATTCACAAAATCTACAAAGAGTGAAAAGTTTCGACCATAGCCAGCTTGCGCAGTTAGAGCAGTCTGACTAGGGTCCACACATTTGACTTGTTCGGGAAGGTCTCTTTTCGAGTAACGCAATACATATTTCATGGAATCAAAACACAGCTTCTTTTAAAACAGGATGGACGCAAGTCATTCATTGGATAACGAATAAACATATAGTGTTACCAAACGATCTTTTTTTCTTACTATCATTCATTAACCCATTATCATATGGCAAAAGATTAAAGTGGTCCAAATGAAAGGAGTTGCAACCGACAAATTATTTCTTATTAAAATTTAGCATTTTTCACCTTTCTTTAAAGAAAGGACATTGGACATTGCTACAAGCAATTCCTTCATTTTAGACAATTTTTTCCTAAATGTTTTACTTGAGGGGCGTCCAAAAGCGTCACTGTGTGGAAATAGGTTAAAGCTATTTATCCTTTCTTTTTGCTGCTTTCCCCGACATTTTATTTTCAGAAATACATCTTGATAACTGAAAGCAATTTTACCCATTACCAGACGGCAAATATTTAGACTGGTTCGAATAAAAAGGAATTGCAGACAATTTAAAGTTTATGATATTTTTTTTTTTAACATTCTCGATTGAAAACATCGTGGAAAATGAATTAATTGCTTGGTTCAAGAAAATTTCTTCATTTTACAAAATATGTTTTCAATAATTTTTTGTGAGGTATCAAAATGCGTCATTGTGTGGTAATATTATATACCTATAAAAGATATGTATTAAAATCTGGCTATCTAATGATAAAAATCCGTATTCGGCGTGTGCAAAAAACCGTATTCGTCGAGTACCGTTAAACACGGACTACTTTTTTGTGTATTGACGTTCGGATTTTTCGGAAATTTTGTTATTTCTTAATCATTTAAGAGAATTTTCTTAATGTCATGTCCTAAAGGTATATAATAAAAGGAATATTACAGCAGTGTGTATTTCTATTTGTTGTTATCATGTTCTCCAAACGATTGTAGGTAATTTCATTGGATTCGACCTTCGGTTTCATCCAATAAAAAAACTACATACGATTCTCTAACACGATAACAACAAATAAAAATACACACTGTTGTAATAGTCACTATCTATACATACTGTAGAGTAATGCTTGTTAAAAGCATTGGATATGCTGACTGGGTAACTCGTTTATTTTGTTCTAGTTGTAATAGACATTTTCTTTTACTCCTGGTCAATGAATACAAAGACTGCTTTTTGGAATAGCTTGTTCAAGCTTTGCTCCGAAGAGTCAGATTTCATTGTTTTACTTTTGAATTAATGTATTAACAGGGTCAATGTGGAAGTTGTTGGGCATTCACAGCTACTGGGGCACTGGAAGGACAACATAAAAAGAAGACTGGACAACTTGTCGACCTTTCAGAACAGAATCTCATGGACTGTTCCTCCAAACAAGGTTATTCACGAATCTTTTGAACTTCTTCAATTTTTTTGTTTTGTTTCAAACTGATTACGTCTAATGGGACTATTGTGTTGTCTTCCCTTCGTCTGTGAGTTTTTACTTTTAGTATGTACTCTTAAGAACCTACTGGTGGGATTTCAACTTACGAGCATTTTCCCATCGTGATTATTGAACAGATTTCATTCAGGCTTATGTACAATACAGAATTCAGGTTGTCATGACAACCCAGAATTAAAACAAATCACTATCTCCCAGATTACTTAATGGATTTCATAGTTCTTTGGTTGCATTCCCTCTAATTCCTTTCAAACCCTAAACTATGTGTTTCCTTTCAAAAATTTATACTGATTCCGTTATTATTTTGTAGAAATACTCAATGGAAGAAGGGCTATATGTTCCAAATTCCTTGAAATCGTTTTGATCTATTTAAACAAAGATGATATACTGTAAATCGGGTTTTATTAGCGATGGTTTTATTTTTGCTAGGCAATGAGCTAGGGAATTCAAGAATCTCGTTTAAATTTGACCATTTTGTACAGAAAATTACGGAGAGGTCCGAAGTAAGCCGGGGACCGACGATGACCAAATGATAAAATAATTACCTATTTCGGCACCATCCCATTTTATTTCATTCAAATAGAGATAATCACCTTCTCGGTGTAAAAAGGCAACAACCAATAAATGAGCTCATGCGTGACATTTCCAACCATTACACATGTGCGCCAAGTTAAGAATCAGATCAGCCTGTGCATCCGCACAGTCTGATCAGAGTCTTCACTCTGCGCTCTGTAGATAGATACTGACCTAAAACTTTTTTAAACAATCAGCGAATATTCAAATTGCCCCGAATGGCTGTCCAAGGTGCTCAATGTGTGCGAGTCACGCACATGCGAAATGGTTGGAAATGTCACGCACAGGCTCAAATCATTTTTGAGAATAGGAAGAATCTTTAGCAAACAACAAAAATTTTACAACCCGCCAAATTAGACCATTTAGTATAATGAACACAGCTATACAAACATAACACTGGAGAGTAGACGAGGTGATAAAATTCTAGGTGACGACAATTAGACAACAAAGAGCTTAAACGATAACTGATTCTTTATTGCATAGACTCTTAGAACCTTTCAATAAATTGAAAGCAGGCGATACTATATAAATCAATTCAAAGCAGACAATTGCACCTGTTTGATTTGGGATATACTTATTTCGCCTGTGACAGTTTGGCAAGACTACTGTCGTGTAAATAATTCGATTGGTCTGTGCTTTAAGGAATAAATATAACTACATTAAACCCCTTTTCAGCCCTTTCCAAAATTGAACTTTACTTAAAACTTAAATGTATAATTTGCGTTCGTTATACTATGCGAATATAGGATAGGTAAAAAAACTAATAAATGAATTACCAGTAACAATTCTATGCATAGGTCGGTATCGAATCGGGATGTAATAATATATCGACTTTTTTTCTTCGCCGTATAATTCCCGGAGAAACTTACGGAAATTAGCGAAACCTCATACGGCCACTCGCGATTTCATGAACTCGCCAATAAGTCTTCGGGTGCTGATCACGTGAAAAAAAGACGAAGCGAAAATTACCCGGTTTAGAGGGTCTATTGTTTATTCAGTTTGTCCTACTTCAAAATATGACTACATATAACTCGGATATTATGAATATTATATCATATGTTATGAATCGCGATTTCAGTACAATTGTTTGCAAAACACAAAACAGCATGTTCTATTATATGCTTGCTAGTGAAATAACTTAAGCTGAAATACGGTTATTTAAATGCTAGTCAGAAGACGAGTCACACTGTTCATAGTTATAGATTCAGGTCACCCCAGAGTCACTTAGCTACAGGCACAAAATTGTTTCTAGACAATTAGACGGTGTTGGAATCCGATATGTAACCTTCATGGAAATTTATAAACAAAATAATTTCCCAAGAATATTAATTGGTACCATTACTTAAAGGCAATCATGGTTGTGAGGGCGGAATGATGGATTGGTCCTTTAAATACGTCAAAGAGAATGGCGGGATAGATACCGAACAGTCTTATCCATATAATGAAACTCAGCCAGGGGTAAGTTAGAATTTTACAATGGTTGCGGAGCCACGTAAGAAAGTATACTTTGGTTGTTTACGAAATGAAAGATGAATCGATCTTACATGAAAAACAAACGATTATTCTATTTTAAACTAATGAATTACCTTTCTTTAGGATTATTTACAATATGTTTCATTTCGCTCGTGATTACATTGCAAACTGATGACGGCATCACTGTCTTTGGTCCGGCGTAGATGACGTTCACAAGCGCGCAATGAACTAGTGAAATCGTCGAGCGGTAAGGTACCGAAAAGTTTCGATAATCTGCCGAACAGCATTGAAAAACACTACATAATGATCTAAAAGATGCTTTTTTTAACATAACAGTTGTATAAAAAGTCCCAATTCACATGACACAAATCTGTTAAACCGATGTTCATCGCAGAATTGTAATAAAAAAAAAAAACATTAGATGTATTAGCAACCTTGAAATATGTCTTTTCTTTACTCTAATACCTGATATCCCATGTAACATGCTGTAATCGTTGAATCTTTACGCTGGACATATTTGGCTCCTGCTGATTTAACAAACGTAGAGAATATTCTTGTTTTTATTGAGGCATTAACCTGAAAATCATTCTGTATGAATACAAGATGCGGATTCAACATTAGCGAGATTCATACCTCAATGTAAATACAATTATGCTCTAATGCCAACGAGCAAACCAAAGAAAATTTTATTACTAGTTTTGAGTAAAATTTCATGGATGTACTTTGTGTAAAAGCATATAAGAGAGTTGCGTGCCCAATATTTTGTCCATTGAGGTATAAAATTTCAGACAATCAAAACGCTTAACAATTTCATACTTCTTTTGATAGAGCTATAAATGTCGATACAAAAGATCTAAGCGAGGGGCTACATGCACCGGTTATGTCGATTTACCAGCCGGAAACGAAACTATCCTAAACGAAGCAGTTGCTCAAATAGGTCCAATTGCCTGTGCTGTTGACGCCCAACACCATGGTATGACTTTATTATGCGTATGTTATTTGTATTCAAGTCGATCATTTTAACTCAATCCGAAATTATTCTTCTTTTACACCTTTGAATAATTTAATTATTAGTTTTGTCTATCAAAAACGAGCGTTCTAATTGGTCGAAAATAATTATTCATAATTAATAAATTTTGAGGACGCAGCGATTTTGTATGCCTCCGCACAAAATAGGCCAATACGGAAAGGTAGCAAAATTTGTAAAGTTTTGGCTCTTTTCGTACGATGCTGTTAAATTATAAGAAATGAAGAGAATATGTTTTGTTTTCATGGAGGTATGAACCGAAAAACCTAATCACACTTATGTATGAATCCGCTTAGCGTATTCATACAGTGTGATTCGGTTTGAGAGAAGATGTCTAAAGATTTCCTATTTGTTACTATGTAAGTTCGGTAAACCCTTACGAAGCTGATGGAGTAAAAAGGACTGACCAAGGACAGAGTCAAATGTAACCAAAGATTTCCGTCGTAAAAATTTGGGAAGCCCGGGTTGGCCCAAAATATTACCCGATACTTATTATATTAACACATTCGAAAGAGGTCAATTAGGTGAAAATACATACAATTTACACTGGCTGTCAAGTTGTGATGATTTTCATAAGATTATCTTCTGTCTTCCTTTGCAAAATAGGATGAGTCCGGACAGAGCCCAAATATGACAATACAGTCATTATCTGACCGAATTCGGTTGAAGTCAGCTATGAAATGCTACATACCAAATACCTAAGTTCTTGGCCTTTGTTTTTAAGAAGTAGAGTATATCTTGTTCGTTACAGCCAGAGTCATAAGTGGTTGCAATTAGATGAATAACTCTGAAAATCCCTGCCAAGTGACCTCAAGACTGGCCCATTGGTTTAGGAAAAAACGGATTTTGAAGACATTCTTAACGACGCGAGATATCCGAGTATCTCAAAAGGTCAAGTGGAGTACTTTGTGCTTAGGAGATCTAAAAACTTGCAGCTTCAGGGTAGAACTTTCTGTTTCACTCTCTCACTGTTCGTACAAGTACCACATAAGCTAATATTTCAAATTCGAATTTAAAGTTGCAAAAAACTAAGATTTTTTATAGACTGAATAAAAATGTTGTTGCCTTTATTTCATAATTAGGTTTCATGTTCTACAAAAGTGGCGTTTACGATGACCCACAATGTAATCCAAAACAAATAGAACATAGTTTGGTTATAACTGGATATGGAATGGAAAACGGAAAAGAGTTCTGGGATTGCAAGAACAGGTATTTTCTATTGTCTATACCTTCTTCTGATCAATGATGATATCGGCGATGGACGACCAAAATGCGGCAATTACACCTTAAATAACGCTGTATTTACGACATTTTGATCGACCATTTGCAAGATGACAAATTAAGATATATTGTGACACTTATATTTGCCTCTAAAAGACAGAATCGCATTATACTCAAGCCGTATTTTAATAAGAAAAGGGTCTTGTAAGTCCCATATCGCTAACATTAGTTATAATAGAGACACTATTGTGCTCTAAAAGGACTTGTTAAAAGGTCATTCTATTTTACCGGTGTGGAATATTGGAATACATTACCTATTAATTCACGGAATATTACAAATATATCTATCTTCAAACGCTCACTGAATGAATACTTACGTTGTATGAAAGACGAAATACTTGTATTAAATGATTCTCACTCCCTATCAATTTTTGTATTCTAGGTCGAAAAGAACAATCGTTATTGTTTTGAAAATTGTAAAATTGTGGTTTGTCACGCAAAAAGTGACGGCCTGGATAAATAGCACAGGCTGAATAGAATGGAGCCTATTGTGACGCGTCAGCGAAAAGGGGCCTCATGAAAAATACGTAAAGCAACGAACCTGGTCAGACATAGCGGACTGCGAAGGTGGACCTGGATTGAAACTTTTTGCGCCTTGACAGTTTTCTAAATCTTAAATGATCATTCTACCTCACTATACATTTTTTTCGAAATGCGACTTCTGGTTTGCCTCTAGATTCAGCAACATTAGTTTTAAGGAACAACCGAAAGGCCCGCTTTCGCCTGACGAGTCAGGTATATTCTAAAGTCACTTGCATGTATTAATTGAGCTTTATAATTTTCAGCTGGGGCACTACCTGGGGTAACGGAGGCTATATAAAGATGGTCCGCAACAAGAATAACCAGTGTGGCATTGCTACTGAAGCTAGTTACCCTACAGTATGACGTTTTCTTCATACGCAATATCAGCATGATAAAAATAACCGAGTTTAAATAAAGTTCTTATCAAACATAACATGTCACATGCTATCATTTTGGCAACAATAAAATCGATTGAAACCCATTTAATTTTATTTGCATAATAGTCATTTCAACAAGTCACAAATACAACGACGAATTAAAACATTTTCAATATAATAATGAGGTATAACTAAAAGTAATATGTTGGATTCCTTAAAAGTCTAACACCTTTTGCATGTTTTCATTCAATATCATGACAGAGAATTTGCGTTAGAGCATGAATGTCGAATCGTCAACATCGCCAATATCCATTATGATGAGACTGTTTGAGATTTCTAAAAAAGGGCAAATTATAAGTGGTCTAACTTAACGTCGCGCCTACAGGTCGAATTATTTATAATGACGACGTTTAGACTGTCCATTAACTACAATAATTGAAGTTAATGTGTCGATTTTGTTTGTATGTTTTTAAGGCCGCTTTTGACATTTTTGTCAGTCATATCGCGGCGGTTGAAGCACCTAACAAAGGATTCCTCCATTTATTTTGAAGTCAATAGATAAATGTTGACAACACCAAAACAATATCCATCACTTAAAAAGCGGGGAACACGTATTCTAAAAATAAATCGGAGTGTCATTTTATCTTACTCTCACCTGAACACATATCCTGTACATGAATGTGACCAGTCATTCAAAAAGTTGCAACCTAGAATGAGTGCAAGAATAAGTGAATGTTGTTTTATGGCCCGTCGACACCTATGGTCATGTTGGGCGCATTACAAGCAACTAAAAATGTACATTAAGCAAAATCAGAGATAGATTTGGAATGTAAAATCTTGAATCCAATAACAATACCGGACTTGCAAACTTTTACAATTATTTAGTAAAAAGTGTACATGAACGGAAAAAATCTAAACAATCATTCAAAGTGCTAAAATTCTATTGTAAGAACCTAAAATTATATATTGTACAACCTAGAAAGTGCGAAAAGTATAGAACCTAGATAGAATCCGAGTAGTGGCTCATATTTATTTTTGATGATTTTTCGCAATCTATAATTTACATAATTGCTTTTTTTGTTTGGCCTTAACTAGATTCGTTCTTTTTTTGTTTCGATGAGTTCACATATACATCGATCGTTCTCTGCCTGATACAGCAAAGCCTGGTGACTATATTATTAAGCAACAAAGCAACAATGCGAAAGGTATCAAAGAAGCCAACTTAAGGAATAATGGAAACAAATCTCTTAAATCCATGGTGTATCACAGTCGCCCATTAAGTTCTTTTTCAATCGTGCAAAAATGGATCCTTCATACACATAAGGTTCTAGTCTATAAACTTCGACTACTTTTCTTTCTTTTGGACCCCAGTTAAATGAGGAGTCCATTGATTGTTTGAATTTCTGAAACAATATCAAAGTAAATTAAGAGCTCTAGAATTAATCAAAGTACTGAAAGAACTGTAAGCTAACAAATCATGGTTTTTGTTAAGTAATCTTCTTTGTTAAACGTTTCAATGATAAATAAACGAGTTTAAAGTAACCAAGGAGCTAACCCATTACAACACAACAAAATATCAGACCCGTTCAAATTGAAAGAAGTTAACGACGATTTAAAGTTGGTCGAATTTAGAATATATTTGTCTTTAGTGTAGAAAACATTTAGAAGAAATTGCCTGTTACAAACAATTTCTTCATTGTCAAAAATGTTTTCAAAGCTTTCCCTTGAGGTGCGAAACAATCGGGATTATATTGGAACGGGTTAGATAGCATACTTTTTGAGGAATTCCCTACAGTTTGAATAAAGTTAATTAATGTGGTCATACAAAGCAGTGAGCATAGTGAAGACCCTGATCAGACTTATTTTGTTCACGATATGCTCAAGCGAGCTAGAATACCTAGGAGATTGACCTTTTAGGAATTTGCATCCTGAAATACATAAGAAGTTCCATTTATGGCGTGGCATTAATGGTTTACTTAACAAAAACCATGATTTGTTAGCTTACAGTTCTTTCAGTGGTTAAGTCTCCAATGGCAGTTTTGCGCTCATTTAACTCTGACAAGACCTCAAATCTTTTGTCTGTTAGTTTAAACTGATGCGTTAATAGCTAAACATCAGCGAGGGAAATCATAATCAATTTTTGCTTTTAGATACTATCTTGTAACTATTGATTGAATGGGTTTTAACGCCGCTTTTAACAGTATTTCAGTCTTATCGCGGCGGCTGGAGCACCTAACAATGGATTCCTGGTATTTCTCACACCAGTACTACCAATAAATCCTTTCCTAGCCTCCAGCTGCTACCCCACTTAGGTTTACGATTATCAACCCATTGGTGAGAGACAATTGTCGGAAAGAATATGTGCCGCCGCCGGGGATCGAACCCATGACATCCCATGATTGAGGATTAGGAGTCTGACGCGATACCGACTGCGCAATGACGGCGGCACTATGCTGTAACTAATTTTTTCGTCTAATCGAGAATATTGACGATTCTGGCACATCCACTGGCCTAAGACTGAGATATGAAATGACGTTTGCATAATTTTCGGCCAGGAATCTAAAACAAAAAGGAAATCGTTGGCAAGCGACATTAAGGTCCCGAAAAAAAGCTTAACATAAATACTAAATGACAACACTTAGTTTCATTTCAAATAAAAATTTTACCGATCAATTGGTCTTGATTGAAAGCGGCGGTCCGTGTATTCAACAATATAAGATGTGATACACAAACGTTAACTAGCCTCTTCAAAGGATTTTGACGAAAACACTCACACTTCATTAGAAATTCAAATATACTTATTTTTTATGATAAGGACCACGTCACACACACGCACGCTCAAACACACACGAAAAAATACAGAACTATTTCCACGTGTTTCTGTTTTGTTTAGTAAATTAAAAAAAAAAAAAATCGACTGCGATTATTTCGTATATTGAATCAGAAAATTATCACTATAAGTAAGACCTACGTTACTTTGTAGCATTTCTTCTTTGTTGCTACTATTGAATTTTTTCTAGAGACTTGGAGAAGTTCTATGAAACAAAATGATCAAGTATTTTCTCTTTATTCCTTTTACCTGTAGAAACGATCCGTCTTGTCTTCTCAATTCGTTGAAAGCTATTACCACAAAAACCGCTACTGGTAAAAGACCAACAAAGAAACCAATACCAATAGCGTATGGTTTATATACATATCCGTCCCCATAGTTAGGAGCGCTGTACTGCGTCAACATCAATAGAAAAGTGATCTGTAAAATAATGAGAAATATGTACATTAATACTGTTAGATTATAAAGTGATGTATCCCTGCTAACGCCAACTGAGTTCCAATAGGAAATGCCCTTAAAATATCAAATGGCCTTATTTTTGAAAATGCATGATTAGTAACCTAACTGCAGCTTGAATAAGCTGTAGCTACTATGTTGAAGTCCAAAAACCAACAAAGACGCTTCATATAAATGTCGATCAATGTTCCAAGTTCACCTCCAGATTGAATAAATGATTTGATTGGTCGATTCGTTTTTTATTGACAATCGTGATCCGTCAATTTTACATTGATAATGATATGAGATAGCCGTTGCTCTTGACTCATATGTTGGCATGAATCTGTGCATACACAATTCAACAATTCAATTCTTTATTTTTCGTCTTTCAAAAACGAGCGATTTTAGAAAGTTTTTGTTTGTTTGTTTGTTTTCATCGAGGTAAGAAACAGGGGAAAAATCACGCTGTAATTTCTTAAAATCGAGCGAGAAAAGCAAATACTTTCCAAATTCCGATATTTTTCTAATGGAACTATTTTGTGCACATGCATGTATAATTGCTGCTTGCTCACATTTCATTTCGTGGGGGTATTCTTTTTTTTTTTTGTCAGAAGGCTAGTTTTCGATAAACGAAATTAAAAATCATATTATTAACGAATCAGCTTTGATATACTGGAGTCGCCACTTGCCGACAACGGCCAGGTACCCTCCCTTCCTACCCATTCCCAAAAAGGTGTTCGTATATCAAACAACGGTACCCTATGCCTAAGAGATGAAGAGATTATTTTTTGTTTTCACGGAGGTATGAACCGAAAAAAAAAACTATTTATTTTGTATGAATACGCGAAGCGGATTCCTACATTGTATGATCAGGTTTTTCGGTTCATACCTCCATGAAAACTAAAATAATGCTCTTCATTTCTTATAATTTAATAAAATCGAGCGATAAAACAAAAGATTTACAAAATTTGATACCTTTTTGTATGGGACTATTTTCTGCGGAGGCATACAAAATCGCTGCGTACTCAAAATTTTGTTCATGGAGTTATGAATATCTTTTTTTCGACCAAATTGAACGCTCCTTTTTTGATAGACGAAACTAAAAATTGAATTATTTGACCATGTTTAGGTAAGTTAGTCGCTTCACGCAATTGTCATAACAAATCCACTGAAAATCCGACTTTATATTGGCATCCGATATTACTCGACATAAAATACACATTAGCTATCTGCCTCAAAATCGGTATTCGTCCAGAACTATTTGTCCTGCAAAAACTCAACATATATGATGTTTGTGGGTAAAGATTTTCAGCTTCATTCATGAACATATAAGGAATATTACAACGGTCTTTCTGTCTTACAGGCCGTATCTGTCGAGTAGCGTGTGAAGAATATTTCAGTCCCGTCAAATAGTATTCTACACAAGCTTCGAGATGAGATACAGCCTTCAAGAAAGAAAGACTGTTGTATTTTTCCCTTTATTATATAACAGAAAATAAGCAAAAATTAACATATCTACCTTACTTAATATGTAAACTTAATGTAAATCCGAGAATTTTATAAATGGCCGATAAATATTTGAACCACAAAAGTCTACATAGAATTAATATTTCTTCAGAATAATGGCTTATCTTCTGAAGCTTCTCTATGGAAATCAATCTAGATGGGGTAGAAACGTACCAGGGCTCTGTAATTCACGAATGTTATATTAAAACAGCGTTAAAACTTCTCTGGGTAGAAATTTCATAAACACATGACACAAATCAAAATAGACTGACAGTGCCGAGTTGTATCGATGCCTAATAAAGCCTCAGATAGTTATAGGTACGTTATACAAAGCATAACAATACACATATTCGTCATACAGAGTTGCATTTTATGACTACCTCATCAATTTTCTTAGTTTTTGCGCTTACTTTACACAATTTGGTACTGTCAGTCTATTTTTAGATTTTTGTAGTTTTTGTATTGAAACTTCTATCCAAATAAGTTTGAACGCGGTTTAAATTCAACCTCAGTGAATTATAGATAAGGACATGTTTACCCAATGTAGGTTGATTTTCACAGGGGAAAAAAAGGTCTGTAATTGTTCTAAAGAATAACAAACACAATGCAGGATTTAGTGATTCAAATATTTATCAGCCATTCATTAAATTCGCATATTTACGTCCAGTTTGAAAAAATATATGTAAAAGGTAGATATTTGATTTTTTTTTTATTTTCTGGAACATAATAAAAGGTACATAACATTTTTTTTCTTTCTATCTTTTCGCAAATCTTGTCTAGTTTCATTTGTAAGATACCATTTGACTTGACCCTTGGTCTTGTCGAAAAATATTATACTTAAGTGCCTAAAATGCTCGACTGATACGGCCTGTTGGAAAGAAAGGCTGTTGTTATATTCCATACACATTTACTGGTTGGCTTGTATTAGGTTGACTCCGAGGGTATGTGTCATGAGGAGTAGAGTCCGACTGTGAGATCGTGAGGATGCGATAACGAGAATACTACAAAACGACTGTGAGAAACGAGAGAACACAGACGAAGGACGTAGAATAGTACCTAAAGTTTTCCGGTTTAAGTTTGTTCTCTGTTGTATAAACCTTTCCTATCTCAACGTCGTATTCTTATATTACTTAGTATTACGATGGGAATACGATAGTACGACAATGATAATACAAAGAGCGACGTAGAAAGTAATAGAATGCGACGTAGGAATTACGAAAGTACGTTTGCGAAAATTTAAGAAGAAGGCGTTGAGTTTACTAGAGTACGAAAATTAGAACTTAGAATAGCGATTACAAGAACATGAGAGATCAACGGTGAGAACACGAGATCTTTACGATGAGAACATGAGAGCACGACAGTGAAGATACGAGGAAGTGAATACGAAAGTGTGATAGTTAGAATGCGAGTGTTTCTCTTACTCTCTCCATCCTACTGTCGAATTGCCGTGGCCGTATTGTCATGCTATTGTCTTCTCGCTATCTTAAACTTGTGATCTTTACATCGTATTCTTGATATCTCGTGTTCTTATCGTCGTAGTCTAGAACCCTGTGTTTCAACTTTACAAATAAAAATCTATCATCTTAAAGGCACAGCGTAGAAAATCGAAGAATCTCCGCGATTTCCGTCGGGTTTCAGAAGTACAGGATTTCTCTGTCGTGTCCGTATTATATCAATACTAAGTATGTATACACGTTTTGTCGTTTTAATGTTTCCGTAATTATCTTCGGTTGTATGTATGATTTGATTGGGTTATCGTTTTGTTTTGAATGACTACCTGATCCGTTCCTGTGAGAGCTTAACTGCGAAAATATTGTGAGAAAATACCCGTCTGTTACCTCTTGGAATTTAGACTAAAAATAAAGGGTTTAACTTACAAAGCTTGTCACTGGTATTACAATACAATACAAGAAACGAGCTAGTCTGGAAACATCCCTGGAGGTCATAAGCTTTATATCTTTGGAGAACCTGTCTATACCTTTAATATAAAATACTCTTTTTTATAGCCGGAAACTTTTCATTAATTTATTCGTACTTTAGTACTCTGTAAAGAATCAAAACGAGTTAATATTACTGTCTAACGATTGTCAACGAAAATGTAAGAAAAGAAAAGAAAAAACAATAAAGGAAGCCAAGCTTCAAATGAGGCTGTCTGAGATTTTTGGTTGACCCATTCCAACCCAATCTTCCCTTTTTACACCTACAAAAATCCCGCCTTAGAATATGTTCTGCAAATGAGGAAAGTGCTTGTTACAAGAGTTTTTCTATTCACAATGTTGTCTAGACTAAAATACAACGATTTTTGAAACGTCATCAAAAA
Source organism: Fragum fragum (assembly GCA_946902895.1). Taxonomy (NCBI): domain Eukaryota; kingdom Metazoa; phylum Mollusca; class Bivalvia; order Cardiida; family Cardiidae; genus Fragum; species Fragum fragum. The sequence continues at coordinate 43,024,419 of OX336371.1, forward strand.
TCCAAGAAGTTGCAGGATAACTTTTTTTATGTCCTTTGGATCAGTCTTAATATTTATCGCACGGTGATAGTTAAATAACTTGAGCATGTATGTCATGAAACCTTTGCAATCTACTATTCCCTCATGGATCTGCCTAGCGACATGTACCTCTTACGCAGCCCGTTATATCCAGTACCTTAAACCATACAGTTTGTGTAAGACAAATACTGCGACAAATCGATTATAATCAGTCTAGTATTTCATTAAACCGTCATTGGCTAATATTCGAGAAAAATCTAAAAATAGTTCTGGAAAGAATTGTGGCAATCTGTCACTAATAGGAAAAATATAACGGCTTTATACAAGTATTGTAATTCTGAAAGCTTTAGACACTTTGTAAAACCGTGATAAGCTTTCAAAAAACCATGATTGCCAAGTTCATTACGCCATTATGTGCATTATTTCGTATTGTTACATCACTTAGTATCTATTAAAATTCAAAACATCATCTTAACACTTTTTAAAGGTATGTGTGTCATCGTGTTGGCCGATAATTCTTGTCGAGCAAATTTTCATTCTAGTTGAAAGAAATTTTGTGAAGTTAAGATAGACAAAAAAGAAACGTGATTTGCCTTTTTGACAGGGGATGAAGTTTATCTATTTAGAAAATTACATTTACCGTCGAAATAGGAGCTCACGGTTAGCCATCAAATATTAGACGGATTCTATAACGTCAAAATTATTTGCCACAATCTTTGTTCGTAGAAACTTGATAAAACGGGTCCGATTACAATTTTGTATGTTGAGAGACGAGTGAAAAAATAAATGTTCTATTTAATATGTTAAACCTTGTTGCACCTTTTATTACTGAAATCGTTGACCACGCCAATCCTTCCCCATTAGGAAGTTCCACTTAAAAATCAAACGGCGTAATTTTTCAACTAATATGGTCAGTTACAGGTAACAAAAAGTAAAATGGTTGGTTGGCTACCTATACGGCGAAACTTAAGCTCACATAAGCTGTATATACGACATTAACCCTCCAAACCAGCAAAAAACATGTCGGAAAATGTTGTATTTCAAAGTTCACATCCAGTCTAAAGGTCGATTAATTCATATATTGGTATTCGCGATCCTCCAAATAGTATTATTCAATATGGAGGAAAATAAGAGTTTTGGTCGACCAAAAATAAATGTTTTAAAAGATTCCATAGGCCTACCATAGATAAGAGACAGTGATGTTACTTCTAGACATGCACCGATTAGTAATGCAAACACTGACACATACCAGTCCATCAGTTGAAACAAGTAGATACCTCCCTACAATTAAAATATAAAGGAAAAATAACATGATAGTGTGTTTTCGAGAAACTTAACAAAGTATGTCTGTAAATAACACAAAATTTAGGCTCATTTACGCTTAACCAATTACCTCACATTACCACTTTTTGACAATATGAGCTTCGAAAAATATTGTGGAAATGAAGAAATTGCTCGATTCATTCAGTTTCTGTATTATCCGTAATATTTTCTAGCCCAAATTTCAGAATTGTAACATATCACCAACAATTCATTGTCGTCTTCAGCTCCTTTCAATTTGGACCAGCGTAAACATTTGGCTACCTTTTATGGGTTAGATTCTCTTCTTATATCGTAATTACACTCTAATTGTTATCATATTCGATTTTGTGGGTGAAAATATTTAACCCATTACCAGACAACACATTTCAGCCTGTTCCAAAGTCTAAGATGTTGCTTTCGTAGGTTTTTCCCTGACCTTGCATGGCAAAGTGACCCTTGTCTGTGTGTGTGTTTGGGGGGTCTTGCTTGTATATATCGTCGCTACCGCGGCATTTTATCAATATGGGCGACGATTAGTTGCAACTGGGGATAGTGCGAGGTCACTGGGCGGAACCCACTGGACGGAACAACTGGGTCCCCCATCTGGTCCTTTAGAGTACGTTAGTGTAACATCACACGAGGCCTCGGATAAATAGCACACCCGAAAGAGAAATTTGGTCCGTTGTTATTTCATTCCTCGGCTCGATCTCGAGGCTTGAAGTCGATTGCTAAACCAAACGAGCTACTCGGGATGAAAAATGTATATTAAATGCGTTATAAAGTCTTCATTTCGGCTATTTGCCTCGAAACTTGAGCAAAAAGTTTGTGTCCGTAATATCTCCGACAAGGTCGATACTGTGTGGTGAAAAGATGTGTGGACTATTACAAACTATTACTTTTTTGCTTTAGAAATCATTTGACTTTTCATGTCCCCAAAAGTTAACGTATCATTACCTTATTACATCAGAATACCGCATAATGAATTATAAAAATGATAGCAAAAATAAAGTTCGTTCAATATTAGTTACAAGAAAAAATAGCGAGAATCAAACAATAATGTATATTTGATGATTCGATGTAATGATTCAGAAAATTAAATTAAGATAACATAAATGCTTCGTAAAATTAAGTAGCAGCTTAACTCATGATAAACCTGGAATTTTCCTGATTTGGTAGGATTCAAAGACCAAGATCAGACTGCACTTATGTGCAGTCTGATCATAGTCTACACCGCCTGCTTGTCTCTTAAAAGCCAGAATTGTTCATAAGATCAGTTTCCAAACTGTATATGACTTTGACAACTAGACCTCAATTGCCATTATTCCTTTGATTTAAATAAACCTGTTGACGCAGGTTTTATTTAGCATGACAAAGGTTACGTTTCAAATATGCGAAACAGGAGCTACTTTTTATCTCAGATCCGGCCGTAACTCTGAAAGATTGCAAACAGTGATAAACAAATGACAGATGGCTGGATCCGCAAACTGACCTCCAACAGAATGTTCCATATCCAATTAAAACGGCAACAGTTTGCAAAATTTCTTGTAAGTAGCGGGAAACAAAAAATTAAAATTGTTGGTTGCCGACCTTAATGTCGTAACTTCAGCTTTAAAGTTTAAGTCGCCAACAAACGACATACAAGTTTATTCCGTTCACCATGTCACATATTTTATTATATACCTATAAATGATATGAATTAAATAAAATCTGGCTAACTAATACAACTCGACAGAAAATAACCAATATTCGGCGTGTACCAAAAACAGTATTAGTCGAGTACCGTTAAACACGGGCTCCTTTTTATGTATTGACGTTCAGGTTTTTAGCTCCCCTGAGCACGAAGTACTCTGGAGGAGCTATTGTGATCGGTCTTCGTCCGTCGTCCGTCCGTCCGTCCGTTCACAATTACAAAAAAATCTTCTCCTCCTAAACTAACCATGGAATTTCAACAAAACTTCACAGAAATGAGCCTTAGGTCAAGCTCTTTCAAAATACTTCAAAAAATTGAAATCCATGAAAAACTCTGGTTGCCATGGCAACGGAGTGAAAAAACTTAAAAAATCTTCTCCTCCCAAACCATAAGGCCTAGAGCTTTGATATTTGGTATATATCAACATCTATTGACCCTCTACCAAAATACTTCAAAGAATTACCGTATTCTGAAAATTAGTCCTTTTCTGGGCGATCCCTGATTTTACATAGAAATAAAGTAGGAAATCTTTAAAAATCTTCTTCTCCCAAACCATAAGGCGTAGAGCTTTGACATTTGGTGTACATCATCATCTATTGACCCTCTACCAAAATACTTCAAAGAATTACCGTATTCTGAAAATTAGTCCTTTTCTGGGCGATCCCTGATTTTACATAGAAATAAAGTAGGAAATCTTTAAAAATCTTCTTCTCCCAAACGGTAAGGCCTAGAGCTTTGATATTTGGTACAAATCATCATCTATTGACCCTCCTCCAAAATACTTCAAAGAATTACCATATTCTGAAAATTAGGCCTCTTCTTGTTATCCCTGATTTTACATAGAAATAAAGTAGGTTATCTTTAAAATTATTCTTCTCCCAAACCATAAGGCCTAGAGCTTTGTTATTTGGTATATATCAACATCTATTGACCCTCTACCAAAATACTTCAAAGAATTACTTATTCTGAAAATTAGCACATTTTCAGTGATCCCTGATTTTACATAGAAATAAAGGAGGAAATCTTTTAAAATCTTCTTCTCCCAAACCATAAGGCCTAGAGCTTTGATAATTGGTACAAATCATCATCTATTGACCCTCTTCCAAAATACTTCAAAGAATTACCGTATTCTGAAAATTAGCCCTCTTCTGGGCGATCCCTGATTTTACTTAGAATTAAAGAAGGAATACTTTAAAAATCTTCTTCTCCCAAACCATAAGGCCTAGAGCTTTGATAATTGGTACAAATCATAATATATTGACCGTCTACCAAAATACTTCAAAGAATTATCATACTCTGAAAATTAGCCCTTTTCACTTCGATTCCTTATTTTACAAATGAATAAAGAAGGATATCTTTGAAAATATTCTTCTGCCAAACCATAAAGCCTAGAGCTTTGATATTTGGTACATATCATCAGCCATTGATCCTCTACCAAATTACTTAAAAAAATAGCCCTTTTCTGTGCAATCCCTTATTTTAGTTAGGAAAAAATAATGATATCTTTGAAAACCTTCTTCTCCTTTGACCATTAGGCTTGCAGCTTTTTTACTTGGTATGTATTGATGTCTATACTTCAAAGCATTACCATAATTATTCAGGAAATAAGTGCTATATGGTGGGATCATCAATATACCTAGGATTAAAAGAGAAATCTGTAAACATCTTCTCCAAAATAATTAGACAGAGGGCTTTGCCATTTTGTTTATATCATAAAGCCATGAACAATCATACTCAGGGGAGCGATTTAGGACCATCATGGTCCTCTTGTTTTTTTGTTGTTATTTGTTTTGGGGTTTTTTTTCGGAAAAATGGTTATTCCATTTAAGAGAATTTTCTTAACCCATTCCAACTCAATCCCTCCTTTTTACGCCCTTCAAGAAAAAAGCTTTGGAAAATATTGTGGAAAATGAAGAAATTGCTTGTATCAAGTAATTTCTTCATTATCCACAATGTTTTTTATCCAAAAAGGTGAAAAAATTTAAAATTCCATCAACTTGAAATTGTCGTCTGCAGCTTCTTTCAATTTGGGCCAGTCTAAAATTTTGCTGTGTTGGAATGGGTTAATGTCATGTCCTAAAGGCATATAATAAAAGGAATATTACAACAGTGTGTTTTTCTATTTGTTGTTATCGTGTTGTCGAATCGTGTGAAGTTATTTTTTTATTGGGTTCGATCTTTGGTCTCATCCAATAAAAATACCTACACACGATTCTTGAACACGATAACAACAAATAGAAAAAGACACTGTTGTAATGTCCCCAATTTATAAAGTAAGGTCGATAAATACCTCGGCATTAGGCGGGCTCAGTGATCTATCTTATGTGCTTTACCAATTACCAGACGACAAACTTTAGACAGGTCAAAATTGAAATAAGTTTGTTCTGTAATTCAAATTGTGCTAAAACTAGAAAATAAGTGCCAAAATGTGATAAAAAGTTGCAAGAAAAGGAGAAATTTATTGTTACTTGCATTACTACCCATTTCACGAAGTTTTCCATTTCTTAACGGCGTCATTGTTTTGTAAAAGGTCCAAGAATATATCCTCCAGAATACATTATGGTTTTTGAGGTTCTAGGTTTACTGCCTAGAGGATTAGTAAAGAAACCAACAGCAAAACGGTTGCAAAATATATGTTAGTTTTTCTTAATCCAGTTTTAGGTCATTGCTCTGGAGAAGAGTCCATAGGTTCGATTCTCGGCTGCGTCGCTGGTCAATATTCTTTGGCTATACGTAAGTATGTATGTTTCATACACCACGGATAGTACTATTTATGTGTAAGGACAGAATATTAAACGAAATCTATCGGCATATAGAAATATGCGTTAAGTCATATTCAAACTAGCAAGGAAAGAATAACTTAAATATATGTTTGGAGCGTCATTTTGATTCTATGGCGGAATATAAGTATTTTTGCTTACATTAGTAGTGTAGATCAATCCAGCTAGTATCATAATAAACGCAAAACCAAAGTTAACTGCGTTTCTGTGTTTTCTTAAACGAGTCGGAAGAAGGTCACGCAATGAATCAACTACAGTTTCTACCAACCCAAACTGGAATATGAAATGCAGAGTATCAAAAAAGAGGATATCAAACTAATGATTAAAAAAGGATTTATCAAACAGGTCACCTACAAACCAGAAAAAAATCTTGCTCCGTCTGTGTGTATCTGTGTTTAAGTGAGGAGCTAAATTTAATCGGCATTTCTTGAACATGAATTCGAAATTTCATTTATGATATATCATTTATTGTGGTAACTAATTGATTAAAAATATCTATTCTTGATTTTCCGATATCCATCAATGTTAAAACATTTACCCATAAATATGCCAAATGCTATCCTTACAAATACCCTAACTGTAATCAAGTTTTTCTTATATGGTTGAACTTTCCTTTTTAAACTAACCGCACTGTCCAGATAGACAAGAAGCATCATAACGAAGAACAGAACAGCCCATAATTGAGGAAAGGGCATTAAGCTACAAGCCGTTGGGTAAGCAATGAACGCAAGTCCTGGACCTGAAATGGAGTTTTTCTTGGTGAAAAAATAATATATCTTTAATACCGCTTTTGAGATCAGTATTGCTCTAAAAATGCAGTTGAAAATAAAAACAATATAGAAGACTGTTAAAAAGTTTTATGTCGCGTTCTTCTGCAGTGATATTTCTAATTATAACTAACAAGACGATTATTGTTGGTCGAAAGAAACTAAATGAACACCCCCATTTAAGCATTAAAATATAGACAGGAAAAAAACAGGAAGTTATCGAACAAAACTTTTTCAAATCATCTTTCTGCAAAACCTTTTGCTTACACGTATAAGCCCTAGATCAAATGAGATATGTATTTTATTGGACATTAGATCTAATTGAGTTCACTTAAGTGAAAACTTTTTTGACCAACAGCTATATCGAAAATCCCTGGTCAGGGATAGGGACGAGTAAAGCTTTTCTTGGAAAGTTCTGTTTGTTATAGCGCATCGTTTCATTTAGAATAGATAGAATGAGATTGAATTCATTTATTTGAATGGACTGACTCCTATTTTTTTATATTTTTTTTCCCATCAAATAAGCGTAATCTTTAAATATTTTGGAGTCAAATTTAATATAAAAATAATACGAAAAGTAGTTTAATTTGATTGTATAGAAAATTATTCAACAAAGTAGTGTAGGGGCCGGTGTAAATATTAACAAACCACGGCCTTGAATGACCTGGCTACTATAATAACTCCATAAGGTACTATTTGAATAAGTCGGCCATTCAGTATAACCTAGTTTTTAAGTTGGAATTACTTTCATCTCGTCTTGCCACTGACAATCAGTTAGTTGTAGCCGAAGACAATAATATGACACATGTAAAGGATGATATAAAAATCGTTTAGAGACGTCTAAACATGCTTTAGATTGCTTTGAATTATTGAAAAATAAATTGTAATCAGCGCAGTATTTTTATGCCCCCGCATCGATAGATCGGGGGCATATTGTTTTACCGGTGTCCGTATGTCTGTCTGTCTGTATGTCTGTCCGTCTGTCTGTCTGCAAAACTTCCAACTAAACATTTTCCTTTAACTTCAACCCTAATTAAGTTACAATGCTAATATTTGGTATGTAGTTAGTTTTCAACAAGGCATAACTGGGGAAGGTCATTTCATCAAGGTCAAGGTAAAAATTTTAACCCTTTTCCTTAAAACATTACTCAAAAACTTAAACAGCCAACTAAACATTTTCCTATAACTTTATCCCTTATTAAGATACAATGCTAATATTTGGTATGTAGATAGGTCTCAACAAGGCGCAACTGGGGAAGGTCATTTCATCAAGGTCAAGGTCAAAAGTTTAACCCTTTTCCCTAAAACATTACTCAAAAACTTAACCTGACAACTAAACATTTGTGTTTGCGTTCCATAGGCTGTTTTGCACGAAAGCTTATAGAGAGAGAGGAGGCATTATAGTTTTTTTCGTTCGAGAAAATTTCAATCTTTGTCTTTTTAAAGCATAGCTTAGATTATGTTATTTTGTTAACGACGACAAAAAATTGATTGAGCTAGAATGTGATCTTTCCCTGTATTTAAAATACATTGCACCCTCTGGTAGCAGTATACCAATGAATAGAGTTTTATGGCCCGTCGACAACTAAGGTCATGTTGGGCGCATAACAAGTAAATGAATAAAAACGGAGATGGATCTAAACAGTAAAATGTAATGTCAAATAACAATAGTAGAGTTATAACTAACAATCAATTACTAAAACTGATCTATACGAACAATAAAAATCTAGACAATCATGAACAGGTCTATAATTGCTTACAAGAACCTAAAATCATATTTTGCTGTACAAATTGATGGCTTTCAGGAAATCAAAAATAAGTTCGATTCTGACGCTTTCAAATAGCTGCCTCATACTGTCAGCCTTGAAATATTGATCTCTGTACATAGAAAAATCAATACAATCTATAAAAATATGTTTGACAGTAAGAGGAGCGTCGCACGGTATACACATTGGAGGTTCGTCTCCTTTAAGAAGAAATGAATTTGTCAGATGCGTATGGCCTATGCGTAAACGGGCCAAAATAATTTCTTCGCGGCGATTTGATCTGTAGCCAGGTAGCCACTCACCAAGATCCTGTTTAATTGTGTAAAGTTTGTTATCTTGGTTTGCAGGATCGTCCCAACAATTCTGCCATACATTATGAATAAAACTATTTATCAATGGTTTAAAATCACTAAAAGGAATTTCAAAAGGTAAAATGTCTAGTGATAATGCCTCCTTGGCAGCCTTATCAGCCTCCTCATTACCACGAATACCAATGTGGCTAGGGAGCCAACAGAAAACAAGATCAACATCACTATCAAGATTTGAAATCTTATTCAGTAATTTAACTATAAGAGGATTGTCTGTTTTCTCGTGTTCAAGCGCTTGCATACTTGACATTGAATCAGTGAAAACAATATAACGCCAATAACCATCTTCGATCATGTGATCGAGCGCAAGATCAATCGCCTTAAGTTCTGCTGAAAATACGGAGGAGTTGTTTGCTAGACGAAACTGATATTTTTCGCCATCTAGGACGGTGGCCGAAGCAACTTTCTCTCCGTCCTTCGAACCATCTGTATAAATCTCTTCATGCAATATGTACCTTTCTTTAATCTCTAAAAATTTTGTTTTAAAGACAACAGGGTCTGTAGTACCCTTTTTGCTTGAAGCTAGGTCATAAAGATAAGTGGGAGTTTTGCATGTCCATAAAGGAACATCGGAAACTGTATATTCCGCAACATCTTCTAGATCGAAATCTAGAGAATTTATATCTGTTTCGCAACGGAAACTAAAAGGTGGTATGGCTTTTGCTTTCTTTTCAAATTCCTCCCTGTACTTAGGTTCAAATACAACTTTGTAAGTGGGGTTGTCAGGGTTAGACTTTAACTTAAGATAATATTGCATGGAGAGTTTCTTTCGACGTAAATTTAAAGATGGTTCATTGGCTTCAGTGTACAGACTATTTACTGGTGATGTTCTAAAAGCGCCTAACGCTAAGCGCAATCCTTGATTATGAATAGAATCAAGTTTGCGAAGGTATGAAGGGCGAGCTGAACCGTAAACAGCACAGCCATAATCTAACTTAGATCTGACAAGCGACCTGTAAAGTCGCAATAGAACTTTTTTATCGGCTCCCCAGTCCATATGGGACACAACATGTAAAAGATTTAGAGCTTTTTGGCATTTATTGCTCAAATAATCAATATGTGGACGAAACGAGAGTTTAGAGTCAAAGAGAAGGCCTAAAAATTTCAACTCTTGAACAACTTCAATGGGCACTCCGTCAAGTTTAAGTTCGGGATCAGGGTGCAGTTTTCTTGACTGACAAAAGTGCATACATTTGGTTTTAGTCTTGGAAAACTTAAAGCCGTTTTCGTTTGACCATTTGGTAAGGTTGTTCAAGACTTGCTGCAACTGCCTTTCAATTGTATACATATGTTTTGATCTGTAACAGATACAGAAGTCATCAACGTAAAGAAAACATTCCACACCAGGACAAACGGTTTTAACAATGTTGTTTATTTTGACACTAAATAGTGTCACGGACAAAATACTTCCCTGGGGAACTCCCATTTCTTGTTCGTGGGGATCTGAAAAAGTATCTCCCACCCTGACTCTAAACTGACGTTCGTCTAAAAATGCAGAAATGAAATAGGCAAGGCGACCTCGAATACCGAAATCAAAGAGGTCATTCATAATTCCATACTTCCAAGTGGTATCATAAGCACTTTCAAGATCGAAAAAGACAGAAACAACATGTTCTTTCTTTATGAAAGCTTCTCGAATAAAAGTCTCGAAGCGGACAAGATGATCAAGAGTGCTTCTCTGTTTACGAAAGCCACTTTGGACTGACGTAATCAGTTTATGTTTTTCTAAAAACAAACAAGACGATCATTAACCATTCTTTCCATGGTTTTGCAGATGCAACTCGTTAAAGCAATAGGGCGATAATTTGAAGGGTTCGTAGAATCTTTACCTGTTTTAGGTATTGGAATAACGATTGCTTCCCGCCAAGATGCTGGAATGCTTCCCGTTTTCCAAACCTGGTTATAAATTTCAAGTAAACAATGAAGGGAGCGAGATGGTAAACGTTTGAGGAACTGATAATGAATATTATCAGATCCGACAGCAGTGTCATGACACTTCTTTAAAGCTTTCTTCAACTCTTTCACAGAAAAGTCTCTATTGTAGTGTTCAAGGTTCCTGGAACTAAAATTAAGCTTGGACTTTATTTTTTCACCTTGGAATTTTTGAAAGTTGGGTGAATAATTAGAAGAGGAGGACTTCTTGGCAAATGTATCTGCCAATACATTGGCAATGTCATGTTTGGAAGACACTGTACTATCACCTTCTGTTTTAAGATGACCAACACTAAGGGACGTGTTCTTCCCACTGATTTTACGTATCATGTCCCAAGTCTTTTTGACAGATGATCTTGAATTTAACCTTGAAACATACTGCCTCCAAGACGAACGTTTACTTTGTTTTATAGTTCTACGAGCTTTCGCCCGTGCAATTTTAAACTTGTACAGATTTTCCTTCGTAGGCCTAAGGCCGAATGCTCTGAGAGCAGATTTTCTCTCAGCTATAGCCTTTTTACAGTCGTCATTAAACCATGGCTTGTTTGGATTTTTAGGATTAGGCGATGTTCGAGGAATTGCTTTTCTGCAGCCGAATAAAGTAAAGATGTAAAATGATCTGCAGTGTTTTCGCAGTCATCAAAGGCTTCAGGATTAATTGACTGCTCGCAGGTAGTTTTAAAAAGATCCCAATTAGCTTTATGGAGTTTCCATCGTCTAGATAGTTCCTGGACTGATGGTCCAGATTCAAAAACATGAATCGGAAAGTGGTCGCTCCCATGAAGATCAGAATCAGCTTTCCACGTAAAATGTGGAAAAATATCAGGGCTGCAAATAGTCAAATCCAGTGAAGAATAATTTCCAGTGGCAGGATGAAGATAGGTAGAAGACTTATTATTCAATAAAACAAGATCATGATCAGTAATGAAATCTTCAACAGTACGGCCTTTGGCGTCAGTATTGCTACAACCCCATAAGGTATGGTGAGAATTAAAATCTCCCATCAATATGAAAGGTTTAGGTAATTTGTGGACAAGATCGTCTAGTTTTCTAATGTCTATAGGAGAGCTGGGTGGAAGATAGATTGAGCACAATGTTATAGTTTTATGAAGAGACATGCTGACGGCTACTGCCTGCAAAGTGGTGTCTATACATACATTTCGATGTGGAATGTTGTTATTCACAAGTATACCAACGCCACCAGATGCCTTTTCGTTGCTTATGAAGTTTTTTAGATAGCAAGAATGATATTTCAGTGAAAATTTATCTGTGTCTTTTAGAAATGTTTCCTGTAAACATACTGCCACTGGTTTATTCTTAGAAATTAGAAGATTTAGTTCCTCAAAATTGGCTTTGATGCTACGACAATTCCATTGAATAATATTATTCGCCATTAAAAAGATTATTATAAAGTGTATACCACGTAAGAATGGAAATAAGTGATTATTTTTTAACACCACTTAAATTAATTCTGTTTGCACCTTGCCTAATTGGATCGGGTTGTGCATGACTGTGATTTGTGGAAGAAGGAGGACCTGAAATCGAATCTTCAGGCTCATCCTCCATGCCCTCATCATCTCCATCATCCAAATCGCTAAAGCGATTGGAAGTCGGTATTGGAGAAGGATTTACCTTTTCCAATTGAAGGCGAAGACGAGCTCGCCTTTGAGTGTTTGGCTCCGAATTGGTTGCAGAACATTTACCATTACTAGACGTGTTTTGTTTTTTAGTTGCATCCTTTGAAATATTTTGCTTTAGAGTTTTAACCTCTACTGCTGAAGCTTTACTTTCGCATACTTTCACATTTGACTCCTTAACTGATGATTTTTCTCCAGCTTATACTTCATTGACTTTGTCACGAACTTCAGGAAACATTTCAGACAGAATTTTAATCATGCGTTCACACGTGGTGCATTCCTTCGGCTTAGAACTTTGGTTTGGCTCAGGTACAGATTTAGCTTTATTCGCATAGGTGTTTGAATTTTCTCTTGATTCCACTATTTTTCTTGCTTCGAAGTATGAAACTGACTGTCTACATTTAATGGTCAAAATTTCTTTTTCTCTTTTAAATTTTGGACATAATTTTGAGCTAGCAGCATGATCCATTCCACAGTTAAAACATTTAAAGTCATTTTGGCAGGTATCTTCATCATGTTCATCCAAATCTCCAGAAAAAGCACATTTCCTGCAAACTTTAGTGGCTCTGCAATTATTTTCATGGTGCCCAAACCTCTGACAGTTGTAACAACGCAGAGGATTGGGAACATATACATCAACTTTAACAATCTGAAATCCTACTTTAAGTTCTGATGGCAAGGTTGGTTCATTAAATGTCAAAATATAGGTATTTGTTCTTACGATCTTTTCTTCCTTTTGAAATTCAATTCTTTTAACTTCGGTGACACCTTGAGATCTTAGATTTGATTTAATTTCACTAATTAAACATGTAGATAGTTCCCTGCAACGAATAACACCTTTTGACTGATTTAGCTTTTCGTGACCATACACTCTTACTCTTTGGTTAAAGAATTTTGTAGTTTTCAATAAATTATCTGACTGAGCCCTTTTACACACTTCAATCAATAAATTTCCATTTTTTAGATTTTTAACTGACTTTGGAGTCCCAATAATAGCCCTGACTTGCTTTTCAATGATAAATGGTGAGAGTTCTGCAACCGGTTGCTCTGTGTCTTCACTTTCGATCACAATAAATTTCGGAAAGGGTGGTAAACTAATATTTTCATCTTCGGAATCGGACAAGTAACGCTTGGCTTTTTTCTGTTGTGCCATGATTAAGTAGTAAAAGTTCATCAGAAATACTCTTCACCCACCTCGGAGTCCAACAAGGGGGCACATCACCGGGGTTTTATTCCATCTCGGGAGCGGTGCCAAAGATGTATAACTGATATACTCGGTGCAAATGGGCTAGATCAAGCAATTTCAACCCGATGAGTAGATCAACCAAGCACGAAATAAACATCGGAAAACAGAACTGTCGATCAAACACCTCGTTTACCCGATTAACCCTTAAGCCACCGCTTTCTGGAACAGAGTATGGATACAATGTAGTAAAACTACTTGAAATATACAAACAAAAATGTACGTGTTTCGTAACCTTTGCGTTCTATTCCAGTGCAAGGCGTGACCAGCCGATTGATCAGACAGGGCCTATCTGTCCGCTCGTCTAGTTCAACTCCAGGCCAAAGTGGTGTGTTGCAGAGACGAGGTACTTATCCCTGACCCCGAAACCACTCAACCACCAGGATCCCTTCATCAAACGACACGAGCAACCACCCACGGCAAACAGGTGGGTCCGTTCGGTGGGGTCTTACCACTCTGCAGGACGGCAGCCGGCGATTTCTATCCCCCCGCCAGCTGGGGGTGAGCAGTAGACCAAACAATACGTATTGCAACACTTATGATACGATCACTTACGATATTTCAACTTTTAATCAAATCTATAAAATCTATCAAAATGATTTTTTAGGAACTTTTGAGATCTGAATAGCAGAATAGGCAACAAAAATGATTTTGTAAACACTGATATTTTATTCAACCAAATTCTGGAATAGAAGAAATTTTCTCAGAAATTTCATTAAATCGTAAAGCTAGAGAACACACCGTTAACGAAAATTGCACATTGTTGATTAGATTTTGCGAGGCTATTGCCACTATGTTAGCTTATGACCTCCCCACCATTGCCCCCTCTAGCAAGGCTATTTCTAGACAGTTTTTTTGGGCAAACTTTACAGTAGTTGCCCTAAAGACTCTAAATATCAAATGTTAATCCAATCCATAAGCCGGTTCATAACACTGCGGTTTTTTAAGGTGTATCCTTTTTGGGCCCTAATGGCACGAATCTGGAGCGCCTCCCCATTGGAATGCTGCATGTCAAGTTTGGCTTAAATCCGTCAAATAGTTCTTAAGAAGAAGTCGAAAATGCAAAAGAGTTAACGCACGGCGTACAACATACGGTCGCAATAGGTCACCGATCATTTGAAAATAGAATTAAACGTATTCAAAGAAGGAAACCACACAAAATAACCTTTTTCAGTAGATAACTATTGTATAAAACAGCAACAACAACAAAAAATAGAATCTCTCAGAAATATGAATGCGAAAGAATATTGGAAGCTTCTGAAATTAGCATATACCAATGTAAAGGCTGAACATAAAACAAATCTAAATATATCTACTTTTGAAATGTATTTTAAAGTTAACAATAACCCTGAATCGAATTTTTATCAACCTAACTAGAACTTTCATTATTCAAATCAAAATTTATAAACAGCGAATTCCAAATTATGTTTGACGAATTAATCACGGTCAAAACTACCAAAGAAATATTAAAAGCATCCTAAGAATTAAAAATCAAAGGACTGAAAGTACTGAGAAGTTGGAATGCATTGAAAGGGTCATAACTGTGCCCCCCTCCTTTAAACTTAAACCGGCATTCCCATTCGTGTACATATGTGCGTGAATAACGCACAAAAACATAAATCCACATACAGAAATCAAAAACTAACATTGTCTTAACCCATTCCCAGACAGTGACGATTTAAAAATGACCCTCATTATGAAAGCTTTGGAAAACATTGTGGAAAATTAGGAAATAGCTTGTTACAAGTCATTTTCCATTATTCACAGTGTTTTCTGTCCAAAAAGACAAGGATTTTAAAGATTTCACCAACTTACAATAGTCGTCTGCTACTTCTTTGAATGTAGTCTGGTCTACAAATTTTATCGTGTTGAAATGGGTTATAAACTCGTGTCACGCACAGAAAATTTAGAACTTTCAAGCATAACATTCTCCGTTTGATCATCTGTAATACGTGAACTTTTTTTAGAATTTGAAAACAGAGAATAACAGCCTCTAAAGTAAGAAATCTATGACCTCGATGATTATTTGATCCTCAACTCGGCCAATTCTGTAACGATCATACTAAACTCACGTAGATTTTTACTTCAAGTTTATGAGTATTGGTGGAAATTTGCGGAAATGCGCGGAAACGTGTTTCAGGGTGATCGATTTGAAATACCGATTTAGACTTATGAAAAAAGAACATTTAATGCGTTGTGAGTAAAATTCAAAAGAAAAAAGTACGTTAACGTTATTGTAACGTTATTGTTTGCACATGGTATTTTTGTCCTTTTCCTAAAAATTCCTATGATACGGTGAAGATAGTATCAAATTATCTTTTGCGCCCTGTAGTCGCGCGATTTTCTTATTCGTTATTCGGCTTTAGAACCGTAAAAAATCTTAAGTAAAAAGGACCAAGCTGAAAGCTAGATGACACTTGTTAAAGGTTTGATGTGTTATCATTGATTTAAACTTGTAAATAACTACTTGATAAAGCGTAATTATTAAGTAAATAAGTAGAAACCGAAAGTTGATATGTTTACATTCTAATTTTCAAAGTCTTCTCCTTTTGTTTTGAATCTATTTGATTTTATTGAGTAAAAGCTGTAAATCCCAGGATAATTGCATTTGATTGATGCCTACGACCCCCCTTAATCGCTCTAAAATGTTTTAGAGCACTGGGCGGCGTGATTATTGTAAAAGTGCATTTGCGACCTGAGCCATATTTTTAAACATTGCCTATCTATAGTCACATGACTACCACATGTCACTTGAGATCACGTGATTACCAAATACGGGACGGCAAATCACAAAAAACAAATTACTGCGCTGAGTATTACCTTATTTTTCAATAATTTAAAGTAAACTAGAGCATGCTTAGAAGTCTCTAAATGAATTTTATATCATCCTTTTCATGTGCCATATTATTGTCTCCGGCTACAACTAGCTGATTGTCACACTCAGTGGCAAATTGATATGAGAAGAAACCCGATGTGTATTCATATCTAAGAGATCATGTGATATGTGTAATCAAAAAAGAAATGAAATTGTCTTGTGTTCATTTTGCGGTTTTGTTTAATCTAAGTTGGAATTGCTCCGCATTCCAACTTAAAATCAGATGCGCAGGTCCGGATGTATAGTTATCAATGAATTTTTGAAGTATGGTTCTAAACAGTTGGAACAATTTTTAACTCTCTTTTTAATAAAGTTTTATACTCTGGTTGCTACCCCTCCAAATGTTCAGAAGTTCATATTGTCCCGCTTTAAAACCTATGATCCCGATAAGTCAGAAAACTATCTAGTAATAACAGGGCTTAGCAATCTAGGTATTTTTTTTTTCTCAAAAATCCTGAAGAAAACACTAAATAAATAGGCAAAGTTTATGAAGTGGCCCAAACTAGGTTTCGAAAACATTTGGGCACAGTTGATAATAACTTTGACGTTCACGGCCTAATTAATAAATTGACACATGAAAAAAAACAACAAAAAAAAAAAAAAAAACAGTGGTTTCGCGATGGCTCGAGCATGCACGGGACCGACCAAATTGCTCAAGTCATCGCAGGACTCGAAATAGCGCGAGTAAGCAAAACTGCTTTTGTGGAGATGTTCAAATGCGTTTTATTAGTAAATTCACATGGTGACTCTTCATAACAAGAACCATGTCGGACATGGCCATCCCTCGCCGTTAAATCTTGATAGTGGGCTTCTTGTGTACTGAATTTCTTCCAAATGAGTTCGATAGCTATTATACTTTCAGAGATATGCTCTGGACAAAAGCCAAGTCTTTAAAACAACAAAGGACAATCACTCCAAAATTATGCAAGCCAGAGTTATGGGTCTAGTGCACTACACTTCTCCTCAACGAGATCTATCAACCTATGAAGTTTCAAGTTAATTACTATTATACTTTCAGAGATATGCTCCGGACAAAATCTTAGTCTTTAAAACAAAAAGGGGCAATATCTCCAAAATTATGCAAGCAAGAGTTTTGGTGCTTGTGCACTGCACTTATCCTCAATGAGATCAATCCACCTATGAAGTTTAAAATTGATAGCATTAATACTTTCGGAGATATCCTCCGGACAAACTTAGTGACGGAATGACGAACGAGACCATTACTATATCCTCTTCGCCGACACGCGGGGGATAATAAGCAGTGATTGTGTAATTTACTTCACTAGAAATGGTTTTCGGGAGTTGGTACTTGCCAAATTTTTAAGAGACGTTGTTACACGCAATTTCTTCCATTCTTACGATACTTCCGTGACTATCATTCATTAATGGCAAAAGTATGGACTTGACACATAAAAAAGAGTCGACGTTACAAGCTATTTCTTAGTTTTAGACAAAGAATTCCATAGTTTCCTTCCATTAGCGCCTCATATGAGAATATTACGGTGTTAAGCATTCTCAATTTCAATTCCTCATCGTTAAGATCTCAGATTGAGTAATTGTGGCAATTGAAAATGTGTTAAACAAGTTGTCAAACTCGTTAAAAAGGTGAACAATGCACCAAGGATATTTTAAACAATGTGAGAAAATAACAAACCAGCACCGTAAGTCAACTTCTGTGAAAAGACAATAGTCAAAAAGATGCAAATACTTTAGATCGAGTGATTACCGGGATAGACCGGGATTACTGCTCGAGCAATCGGTCGATCGCGAGCTCGAGTAAGCGCAGCAATAAACAATATGAAAAAAGTGGAAGACAGACTGGGACCGAAGGGAGAGCACGAACAGGCGCTAGAGCTTGTGTTAGCGCCAAGATATGTCAGAAAGATTCGAACCCTTAGCTCGAGTGAATGCAGTAGAACTTTGCCGCGGGACCGGGATAACTGCTTGAGCAATCGAGCGATCGTGATTTCGAGTAAGCGCAGTAATAAACAATGTGAAAATAGAAGAAGACGGACTTGGACTGAAGTGAGAGTTCGAACAGGCGCAAGAGCTCGAGTTAGAGCCAGATCGATAGAACGCGACACAACTATGCATGCCTGCGTTGTAGATATCGCAAAAGCTTTCGATTTGCCAGGAAAGAAAATGTTTTCTATAAAATATTTAAACATGGCGTACATGTTGCAGGTAAGATTCTCCAAATCATTAAGTCAGTGTTCATGATTATGGTGCGCACAAGGGTATCAGTTTGTCCCCAATTTCACGATTTATGTAAAAGATAGAGAGCAATATATCTCCCTTATTCATTCCCGGGGCATATGCCTAGAAATGCTTAAATTATAGGTGTTGTTATATGTAAACTACATTGTTTTATTTTCAAGTAGGGAAATAGGCCTTCAAAATGGATTAGATATACTAAAAACATACTGCGATAAATGGAAATCAAATGTCGATGTTTCAAAAATTAAGAATATGGTATTCCGAAAATCTGGAAATTTCCCCATTTCATTTTGCTTCATATAAGACAGTCAAATATGAGAAATTGATTAACATTTTTTCGAATTTAGGTGCCCTTTTTTCATTAGGAGGCTCTTTAATCCAACATTTGAAGAACCGTTAATGGTTATTTTCGTTCTCATAAAATATTAAGCAGGGTTCAAAGATATTACCATCAACTATACCTTAGAAAGTTTTGACAAACTCATTTTCGAGGCCTGTTTTGAAACTTTTTCTATCAGCTTCTGACTGGATGATGAAAGGTCGAATATTTTTGCCACAAACACATTTTACATGTGTTCTTTTCCCTTAATGCCACATTAGAACTCAGAGGCGAATTGTTCAAATACTTTTGTAGGGGGTCAAAAATAAATGTCACTTGCAGATTTCATTTCCAAAGCCTCATGGTTTCTATAACTAGACCTTCAAAGACTACCACCTTTGTTTCTAATTGAAAAGCTTAGACCCGATGTTTGGACTATCTATGTAGATGACCACCTGAAAATGACACACCAAATCATTAGGTCGCATTTATGTCACATTGCAACCATTTAAGCTTTTTTCTTTGTCTCTATGTAAAACAGTGTGTGCCAAGATGAAGCCCTGTAATACTGCAGGGTAATAACCTCTAACCTAATGACAAGTGTTTTTCTAAATTATTTAGCACTCAAAGAGATAATATTCACTTATCTTACACTTTTTTGCTTCCTTTAAAACAGCCCTAAACCTTTCTCTACTCAGGTTTTAATTCACCACTGTATTTCAATTAAATAAACTCAGTGTCTCAGTGTCTTATAAAATTCTGTTTATGAAAACATATGGTTTTAACTTTTAATCTGGACAATCTCAAACTTTGTTTATACAATCAATTTCAGTAAGCTTAATTTATACTCTTGTTTGGATTTAAACTTAGATTTTGCAGCCTATATTTTACTACCGTCACTAAAGCAGGTCAAAAATGCCGACTTTTTATAAAAAGCATCCAAAAAAGGCCGACTTGCTGAAAAAACTTAGATCATCAAAAATTTCCGACTTATTAAAAATCTATAGACAAAGCTATCCAAAAAAAGGCCATCTAAGATGGTCGACTTACTCAAAATACTTACATGGGCAAATGAGATTATTCATAGAAAATAGGTCATCCAAGATGGTGGTTTGTTTACATTTTAACCGCAAGGTATACTTCTCCACAATATTCCAATATTCAAACCTACCACTTGACGTCGCAAGAACTTCGACCGGTACGCCTGATTCTCTAGCCATAAATCCAAGAACAGAAAACACAACTAGAGTTGCATAGAAAGCTGTGACAGCATCTGATATACATACAATTAATGTATCTCTGTAATAGATTGAAATGGTAATTACTGAAACATGATTACAGAATATCTTATATCATATAACAAGACTAATGAGTAATTGACACAGCCTTGCTAACTTCCACAGACTCAAAAAGCCACGCCCACTGATTCCGACAGATAGTCCATCTTCGTTATTAAAGGCGTTCGTTTAAGCTAAACAGCGCACGATGTGCTCTGGCTGAACTTTTGTGATCAGTCATCGCTCGTCCGTCCATCTGTCCGTCCGTTCACAATTCACAAATAAATAATCTTCTCCTAAACTAACCATGAATTTTCAAAGTTCACAGAAATGATCCTTAGGTCATGCTTTGAAATACTTCAAAGAATTGAAATCCATGAAGAACTTTGGTTGCCATGGCAACCAAGTTGATATATCATCATCGTTTGGCCCTCTACCAAAATACTTTAAAGAACTAGCGTCCCCTGAAAATTAGTGCTTTTCTGTGTTATCCCTGATTTTACATAGGAACAAAGAAGGAAATCTTTGAAAATCTTCATTTCCTAAAAAAACCGAGAGGCCAATGGGGCCCTATCGGTCACCTGAGTCCAAAGATCAAAAAAAAAAAAAAAAAAAAAAAAAAAAAAAACAAACGTCCACCAGATTATGATACATACTAAATATAAAAGCTCTAGGCCTTTTAGTTTTGGGGAAAGGATTTTAAAAGTTTTCACTAAACAAGCCTATGTTAAACATGGGACATCTTTGAACGGGCTTATTCTGACCCCGGAGCCATAATTTATACAATCTTGATGGAGGTCGACCACAAGGTGATGCTACATAAAACACATTAAAGCTCTAGGACCTCCTGTTTGGGAGAAGAAGCGTTTTAAATTTTCAATATATAAGCTCTATGTAAAAACTGTGACGTCCGGGAATTTGCTAATTATTACCCTAGGGCCATAACTCATACATTATTGACAGAGATCCACCAGATGATGCTACATTCCAAATACCGAAGCTCTAGGCCAATCTGTTTGAGAGAAGAAGATTTTTAAAATTTTCACTATATAAGCCTGTGTTAAATTTGTGAGATCCGGGAATCGGCTGATTTTTATCCTAGGGCAATAATTTGTACAATCTCGATAGAGGTCCACAATTGGACGCTTAATATCAAATATCAAAGTTCTAGGCCCGCTTGTTAAGGAGAAAAAGATTTTTAAAAAATTTCCTTTGTAAAACTTGTGACGTCCGGGAATGGGTAAATTCTCTCTCTTGGGCCTTGATTTATACAATCTTGATAGACATTCACCAGATGATCCTAGATACCAAATATTAAAGCTCTAGGCTTTCTAGTTTCACTATATAAGCCTATGTTAAACTTGCGACGTCCGGGAATGGGCTTTTTTATCCCTGGGGTATTAATTTATACAATTTTGATAGAGGTCCACTAGACGATGCCATATACCAAATATCAGAGCTGTCTTTTGGTTTGGTAGAAAAAGATCATTATGTAAGCTTATTCCCCCCCCCCCCCAGCACGGCCATTTCTTGAAAGATTTTTTTTCTGGTACAAACTTGATAGTCCTAGCCCTAAAGACTCTAAATACCTAATGTAAAACTAATCTGACAGCCGGTTAATGACAAGAAGGTTTTGAAAGATGTACCCTTTTTGGCCCATTATGGAGCTCCAAGGGGGAATAACTCCATGACGGGTACAAATCTGAAGCGCCTTCCAATAAGGATGCTTCCTGCAAAGATTGGTTGAAATCCATCTAAGGGTTCTTAAGAAGTCGAAAATGTAAAAAGTTAACGCACGACGACGGACAAAACTCGGTCAGGTGACCTAAAAAAAAAACAAAAAAAACCCGAAACTTGATATTTGGTATAAATCATCACCTATTGATCTTCTACCAAAATACTTCAAAGAATTGCTGTACTCTTAGACTTTTTCTATGCAATCCCCGATTTTACTTGAATAAAGAAGGCTACTGGAATAAAGAAGGAGATCTTCAAAAGTCCTTTTCTCCCAAACCATAAGGCTTGAGCTTTGTTATTTGCTATATATCAGAACCCATTTACCCTCTACCAATTACTTCAAAAATACCACACTCTAGAAATTATCCATTTACTGTGTAATCCCTGGTCCTCTTGTTTAACTTTATGGCCAGTAACATGTAACAAAACAGTATAGATTTTTTTATAAGAAATTCCGTTTGGTTGACGACCTAAACATCGTAACTACAACTTCTATAAGCCATTTTATTATGTTAAGTCGCCAACCAACAAAAATGCTTCATATAGATGTTGGTCAGTTCGAAGTTCATTTCCTGTCGGAATAAATGATTGGTTTTGGTAATGTTCAGATGTGAAAATACCCCATTAAGGATTTGTTTGAGCCAAGTGATTATTTTCCAAGAAGCATGATAAAATACGATACTTTATCGTCAGTTTCACTAATGTTACTTCATGACACAATTTCCACGACATTTTACTATCTTTCCCTTGCAAATCACTTTTGTCTGAATATTTCCGAAGAGGTTCAAACTGGCGCATGGTGGGAAGACTAATTGTAAGAATATGACTATACCATTTGAAATTCTGAAAAAAAAACATCCTTTCGAAAAAAATGTTTATAGAATTAATAAAAATACCCTTTCTATTCACTGAAATGGGAACTGGTAAAGTTGTTACATGACCCTTAAGGATGTTTGAAGTAAATTATTCCCATGTACTTAAATAAATGTGTGCTGGTTAAAGATTTTGTTTGAGCCTTGAGAATGGTTGAAGTTAAAGTACCCCATCTACTCACATAATTTTGTATAGGTTAAAGTTTTTAGTTGCCCCTTACGGATGTTTGAAGTAAATATTTCCCATGTACCAACATAAATGTGCACTGGTTGAATTTGTTATTTGAACCTTAAGGATGTATTAAGATTATATTCCCTATGTTCTCACTGAAATGATTAATGATTATTGTTTATGTTATGGCTCTTAAGGAAGTAAAATGACCCATTTAGTCAGAGAATGTGTCGTTGTGTGGCCATTTCTGATGGGTTAAGTAAAAATACCCGATCTACTCACTTAAATGTGCGCCGGTTAAAGTTGTTATGTGAAGAGAAAGTTATAACACTACCCCACAACGGTCCAAGGGAATAGAATACTTGGACGGACGCATCTAACCATACCTGCAATTGACGTATCGACGCGTACAATAAAGAATCAACTCATCAAAAAAATCGATTCATTAATTCAATCTATTATTTCGGCCGAAAGTGAAAAATGAACTCCACCTTTCAAACTGTAAACAATTTGTTGGGCGACTTTATAGTCTTAACAACAGCTTTTTCGGCTACTTAGGCCGATTGATTGATTGAATGGATTTTAACACCACTTTTAACAGATATATCGCGGAGGCTGGGGCACCTAACAATGGATTCCTGGTGTTTCTCACACCAGTACTACCACTACATCATTTCCTAGTCTTCAGCTGCTATCCCACTTAGGTTTACGATAATCCACCCATTGGTGAGAGACAAATGTCGGAAAGAATATGTGCCGCCGCCGGGGATCGAACGCATGACATCCTATGTCAGCTTATTAGGACGTTCAGGATCCGCTTTTTTATTTTATGACACTATTCTTGCAAATCTATGACGTATCTCAGTCGAACTACCTTGTCGGATGTCAGTTGACGTTCCCATATGATACATCAAATGACAAATCATCACTGCCAATCGAAAATATGACTGCTTTATCGTAATATCCACTCACTTTTTGGCAGCCGTGTTCAATGCATAATTTTCACTACTATATCAACACCACTTCGTTAATTAAATTTTGCGTGTGATTAAGTTTTCAGGTTCAAACCTCGATAAACAATTCTATTCATTTCTTAAGAATATGAGATCTGGAAATGATGAAAAACTTTATCAACAATCGGTTAAGTTAAATATTCAAATCTTATCCTTTACCTGATAGTATGTTAGTATCGATGGATCAAACTTGAGGAAGAATACCAATCCATCTACTGAGCCATTTAGAGTAACCCCTCTTACAAAAAGGATGGTCAATAGAACGTAAGGAAAAAGTGCAGTGAAATAAACAACCTGAAATAAAACGAAGTTCCTAATATTTCTTTAACTTCAGCAGATGAGTCCAGAATAAATTTATACACAACTCCGGAATTTGAAGATATATCTTTACCATTGTCTTGCTGAATCCTTGTTTAGATTAGGTGAAAAAATTGAAAGCAACGAAATGCCATAATTGCAAGTCAATATTTCTTTTGCTAACTAATTTCATAATTTGATATTTTGATCTAAAATGTCAATCATCAGACTTAGACTAACATCAGGCTGTTCTAATATGCAGGATGATTTTAGTCTTTAATTACTGCCAAAATAGACAATAAATCCGGATTGAGGATATCTAGGGTAAAATATTCCGGAGTCGTAGTGAACTATGTATATACTACTAGGTACAAGCCAAAAAGTCCCTTCGGCCAAGGTTACTATTTTTAGATCCTAATTGCTAAACTGATAATGCTTATTGTTACAGCATGCCACTGGCCACAGATTAAATAAACAACGGGTCCTAGTTGACGGCCTATGAGGGGCTGTTTTTGGTTTCACAATTCATTTACAATTAGCAAAGGGCTTAAAAAAGAATGATGCATCTTAATTTGAATTATCCATCCGAAGTCTATGTTTCGGGTACTTACAATATATGAGTCAGTATATAGTACAATTATAATACCAGCTTTAGAACAAAATAAGATATTTTAATAAGACAGAACTAGAGATATTTTATAACTGTTCTAGAGCCTTATGATTTCCACAATAAATCTTTTTCCGCAATATCATTTGTAGACATCTTCTAAAGAAAACATTCTATAATTCACTAGTACATCATTTCAAGATTTTTTTACCCTATTACCAGATGATAACATTTGTTTGATTCAAATTCAAAGTAGTTGCATACAATATTTTTAGCTTAACTTTAAAAAATATTTTTTTTTTATAGAAAACATTGTGGGTAATAAAGTAATTGCTTGTAATAAACAACTGCTTCAGTTTCCACAATGTTTTCCATAGCTTTTTTCTTGAGGGACCTCAAAAAAAAGGAGAGCTTTGGACACTTAGGGAATGGTCGTTTGTTATCTTACAGGCATGATATCATGAATTTTAGTAAATAATTATCAGGTTTTGCTACATTCGAAATAAAAATGCCCCGGCCTTAAAGTGAAGAAGAATATATATATTTCTCAATTTACTGAAATTGTGCATTTTTCCCTACTTTGGACCCCTATGAAAGGGTCGTTTTTAGGTCCACTTGCTGAAAGCCAGAGAGCTATTGTCATGGCGTTGTGCGTGCGTACGTCCGTCCGGTCGTCTGTCCTTAAACATTTACTTTGAAAATCTTCTTCTCAGAAAGAACTGAACAAATTTCAAACATATTTTAGAGAAATGATCCTTGGGTGAACTTCTATCAGATTCATTTAAACAATTTTGATCGGGTGAAAAACATGGCTTGAATGGGCGGGGCTAATTGCCATATAAGGTGAAAGTTTTGAAAATCGTTGGATGGATTTTATCCAAATTCACAGAAATGATCTTGGGTGAATCTCATCAGATTCCTTCAAAAACATGGCTTTAACGGGTGGCGCTAATTTCCATATTTGGTGAAAGCATTGAAAATCTTCTATTAAAAAATCTAGTGGATGGATATCAATCAAATTTCACATAAAGAATTTTGATCGGATGAAAAACATGGCTTCATTGGCCGGGGCTATTCCATATATCACTGTATGGAAACTCTGTACGTCATAAATGTTGGCTGCTTCCAAGATTGTGGACGGGATTTGTTGACAAGGTACGCCTAATTTATTTCTGATCAGAAGCCATTTAATAAGCATTTTCAAATAAAGAGATGGATATAATTGTGAAGACATTTGGTTTGAGAACCAAGGAGTATAACCCTTCTGAAATGATATAGTACCGATTGTCTGTCTGTAATGTTCGACTGAACACGGTGTTTTATGACATCGAAAATCGCGGCGAGAGATTTGAAAAATCGTCCTGTATTTTCGAATGCAAATGTTCCTAGCAAAAGCACTTACCTTGACGGGAAGAAAAAATACCGATCGTCTTTACAATACATAAATAATTTGCGTCTCTAGTCTACTTTTGTTGTAAATTCACTTTGAAAAACAGCATGGTGTACTGTTCGATGAAACGAATTTCTGTACGTTTGGGTTCAAGATATGACCCCAAAAGTATGTACGCTTGTGTTTTGAGAAAAAGACAGTGTACATGTAACTTGTTAGTCTCATATATGCAATTCTGTGCTGAACTATCCAATGTCCCTTTTAATTTCATTATAGTGTTTTAACAATGGATGAAAATAATGGTCAAAGTTCAGTCTATCCATTTTCTTTTTCAGCCTTTGATCTATCTATCTATCTATTTATACTGCCTAACTCCCCTTTCGGGTATTACTGGCAGGTGATACACCCACAATCCTGATGTTTTCACGTCACAAGAGAAGCAGTGGCTGAATCCCACTGCTACCCACTTTTACAGCTGGGTAGACTGGGGCTGGTTATTATGAGTCTTGCCCGTGGACACACTCCGGTGATGTTGGGGCTCGAGCCCGTGACCTTCAGATCACGGGTCAAGCACCTGAACCACTCGGCCATCGAGGCAGTCTGGTGGCTTACCGTCACCTTCTTTTCTGATGATGCATTTTACATGATATATTCCAACGTCGGTCACGTGTTTTTGTCGTATTGAGAAGATACCTAACTATTTCTCCAATTAGTATAAAAGTTTTTAGTTGTTTCATTAGTACTAGACACATAAACGGCTGAAACTATGACCTTAATACATTTCGAAGACAATCCGAAAACCTTCGAAATTTCAATTAATATCTATTCCTGTTGATAAGATCGATATGCCATTCCACGATACTGTGTCCGTAAACCGGTATGCCTCATTGCGCTTGGCTATAACGATTTTTCCAAATGTTAAACACGGTTTGATAAGTACATGTATCTACTAACTTCTTGTGTTGTTAAACCGTCACAAAATTTATAAATAGCCTCGGTAAGAGAGACTGATTATTGCCACCCCTCCTGATGCTATTTATAGATTTGTCATTCAATAACAGCCTATGTTGGTCAACCGTCACAGTGACAATAATATTTGTGAACTGTTATCGTCACAATGATAGGTGACGATTAGGCATTAGATCCAAAACTGTTATGTCTCAAATTTAGCCGCCTGCATAGCGCAGTTGGTAGCGGGTCGGACTGTCTCTAGAGAGGTCCCGGGTTCGATCCCCGACAGTGGCACTCATCCTTTCCGACTATTTGTCTCTCACCAATGGGTCGATAATCGTAGACCTATGTGGGATAGCAGCTAGGAAAGGATGTAATGGCTGTACTTGTGTGAGAAATACCAGGAGTCCATTGTTAGGTGCTCCAGCCGCCGCGATATAACTGCAAGATTGTTGAAAGCGGCGTAAACCCCATTAGAAAACGTCTCAAATTTAAAAGATAAGAAACAACCGAGGAATGACACCCAAAGACATGATTCTTTTATAAAAGTGTCCACCGAATAATGACAACCGAACGTGGCGAACAAACTCAGGACTGGCGAAAATATAATTAGTGCGACACATGCATGTTGAACTAAGCATCCTGTTTGAATGTTAGCTTATAGAAATTTTAGAAATTAAAGATCAGCTGGATAACAACTGTTGATCAATTTTCTTTAAATGGGGACCATTATTTGTTTTTCTCTCTTGAATACCTTCTCGAAATATATTAGTCCTAATCATTGTTTTGCTTAGACCTTTTCTTTGCACTAGCTTGTTTAAGTAAAGCTATAAAATTCAAAGTTGAAAACATTTATCAGTTATTTCTCAATCGTACAATAATACCACCATGAGGTTATTTTTATCTAATAACTAAACTGGAAATAGGTTTTAAAAAATCGTAGTTGTCCAATACTAGACAGGATAAAACTAATGGTAATGAAGTGAAAGGACCAATGTAGAATTTGGAACATCTCTGATTTATTCACACAGGGACTTGTCATGATTGATTATGTACGTAAATATAGAACTATGTAATAGTCTTTATTTACGTATATAGTATAACAATCAATTGATGACAATTCTCTTTAGATTTATTGGTAACAGGGCAAAGGGAAGTAAGCACAAGAATAGTCATTATTTGAAATTCTTAGGTAATTGGGAGAACGCTTGCAGATGAATTTACATTAGTGAAATGTTGGTTGGTCTGGAGGATGAAAATGATTAAAATGAATATCCGCGCAACATATGTACCAAATAATCATTGATATCAAAGAAAACCAGATTGTGTGATAACTGTTTATTTCTATTGGTTTTTGACCTGTCAAAAATTATGTCTGATAATGATTTCAGATTAAAGCAAAAATATAAAACGTTTTGAACAAGCTTCTAGAATGCTTGAATATATAAACCCTTTAGAATTCTATGTTTCTAGAAAAAAAATTGTCTCCAATCGGTGTGAATAGGATAAGCAGCTTGAGGCTCAGAATACGTGTTGTGGTGTTGAATACGGATAAAAGATTATGTCCGAATAGCCTAAGCTCATGGGATTCTCAAAATATGGAAATCACATCCTTTTACAGCCTACGTGGATTTCAAAATCATATAAATTCCTAATCATAGTTAAGCTCTACAGAATAAACTTTCTACCTGCGGTCATTGACAATTAGAACAATTTGCCAATCGACATAAGAGATCAGAATTCCTCAGCATGTTTCGCTTTATCTACATAGGAATAAACCTATTCCTAATAATTTGTACTTTGTAGGAGAAAGGAAACTTCATGTTATAAATGCCAGGGTAGCTCTCTGAAGTACCATTTATTCAGTAAAATATTTTTGTGTGATTGTGATGAAACCGAGACGAGCGATATTTTCTTTATTCTTGTATGTACGAATTATAATAATATTAGAAATACACTCTTTAGTTCATTACCAAATTTAAGTAACATTGATTCTCAAACCTTATTATATCGGGGCAACACTCTGCTATATTAAGATAGGCAAGAATCGTACAGTTTAATCGAATATCGGAGATAATTATTATATATATGTTCGTCCATCTAAAAACCATATAATGTGTTAGAAATACTAAATAGTTCACATGTTAAATCACCAATAGGGAGAACATCAAAAACTTGTGCTTCCGTTCTAATCCTTTTTTGCTTGATATTTTTAGATATGTTTACATTATTATGTACATTTATATGAATTAATGTAGCTAGTGTTAGTAGTACACGAAATTCAATGGGAAGCGCTTCAGTCGACTGAAATACTGTTAATATTTGTCTGAGATCCAAATTAAACAAGCAATCTACATACAAATGCACGAATTAATAGACAATGTACAATTTCATTCATAAAAACCCATGCGTACATAATTTTGGTTCATATTTGTAAAACGATAATTCATCACAGAATTTAAGATGTAAGATTAACAAGTTTCATGTACACGGTCCTGTTCTCAAAACCAAAGGGGAAAGATTTTTGGGATCATATCTGGCCCCAAAACGTACAGAAATTCGTTTCATCAAACAGTACAACAGGTCAGTTTCAGTTTGCACCGAACAGTACACTATGCAAATTTTCAAAGTGAATTTACAACAAAAGAGGACTAGAGACGAGAATAATTCATGTATTGTAGTGAAGATCAGTTTTTTTCTTTCCGTCAAGGTAAGTGCTCTTGCTAGAAATTCTTTTCGCCGAACAGTACAGCAGGTCAGTTTCGGTTTGCACCAAAGAGTACACTATTCAATTTTTCAAAGTGTATTTACAACAAAAGTGGACTACAGACGCGAATTATTTATGTATTGTAGTTAAGATCAGTAATTTTTCTTCCCGTTTAGGTATGTACTTTTGCTAGGAACATTCTGCATTCGGAAATACAGGCCGATTTATCGAAATCTCTCGCTTCGATTTTCGACGTCACAAAACACTTTGTTTAGTCAAACATTACAGACAAACAGTACTATATCATTTCAAAAGGGTTACACTCATTGGTTCTCCAACCAAATGCCTTCGCGATGATATCCAACTCTTTGTGTGAAAATGCATATTTCTGACCAAAAATCAATGAGGCGTACCTTGTAAACAAATCCCGTCTGCCATCTTGGAAGCACGCAACATTTTTGACGTTCAGAGTTTCAATACAGTGTATATGGTAAAGGCTTAAAATATCTTCCTCTCAGAACTTACTGGATGGATTTCAATCAAATTTCACAGAAATGATCCTATTCTGAATCTCTATCAGATGCCTTCAAATAATTTTGATCGGATGAAAATAATGGCTTTACTGGGCGTGGCTTATTTCAATGTATGGTAAAAGCTTTGAAATTCTTCTTCTCAGAAATCAGTGGATAGATTTCAACCAAATTTCACAGAAATGGTTATATCGTGAACTCTATTTGATTCATTTAAAGAATTTTAGATCATATGAAAACATGTATTTTAGAGGGTTAGGCTATTTCCATATATGGTAAAAGCTTTGAAAGTCTTCTCAGAAACCAGTGGATTGAATTCAACCAAATTGACAGGATCGATCCTTGAGTGACCTTTTATCAGATTATAAATTAGAAATTTGATTGGGTGATAAATATGGCTTTAGTAGGATGGGCCAATTTCTTCATTTGGTAAATACTGAAAACCTGTAGTTTAGTCCCCTACCGGCGAAGCCTAAGAGGACTTTAGGTTGCGCCCTGTCCGTCCGTCCGTCTGTCAGCCCGGACATATCAGTTTTCCGTACTTTTTTTCT
This sequence comes from Fragum fragum, assembly GCA_946902895.1. NCBI lineage: Eukaryota > Metazoa > Mollusca > Bivalvia > Cardiida > Cardiidae > Fragum > Fragum fragum. The sequence goes on from OX336371.1 coordinate 43,055,437, forward strand.
TAACCCTCGGAGATATTACGCTGTTTTTTGGTAAGTGAGTCCGCGTCAATGAGTTACAGAACAAGGTCGAGTTTGGTTTAGGTCCATTGATTTTTGAGGCAGATACGGGTTCTGGACTTAGAAAATTACCAGGAAATTTCAGTCTTCCGGTTTTTTCTAAACGCTTTGCAGGTTTTGAGCTGATTTTTGGTACGTGAAACCGCATCAATGAGTTACAAAACAAGTTTAATTTTGGTCGCAGTCAATTGATTTTTGAGGAAGATACGGATGCCGGACTGATTTTTGGTATGTGAGTCCGTGTCATTAAGTTACAGAACAAGTTCTAGTTAGGTTCCGGCCCAGATTTCGTAATTATTCCTATTAGTATATAAACATTTGCGTTTTATAAGGGTAAAACCATCATGATATTACACATATGTAGATCAAGTGATTATTCGGCATTTAATTCATTTAAGTCTTAGTCTAATTGAATTCTAGTCTATACACGAGACAAACGTATCAACAAATATAGATTTGCTTACTTTTCCTAGGGATTTCACACCTTTGATGAGTGCAAGGTTTGTAAGCAGCCAAGAAACAATCAGTCCAATCGCTAAATGAAGCTGGATACTTCCAATCTCTTCTAATCCGCTGGATTTTCCAAGAACATTGTAACTTAGAATAAGAAATATGAATTAATGTAGCATAATAGAACTGGTCGTTTTTAAAAGAACAAATTATTGTTAAAACTTCTCCTTGAAAACATTCTATCCAATGTACATTCAGTGCAATCGGTAGTAAACAATCGGATGCAGGTTCATTTATTCGTCATCTTGTTACATAAGTGTTGTTCCACTGATTACAAACTAATATTCTTACGTTTCTGGATGGGTTACTTACGGACACGTCGCCTCTGTCAACAAGTAAACCAGTTGAACAATCAAATCATTCATTAAAACGTAGATGAAATTATAACTCCGACCATTAGTAATCATAATAAGTGATAACCAACCATTTAATTTTTTTAACGCAGTTCTTATTTCTAGCTCACCTGACCACAAACTGGTCAAGGTTAGCTTTTGTGATCTACCCGTGTCCGTCGTCCACCAACATCTTGGTTACACTCTAGAGGCCACAATTCTTGCTCAAATGTCTTAAAGGGAGGTATCGATGTTTCTGAATACTAAATGAGAAAAAGTTGTCAATCACCTAAAAATACGCTTAATACTTAAATTTGAATCAGATATGTCTTCGCGTAATCTTATAGGCTTAACGTGGCTTTTTTTGGGTCATGTAGAAAAGGTTTGGCGGGTTAAGCGTGGTTTTTTGATACCACGAAATTCGGTTTGTTTGCATATAACCTTAAGTCAACAAATTGACTAGCGAAGCAACACATGTCCTTAATCATGTCACACAAAATTGTCAGCGCAAAACTACGTTAAATGCCTATATTCGTATTACCGCTTATAGAACTGATCTTTATAGAATTGAAGACCGGCTGGCGATCATCACTCCTTTTGACGTTTAGATGACGTTTATTTGAGCAAATTCAATCTGAATACGTCACTGCAATGGTAATACGCACCGCTCAAATGACCAAATACTCCTCGCACCTGTCCCGGCTTAAGCTAAAAACAGATTAAAAGCATACGTAGGCTATTGAGGAAATACTCTTGTTTACTCAGTTAAACGACCTATGATTTTAGTATTACTTCTTCTCAGAAAATTGTTTTAAGATAGTAAATGAGACGGAATAAGAATAATCAAAATCTGTGACATAAAAAAACATCGATACCTACCTTTAAACTTGGCAAGAATGTTCGTCTCCATGAAACCTCGAACAAGTTCAATATTGGCTCATATAGGGTCAAAAACTAGGTCACTAGGTCAAATATTAGAAATACCTTGTGTGGACTCTAATGGTCACATTTTTGCATCAATGTCTTGATTTTATGTCTGCATAATATCTCAGTCAAAGATCGATGATGGGATTTGGGATATTTGAGCTGAAGAACTAGGTCACTAGGTCTAATCCTAGAAATATTTTTTGTGCACTCTAGAGGTCGCATTTTGGCTAAAATCAAATATTTAGTCAGAATGTTTGCCTCCGTGTTATCTAAGCAAAGTTCAAATTGGGGACACATGGGTCAAAAGCTAGGTCACTACGCCTAATCTTTAAAATACCTTAACACTCCAGAGGCTTCATTTTTGGCCCAATTGTTTTGATATTTAGTCTGGTCAGAATGTATGTATTCAAAAGATCGCAACCCTATTCAAATTTTGGGTTTTTGGGTAAAAAACTAGGTCAAATATGAAACAAAACTTATTTTCATTTAGAGGCCACATTCTGTGACCCAAATAGCTGCATACTTATTCAGATATTTGTCTCAATAAAATCTTTGTCAAGTTTGGTATTAGCTCACATGGAATTAAACTAGCTCGAAATCTTCTTGCCAATTTACTTGCTACTTTTCTAGCACAAATACTTTGATTTCTCAGACAAGATTTGATAACGGTTCAATTTGGGTGTCTCTTTTGCTATTAAACTTCTATGGTCGTCTACTCAGGTGAGCGTTTAATGGACAATGACCCTCTTGTTTTCAAAACTGGATCTTGTAATCGTCACATTCGATGATATACCTAGTTATTCATGATTATAATGATTTAATAAGCTTACGTCCAAAATTCAAAAGCTGGACTGACGGTTTGGATGATTGGATACTCAGTTTTACTATCGTTGTATGCTGCTATAGAAGAACTTCTATTGTCGCCTCTGCTATAGATTTCTGAAATGAACTTTTCATGTTATATTACATGTCCCCGATATAAACGCCCTACACAGAGTAATAATTAGCGTTAATATTTTCCAAATGATACAATTAGGTGAAGTGCCAGAGGACAGAGACATCTATCATGCTATTAATAAAAATAAAAGGTATTTTGCTACTGCAGAAAATGACAACAACTATCATATTAACAAATGACGATGACATCAAAGTTGCCTGATTTCTTTGATATTAAAACGTTTCTACTACAAATATTCATCAAATAGTTGTATTTCTTGGTCGATACATTAATGTTAGGTTTTAATAGATATACCCATAATTATATTTATCCAACGTATTTTGCAAATAATAATGACTGGATCTAATTCTTACTGATTAATATAATTTCAACATTAGATTATAGAAACCCAAAATATAACTGTTTTATTTCCAGTACTGGACCCATATATAAATATATCTGTGTGTGCTTGAATGCGTGCTTGTGAGAGTGTATGTATTTTTATTGAAGCCACGACGAAGTAACAATGAGTTTCGAAATCACTAGGGTTATACTTTAATAATAAAACAATGGTTAATAAGCCATACTTTCTTACACTGTTTGAATGCAATTACTGTTTCTTTCTCCAACACTCACACTTACATTCATACACAGCACACATACTATTATATCCAGTATAACACGATCACCGTCCTAAACATAGCTTTAGTTTGATTTTTAATCCGTAAAAATGATGACCAAAGAAATGAATTGACTTTGGGAGAATTTCTCTGTTTTTATGAAAATTAATTAGATGTTGCTTAGGAAATTCTGAATAATATACATGAAGTCATGTCAACAATTCGCATGTTTTTTCGGATTGCCCAGAGCCTTTTTGGTGAAAAATCACATTTCAAATTTGTTATGAATTAAGTATTGTATGGTTTTCTAAATAGCAAAGATATAAAAATCATATAATGAAACGGAATTAATCATAGGATTTGGGTTTTAATTATTATTGCGTCTGCAAAAACAACGCGTCGTTTTGATACGAATTCAGCTAAAAATAATACGATATTCTAAGAATACGTAATCCAAGCGCAATAATATATAACAAAAACGTTATGTAAAAAAATTCTTACGCAACAAGAAATACTGACGAGTTGTCATTTTCATAATTAAATTTGCGAGTTTTGTAATAAATTAGATTGCGTTTTGATTGTTATCCATGTTACACTCCAATTACTTTGTCAAAAAAGTTATAAACATTTGCATAATCATTTGATCCGATATCGTATTTTCCGTCAATGACGGCTTACTTGTGTGAGTGCAATATGTATTATTTTCTAGTTGCTCTATACTTTCGGAGTATAATTTGGTTAATCTTTAAATTCTTGAGTTAGGTAAGGACATGAGTCAAAGGTTACATAATGCAAAAGAAGGATAAACCTTCACTATTTCACATTCGGTTTTATTCATAATAAAGAATATACAAGTTCATTCCCTTACTATATTCTCCTCATTTACTAGATAAGAAACAAAGTAATACGTTAAACGCCTGTTAAAGTTGTAAAGAAAAATAATAAAACAAGAAATAAAGCCACCAAAAATACTATATGATGATATATAGAGAATTTGCTGTAAATATCTTTATATATGAAAATGAAACATTCATCTTTCCGTGAATCTTAAAATTATGGGTGTAAGCTTAAATCAACGGCATCAAAAATGTTGTAAAGAAACTCTTAGCTACCTACTGTTTTCGTGCATATAAATCAAATACCTCAGTATTAATACAATAATCGTGAATATCAACCGTCATATGCAAGAATAATGTCTACAGTGAAAAACAGTGCGTGCTTCTTGTCGATGACGTTTTGTTTATCTCCGCTGATTTAGGAGGTACAAGGCCATGAACTGATGTTGTCTTAGACAGATACACAGACGACTCCATTACAGGCTAAACTGCGAGAAGAGACAGAAGATCAAGAAGTTGAAAATCAATACATTAAAGCCATATCTCCCCCTAAACACATAACACAATTAATAAGAAAACTTTACTCGAGTCTTAAAAACAGCACATGGGCATATAACATTCAATGCCGACAATAAGCGAAAATTTCCAGTGATGAATCGGGTGCATTCGATTCGTTGTCAAAAATGTAAACAATTCTAGTTAATATCTATGAAATAAAAAAAAATCTTTCCAGGGAAATTCACTTTTACCCTGCTTTGGCATATTGATATTAAGAAGGCTCTTGTTTGGTTTAGTGACCAAATAAAAGAAATACTTCAAAAAAATGTTTTCCTTCCTCGGAGGGAAGATCTGACTTTTCGGCATTTAAATTTATTCTAGTATATTCTTTATTAAAAGTAAAAATAAAATCATATTGGAAATTTTGAAAGCCCATCCTTCTTTTGTAATAAGTGACCCATGACTGTCCTATATCATAATTATAGTAGTAATGATGATGATGATGATGATAATAACTATATTTTCAGAAGCATAAAGCATTTCCTTTTTACAATGACTAACAGTAATATTTCTACATTGTTGCCACCCCTATCCCACACCCTTTTCTCTCTCGCTCTCTTTCACCCACTCTCTCTTATTCTCCTTTCCTCTCTCTTTTTTTATCCATCAATAAACGAACATTTCTAATCAAACAATATAATGAGGTAAAAACTTTTATTGTTTTGGCTTCATGACTGAAAAAAGGAAATTTATATCATTTCATACTGGCTTATGAGATCGCATTTTTAAAAGATGTTTTATATTTAGGGGCGATAGTGACATTATAGGTAGCGGACCTTATGTTTTACTTAGGAAATATTACAACAGTGTCTTTATCTATTTGTTGTTATCGTGTTCGAATTCGTGTGTAGGTAATTTTTATTGGATGAGACCAAAGGGCAAATCTAATAGGAATACCTACACACGATTCGAGAACACGATAACAACATTTAGAAAACACACTGTTGTAATATTCCTTTTATTATATACCTTTTAGGACATGACATGACATAAGAAAACTCTCTTGAATGATTAAGAAATAAACAACTTTCCGAAAAAATAAAAAACAAAAAAACAACAACAACAACAACAAAAAAAAATATACACAAAAACGTCAATACACAAAAAATTAAGTCCGTGTTTAACGGTACTTGACGAATAAGTTTTTTTGGTACACGCCGAATACGGATTTTTTTCTGTCGAGTTGTATTAGATGGCCAGATTTTAATTCATATCTTTTATAGGTACATAATAAATACAATTATTAGAAAATGAAACGATGTCTAAAATGTATTTTGACGTGAGAATATAAGAAATTCATATATTTCATAATTTTGTTGAGTAGTATGGTAATTACTATACGGAACATCCTTTATTTGACAATCATTTCAATCACGTCTAGGGCAATCGCGGGCAATCACATTCAATCAGCGTTCAGAGTTCAATCTGGTAGCAATCACGTCTCTAATCGCGACCTTTTGGTAGCGACTAGTGTCTGCGTTTACGAAATTCAGTCGATGACCCTATTTCCCAAATGTCCCTTTAACTCAAATGGGCGCATACAATACTGAACATTCTCGGTAATAAGCAGTTCTAAGATCTGTCAAAAATGGAGCATCTGAATTTGTTTTGGATATTGAGTCTGGAATATCTTTTTCCGAGCATGCCATAATGCGTTTAACACTAGATTCTTTTAAAGTTAAGTTGAATTAGTGAAATTATAAGTTAAGAAATTTCCAACGTAGAGTAAAAGGTAAAAAGAGGTCCAGAGTTTGAAAAATAAGCTAAATACAAAGTCGCCCTGATTGGATGATCTACTTTAATATGCATAACTCCCAGTAACTGTTCGTGAACTACGGATAATTTTGTAACAAATCGGTGCATCATGCTAGTGGTAAATTAGAACTAGGGGCTCTTCTTCTGGTTTGACAAATGAATTCAAACAGAATTTTACGACTTCTACTTTAGTTATGATTAATGCGGTTGAAATCATAGTGGAAAAACAGGGAAATCAACATATCTATCATAACGCCCCCTTCTCTATCTCCCTCTCTGCTTGTCTGTCTCTCTCAGCACGCGCTCGCTCTCTTTCTCGCTCTTCATATCTCTCTTTTCCTTTTTCCTTTTTTTTCTTTCTCTCTCTTCCTTTTTCCTCTCACAAATATGTACAATAAAATCAGTAAACTATTAGCTAAATTGAAAATGTAAAATCCAAATTTCGGCCCAGAGCTACCAATAATATTCTTAAGCAATCTTATTCCATCAAATGCATATTGCTTTAAGAAATTATTTCTAGGGCTGACTGGCATTGTGCTAGCCTAAAAGAAACGTATCTTTTTCTCTTCAAAGAAATATACAACGCTAAAAGACACGACAACAACAACATTTCTCATTTATTCAGTGGCGAGCGATTACAGTGCTGACAGCACTTTGATTCAATCTTCGATCGATCAATCCTTCAACGGAGGCGTTCAATCAACAGCGTTCAATCATTCCGAACATTCACATCGATCAATCCGTTTCGGCGATTAATAATTTCGCTAAAATTTAATCCGACTTTTTTGTTCGGTATAAAAGAACAACAACTTCATAAAACAACTACCATAACTAATAAATTAAGCCTATTGAACAGTCAATTTTGGCCCATTTTGGATTCAACCGCAAAAATCCCGATTTTTAACAAAAAAAAAAAGCAAATGAAATATCATGGTCCCGTCCATTGGGTGACTCAATGGAACTACCAGCCGACTAAGGGACTGTCAGTGCCAATTTCCTGGACAGCCGTAACCTCGAAATAAGGATTTCCTCGATTTTATTTGTAAAACTTTCAAATACTGTAAACAAACTCTATCTGTACAGACAAGAAATCACAAATCACGCACGACTTTGCCGTGTTCATGACGCTGGTCAAGTCGGCCCATACTTTACTGGGTCAAATTTGAAATTCTTGCTATCTGACAATTATGTTCAAATGACACTCCTACTTCAGATGGGAGGTCATTTTATTGATTGGTTGGGGTTTAACGCTACTTTTAACAGTTTTTTTAATTTTTTTTTTTTTTTTTTGTATTTCTCTCACCTCTATGTCCTAACCAAGCCACCAGCTGCTTATCCCTCTTTGGTTTACAATTATCTACCCATTGGTGGGAAACTAATGTTGGATAGGATTTTCGACCCGGTCGGGGACCAAACCAGGGACCTCATGACTAGGAATCCTACGAACTACCATTACGCTATCGCCGCTCTCCCCGGAGAGCATTTGAGCCAAGTTATTTTATAATTCATGTACACAAGTAGAAGATATACCCTGGAAAATCTCACTTCAAATGTGTGACCTTGTGACATTTACCTTTAGAAATTCTGAAAATTCATTTCAAATGGCACAATTATAGGGATTATTGCCTGGCCAAATTTGGACAGACAAACTAACGCACACACACCTACTGTGATAATTTTGTCTGGCTCACCTCAAGTGGGATAAACGAAAAAATAGAAATGACAGAAACGTCTTGCCGGGTTTAGTGTTTGTCACATGACCTTCGATTTTTACATTGAACTTGGTAATACCATACAAAACTCTATCTATTACACTAGTTCTCATCAAGGGAACCAACTGTGACAAGTAAATTTGTAATCCATGAATTTAGAAGATATGCTCTGGACAAAAATTAGACAAAGACATGTACATATATCGACAATGTTTACTTTATATTCCCCTCGCAATTACATGGCAGGGACATAAAAATCATCGGTTTTGGACTAGAATGTCAAAAATATCACTTAAAATGTCTCCTGATTGGTTAAACACAAGATGACTATTTGTTTACAAATACAATGTGATCATCAATTAAAAACAGGACAACTTGGAAAGTGCTAAAGTAATAACGCAGTCAAGACAGATTTTCATTCTTAACATACTTTCAGAATCTAGAACGGTTATACTACTTCATTATAGCCTTCCCAGGTGAGCATCATGATCTCAAGTCACTGGTCATGAGTTCTAACCAAGTTCTTTCTTATATTTGAAAAACAAAGTCATATCAAGATTTGACATTTGAGAGATGAGCAGCTCGTGCTTCAGATATAATGTTGTTATTGTACAGGTTTAAGAAATGATAAAAAGATGTCCATTGGCCCTAAAGCGCTCACCTGAGTCGATGACTATAGAAGTAAAATAGCACAAGTGATCTTATCTTAGCCAAAAGTAACACATTATCAAATCTTGTCCCAGAAATCAAGAACAAACATTTTCATCAAGTTTCATGGTATTTGTGCAAGAAGAGTGGAAAGTAAACTGGAAAGAAGATTCCTTTAAATTAGACCTACATGTGACTGAAACCAAACTTGACAAAGATTTTGATTAAGACAAACCACTGAAGTCATTTGAGTAAAAATATGGTCTATAGAGTAAACAAAAGGCTTTTCCAAGATTTTACCAATATGGCCAAAATTTGTACATTGTTTATACATTTTGACAAACAGATATTCTGATCAAATATTAACCAAATTAGGCAAAAAAAATCCAAAGGTTTTGCCTTGTGACCTAGTTTTTTTTATCCTATGTCAACAAAAGTCTAATTTGGCTAAGATATCATGGACGCAAACATTCTGGCCAAATATCAATTTAATTCAGTCAAAATTATTGCCTCCATAGTGAAAAACAAGATATTTCTAAGATTTGACCTAGTGACCTTGTTTTAAACCACATGTGACCCAAATCTAAACTTTACTAACATTCTGACCAGATATAAATTCAATTTAGCCTAAAATAAGGGTTCTAGAGTGCATGAAAGTATTTTTACGTTTTGACTTAATGACCTAGTTTTTTACCAAAATAAACCCGAATTTGAACTTTGCGGAAATATCACGGACAAAAACATTCTGAAAAAAATATTTCATTTTAGCCTAAATTGTGGCCTCAAAATTGCTTACTAGATTAATTCTTGGATTTGATCTGGAGATCTAGTTTTTGCCCCACATAACCCACTATCTAACTTGGCCTAGATATTATGCAGACAACATTCAGAACAAATATCAATTCAATAGAGCCAAAATATGGCCTGATGGCCTGTAGAGTGCACACAAGGTATTTCTATGATTTGGCCAGGTGTCCTAGTTTTTTACCACATCTGACCAAAATTTGAAAATGGCTGAGATGACATGTAAACAAAATTTTGACCAAATTTCATTTGATTTGAGCCTCAAATGTGGCCAAAAGAGTGCACACAAAGTTTTGCTCACATTTGACCTACTCACCTAGTTTTTGACCACATGTGAGCCAAGTTTGAACTATGCTAAGATAAAATGGAAAGAAACATGCTTATCATCTATCATTTGATTTTAAGCAAAAATATGACCTCTAGACTGCACACTAGGTATTTCTAGAATTTGAACTAGTGTGCTAGATTTTGACCCAACATACCAACTATCATATTTGACCTAGATTTTATGCAGACAAATATTCCGACCAAATATCAATTGAATTTAGGCAAAAATATGGCCTCTTCAGTGCACACAAGGTATTCCTAAGATTTCGCCTGGTGACCTAGATTTGACCCCATGAGACCCAAATTTGAAAATGGCTGAGATGACATGTAAACAAACATTCTGACAAAATATCATTTGATTTAAGCCTAAAATTTGGCCTCTTTATAACACACAAGATTATTTCTAGGATTTGACATAGTGACATATTTTTTTTACTCCATGAGACCATAATTTGAACTTGGTTGACGATATCATATGCAGACAAAGAATCTGACCAAATATCACGGCATTTGAGGCAAACATGTGACTTCTAGAGTGCACAAAAGATGTTTCTAATATTTGATCTACTCACCTAGTTTTTTACCTCAAATGACGAAATATTGAACTTGTCCGAGGTTTCGTGGAGACAAACAATCTGACGAAGTTTCAAAACATTTGAGCAAATATTGTGGCCTCTAGAGTGCACACAAGATGTGGACACACGATGGGCGATGGAAGCCGGACACAGCTAGATCACAATAGCACATGACCGCTTTGTTGTCAGGTGAGCTAAAAAGCTAAGATTGTGGTGACACGATTTATCTGAAACACTGATAAAAATGGCGATACATTAATAATTCAATCTAATTTCGCTCGCCGTGTCTGAATAGAAATAAATTTTCTGACTGGCCTCTGCTGGATTCATTTTTTTTCATTTTTTACTTTAATTTCCAAAGCATTTGTTTTTCGCAATGCATGAACCCATATCACGTCTTTTTTACATACTCCTGGGTAATAAGCACAGACTACATTGTATGTAAGTAAGTCTTTACATATTTCTTTTCTTGCAAAATTAGAAGACACACTCTGAGTTCTCTAAAAAGTTTTAAATCTAGACACACTGCATGGTTCTCAGACAATGGAAGACTTAAAGGGATCGAAATTTTACCATATTAACAAGTTTTATGAAAAAGGGTCAGGTGGTCTGAGAGACCGAGAAGATGACTTGAAATTGAGACAGACGTATAGAAAAATGTAAAACAAGGAACCATCTCGTCACAAATTACGCCCGTCACATTGCCTGATGTCCACCAGGGGAGAGGATTTAAATTTAGGTCAGAAAACAGCAAAGGGCAATAACTCTCTAAGGTTGAGTTATGGTCCTTTTGCATGTTACTGTTATCAAGAAGTTTCATGACCATGCCTATTATACTTTCAGAGATATGCTACTGACAAATTCAAGTCTGAAAAGCAACAAAGGGCAAAACCTCAAATGATAAGATCAGTAGAGTTATGGTTCTCATGCGCGGCACTCTGTAATCATGCAATGAATACAACTGCCAAGTTTCAAGTCGATATGATAAGGCTCCAGTTAGAGGAACCGGACAAAGAATTTGATGCCCCCGCCTCTGTGCCATGGTTGAATCAATAATGCGTCCTGTCTTTTCGACGGGCATTTAAAGTTTCCTTTCCATAATTTTCTAAACCCTTTACCACACAATGGTGCTACTGTGACTACCTGAAGGAATTCAATCATGGTAAACTTTGTTGGAAAAGGAGAACTTGTTTGTACCTAACGTTTTTTACCTGGTACTTACTTTCCAATTTTAGCACAATTTGAAATGTGGTCTGCAACTTCTTTTTTTGCACTATTCTAAAATTTTATTTTATTGTAATGCGGGAATAAAATGGCTTCAACTGGTACTTGAAATCCTTTGATTAGCAATCCCTGGTTAATACGCGCCTGTGATTTTTTCTTTAGAAATTATTGTTGAAAAAGAAGAAACTACGTGTAACAAAAAAACCTTTTTTTTTCCAGCAATATGTTCTACCACACAGAACTGTTTAATTTCAAATTGCATCTAATTTTCATTCTCGTCTGTAACCTCTTTCAAATTGGACCAGTCTAAAATCGCGAAAAACAGTAAAGGGTTAAAGTGTAGCACCAAGGTTTGTAAAACTTAACAATGCCCAAACATTCGACAAATTTCACTTTGTTGTTTGAATGTATTTATATCTCTTCACACATGATTTTTCATGGTTTTTCATGAACAACAGAAAACAAACTCGAGTTATTTTGATAGGTTGACCCTAGTACATTTAGACAATTACTATAAAATAGTTAAACCCATTGCCACACAATCCGACTTTTTTTTGCATCTCATGAAAACAACGTCAGAAGGCATTGTAAAAAATAAAGAAATTACGTGTGTTTTCTAACTCAAAAGGCAGGTCTATTTTTTTCTGTAATTTAATCAACTAAACAAGAACTTGGCATGTGGATGCCAGTGCTCAGATGCAGTTTTATAACATATTATACGGGATCAAATTATTCCAATTTCAATATTTCAAGATGAATAGTGGTCATTTTTGGAACCTTGGCTTTCATTGGCTAGGCCCAATGTTTAAACTACACATGACCTGCAATGCCTTAAGGAACTCAAATTTCGTCCTTGACAAATATTTGGAAAAGTCATTTATTCCAGCAGAGGTCAAACAGATACAGTATTTAAAAATTGAAAATGTTTTAGATTTAATAACAAAATGGACTTCCAGAAATCTATGAAGAGTGATAAGTAAACATTAATCTTTGAATCCTGTAACAAAAAAGTTATTTACTTTTAGATAAAAAGCCCTTCTTATAATCTTTACTTTTATCAGAGATTAATTTTTAGGCTCTCCTTTTCTCTCGGGAATAAAGCTTTTGGAAATTTCGTTGAAAATGAAGAAATGACCGTAATTAAGATTTTTTCGTGCAATGCAATATATTTTAATCCTTCTTTGCACAATGAATCTGCGTAGTTCATTTCAAAGTGACGTAATAGTGACTTGTGAATCTGTACAGAGTAACAGAACAGAAAAAAAACATTTTACCAGACAAGTACAGAAGTACGCCGTCTTATTAACATAATATATTGCTATTATTATTATAGTAGTCCTGTCTCTGTGCTTGTCTCTGCGTACCCATTTCTCTGTCTCTCTTCTTTCTCTCTGTATCTCTAAATTTCTTTCTTTCTTATTGGATCGGACCACCTAACTGAATATGATCATTACCTCAAATAGTTTAAATTGAATTAATTCTTTTGATTAACTGATCAGGTTATTACAGAATTACAGACAAACTGACAAACAGACATATGTTTATAGTATTATCGATGCAGAGACATAATGATATACCAGTTTCATGTTCGTAAGTATTCTGGATTACTTACAGACCACAATCAACTAATTAACGTAGTTTTTTTTAAAAAATTCGGTACTTAAATCCTCTGACTTTTTACTAAAAAGAACTATATTTCCACGTTGTTCCTTTCGCAATGATTAGTCAACAAATTTTTTATTCAGCCTAAAATATTTCACACGTGTTTTTTTATCCTAAAAACATAATATATGCCGAAGAAAGATTTATATATATATATAATAATAATAGAAGTCCCTAAGCGCAAAAATGCAGATAGTGACCTTTGACCTTAATAACTTGCTTATTTTTCACCTAGCAGTCAGGGTGGGTATTGCTCGGACGGTTTCCAAACAATATAGAGCTAAAAAAATCTGCATACTCATTCCAGTCATTTAATGAATTCTAGCCCTTTAAAAAAACAACAATCAAACAGACAAACAAAAAACACAAGTCTAATATATTAGAGTTACAAACTGACTGCAGAAAACATTTTTATCACAATATTTTCCCTCATGTTCGGACCTATGACATGATATTTGAAGTCAAAATATGTGCATGTTTATGTATGCTTGGAGAGGATCGGGGTTACCTCAAAAAAATGGTTTTACAAATGACACTTGTTTTGACGAATTCGGTTCTATTTAATTTTTATTCGTTTGTACATGCGTTTTATGCTATTGCGTTTAAATTATTATCTGAGACAGTTATATATGGCATAAAATACTAACTACGAGAAAAAACAAAAATAACAAAATCATCATAAACAAAAGTCTAGTCTGTGAAACCGCCATATACTTACCACGACAATGGATTGTATTCCAATCATTATTACAAGTTGACCACGGCAAAATGGCGCTGAATGAGCTATAGAAGTAATAGAGAATCCAAGACATAATCGTCATGGCATACCAAAGAACGCCTAGTACAATTGTCACCATTAAATAGCCTGTACCTGAAATTATGCTGCAATAATTTAATTGTTAATTTCGTCTATCAAAACCGAGCGTTCTGATTGGTCGAAAAATTTAATTCATACCTCCATGAACACATTTTGATCACGCAGTGATTTTGTATGCTTCCGCACAAAATAGTCCCATACAAAAAGGTATCAAAAGATGTAGGGTTTTTGCTTTAATCGCCCGATACTATTAAATTATAAGAAATGAAGAGAACAATTTTGTTTCATGGAGGTATGAACCGAAAACCCTTATCACAAAATGTAAGAATCCGCTTCGCGAATTCATACAGTGTGATTAGTTTTTTCGGTTCATACCTCCATGAAAAAAAGATATTCTCTTCATCCCTGGATTTAAGCTGGTATTGACTTGATATCACCTGACTCATAACATGAAGATCAAGTAAGTACATCAAGTAAGACCTTATTTGCATATTCATGATCTCGAGCAGTTATCAATTTTGCAACAAAATGGATATCATGAAAAATCTTATGTGGCTGAGAAATGTTCAAAGACGTCATCATAGAGGCTATTTGCAATCAGACTCAATTAATTGTTATCCATTTTGCAAAATGGATAGCATTAAAAATCTTAAGTGGCTGAGAAATGTTTAAAGAAGTCATCATAGAGGCTATGTGCAATCAGGCTTAAGTTATCAATAAACTCAATAAACATTGAACTTTTCGAAAAAAAAAATAACAATGATGTCATTTACGTCGGTTCCCTTGTTAGTATACTGTACATGTACATATTAAAATGTGCATACTCTAAATATTGGTTGCATGACAAGTAGAATAGGAAAGTGTCTAGAAATATCAATGGTATCTAGTCTCGGATTTGAGGAATTTTTTGCTTAATCTCGACCAGACAGCATTGGTATTATTTAGATACTTCCCTTTTATTCTCTATTAGTCTACTACTCTAACTTGATCCGTAAAGTCAATTTACGGATCGTAGCTGTCAATAAAATATTAATTAAAGCATAAGATGAATCCTTGGACCGCAAGTGAACTTGAACATTTTTGTTAACCATTTTGTTTAAATGGCGACATATTGAATTGTAATTAAAGGTCACTAGGCGTCCATTATACTTTTTGTTACTTGTTGCTGACCTACGTTTCACAAACAACACCTTTTGATATAGAAGTCGAACTTCTTTTCTTGTGTCAATGCACGAGCGATCGATCCTATCTTTAATGTGTGCAGATCGCTTAACTTTACGGACGATTTCGTTAATCTCCGTGACCTAGCTAGTTGTGTGAATGACAAGCGAAAATAAAACGCCATCATTGACGTCATAGTTTTATGTAAACATACCGTAAATTATGGTGGGTCACATTTTGAAATACAAAAAAAAATCTTTCACGAATAATAGTCCTACCGCTTCGAATTATTCTGAATGTATATATTTATCTTTTCTTTTTGACCTGGAGTGTAGTTTCACTATTAATTTTGTTATGTGATTTTGGGGAAGATATTGC
This sequence comes from Fragum fragum, assembly GCA_946902895.1. Taxonomy (NCBI): domain Eukaryota; kingdom Metazoa; phylum Mollusca; class Bivalvia; order Cardiida; family Cardiidae; genus Fragum; species Fragum fragum. Next base: position 43,071,277 of record OX336371.1, read on the forward strand.
TTTAGCATGGTAAAGTAAATAGAGGATAATCAATTGGTAATTTATTATCTGAAAAATATTTCACGCGAATGCGTAATTAGGAATTGAATCACGAGTCCGGAGGACGAATTTTCGAATGCACAACAACGTATTCGAGCGAGAAATTTTTCATTGCAAAAATGGCTAGTTGATTATTTAATTTATTTTATTCGAAACAGCTTTTTCAATCGTTACATATCTATTTCCATCATATTCGTACTGTTCGGTCCCTGCGGAACCGTGCGCATTAATTTCAACAAAGTTTGTTTAAGATAATTTCTATTCGCCATCTTGTATTGCCATTCCAAGTCGGCGAGGGTTTAAAGGGAATTCTCGAGAAAAAATCCGCATTCTAAAACACTTAGAGATTCGTAGTGTCAAGTGTCAGAAAATATGAGTGACTTAATTTTTACCGGTAACAAGAATTCCATTAGCATATAGAAGTAGTTTATCCTTTGCGACAGCAGACATGTTATTTACATATAATATAAGAAATAGAGTTTCTTTGACGTTCAGACAAATAAGACTGAAACCATTTGATTGCATCTGAAGTAAGACCAATAGCCTTTAGTGTATTAAGTGAAAGGTCATGATTGACGGTATCAACGCATTTTGTAAACCTGCTAAAAGTGTCTCGACCAAATTACCCTTGCTATTAAATCAGACAGGTTAATTAAACGGTTGGCAGTAGAACCGCACGTTTAAAACCAGATTCAAAACTAAAAAGTATGTTGTTTGCTGTCAAATATTCTTCAAGCTGCTCGTATTTAACTCTTTTTCGAAACTCTTAAACGTGATGCACAAGACTGATACAGGCCCATAGTTTGTCAAAAAAGTTTCTGGTACAGGGGAATTTATCAGGAATTACTCTATAAATCACCAGAAACAGTGCCTTGAATAATCGCCATATTCAATATGTGAGATAAATGACAGGCAATAATGGGGGACCATCTCTGACAAAGCTACATTGGATACCAACCAGACTGGTAGCACTTAGTTGAGGGAGATATTTTAGAATTTTCTCTGAGTAACAATGGAAAAGGAAACACTTTCAGGAAAAAGTCTTTGGAAATATAAAAATAAATAATGAATTTCCTACAATAATAAGAACAATTGGTTGGTAGCTTTTCAACTGGTGGCAAATGTATTACACAAATTTCGCAAAGAATATTGGGTAATTCACGCGATGCGTATAGCCGTTGAAATCCCGCATTCAAATTTCCTCAAACCAACGTCAAAGTATTTTAGCGAACTTTAGCTTATCGTGTAAAGATTGACTAAATGAATGGGGTTTAACGACAATTTGATAGTATTTCAGTCATATTGCGGCGGCTGGAGCACCTAACAATTGATTCCTGTTATTTTTCACATCAGTACTACCACTGTAGCGTTTTCAAATCTCGATCTGTCAACCCTCTTAGGATTACGATTATCCACCAATTGGTGAGAGACAAATGTCGGAGAGGATATGTGTCGCCGCCGGGGATCGAACCCATGATACCCCATGGTTGAAGATTGGGAGTTTGATGCGTTATCGACTGCGCTATGACGATGTGTTTTTCACTGTTGAATTATAGCAATATTATATGATAATATATTACATAATTATAAACCAATGTCATAGAGACAACACTAGGAGTCATATTCGCTAGCCGGTTTTCGATTCTGTAAAGATCAGTTCAAAATTGTCAGAAGAGTTTGAATATATATAGACATATTACTAAAACGTTTGCGTCAACCATATAATGTTACATAATTCAATACGTTAGTTGATTCAATTTTCACTTTGTTTTCTTCTGTTGAATTATGGTGGTATGATTTGATTGTTTGAATGGGGTTTTACGCCACTTTCAACAATCTTTCAGGTATATCGCAGCGGCTCGAGCACCTATCAATGGAATCCTGGTATTTTTCACTCCAGTACTACCATTACATCCTTTCATAGCCTCCAGCTGCTATCTCACATAGGTGTACGATTATCCACCAATTGGTGAGAGACAAATTGTCGGAAAGGATGAGTGCCACCGTCGGGGATCGAACCTGGGACCTCTAGATTGACAGTCCGACGCGCTGCCAATTGCGCTTTGACGACCGCATGGTGGTATGAAAGTGGGGTAATGCGTTGTCGACAATCTAATGTAGTGAAACACGAAAATCCTCCGAACCTTAAGATGGCAACAAAAACCATTTTTCACTCATCATATTACCATGAAGACGATTTCTCGCTCATATTGAAGGGTTAAATACTCATTTGAGCGTATTTTGGTGCATTTAGATTGTTTTGTTTTCTACGTTTCAGAAATAACGATACCACCCTTTAAGAACTATTTCGATTTTTATGTTATGCGTTGACACTTTTCGAAACGTTGAAAATCTAGAATAAAGATGAAAGCATACATGCACTCCTCAAATTGTCACAAAAGGAAGACTCCAAAGTATGTGTGTTAAGTTTCCTACAGATTGATCAGAATTCGCTTTTCCATGAGTATTTTTGCAACAGTCGTCAAGCAACTCAGACAATATCACGACGAGCCGCCGTTTGACTATAAATAAGGAATATTACAACAGTATGTAATTAATTTATACTTGTAATGTATTAATATTTGTTATTTTGGTTCATACCTCCATGAAAACAAAAATATTCTCTCCATCTCTTAAAACAGAAATATTGACCAAGTTCTTATCTTCGTCTTATACTCTCTTTTTATTAATTGTAGTAGCATATTTTATTCATGATAGCATACATCTAAGGTTGATACTAACAATCAAGTGATTCTGTCGTGATCGTTTATATTTGGCTAAATAACTATACATTACCTTTGAATAATTGGCAAAATTCAAAAGCCTTGAATGGACCTCTTCCAGTGAATTGTCCCAAGTTGATTTCCAAGTAATACATTGGACCTCCAATCAAAGTCAGAATCAATACAAAGGGAAGCAGGAATGCTCCCCCGCCGTTTCGAACACATACAATCGGAAATCTCCAAATCGAGCTGATCCCAACAGTGAATCCAACGATAGAAAGAAGAAATTCAAATCTACTTCCCCAATATTCACGCGGGTGATCTGTTTCTCTGTCCATGTCCAGTATGAAACTTTCATTTTCCGAAATTTTCCTTGATCCATTCGAATCCAAACTTGTTTTTCCTTAAATGATAAGTATACGCAAAGGAAAGAAAATAAATAAATCATTATTCATAACAAAAAGAGAACATTAAGACCGGTTTAAAATTAAGGAAATTGTAAACAAAAAATTGTTAACTCAAGGCTTAATGGTCCGAAAGTCGCATGATTGATTCAGGGAAATTGAACCCAGTACCGTTGATTGCGAAGCCGACGATCTACTTTGGGGCCATGGGGGACATGTAAATGAATATATTCAAAGATTTAAGTTTAATGAATGTTTCGTAAAATATGCAAGTTCAGGGGAATTCCGGGATATCTTTAGATATCACAGAATTCTATTGTCGAAACCGCATGACCTCATTTGCATATGAACCAAAGTCAATGGAAGCTACCAAATTGACAAGCGAAACAACCAGCGTCCTAAATCATGTCACACCAAATGGTTAGCGCAATACTACGTTGAGTGTTTATATTCGTACGGACGCTTACGGCAACTTTAGACTACTCTTCACAGAATTCAAAACCGGCTAACGAACATAACTCCTGATGACGTAACGATGACGTTTCTTTAGGCAAATTCAAACTTAATGTGGGATTCCTGCGGTTATTACCCTATATTTTTCGCAAGAGTCACGGCTAACTCTAAAAATAGATTAACAGCCAACGTAGGATATTAGGGAAATACCCTGGTTTATTCTGATAAACAACCTCTGATTTTCGTAGAATATAGTTTTGAAATTGTTAATGAGAGAGAACAGAAAAAGTCCAAATCTGTGACATGAAAAAACAACCGAGTCCACTACCCTCTTTGCGCGAATAGTAGTTTTTTTTTCCCAAACATTCAATAAATGTATCTTCATCAAGGTTGAAGTTACTTTAATACATGTTTTAATGATATGTTGTAATGATATATCCATGTCTAGGTCCTGAATTTTATGGATAGTAGATTGACCTGTCACAAATATTCCCTTTTAGTTAAGCTCCTCTGTGATATCTTCTTCATTTAGCGATTGTGACAGTTTAAGGACTTGTGGGTTTGGGTTTTTTTTGTGTAAAGCCGCTTTAAACAATCTTTAAGTCATGTCGAGGCGGCTGGAACACCTAACAATGGTTTCTTGGTATATCTCGCACCAGTTCTACTATTACATCCTTTCCTAGCCTCCAGCAGCTATCCCTCTAAGGCTAACGATTGTCCATCCATTGGTGAGAGGGGGAAAGGGTATGTGCCGCCGCCGGTGATCGAAGCCTTTGCACCCAATGATCGAATATTGGTTGTCTGGGGCGCTACAAGCTGCGCTTTTATGGCGTCGTTCTTAAACTATTTTGACAAGATGGAATAATTTTCACATTATTTTCAATTCAATAAACAGTTTTTCAACCTACAGAAACCATGTCGTTTCCTCGAAGCGGAAAGTAACAGGTCAATTCATACAGACGCCATGTCTTGAAGCGTGTCGGAAATTTAAGTAAGGTCATTGCTAGTTACGTAACTTGCGACAACTTTTCCTGTCAACATTTCTAAATTTTATGATATTTCATACAGTTATTTTGTATTCTAGAAACTAAATTATTTCAATCAATGATGATTTATATTTATTAATTTCGTTCCTTAAAGACGAAGCTTTAGGCTTTAGGGTCTCTCTTGATCACATTGACTGACAATCATTTTCTTTCCTGAAAGAGGACTGTGGCCTATGCCCACCGCTACCTAATTAATAATCGGGGTAAACTGAGACTTCTTATGAGGTGTCTTGCCAATAAACAAATTCCGTTGACGCCGGGGCTCGAACCGTGACCTTAAGATTACGAGTAAGCACCTGAATCAACCAGCAATTGAGGCAGTGCAAGTTCTAAGTTCTAGGTAACAGTAGACGAGATCTTTAAACTTGTTGATTTTTTCCTAATATAATTTAAATGCAGTTGATCAATACTAACCTCAATTGTACAAAGTAAAAATAAGTTCAGTCTACTTAAAAATTAAAGTTACATTTCGAGGACTGCATCACAATTCGACTTGAGCTGAAAAACCCAGACGAGATCCCTAGGTGCATTGTGTTGCTTTTGATTTAAACCATGACTTTACGGAGCTGTTGATGAAAGTGACAAGTGTCCCTGGCCACGTGAACACTAATGCCTACCTCTTCTTAAATTGTCAAAGAAATTTTGATTCATCCCCAAATATGGGCGTGGCAGGGTATGGCATTTTTTCATTTCAAAATCTTTAAAAATCTTCTCCTCTCAAACCATATGGCCGATTTAAATGAAACTTGGCATAAATTTTTCTTGAGTGACCCCCTACTTAAATTGTTCAAGAAATTTTGTTTCGTTCCCAAATATGGGCGTGGCAGGGCGTGGCTTAATTTCACTTTAAAATCTTAAAAAATCTTCTCCTCTCAAAACCGATTTCTTTGAAACTTGGCATGAATGTTCCTTGAGTGACCCTCTTCTTAAATTGCTCTAGAAATTTTGTTTGACCCCCAAATATGGGCGTGGCGGGGCGGGGCTTTTTTTACTGTAAAATTTAAAAAAATCTACTGACAACACATTTTACTTAATGTCAATGAAACTTGGTATGTATATTCCGTAGGTGACACTTTACTAAAATTGTTCATAGAATTTTGATGGGCCCATAAATATGGGCGTCGGAAGTTGTGGCCAATTTTCACTTTGAAAACTTATAAAATCTTCTCCTCCCTATAAAATCGATTGTTTTCTATGAATCTTGGCATGAATGTTCCAAGAATGATCCTTTACTTAATTTGTTCCTGAATGTGTGTTTAGAATAGTTTAGTTGTTGCAATCACCTAAATGTTGGTATTGTTGGTAAAGGCTAAGTAGGTTAGGGGTAATTAAATATTTTGGTAGAATTCAGGTCAGAACCAGTAAATCATCACGAAATAGTTGTAAAAAGACATCACAATGCTGTTTTCAGTCAGAGTGAGCTTTATTTAGTAGAAATATTAATTCAACATGTAAATGCAAAGAGATAGAAATATTGTGTAAGTTTACATGTGTAGGAATATCTGAATAGGAACATTTTCTAGAACATTGATCAAAGGTAGATAAATGCATCTTATGAAGCTTTAGAATTAATTCTTATTACTTCCCTAACAGATTTGTATATTCCAAATACCTAACAAAATCATTTTGATGTACTGACAATAAGTTATGAAAAACATTGTAGCTAAAATAAGTCTGCTATAATTTGTTGGAATTCAGATTAAACAAAACCAAAATTTTCAGGTTATGGGAGAAATATATTTACTTAACAATTTTGAGTTAAACAAGTGTGAGAGTGCTATTATCATGGCGTTGTCTGTCGTGCGTGTTTCGTCAGTGCATGCGTCTGTCCGTCCGTGCGTAAACTTTTTCTTTAAACATCTTCTCCTGCCAAATCAATGTACCGATTTCAACCGTTTTTCTTACATTGTAAAAGAAATTGAATTCAGACAAAAGAATACTACAATACCAAGTTTTATATGGGTTTCCTTTAATGAAAATAAAATTGGAACATCATGTCATTCAAAGTACAGACATTTGTATCATAACGCTATTGATAGAACATGAACACCCATCATTGATGGCGAAAGAAACTTTGGATATTTGAGAAAAACTTTTGTTAGAATACAAATCCCTTTGAGGTCATATAGCCTTTGTCCAGCATCTACAAGCATTGTTCTGAAATTACACACTTCAAATCTGGAGATGTTAAAGCCAGAAGAGCGATACAGGCCCTCTTAGGCCTTTTGTTTGAGCTTTCTAAGAGCTTTCTGAACGTTCAATAATAACAGATAAAAAAAAACGTTTCATGTGAGGTGTGTCTCAAGTATATTCAATGTAGATTTTAGTAATTTGTAGAGATTACACATCTATTTTGAGTTCCATTTTTAACCAAAACCTCTCTACAAAATTCTGTCAAAAACTGTACTAGTAATATAAAAGGAAAGAAGCAGTATACAGACAGGCAAAAATCATCTTTCAAATTTAAACATATCGTTTCAAGCAGGAAGTGCTTTTGATTAGGTATTTGATCGTCTGACGTCCGTCGTGTGTCAACAGTTCGTAATCGACATCTCCTCCCAAACCGCCAGGCTAATTTCAACCAAATTTTGCAGAAATGTTCCTTGGATGGTGCCTTTTACAAATTGCTCAAAGAATTGAAATCCTTTGAAAACTCTGGTTTCCATGGCAATAAAACTGACATTTTAATACAATCTTTAAAATATAGCTCCTCCTAACCCAGAAGGCGTAGAGCATTTATATTTTGCATGACGTATCAGTATAATGGCTTCTTTCGGAGTTGCTTAAATCATCAATCTCGAGTCCCCAGGGGCGGATTCCAAGGGATTGGATCTGATAAAGAAATAAAGGATTTTTTACCAAATTTGGTAGAAATTTTCCATCGGTGGTGCTCTTAAAAAATGGAAATCCGCTAAAAACTCTGGTTGCCATGATAAAATCTTTCAAATATATCTCCTCATGACTCAGAAGGCGTACAGCCTTGATATTTTCCATGAAGCACCAGTGCACTGACTTTTCTCAGAATCGCTAAAATCATCACCGTCGAGTCCTATGGGGCGAAGCCCCAGAGGTCGGGGGCTTTTATAGAAATAAAGAAGGGTCGTTTAAACGCTATCTCTTCCGAAACCGTTGAGTCGATTTCAACAAAAGTTGGAAAAATATGTTCCTTGGGTGGTGCTCTCTAAAGATTGCTGAATTGAAGTCTGTTAAAAGATCTGGTTGCCACCTAAGAATTTTATATATTATGACCTCCTGACCCAGAAGGCCTAGAGTCTTGAAATTTTGCTTGAAGCATAAGTACATTGACCTCTTTCAGATTTGCTAAAATCATCACCCTCGGGTCCCGATGGATAGCAGCCAAAGGAGGGCTGCGGCTTATATAGAAATGAAGAATGGTTTTTAAAAGAACATCTCACACCAAAGCACAGGGCTTATTTTAACTAAATTTGGCAAAATGTTTCTTAGGTGGTTCCCTCTTATAATTGCTAAAAGGATTGAAATCCGATAAACGATGGCTGCCATGGTAACAAAACTGAAATTTGAAAAAATATTTAAAAATTATCTTCTCCTAACCCAGAAGGCTTAGAATCTTTATATATTGCACGAAGCATCAGTACATTGAACTCATTCAGAATTGCTACAACCATCAACCACCATCAAAGGATTTTTCAAACGACATCTCCTCTCAAACAACATGGCCAATTTCAACCAAAGAAATCAAATCCGTTGAAATCTCTTGTAGCTATAACAACAAGTAAACTAACAATAATAAAAACAAAATCATCTCCGACTGATCTGATCTTTACGTGTGCATAAAGCATCAGTATTTTGACCTGTTTCAAACAATTGCTTATATGTCAGAGCGACAGGGTGATTGGGCTTAAATAGTAATAAAGAAGTCAACTCTTTGACCATTTTTAACCAAATTTTTATAGAAATTTACAATAGGTTGCACCCTTCTGATAATAACTAAAAGATTAGAAACTTGTTGAAGGCATTAGATGGTATGGAAACATAAAATGATTTCAGTTAAATTTGAAAAGGAGGTCATCTCCCGACCAAGTAAGTTTTAGGCATTGAAGAAAACGAGCCTTATCTCAGGTGAGCGCCTGGGCCGCTGACCATCATGTTTTAAGTTTGAATGCGGCGCAATTTCAACTTAGATTTAACAAAACCACAAATGAACACAAGACAATTTCATTTCGGGTTTTTGATAACACATATCACGTGATCTGTTAGATATGAATACAACTCGGATTACTTCTCATCTCAACTTGCCACGGACAATCAGTTAGTTGTAGCCGAAGAAAATAAAATGGTACATGTAAAGGATGATATAAAATTTGTTTAGAGACTTCTAAACATGCTTTGGTTTGCTTTAAATTATTGAAAAATAAGGTAATGTGTCCTTTGTGCTTCGCCGTCCCGTGTTTGGTAATCACGTGATCTCAAGTGGCATGTGGTAGTCATGTGACCATACATAGACAATGTTTACAAATATGGCACAGGTCGCAAATGCATTTTTATAATAATTATTGTGGGATTTACAGCAAATCAAACAGATGCAAAACGAAAGTAAAAGATTTTGAAAATTAGAATGTAAACATATCAACTTCCGGTTTCTACTTATTTACTAAATAATTACGCTTTATTATGTCATTATTTACAAATTTATATCAATAACAAGCATTCTGCAGTATTGCATGGCAATAACAAGTCCCCGATCGGCTTTATACATATCCCTTGAGCAGTATATTTTTCGGAGGGTAAAGGGATTACTATCCCTCCAAAAAATTACAGTTGTATCAGATTTTATGAGCAATTCTTAAACACATACACGCAAACATGAAAAATAAACGTCTCTTTTGTTGTTAGCTAGATTATACTTCATAAAGTCATCTGAACCAAGAGAATTAAGACCCTAAAGCCCAGGTAAACTTTGAACAAGAGCTTAAGAATGATAATGAATGCTTTTCGGACTTAGGATTATCAATATATTTTGCCTTGATCACTTCAACCACTTTTAACAATTTGTTCAGTCACTATATCAGTGGCTGGAGAGCCTTACAATGTATTCTTGGTATCTGTCTCACCAGTACCAGGCTAACATCCTTTACAAGCCTTGGAAAGGCAATGGACTGCAATTAAACTCAATATTATTAATATGTAACTTATTATGCAAAAGCATCCATATCTTGCTCAAAAATCAATGGACTGGAACAGAACTCGAACTCGTTCTGTAACTCATCAATGCCGACTCACTTACCAAAGATCAGCTCGAGGCCAGCAAGTGTTAGGAAAAAGTCTGGAAAAACGGTAATTTCCCAAGTCTAGCATCCATACCTTCCTTAAAAATCAATGGACCGGAACAAAACTTACACTTGTTCTGTAACTTATCAATATTGACTCACATAACAAAAACCACCTTAATATCACAAAGGGTTTAGAAAAAATCCGGAAAACTTAATTTCCTGGTTTCTAAGTCCAGCATCAATATCTCAAACTTGTTCGGTAACTCGTTGACGCGATCTCGCATACCAAAAATTCAGCTCAATATCTCCGAGGGGTTTTAGAAAAAGGTCCAGAAAACTGAAATTTCTTGGTAATTTCTATGTCCAGCATCCGTATCTTCCTAAAGAATCAATGGACCGGAACCAAACTTAAACTTTATCTGTAACTAATAGATTCGGGCTCACATACCAAAAGTCAGCTCAATATCTCTGAGGGTTAAGAAAAACATCCGAAAAACTTAATTTCCTGGTAATTTTCTAAGTCCAGCATCCGTATTTTTCTCAAAAATCAATGGACCGGAACCAAACTCGAACTTGTTCTGTAACTCATTTATGCGGACTCACATACCAAAAATCAACTCAAAATCTCTGTGGTTTAGAAAAAAGCTCGGAAAACTGAAATTTCTTGGTAATTTCCAAGTCCAGCATCATTATCTTCCACAAAAATCAATCGACCAGAACCAAACTCGAACTTATTCTGTAACTCATTAATGCGGACTCACATACCAAAAATCAGCTCAAAATCTCTGAGGGTTTAGAAAAAAGTTCGGAAAACTGAAATTTCTTGGTAATTTCTAAGTCTAACATCCGTATCTTCCTCAAAAATAGATGGACAGCTTGTTCTGTTACTCATTTGTGCGGACTCACATACCAAAAATCGGCTCAATATTTTCGAGGATAAGGAAAAAAAGTCCGGAAAACTGATATATCCGGTCTGACAGACGGACGGACAGACGGACGAAGCGCATATCTATAGTCCCCTTCGGCTTCGCCGGTAGGTGACTAATAACACATCAAACCTTTAACACGTGTCATCTAGCTTTCAGCTTGGTGCTTTTTACTTAAGATTTTTTACGGTTTTAAATCGTGCGACTACATGGCGCCGAAGATAATTTGATACTATCTTCATCATATTATAGTAACTTTTAGGAAAGGGACAAAACTACCATGTGCAAACAATAACGTTATAATAACGTTAACGTCTTTTTTTTTTTTTTTTTTTCGTTTGAATTTTACTCACAACGCTTAAAATATTCTTTTTTCCTAAGTCTAAACTGGTATTTCAAATCGATCACCATGAAACAAGTTTCCGCGCATTTCCGCAAATTTCCACGTATATTCATAGACTTTAAGTGAAAATCTACGTGAGTTTATTAAGATCATTACAGAATTGGGCGAGTCGAGGGACAAATTATCATCGAGATCATTGATTTCTTACTGTAGAAGCTGGTATTCTTTGTTTTCAAGATTCTAAAAGGAGTTCGCGTATAAAAGTCGATCAATAGGAGAATGATATGCTTGAAAATTCTAATTTTGATGTGCGTGGCACGAGCTTATAACCCATTGCAACACGATAAAAATTTTAGACCAGTCCAAATTCAGGGAAGTAGCCGATGACAATTGTAAGTTGGTGAAATCTTTAAAACCCTGGTCTTTTTGGACAGAAAACATTGTGGATAATGAGGAAATTGCTTGTAACAAGCAATTTCTTCATTTTCTAAAATGTTTTCGAAAGCTTTCATAATGAGGGTCATTTAAAAGCGTCACTGTAGAGGAATGGGTTAAGACTATGCTAGTTTTTTTTTTATTTCTGTATGTGGATTTGTGTTTCTGTGCATTATTCACGCACATATGTACACGAATGGGAATGCTGGTTTAAGTTTAAAGGAGGGAGGCTTACTCGGAAAGTAATAAATGAATTTGAACCGAATTCCTCAGTTATGACCCTTTCAGCGCATTCCAACTTCTCAGTACTTTCAGTCCTTCGATTTATGAAGGTAGGTATCTATGTTTTTTCATGTCACAGATTTCAATTATTCTTATTCCCTTTCAAATATTTTTTTAATGAAAATTTCTAAAAAGTTTTGTGAAAAAACACAGGTCGTTTGTGAGAATAACCGGGGTGTCTCCATAATCGCCTACGTAGGCTGTACTATTTTTAGATTGAGCTGAGACAGTTTTATTGAATACTTGGTCATTCACGCGGTGTGTATAAATATTTGAATCCCGCATTCAGTTTAAAATTGCTTATAGCAACGTCATCAGGAGTTATGTTCGCTAGCCAGTCTTAAATTCCGTAAAGATCAGTTCAAAACTGCCGTCAGCGTTAATACTTACCCTAATTTTGCGCTAACCATTTGATGTGACATAATTAAGGACGATGTTGTTTTGCATTATCAATCTTCAATCATGGGATGCCATTGGTTCGATTCCCGGCGGCGGCACATATCCTTTCCGACATTTGTCTCTCCAGCCGCCGCGATATGACTGAAATACTGTTAAAGTGGCGTTAATGTGTTCCTTTTTTGAATATGAGCCTGCTGCAGAATGCTGGAAATGTCCAATAATAATGACTACATTTATGTTTTTGTCTGACATGAATTTGCTTTTTGTTTATTTTACTAGGCAAGAAATTTCAACTGATAGATAGTTTATATATTTGGCACCACAGTCTGATGTTACGTATTCTTCAAACTAAAAAAAACGTTGTTCATGAAACTATGACTTCAAAAAGTTATAGTATCTACTATTTGAATAGTCATCAATGTCTTTTTCACGATTAATGTTCTTTCTTCCTGTTAAATCTGCTGAATTTCATACTGAATTTCCTATGAATCATATTCAATGGATTCAAAAACAATACAAAAGCAAAATAGAAAGGCCATTCTACTTTATGAAATTGACTCGAGGCGAAACATTTCATCTCCTAACAGCCTGCTAATTCTCGCAGTGTTGCTATGTCTCACAATTACCATATAGTACCTTTTTGTGTGACACTTCTCTACTAAAACGTTTTGCTTACAACTAGAAAAATACTAAGAAAACAAGACAACAAAAGAACTCATTAAAACAAAGAAGCCATACCTTGAAACGAAGCCATAATTATTCCTTATTTATTTCAGCAATCAACAGTCTATAACGACTGTTCAAACACACAGCTGTCGCAGCAAACCCAGCGAAATATAAAATCATTATAAGTATAATACGACTGCGATATTTTACCACATGTCAATGATAGACTATCGTCTATAATTATATTATGTAGGCTTAAATGTTAATTTGCAGGTTTAGAACGTAGAATATTGTTAAAGGTACCGACAGATGCTATTTTCTAAAACTATCACAGTCTCAACGATTGTGTTTGTTAAAAACTGGAATTTCATCTCCGGTGGATTAAGTCTATTCCTGCTTGAACCCACTCCTTTGTGCCTGCCAAGAAAAGATTTAAGGAAAACATGTTTGAAAATCAATTTCTTTATCTGCCAGATTTGTATTTTGTCAATTTTAAATTGTCACCTGCAAATTATTTGAAATTGAATCGTTCAAAGTTATGTCGTCTGGCACAGGGTAGGGTTTGTGAAGAGCCATAAACGTCCCTTAAAATTGTCGTCACTTGACCTTCAGTTGTGAACTTGCGCTTAGGAGTATCCAACAGAACTTAATCGTTAAATTAGCATTAAACTAGTGTGCAAAGTTATTCTAATTTTCATTGAATACTGTTGAAAATATGATCCGGACAAGAAATTGACACACGCACTAACATCCACGCCCGCACTCTCACACACAGAACGAGGTAACACTGTATACCCGTCGCCATTAAATTTCGGGGGCATAGTAGGTATTCACGCCTCACAAGGCACTGTTTATCATGATCTGTACAGTTTTCTGTGTAGGATAAACACGATTAAGGTAGACCATTACAGCTGGAAAGATTGACTTAGGTAATATCTACATTACTTCAAGTTGTTTGTATTTTTTTTTTTTTTGTTATTATTATTAATTTTTGTTGTTGTTTGTTTGTTTTTTTGGTAGCGGTGTTCGTTAGATCGTAGTGTTCTAACTATTGCAAATATTTGTAACGATTCTAAAAAAAAGGTGATCATAAAAACGTGTGCGTGTGCTCACAAATAATTAATTTGGGAAATGGGGTCCTGTTTAGCTTTTCAAAAAAAAATCGAATATATTACTTGAATCATACCGATATTTCTGCCGGCTGTTATATCAAAATGTTTATAAATAATGTCAATGCAAGTTATCAGTAATTTTACAGTTTTGGTCCAGTTAATTACTGGATATTAACAGATAATAGCCTATATTGACCATTATCGTATATTTAGATTGATTAATTGAACGATGTTTAACGCCACTTTCAACAGTATATCAGTTATATCGCTGCGGCTGGAGCACCTAACAATGGATTCCTGGTATTTCTAACATCAGTTCTACATCCTTTCCTAGCCTCCAAATGCTATCCCACTTAGGTTTACGATTTACCATCCATTGTCGAGAGACAAATGTCGTAAAGAATATGTGCCGCCACCGGGGATCGATCTCATGACATCCCATGATTGACGAATAGGAGTCTGGCGCGCTATGCCGTATTGAGATAGACAATCCTATTAGTAAAAAAACATTCCTATTAGTAAATGTCCATGTCAGCAAGAAGTTGATAGAAATATACTGACCGTAAAAATGACTTTGACTCACTTTTTAGCTCATCTGAGCACAAGCTATTGTGAACGGTAATTGTCCGGCGTCCGTCTGTCGATCTGTAAACAATTATTAAAAAATCTTCTACTCCTAAATCATAAGACCTAGAGCTTTGATATTTGGTAGATATCATCACTTATTGACCCTCTAACAAAATACCCGAAAGAATTACTGTACTCTTATATTAGCTCTTTTCTGTGCGATCCCTGATTTTACAAAGGAAATCATTGAAAATCTCATACTAAATCAAAAGGCCTAGAGCTTTCATATTTGGTAAAAATCTTCATCTATTGACCAACTACCAAAATTCTTCAAATAATTACCGTGTCTTGAAAATTAGCCCTATTCTGTGCTATCCCTGATTTTAAACAGATATAAATTAGGAAATCTTTGAAAATCTTCTTCTCCCAAACGATAAGGCCTAGAGGTTTGAAATTTGGTATGTATCATCACCTATTGACCCCTTATCAAAATGCTTCATAGAAGAACCGTATTCTGAAAATTGGCCCTTTTCTGTGCTATTCCTGATTTTTCAAAGGAATGAAAAAGATTTTTTTAAAGTCTCCAACTCCCTAGCGATAAGGCCTAGAGCTTTGATATTCGGTGCATATCATCAGTAATTGACCCTTTACTAAAATACTCCAATGAATTACCGTATTCTGAAAAGTAGTCCTTTTCTGTGCGATCCCTAGTTTTAGATTAGAATAGAGAAGGAAAAACTTATTCTCCTTAACCATTAGGCCTAGAGCTTTGATATTTGGTGTGTATTAATGCCTATTGACCCTGTCACAAAATACTTGAAAGAATTACCATATTCAGGAAATTAGCTCCATATGGTGGGATCATCAATATACCTAGGAGAAAAGGAGAAAATGCTTAAACATCTTCACCAAAATAATTAGACAGAGGACTTAGTTATTTGAATATATAAAAAAGCCATGAACCATCATACTCAGGGGAGCGATTTAGGACCATCATTGTCATTTTGTTCAAACTGTGCTCCTCGAATCTCTTTGAATACATGCAAAGGTAACAATTATATATTATAATGTACGAATTTCTTTAAAAAGTTTAAAAATATGTTCGTTCGTATCATTTTGCTGTGTAGTTCCTTCTTCAATTTCATCATTGTAACTACATTAAGATTTAGTTTTATAATGACGCCATTATTTTCAATTTTTAACAGAATACAAAAGTTTTAGAACTTTTAGAGATATTTTCCTATTTCGTACTATGACAATGAGAGGGATGTTCATGTTTTTTAGGCAAAAGATGACACGGTTTTGAGTTTCGTGAATAAGATATGAATTATTTTGAGAAACGGCATTAACGCATAATATAACACTTTCTGCAACACTACAGTAGAATAAGTAGATTGTAGTTAGAAGTCACGACAACTTTCAAATAAACATTTTTGATAACCTCTATGTATTCCGACCCGTCTTTTAAACGGAGTTAGTCAGATACGACTCGATCTAATATCGCCTTCTTAGCGTGTGTCGTCATATTGTGTTTTGCTGCAGACCATTATAAATTAAGCGTAAATTCAATAATAAAATGTATGGTAAGGATAATAAGAAAGTCATTAGTTGACGACCTAAACGTTGTTATAAACATTCAATAAGCTATAATAACGCAGGTTTAGGTGCGAATACAAACACACAATATAGAGATAAAACACCAGTTTCAAATTTCACCTACGGTTTAAGCCATATCTTATCTAATTACATTTGAAAATATCTTTAAGGCGGTTTAAATAATTTATTGTGTACTTTGTCACCAAAGCAAACAAGAGCCTTCTCAATATCGTTTAAGCCATATCTTCTCCAAAACTTTGAAATCAATAAGAAAACCATACTCCATGCTCACAATAAAATACATATGACGTATTGAATTCTAAGATCAAAATATTTCTACGCAGTAAGCTTACATTTCACGATAGAAGTTTCTGTATTTTTTATTGTGACCCACCACAATATAGGGTTTGTTTACAACAAAGTATGACGTCAGTGATAACGTTTTAACTTTCTCAAGTCATTCAAACAACTTGCTAGGTCACGAAGAGTAACGAAATCGTCCGTAAAGTTAAGTCACCAGCTTCTGTACATATAACAGTCAATACCGAAGATAAGCGAAGATTTCATGTGAAGAACCGAGTGCATTCGTCTCTGTTTCAAAACGTTAACAAACACAAATTTAAATCGACAAGAAAAACACAAAATACTCATTCTAGAGAACATCACTCAAAGCTATCTTTTGCATATCGATATTTAGAAGGCAAATATGCCATAGCCATGTTTCAACTATTTTTTTCTTCTAATGTAAAGCAGTAAAAGTATAAGTATAAACAATGATTTTTAATACAACATACATCTTTCAATTGAATACTTAAGACAATCTAAGAACACCATAGTTACAACTCATCCCTATTCTATCTTCTACATGTTATATTTGTATAGTTAATCGAACACTGGAAATAATTGCTGTATATATGTTCGTTTATCTGAAATGTTTTAGTTCACATCTTGAATTACCATTAGGGAGAAGAACATCATATTTGAAAAGGTTTTAACCAATGAAAACGAGTGCAAAATCTATCAAGAGAGGCCTCCTTGGGAGGAGAAGGTTACAGAAATCTTTGAATGATGACGACAATTTTCCAATATCGTGCTGATAAGCCCAGCCTATAACACCCTTATTCATTGTCCGATCATTCTTTTCATTTTTTTGCTGACTTACCCACCGATGACGCCAACTTTTTAGCCCAGTTTCCTCTTTTTGAATCTGTTGACTCTGACCGAGTTTCGAAGAACCATGACCGAGTTTCGAAGCACCAGATTAAAGTGAAACATGTTACTACAGATTATTTCAATTTGTACAACTACCTTAACGGACACAGTTATAGATATGAAGATTAAGGGTCATATAAAAGAGGGCGTAAATCACGTAACAATAATAGATCTTCCGTCTATATGCAACGTCATTTGACATATAACTTGTAACGTCAACTGTGTTCCAACGAAATGTTCCATTTCGATATTTTACGGCCTTTTTTTTTGTAAAATGAATGGCTAGGAACATGTTACAAAAACATGAAGTGGTTTGTTTGCAATTTCAACGTCGAAAATACCGCTTGAATTAACTAAAGTAACCACGTTTAAGCTATTGCACCAACAAAAATGCTTCACATAAATGTCGACCAATGTTGGAGTTCAAATTCAATGAATTCCTTTCTAGATGAATAATTGAATTAGTCGATTGATACTTTGATTGAAAATTGCGATCCGTCAATTGTCAGATCGACCTACCTATCGGAAATCAAAACAGAACAGAACATATATTTTATTTCGGACTTTAAAAGAATGTTTCTCATCCAAACATGAATAGCAAGTAAAAAGGTCAAGGGTTTGAAGTGAATAAACAAACAAGAATAAATATTGAAAAACCGTGGAAATTACGGTATTATGCAAAAATACATGTGTCCGAAAACACATATATTGAGAGTACAATGTCTATTCAAAATTTATGGAAATAGTTCATTTTTTCATATACTATATGCACATTTTAAATAACAGATCAAACTTTTAAAACAATTTGTCAGTCGAATAAAGTAGCATGCAAAGTTTATGCATACTTGGTCGAAGCCTGTAGAAATTATCAATACATTTTTTTTCTAATAAATCTATATTTCCTACAAACAAACAAGAAATGAAACTCAACCTCTACATCACCACATTTGCAAATATTGCATACACTAACTGTCTGTCTAAACGATTAACACTAGCTTCCAGTGTGAATATGACGGCTGTAAGCTGACCCCCTAAACTGTGTAAGAAGGCGTCTGTTATAATTATTTATTTTATATTATGTGCAAATAATGTTCATAACTATGAGTCGACTTCATATCTTTATATAGTGTTAAAACGCTATTCACTCTTACTTCGCTGGTCCAATTCTGAACATAATTGTCTATAAGCCTCTGCTTAAAGATCGAAATAAATTGTTTGTCCTTTATACTAAATGGACCCACCCAAACATATCGTAAACAATCTTCACATAGCATTTTACGTACACTACTAAGCCAATTCACGTGCCCTTTAGGTAAATCTTCAACTAAACAATTATAAATTCCATATAAAATACAGTTATTACTTTTGATAATTTTAAACCAATATTTAAACATTCTAATCGTACTTGCAATCCAGAGTGAAAAACGACCCAGCTCACCGTACACTGCAGAATTACTAGTTGAAAGTCTTACACACGAAATTCTTTTACAGAATTTAAGATGTAAATGTTCAACTTTAAGATGTAAATGTTCAACCTCTTTTTGAGAAGAGAAATCAGATACTTCATATCCATAGCCAACAAAAGCATCAAACAACTGACACATAACTTTAAGCTTAAAGTGTAATTCATTTGTATTTGCAAACAATGTACCCATAGCCTTAAGTGCCTTATCACAAACTAACTGATGGTAAAATAACTATAAAAAGAACCATTATATCTAAGAATTGCACCTAGATATGTATATTCACCAACGATTTCAATAATTTTACTATCATATGTCCATCGCTCAAGAGATTTTAACCACCATCACCACCCCTCTTTTTCTGAACACAACAATTTTTTTCTCTATTAACACTTAGTCCCCAGTTGTCACAAAATACTTTAAGACTGTCCAAACTACGTTTTAAATCGCCCACTGTTTCGCCTAAGACGGCCATATCGTCTGTATATAGGAACAAAATCAGTGATAATTCGTAAATATTGATACCTTTATTGCCATTTGTAATCAAAGTCTTCGACGAATAAGAAGTATAATAACGGAGAACACAACTCTCCGTGTTTCAAACCAACGGCTATTTCGTAATATGCCGAATAATTATTACTATATTTAACTCTAAATTTAGCATATTCAAATACTGACTTTAACGTTTCCCTCTTACCCCTATATGAAATAGTTTGTACAATAATGCGTTTCGATTAACGCTATCGAAACACTTTTTCATGTCTACAAACGCACAGTATAAACGTTTACCATTATTTAGCATATGATCTATCAAACCGTGAAGACTGTGGTTGAAAAACCCATAGCGCAGTCGGTAGAGCGCCAGATTCCTAATCTTCAATCATGGGATGTCATGGGTTCGATCCCGAAGGCTGCACATGTTCTATCCAATGCAGTCAAGCAAGACAAAGCAAATGTTTCTTTCTGGTTTTGAGTAAAATTGTATGGATCTACATTGTGCGCAAGTTGCATTCTTAAAATAGTGTTCATGGAAATATGAACAAAATATTAAGCCAAAATTAACATCTAAATCTTGATAAACTAAAATCAAATTTATTTTAAAAAGAAATATGAATCTTTTTGACAGATCTGTAAATGTCGATACATAAGATCTAAGATATGGACTACTGGTTATGTCCGACTGGAAACGAAACCATACCAACCGAAACTGTTGCTAAAATGGGTCCAGTTGCCTGTGCCATTGACGCCCAGCATCAAGGTATTGCTTTATTTCGTGCCATGTTATTTGTATTCAAAGTGGTCATTTTAACTTAATCCGAAATTATCCTGCCTTTACGCATCTGAAGAATTATATCAACAATTTTTAAAGTGGTCAAAGCATTCAAGGAAGTTGCAGATGATTTTGATCGATGATCTTTAATTGACAGTTTTTTTGTTTTTTTGTTTTTTTTTGTTTTTATTTTTTTGTCCCTTTGGGTGGAAAACATTAAGGATAATGACAAGGTTACCTATACAAGTAATTTCTCATTATTTGACGGAAAACTAATTGTACAGTTAGGTAAAAGCCATTACATCTTTTGGGGTCGTGAATGACTCAAGGTTGAGATTGTGTACTCGTACGAGAAGACTGAAAAAACAAATAAACAAAAGACCGCAGGGTCAAATTCTGATAACCTGACTCTCCTTTACCCAGGGACGTCACTTGCTAAAAATGTAAAGACGCTACTAAGCAAATATAAACTCTCTGTACCCTGTGGTTGCAGAGAAGGTGTCTAAAAGATTACTTAGCAAATATTAACTCTTTGAACCTTCTATCAACAGATTTTCTCTTGTTTTGTTGATATTGTTGTTTTTAATATATAAGTACGGGAGACCCTTATGGAGCCCATGGAGTAAAATTGGCTGAGCAAGGGCCAGTGACTATGATTTTTGTCTGTTTCTGTATAAGATTGGGTAGCCCGGGTTGGCTCCATTTCTTTTTCGATAGTTATCATATAAACAAACTTGAAAGAGGTCCATTAGGTGATAATACATACAAAATACCATATCTCTCATTGTTTGAATATTTTCATAAGGTTTCCCCCAGTTTTGCTTCGTAAAATAGGATGAGTCTGGTTAGATCAATAATTTGGCCCAAGGGTCACTATCTGACAAAATTTAGTAAAAACCACCAAAGAGATGTAACATACCAAATAACTACATAAGTAAGTTCTTGTCCTTCTGATTAAGGTGAAGAAGAAGATTTTTTAAAAGATTTTATCTTGTTCGTTACAAACATCAAACGTTGAGTACTTTGTGATCTTAAAACTTGAAGCTAGGTAGAATTTTCCTTCATGCTTTCTCTAATGTAGACGAACCACATGAAATTAGTATTTCTTATCCTATAGAATGAATAAGAAATGCTGATGCCTTGATCTCACAATTGATGAATCGCTGGCCCCGCCCACTTACTTCGTTGGCCACGCGAATCAACTCCTACAGGAAGCCCCGCTTCGGTTTTTCACGGCGTTGTTTTGAAAATATTATGGCCAGCAGCATGTAGCAAAAAGTATAATAGTTGTTTGGTGACCTAAACGGCGTAACTACAGCATGAATACGCTGTAGTTACAATTAGGTCGCCAAACCAACGAGAAAGGTTAACAAAATGGCTGCTTATTTTAGAGATGTATTCTCAGGTCCGGGCTGAATAATTGATTTGATAGGTCGCTTGATTCCTTGATTGATAGCCGCGATTGGTCAATTAGGTACAAAAGTGGCGTTTACGATGACCCGAAACGTAATCCAAAACAAATATAGCACAGTTTGGTTATAACTGGAATGACAAACGGAAAAGAGTTCTGGGATTGCAAGAACAGAAAATTTCTTTTGTCTTTACCCCATCAATGATGAAATCGGCAATGGACGACCTAAGTGTCGTAATTACACCTTAGATAAAGCTATTTTTACTAAATTTTGATCGGCCATCAACGGGATTACAAATTCTCTCTATAACAAAATCGCAATATACTCAAGATGTATTTAACATAAGCGACTAGATCGCTAGCCTTAGTTAAAATAGGAACAAAGAATTGTGAAACTGAAACATCAATGCGGGGTTGTTTGCGTAGGCACAAGTAATACACAATGCTGAAAAAAAAAATTATTTTAAAAGATTTGACATTGACATAGTGACCTTCTTATCTACGTTTTTTAATGCAACGGTTCTATTTTTCAATTGGAAACACAGTTTCCCTGAGATTAAGATATCATGGTTGCTTCCAGAGTGTAATCGTCGAAGTTTTAAATATACCCATTTTCCCGTGTGTTCCATTAGAACATGGCTATACCTAGGAACTGACAATAATTCTAAGCACGTTTCAAATGTAATGAGCTCAAGTGTGTAAATATTTCAAACGTTAACGCAACTTGGTGCGACGGACTATGATCAGTCAAGAAACCCAAAAGCTCAACATGAGCGCGTTGTTCTCAAGCGAGCTAATGACAATTTGTCACAAGGCGTTTGACAATATATGAATCTCAAATATGGCTAATTGCATCATTCAACGTTTTAAAGTAGAATATGATTAATTCATTTACAGACAGGGTGCGACCAAGAACAACAAAGTCAATGTCTTGCGGATTGCAACATTGTAAGAAAGAAGGAATACTTGTATCAAGTGTTTCTCACTGCCTGTTAATATTCATATTCTAGGTCGAAATGAAAAATAGTTGTAATTGTTTTAAAAAAAAAACAAAAAAACCTTGTGACTTGTCACGCAAAAATTGGAAAAACTGGACTGCAAAAAGTGACCACCCTGGTGGCCTTGATAATAGCACAGGTTAACTAGAATTGGGCTTTTTGTTTTGTGAATGAGTCTCATCAGCGAAAAGGGACCTCTTGAAAAAAACACGAAAGCATCGAACCTGACCAGACTGCGCATACTGTGAAGGTTGACCTGGATTAAAATGTTTCGCCATTTGACAGTTTTCAAAAACTTGAATATTCAATCTACCTTAACACACAATTATTTGCGAAATGCGACGTCTTTTTAGCCTAGATTCAACAGCACAAATTTTAAGAACAACCGAGAGGCCCCCTTTCGTCTGACGGGGCAGGTATATTCTGAAAGCTAAGTGGTGTAGAACGCGTTTTTATTTTAAACCAAACTTGCTTGAAAAAGTTTACATCAAATGTTACTTACCGGAATCCTTAGACAGTCACTTTGTTCATTGCGGGTTACAAATAAATTGAGCTTTATTGTTCGGCTAGGGCACTACCTGGGGTTACCAAGGCTATATAAAGAATGTCCGCAACAAGAGTATCCATTGTGGTATTTCTACTGAAGCTAGTTATCCTGCTGTATGACATATTGTTCATATGCATTATATGCACGATGAAAAGGTTAGAATTAAACTTAAATGTCAAATGCTATCATTTTGGTACACAATAAAATCTATTGAAACCTATTGTAAAACAATCGTCTTAACAAGTAACAAATACATGACTTAAAACATGGCCAATATAGAAGTGATAGTATAAATATAAGTATAGATATAGAATTGAAAGTCTTGCATGCTTTCATTACATTTTGAGTTGGACAGGTTTTACATTAGAGCATGACTGTCGATTAGCCTCGCCAAATCCATTGCGACAAGACTTTTTTCATGAGATTTCCAATCAAAAGGCAAGTTTTTAGTGCTCTACCTAAACGTAGTACCTAAAGCTCTAATATTTCACAATGACGACGTTTAGATTGTTTATTAAAAATATAATTGATATGAACGAGTCACATTATTTGGAAGTCCATGAATAAATACGCACAACGCCAAAATATTATCCCCCATCTAATCAGCGGAGAATAATTATTCCAAAAATAATCACGATTATCATTTTATGTTACTCTCACCTGTACAGATATCCTGTACATATGTGTGACCAGTCATTCAAAAAAAGGTACAAACTAGAAAGTGCAAAAGTATAGGTCCAATAATATTCTGACTAGTCGCTAATGATTTTGGTTTGATTTTCACAATCTAGAATTTGTATAAATGATTTCTTTGTTTGGCCTTAGCTAAAATCGATTGTTCTTTCAAACGTTTGCTTCGCTGAGTTCACAGATGGTCTGTTCTGACTAGTTGATATGCATCGACCATAATCTGCTTGATACAGCAAACTTGGTGACCATAATGTTAACGACAAAAGGAAATTTCCGAAAGGTACAAAGAAGCAAAATTAGTTGAAAAGGAAAACTTTACACAAATCTCTTAAATCCATGGTGTATCACAATCGCCCAATAAATTCTTTTTAAATCGTTCAAAAACGGATCCTTCATATACATAAGGTTCTAGTCTATAAACCTTGGCTACTTTTCTTTCTTTTGGACCCCAGTTAAATGAGGCTTTCATTGATCGTTTGAATTTCTGAAACAATAAAAAAAGTAAATTAAGAGCTCTAAAATTAATCAAAGTACAGAAAGTATTGTAAGCTAGCACAGTATGGTTTCGTTAAGTAAACATCTTTGTCAAAACCTTGGAGAATAACCGGCAGACAAAATTAAAAATATACCTGAAATACATAAGAACTTCTATTTCTGGTTTAGTTGTCAAATCATTTAGTCATCAAATCATTTAGCTTTTTATATTGTATCGCATGTTTGACTTCGTTTCATGCGTATAATGAATCAGGAAATTATCAGAATATAGGTCTGTGCTACTTTGTAACATTTCTTCTTTTCGTTGTCAATAATACATTTTTTTCTAGAGGTTTGGCTAAAATTCTATGGAGCATTTCTCTTTATTCCTTTTACCTGTAAAAACGATCCGTCTTGTTTTCTCAATGCGTTGAGAGCTATCACCACAAACACTGCTACTGGTAAAAGACCAACAAAGAAACCAATACCAATAGCGTATGGTTTATAAACATATCCGTCCCCATAATTAGGAGCGCTGTACTGCGTCAACATTAATAGAAAAGTGATCTGTAAAATAATTAGAAATATTTATATTAATACTGTTAGATTATAAAGTGATGTATCCCTGCTAACGCCAACTGAGTTCCAATAGGAAATGCCACTAAAATATCAAATGGCCTTATTTTGGAAAATGTATCAATAGAAACATAACCGAATAAGCTGTAGTTATGACGTTTAACATATAAAAAAAAGCTGTCAGCTCAAAGTTTTCTTCATAGGGATATGAACACCTTTCTCGGCCAAGTAGAACGCTCGTTTTGATAGACGAAACTAAGAATAAGATTAAAACAAGCCAGATTTTATAGATGAAATGGCCCCCCTTGAGTCGCCATTTACCGACAACAGCCAGGTAACCCACACCCACACCCACCCACCCAAAAGAAAGCGTTCGAATATTAAATAACAGTACCCAAACTTGATTATGTTTAGGTAAGTTTTTCACTCCACGTATCAGTGATACACAATTTTATTATATCTGTGTGAAAATCCCGCTTTATTTCGGCATTCGATATGCCACTCGACAGAAACAAAACGTACTAGCCATCTACAACAAAATCCGTATTCGTCGAGTGCCTTATGTACTGAAATTTTATCAACATAAATGATATTTGTGGGTAATGACGTTCAGCTTCATTCATGAAAGTAAAAAACATACCATTTTATGAGTACCTCATCAATTTATCTTCGGTTTTGCGCTCATTTTACGCGATTTGGTACTGTCAGTCAATTTTCAGTAGTGTTTGTACTGAAGTTCCTATCCGAAAAAGTTAAAATGCGGTTTAACCTGAGTTAATTATAACTATAATAGAATCGAGGTACATGTCTACCCCATGTGGGTTGATTTCATAAGGAAACGAACAGAACATCTGTCATTTTCGTCCAGTTTAAAAAATTATGTAAAGGTAGATATTTGATATTGTTGCTCATTTTCTGGTACACAATAAAAGGAACACTGTTGTTATATTCCAGGCACATTTACCGCAGGGCTTGTTTTAGTTTGACTCCGAGGGCATGTGTCAAAGAGGGTAGAGTACGACTGTGAGATCGCGAGGGTACAATTACGACAATACGATGGTGAAAATACGAGAGAACACAAACGCAGGACGTGCCGAATAGTACCGAAACTTTTCAGGATTAGGTTTATTTTCTCTTTTAAAAACCTTATCTCATCGTTGTACTCTTATATTACAGAGTACGACGATCGAAATGCGAGAGTACGACAATGAGACCACGAGAGATTGTCGGAGAAAAAAAGAGAGTGCACTAACGAAAATACAAGAATGCGACTGTTAGATTGCTAGATTACGACATTGAGAACACAGGATAACGACCACAAGGACGCGAGAGATCGACGTTGAGAAAACAAGATTTGCTATAAAAGCACGATATTGAGAACACGAATATGACGAAGAAAATACGATGGACGAGGGTACCTCTTACTTCTCGTATTTCTTTGTCCTCATTGTCTTCTCGCTATCGCGATCTCGTAACCTCTGCATCGTATTCTCGACATCTCGTATTCTGACCATCGTAGTCTCGAACCTTTTGTTTTAACTTTACACATAAAACAACGATTATCTTAAAGGTTTGCAGTAGAAAACCGAAGAATTTTCGCCTTTTCTGTCTGGTTATAAAAATATCGTATTTCTCGATAGTGTCAGATATCAAATGAGACCTAATCAATGATATCAATACTAAGTATGAATACATGTATTGTCGTCTTAATATGTTGCTGAATGATTTGATTGTTTCTCACTTTTTTGACTGACGACGCGATCCGTTGATTACGCACACGTTCATTATTGGAGCTGTCATAAACATTCTCATTAAACCTTTCCCGTACAGTCCTTAATGTTAACGTTCTTGTGATAGTATAGCTGAAAAGTTATTGTGGAAAAAGAAGAAATCGCTTATAACACGAAATTTCTTCTTTTACCATAATATTTTCTATCAATAGATTAGTTACTTTTTGAATAAATATTACTTTATAGTGGGTTCGATCCCTAGTGACGGCACAAATTCTTTCGGACATTTGTCTCTCATCAATGGGTGGATAATCGTAAACCTAAGTAGGATAGAAGCTGGAGGCTAGGAAAGGATATGATGATAGCGTTACATGATTCGAGCCTATTGTTGAAGGTCTTATATTTCTTTCATGAAGAAATAAGTAGAGTAGCCACGGTCCGAATCCATGAAATCACTACGAAATGTAATGTGGATGGGTCGAAAATAAGCACACCCATCTGCTGCCAATATTTTCTTGAATGAACGTTTTTGAGAGTAAGATGCGAAATAAGATATTTGATTTGTTGACATAGTATTTTGGTCCCATGTAAATAGGGAAGCAAATGCAAAAGAGAGAGAGAGAGAGAGAGAGAGAGAGAGAGAGAGAGAGAGAGAGAGAGAGAGAGAGAGAGAGAGAGAGAGAGAGAGAGAGAGAGAGAGAGAGAGTTTGAAATGGGATAGATTTCGTATAAGACTGTTGGGGCTTATGCTCCCAGAGTTGTTTAGAAGTATTAAAGGGAGGTATCGATGTTTCTGAAACCCAGATAAGAAAAAAATACCAAGTTCCGAAAAATAGACTCATACCTTAATTTAGGTCAGGTATTGTCTTGGTGGAAATCTAATAGACCTAAAGTGGTTTTTTGTGGTTATATCAGAAAGGTTCAGCGGAATCCAGGTTATTTTTAGATATCACGGAATTCGGCTGTCGACATCGAATGACCTCATTTGCATATGACCCAAAGTCAAATGAAGGTAACAAATTTACTAGCGAAACAGCCAACGTCCTAAATCATGTCACATTAAAGGCAGAGCGCAAAAATACGGTAAGTGTTTATATTCGTAATAACGCATACGACAGTTTTGGACTGATCTTTATAGACCGGCTAGCGAACATAACTCCTGATGACGTAACGATGACGTTGGTTTGATGTAATTTAAACTAAATGCAATGTTCCAACGGTTATTCGCGCCACGTGAATGCCCTATAATCTTTGCAACTGTCTCGGATTAATCTAAAAAAAGATTAATAGCCTACGATGGGCTATTAGGGAAATACCCTGCTTTTTCTGATAAGCGACCTCAAATTTTTGCTAAACTACTTTGCGGCATATTGTATTCAAATAGTATATGAGAGGAAATAAAAATAATTAAAATCTGTGACATGAAAAAAAACATCGATACCTACCTTTAAATACTGTATGATTTATAGAAGTTTGGAGTTATTGTTGATTTATCCACTATACCACCGAGAAGAAACATTGTAGAAACAGGAGAAGTGACCGAGATTAAATTACAGTAGAACTGGTGCGAGATATACCAGGAATACAGTTTTAGGTGCTCCAGCAGCCGCGGTATGACTGAAAATTGTTAAAAGCGGTATTAAACCCAACTCAAACAAAAATCTTACTTTAAAATGACGTCGTCTACCCCTTTGAATTTTGACTAGTCTAAAATTTTGAGAGAAATATTAAAGGGTCAAACTTACGAAGCTTGTCACTGGTATTAAAATACAATACAAGAAACGAGCTAGTCTGGAAACATCCCTGGAGGTCATAAGCTTTATATCTTTGGAGAACCTGTCTATACCTTTAATATAAAACATTTTTTTCTCAATCAGAAACTTTTCATAAATTCATTCTTACTCAAATACCCTGTAAAGATTCAAAACGAGTAAATATACTGACAAACGAGTGTGCATTGTACAAATATAAAAAAGGACAGGATACGCATCTCAATTTTCATTTTTTTTTTTCTTCTTTTTTTAGTGATGTTTAGCCGTCATTGGCTAATATTGAAGAAAAATCTATAAATAGCCTTAGAAAGAATGATGGCTAACTAATAGGAAAAATACGACGTTTTTATCAAAAATATTATAACTCGGAAAAGCTTTAGACACATTGTAAAACCGTGAATAGCTTTTAGGAAACATGATTGCTATGTGTATAACGGCATTATGTGGATTAATTTTGTATTGTATCGATAAATTGCATATCGCTTTTTTTAACAAGACTTGGTTATATTGAAATATAAAACTTTATCATACAAACAACACCATACAAAGGTTTGTCTGTCATCGTTTTAGGCGATAAATCTTGTCTAGCATAGAGGTAAAGCATGGTTTAGATTCCACTTGAAAGGAATTACATATACTTTAGGTAGACACTCAAAGACACTGAACGGCGTTATTGATAGAGGATAAAATTTATCTACTTGGAATAATTACATTTATTGTCACAAAAGGAGGTGACGGTTAGCAATCAGATACTAGACTGATACTATAAGGTGCAAAAAATCATGTCTCTTTACATTCTCAAGGTGAACCTTAAAAAATCGGCCCTGGTCACTAGCTTGTGTATTGAGAGACGAGTGAAAAACGTAAATATTCTATTGAAAATATGTTGATAATAAATTTACCTTCTTATTTATGGAATCGCTGGCCACGCCTATTCATCTCATACAGGAAGTTCCACTTCGATAAAAAACGGAGTTATTTTTCAACCATTATGGTCAGTAACAGACAAGAAATAGAAAATGGTCGGTTGGCTACCTATACGGAGAAACTAAAGCTTGCATAAGCTGTAAATACTCTAAGTGAACAAAAATGCTTCAGATGTCGAAAAATGTTTGAGTTCAAAGTTCCCTTACGGTCTAAATGAATAATTTGACTGGTTTATAAATTCCTATATTGGTATTCGCGATCCTCCAAATAGTATTATTCAATATGGAGGAACATAAGAGGTTTGGTCGACCAAAAATAAATGTTTTAAAAGATTCCATAGGCTTACCATAGATAAGAGACAGTGATGTTACTTCTAGACAGGCACCGATTAGTAATGCAAACGCTGACACATACCAGTCCATCAGTTGAAATAAGTAGATACCTCCCTACAAATAAAATATCAACCTTTTCCTGTGCAGTCCCTGGTTTTTACGTCCATGTATTTTGTATGCTCAAGAAAGTATAGTGAAAAAATGAGAAATTATTTGTAACAAGTAATTTACCATCTTACACTATTTTCTACCACAGAGGATGGTTTTGTTTCAATTTGTACTCACATTCATTGCCGTCTGCAACTTCTTTTAAATAAGACCAGTCTAAAATTTGGAAAAACGGGAAAGGGTAAAGAAAAAATTAGACGAAAATTTTCGCGAAAATTATCAAAAAAAAAAAAGTTTAGGCTTACGCGTATCTTAACCCATTATCAACGAATCCCAATGTTTGACGCCCCTAAGATAAACCTTTGAAAATATTATAGAAAATGAAGAAGCTGCTTGATACAATCAATTACTGTATTATCCATTATGTTTTTTTCTAGCCCGAAAGAAATAGAATATCAGAATTTCATAAACTTTTAATTGTTTTAACAGACAGAACCACTGAGACACTCATCTGTTCTTTTAGCGTACGTTAGTGTATCGCATCATTTCACTGGGCCTCGGATTAATAGCTCATCCAAAAGGAAAATTAGTTGTTATTTTGGCCATTCCCGGGCCCATTTTGAGGGAACAGACGCTTGTGTAAACTAATGCAATTTTTTTTTACTCAAATTATCGGACTTTTAAACTTCCCCAACAGTTACCATAACCTTACTTAAGATCTCCGCATAACGAATTTTACAAGCTCACAAAAATACAAGTTGCAAGAAAATAGTAGCGCAAATCAAATAATTACGCATGATTTACAATTAGACGTAATTTTTCGATTTAAATTTTCAGAAAAAGAAAAGGAAATAGCATAAATGATTTGTAAAATGAAGTAGCAACTTAGAATTTCAAATAATCGTAGGTGGGACAGGAGGTACTTTCTCAGACAATCTCGACCGGGCCACAACTGAAAGAATGTATGCAGTATTATACATTTGACGGATCTCTAGTCCCATTCACTGCCCTCAATAAGCAAGTTTTACTTCGAATTAAAACGGCGATTTTTTTTAAAAAAAAAGTATGGTTAGTATTGTGAAACAAAAACACAACATTTGGTTATCGACCTAAATGTCGTAACGACAGTTACTACGTTCAAGTCAGCCTTTAAGCTTTAGTTACGATGATTTTGTCGCCAACAAACGACTGGCACTTTTATTTCGTGCATCGAATCACATATTTCTTTAAATAAGGTTGCTAAGCGATCCGTCTGATACGCTTTATCCACTACCAAACTTTATACTGGTCTAAATTCAAATAAGTGGCAGAGGAGATTTCGTATTACGCTAAAAATGGAAAATAAGGGCCAAAAGGGTAAAAACGATTCAAGAAAGAGAAATTCATTTCTCCTTCTTCACAAAGTTTTCCATTTCAAGGCGCGTTCATTGTTTGGTAATAGGTTAAAGAATATATCATCCAGAATACATGATGGCTTTTGTGAACCTACGTTCACTCAAACATTTCTAGACGATTTGTGTAAAATATATTTTGCAGAACGGTTGCAAAGTATATACATGTACATGTCTTTCACGACCCATGTTGTAAGGTGAAAGCACTGAAGAAGAGTCCAAGGCCATAGGTTCGATTCTCGGTTGCGTCGCTGGTCATACGGTAATATCCTTTGACAACACGTAAGTGTGTATGTTTCATAGACCACGGCTAGTACTCTTCGTATCTAAGAACAAAATATTAAATGCTTATTTTCGTAATATAGAAATAAGCGTTAAGCCATTCAAACTAGAAAGTAAAGAATTACTTAAATATGTGATTAGAGCGTAGCGAAATCTTATTATAGTCTGTCCTTTTGCCCATCAAAATGTTTTCTATGAGTGTACGTTGGAATAAAAGTTGCTATACTTACATTAGTAGTGTAGATCAATCCAGCTAGTATCATAATACACGCAAAACCAAAGTTTACTGCGATTCTGTGTTTACTGAAACGAGTCGGAAGGAGATCCCGCAATGAATCAACTACAGTTTCTACCATTCCAAACTGAAATAGAGGATGTTAAATAAGCGGTAATGGAATATAGATATTACTGAACAAGTCATCTACAAACAGAAAAAGACCTAGCCTTGTAGATTATTTAAAATCACAGTTCTAATTAATTCGGTATTTCTCTATCACGAATTAGATATTTCATTTATGCCATGGTATAAATTGTTGCAATTAATTGATAAAAAACGATTCATAATATTCCGTGAACATATAACGCCGTCTGTTAAATGCATGCATAAACGAAAAGGAGACAAAGTCTAATGCTCATTTGCAAAGTAACTACACCAGTGCTATTATCTACCGTGAAATATCAAAGATATTCGACGCGTCGTTTGTTATATGAAATTAAAAAAAAGGAGAAAGACTGTGCTTTACTGTGAATATGTTTTTTTTTTTAAATAATCGTCTGTCAACACATAGGATGTAGTCTATCTGCATATTTATTTTCACTATATTCATATTGCTCATAACACTTGAGTCAAAAAATA
The DNA here is from genome assembly GCA_946902895.1 of Fragum fragum. Lineage (NCBI taxonomy): Eukaryota > Metazoa > Mollusca > Bivalvia > Cardiida > Cardiidae > Fragum > Fragum fragum. The sequence goes on from OX336371.1 coordinate 43,103,559, forward strand.
GACGAGAAGAATAAACTAACAATCAATCTTTCTATAAGGTTTAACCCATTAACAATGACGCTTTTCGACGCCTATCAAGAAATACAATTGAAAAATAATTGTGAAAAATTAAGAAATTGCTTGAACCAAGTATTTTCATCATTTCCCATATTTTTTCTACCCAGATATTTACGAAATTCTAAAATGCAATAAATTTAAATTGTCGTCTGCAACTCCTTTCAATTCGGACAGTCTACAATTTTGTCGTGTGGGAATAGTTAAACAGGTAAATATGCCAAATGCCATCATTACAAAATACCCTAGCTGATTTCTCCGAAAAAGACTACCATTGGGGTTTTCTTTTATGGTGGGAGTTTCATTTTAGCAAGCAAACCGTCAGCTTTGATAGCTTAAGTAAACAGACAAAATTATGAGGTCTTCTCAAAGTTCAACGAGTGCAAACTGCCTCTGGAGACTTCTCAACCATATCCATGGAATGCCTACGCCATAAAAATAGTTCTTATATATTTCAGGAATATTGCAAAGTCTATTAAAATTGTAGAGAACTCTGTCAAAAGCATGCCATTTAACCCATTCCCACTCAATTCCGCTTTTTAAGCATCACGATAAAAAAAGCTTTGGAAAACATTGTGGACAATGAAGAATTTGCTTGTAACAAGCAATTTCTTCAATGTCCACAATGATTTCTACCAAACAAGGGCAATATTTTCTAAATTCAACCATGCTTTGCTAGCTAACAGTACTTTCAGTTCTTTGATTTACTAACCGCACTATCCAGAAAGACAAGAAGCATCATGATGAAGAACAGAACAGCCCATAATTGAGGAAAAGGCATTAAGCTACAGGCCGTTGGGTAGGCTATGAACGCAAGTCCTGGACCTGCAATGGCGAAAGTATTATTTTTAAATTTTAACATCAGTATTACTTCACAACTGCAGTTGAAAATTAAAGAAAGACAATAGGACGTATGAATATTTATTTGTCGCGTTCTTTTACAATTATAGATAATGATGGAAGTGGTTTCGGTCGAAATAAATCTAAAGAATATCCGGATTAAAATATTGAAAGTAAGATAACAGAAAAATATCTAAAGATGATTCTTCGACAAAACTTTCTTAACCCATTCCCTTGCAACAAAATGTTAAACTAGTCTAAATTTTAAAATGTTGCGGAAATCATGGATGATTTTTTTTATTTTTTGGTCTTTTGAGGTAGAAAACATTGTGGATAATGAAGAAATTGCTTGTGACAAGCAATTTCTTCATTGTACACAATGAAGAAACCAACACTTTTTTTCTTATGGGTGTCAAAAAGCGTCATTGTGTGGGAATGGATTAAAACATCGATATTACACACGCAGGAAAGGCCAAAAAAATGAAAGCTGCACCTAATTTGACAGTATGAAATTACACTTGCGTGGAACCTTTTTTACTCTTGGTTTAATAAAAAATCCATGACCAGGGACGAGTAAAGCTTTTCTTAGATGTTTTTCTGTGACAACAGTTCATTTCGATTTGGTGGAATGAGATTTCTTTCTTTTATTTTCCAAAAACTTTCCTAGATAAGCGTAACATATAGACATCTTGAAGTATATACAAAGGTAACACCAAAACACGATTGATTTGATTGTAAATAATCTTTTTTTTTTCTACAATACTCAGATATTTTAACCTACCACTTGACTTCGCAAGAACTTCGACTGGTACCCCAAATTCTTTAGCCATAAATCCAATTACAGAAAACACTACTAGAGCTGCATAGAAAGCGGTAACAACATCCGTTATACATACAATTAATGTATCTCTGTAAAAGATTAAAACGGTGTTCAATATAGAATAATCATTGATACTAGATTACAGAATAAGGTTCATCAAGAGTAAGGGAGGAATTGAAATTGTTGGATTATGTTCGACAATCATATTGGACAAAATAATGATTCTAAATATAGTACACGAACCTACAAATTGTAGGGCACGAACTGTGTTTGACATTATGCCCTACGCTACGGTATGATTCAGATAGGTGTCTAAGGTAAAGAGGGCCTTGGCAATCCCGAGATCTTTTGAATCCTGCTAAGACCTATACATTTTACTCACAGGTGTTTGTTTTGTGATACATAGTATATTGAATTAATTATATCCATATACTATCTATCTTAATTGATAGTGTAAAATAGCCTCTATGTAACTTATATTCCTATATTAAACAAATGTCTGTGATTTTACTCATGAAGTCTCCTGATTAGATTTGACTTGAGTTTTTACAAGCACAAAACTTGACCACGCAATAGCTGTTCGGAGAAAGAGGATGGTGAGACAATACATATTTCTAACATAGAACGCTGAACATATCTTAAATTATTATATATATTATATTTATATATCATGAATATATAACAACGTATAATAATTCGGAGAATTATAAAAGATTAAATTACGTTCGTAACGAAATCTTATATACATTTTGTTTGCCATGCGCACGACGCATGAACATACGTTTGATTACAGCTAACGGGTGTCATTATAGTATTTGCACATACGCCGAAAGGTATTCTTCGTTTGTGAAAGTTATGATATAGAATTGCGTCAATCCAAAGTGAAAATATGACATAAATCAGGGAGAACGTGACAAACTGGTATTAGGCTTTAAGTGGATAAACTGTCTTATACAGGGCATTGGAAGTAACTAGCAGAGAAAAACTGACGGATATCTATATGGCAGTTGTGCTGATTTTTACTATATGGTGACTTTTCTCAGTAATATATTGTAACATATATGTGCCAAAATAAGCTTCAAAATCTTCCTTCCATTAGGAACTTAAACATATGGAAGTTGAGTCAAGTACTCCTTTTTGAGAAATTAACAGACCACAGCTGTTGTTCAAATAATCAGTAGACAAATCGAATCATTCGTGTAAAACGGAAGTGAACTTGGAACTCCAACATTTGCCAGTATTTATGTGAAGATAGTTGGTGTGGCGAATTAATCGTCGTAAGAATAGCTTATTTAAAATGTAGTACGGTGTTTAGGTCGAAAGCCAACCATTTCACTTGTTTGTTACATGTTACTAACTATGAATTGTGCACTTATTATTGAAGTGGAAGTCAAAGGGCGGGTCAGCGACCTTTCTGTTGTTCAAATGAAAAGTAAAAATCACACGATCGCGTTCATCTATCCTATTCGTTAAGACGAAAATGTTGCAACGATCAGAATCAAACATGCACCTCATTTACATTTCAGAGTCAAGCGGTTATTTTCCTAGAAAAATGATAAATATACTACTGGTATATATATCTTCAATGCTAAATTCATTTTGTCGCCGTTATAAAATTTGTAATGGACCGAGGCCGCCTTGAATTTGGCACTGAAGAACAAAAGCATAAATAATTTAGTAAATTATAATAAACACTTCAAACTTTGACAACCCAAATAAGATAAATAAGAGTAATATGTAGTGAAACAACACCATATCGAAACAGAACCGCGTAGAAACATTTGGATATTTCACGATATTTTCCGACCGCGGTAAAAAAAATGAAGAGTTTGTGTCACTACTAGATCATAGTAAAGAAGCTTACTAATTTATCTAAAACCTACTTGCTTTATAAACCATAATAAATTTATTGTGGCTTGACGTCTAACTATATCGTATCAGTTCAAAGCAGAGCTAATACGTTTTTTTACATCTCGAGCCCAATTTTGTCCATGTGCAATAGATTCGAAAGACTAGTATTTACGACATTATCTTCACGTATATATATTTATATTTTAGATTTATCAGTATTGTCTCAATTTTTCCGAACAGACCTCGAATTTGAATAATGTATTTATATATTTACAAGTCTTTGCTTTAACGACTTTTCATGGGATGAAATACAAAAAAAGTCGAAGATGGCATACCGTTTTCATATTTTGGTAGCAGAGAAACGGAGCGGCGGATCACGTTTCGACAGCGTAAAACTGATCTTTAAAGAAAACATTGTTAGAAAAAGGATGTTGCTGTGTCACTAAAATTATTTCCACACAATTTCCCTTTTTACGCCCATCAAGAAAATGGCTCAGAAAACGTTGTAAAAACTGAAGAAATTGACTGTAACAAGCAATTCCTTCAATTAATACAATGTTTCTATATAGAAATAAAATAACCAAATGTGACCCCGAATGACAATTTTCGTTTGTAACATCTTTGAATTTGAACCTGTCTGAAATAACAATATTTTCTACCCTACTGAATGGTTATTTTTCAAATTATATCCACTCAACGTTTTCGTCCGCAAACCTTTGAATTTGGAAAGGTCTACAAAATTTGGAAAAACAGGGAATGGTAAAATATCGGTTGAATGAAGTTAATATCCTGTCTACTCACTTAAATGTGTGCTGGTTAAAGCTGTTGTGTGAAGAGTAGGTAATAACACTCCCCCATAATGGTCCTAGGGAATAGAATACCTGGACGGACGCATCCAACCATACCTGTAATTGACGAATCATCGTTGTGCATAAAGAAATCGACATGTCGAATAAATCGATCAGTTAGACCGAAAGTGAAATATGAACCCAGCCAATGAAATTGACATTGATTTTGAACAGTTTCGGTTTGGACTTGATTTATGTTTGTGATGTTGGCAACCTAGCATAGCAACTGGCAGACTGAAGTTAGCATACTGCTCACTTCACTCTGCCAGTCTGCTACTCTGCCAACTTCACGAACATGATTGATTTATTGGCTGTAATCATAGCTCATTCAGCCTACTAAGATTTGATTCTTGTTTTGTGTCACGGACAATCATTTTGCATTTCACGCCGTGTCATACCTCAGTGGTGGTTTAAACCTCGATTGGGAAACAAGTTTTTCCAACTTACATTAATCCCTATCGATGATTCTCCTTCCTGGAGAATGCACCAGTGCTCGACTATGTTGGCCTATGACAGAGCCAAGATCGATAGCCGCTCCCGGGAATCGAACTCGGGAACTATTGGTCGAGAATCCGACGCTCTATCCCTCGACCAAGGACACCACAGTTGAACTGCCTTGTCGAAAGCCAGTCGATTGGGATAGCGATACATAAATTGACAAACCACCAACGTCAATCAAAAAGGTCAGCCCGACTAGCTCAGGTAGCAGAGCACTTCACTTCAAACCTTAAGATCACGGGTTCGAGCTCTTGGCTAATCATATCAACTTGCAAACTTATTGTCTTTCGGATGAGACGTTCGACCGAGGCCCCGTGTGACGGTGCTATCCATCGAGCATGTTAAAGAACCAGGCGGAGCTCTCAGTAGTTTCGACTTTTATCATGCACTATCCCACGCGACAACTTACCGTCTTCTGGAGGCGTCGTTCATATGAGCATGTGCTAGGGTATCGACTATAAACAAACGGAAATATTCACCCAATCAAAATGTCGATTGCCAAATCAAAACACCCTTTAAATCAGTAGTTACCATGTTTATCGCATATTTCCTTTTAAACTTATTCGTTAAAAATTTTGTTAAAAAATTTTGATTAAAGAAAATCATCATCGTAGTTACATTTACTAAAATTTGAATTTTTCTATTTGCGTTAAATAAGAGAAATTTTATGTATGAATAGATTTAAAAAAAAATACATATTAAACGTGTTTGTAAGAATTATTCAGGTTAAATATTAACACTTGTTAATAAGTTATATTTGAAGTTATCAAACTATTTGAAATAAATATAGGACTGTGCATGATTGGGGCTATTTTCATCTAACTAGTCATTGTATAATTGTACAAACGAGGCAAGGGTAATCAATCTAATAAAATGAGCACGAATGTGATAAACAATTTATACCGTAAACTTTGAAATACAGTTTGTTCCATTAGGAATTAACAAATAGCGTAATGTCTCCTGTAAGATAGACGTAAAATGACGAAGTCCTTTTCAACTAAGTGCATGCACATGACATCATAAGAAATAAGCTGATGTAGTTTTTCTCGAATGATACCCAAGCGGTGATGCCCACTTCTGTCCGTGACCCCATAATGAAGGGTAATTGACGGATTACTGAGCAAGACCACTGACTCCAACAGGAAGAACCACTACGGTATAAAACTGCGTAATTTTGCAAAATTTATGGCTAGTATTATGCATCAAGAAATTTATATTGATGGTTAGCGACGTTCAAAGTTAACGTCCAGTCTAATTGAATGTTTCGATTGGTCGATGTGAGTCTTTGTTTGAGTGATTATTAATTTTGTAGAATTCGAACAATTAAAGGGTGTTTTTCAAGATGGTCGATATTTCAAGATAATCAATATATACATTGTAATGAAACATGCTGAATTATTACATTTTAGTTCCGTCTATCACGATTCATGCGGTTTGATTAGCTGTTTTTTATACTTCCAAGAACAAAATTTTGAGCACGCAACTATTTTGTATGCTTACTCAGAAAGTAGATCCAAAAATGTTAAATACTTGCTTTATTTTGCTTGATGGCATTAAATGATAAGAAATAAAGAGAATGCTATTTTTTTCATTAAGGTATGAAACTAGACTTTCAGTTACACTTATGTATCAATTTGCTTCGCGTATTCATTTCTTAAGAGTATGAGATTGAGAGATTATGCATCACATTAACGAGAACCACGTGAAATAAGCTTCACGGTTATTTCTTCTACCTGATAGTCTGTTAGTTTCGATGAATCAAACTTCAAGAAGAAAATCAACCCATCTACTGAGCCATCTAGAGTAACTCCCCTTATCAAAAGGATGGTTAATAGAACGTACGGGAAAAGTGCTGTGAAATAAACAACCTGAAATAAAATGTAGTTCTCAATATTTCTTTAACTTCAGCAAACGACTATGGTATAATTGACCATTTAGGTATATCTTAACCTTTTTTTTTAATTGTAGACTAATCCAAATTTATAAGAAGTTGGAAACGACTATGAAAGTTGGATGCAATTTGAAATAAAATCTTCATATGTGGTAGAAAATATTGTTGTAAAAGGAGAATTTGCTTGTTACAATCAAATGCTTCTTTTTCTCCAATGTTTTCTCAAGTTTAAAATCACATTGGCGTATAATCCCGGGTTTGTACAGGAAAGGGTTAATCATTGTCTTGTCCTTGATCAGATTTTTATTAAAATCAGAGGGGTGAAAGCAATAAAAGGCGACAATTGCTGGTCAATGTTTCTTTTGTTAACTAATTTCGTAAGAACTCTTTTTGATCTATAATTTCAATCATTAGATTTAGACATAGTCAGACTGCTCATATGTGCAGACTGATTTTAGTCTTTAAATCCTGCCAAAAACGACAACAATTCCGGATAAAACATGATAATGGTAAATTATTCGAGAGTCGCGATGATAACAATTTCAATCGAGTGCTGATGATCGCCGTTTTTAACAAGATTCAGCCTTAAAATCGTAGCCACGTTGGTTCTTGGAATAGAAAGTTGAGTTTGATAAGTGTAAAACCACTATGAAAGTGCATAGGGGTGGATTAAATACTAGTCTATGCACGAGACATAGAAATCAAACAATATAGAAGATTAGCTTACTTTTCCTAATGATTTCACACCTTTGATGAGCGCAAGGTTTGTAATCAGCCATGAAACAGCCAGGCCAATCGCTAAATGAAGCTGGATGCTTCCCATCTCTTCTAATCCACTGGATTTTCCAAGAACATTGTAACTTGAAATAAAGATTATATATTAGTATAGAAAAACTAAGGATCGACCGTTCTTAATCGTTTTAGTAAGGATTAAAAAGTTCTCTTTGAAAACATTTTAGTAGAAATCCCATGTACAATCGGAAGTTAACAATCGGATATTAACTATCGAATTTTAAAACATTCTTGTGATGCATGTATAACTATTATTCAACTAGTTTCTTATAATTTAATTGTTAGTTTCGTCTATCAAAACGACAAACGAAAAACAAAAAATCTGATTGGTGGAAAAATTTTATTCATACCTCCATGAACAAAATTTGAGCACGCAGCCATTTTGTATGCTTCCGCACAAAATAGTTCCATACAAAAAGGTATCAAATTTTGAAAAGCTTTTGTTTTTTTCGCTTAATACTATTAAACTATAAGAAATGAAGAGAATATTTTTTGTTTTCAGGGAGGTATGAACCGTAAAACCTAATCACACAATGTATAAATCCGCTTTGCGTATTCATACAGTGTGATTAGGTTTTTCAGTTCATGCCTCCATGAAAACAAAAAATATTCTCTTCTTTTTTTAATAAAATTTGAACGTGGACAGAGGGAATTCTATCCGGCGGATGTTTTACTTATTTGATACATCGACACTCTTAGCCAAATAATAATTGACCAATGCAATCATCCATTAGGCCTTGAAATGAACTTCGAAATCCGTCACAGGTCAACATTTTTATTGGTTAGTTACAACGTTTAGGCCGCCACCCAACCATTTAACATTTATGTTACATTAAGTTGACCATAGCTTTTGCAAATAACGCCTTTTAATGTCTAAGCAGAACTTAATAACGGAGCAATAGGGCGTGGCCAGCGAACGGTCAATTGGGCACAAGACAATTTAAAGATAATTGAAAATCGGAGAATAAGAATCTTTTTGGTGTGACACTAGCATAATTTTTTTTCCAAACACCGCAATGGCAATATTAATCGTCGCTTTCGATTAATTACGTAATTTACAAGAAATCAATTGACCAATCAAATAATTTGTTGGTAAGATCAGAAGTGAACTTTATAAGTGAACTTTTTAATACGATATTGGCCGGAAGGATGTGAAGAATTATTGTTGGTGTGCCGACAAAAACGTAATAACCACAGCTTATTCGAGCTGTAGTTATAACGATCACACACCAACTATTACATTTGTTATTACATGTTACTGTCCATGAATTTTGCCATATGATACCGTTAAATATCGAAGTAGAACTTCCAATCGGAGTTCAATGGGCTATCCGTCAATTCTGCGGGGGACAGGATAGATATTATTATAAGCTTACGTCCAAAATTCAAAAGCTGGGTTGACAGTTTGAATCAATGTATACTCATTTTCCATACTGGTGTTGTTTGATGCTACAGAAGTATTTATATTGCCGCCTCTGTCGTGGACTTCTGAAATGAATGCCGTATATTACATGCCCCGGTATAGGTTTAAACGAAGGAATACTGGGTATAGATTTGTGGTATTCTTATTGATATTAATAAGTAAAGAGATTTCTATCATGCTATTGATAAGAAGATACCAGTGAGGGCCTGAGACGCTTTACTGGTTATCAAGTTTTCTTTTAAAGAAATCTGATATTTTAGGAAGTTAATTTCTTAAAGAAGAATGCATAAGAAATAACAAATTGGATTTTATCCCCTTTATTATTTTGAGCAACAATCCTCAGGACCCCTTTTCCCATGTTTGATGATGGATCCACTCCATCTCAAAAAGGAAGTTTCCTTATGACCCTACAATCATTCTTTGAAATTTTCATCAGAATCCGATTATAATTGTGAACTATATTACATTAACAGGATTGTTTTGAGTAAAATCCATAATGCCCCTTTTTCCTGTGTTTTCTGATGGATCCATTTCATTTCCAAAGGGAACTTTCTTTACGACCCTACAATTGTCCTGTGAAATTTTAAAGACGATCTGATGATAATTGTGAACTTCATCACATTAACAAGAATGGTTTAAATGATAAAATGTAAGGCCCCTTTTCCTGTGTTTGCAATGACACAATTATGTTTGCTTCTTTGAAGAGAATCCGATCAAAACTGTTGACTTTATTGTATTAACAAAGATTTTTCCACGAAGTTCTCACGGTTACACTTTTCCTGTGAAATATGTGGACTCCATTATGTTTACTAGAATGTTTAAAAAATACATAAATGCCCCTTTTTTACATGATACTTGACGGGTTATACCTATTATCTAAAAATCAAAGTACTGAAAATACTCTAAGCTAGCAGAGCATAGTTTGTTTTAAATAATCATCTTTGCCAAATGTTATCATTATAGATAAACGAGGGTATGGTAACCCAGAAGTTAACACATTACAACATGACAAAATCTTACACTGGTTCAAGTTGAAATAAGCTGCAGACGACAAATTCAAGATAGTTGAATTTAGAAAGTCTTTCCCTGGTTGGGTAGAAAACATTGTGGACAATAAAGAAATTGCTTGTTACAAGCAAATTCTTCATTGTCCACAATATTTTCAAAGCTTTTATCTTGAGATGCTTAATAAGCGAAATTGAGTGGGGATGGGTTAAATGGCATGCTTTTTAAAAAGTTCTCTGCAATTTGAATAGAGTTTTTCCTGAAATACATTAGAACTACTTTTATGGCGTAGACATTCAATGGATTTAGTGATTAAGCCTCCAGTGGCAGTTTGCACTCGTTGAACTCTGAGAAGACCTCAATGTTTTGTCTGTTAACTTAAGCTATCAAGCTGACGCTTTGCTAGCTAAAAACATTCTTGTTATTGTACAATCATTCTGGGAAGCTTTGAAGTGAATCTAGTGGAATCTAGTGACATCATTGTATTAACTATAATTTTTAAGATTTTTTTTCATAAGGCCCCTCTTCATGTGATACTTTCCGTATCAGATATAGTTTTGTAATAAAATTTCTATAAGGCCCCTTTTATCGTGAAACTTAACAAATCAGACCTAATATTCTAATGATAGGTAGTTTGAAGAAATTGATAAAGACTGTGGACTTTATTGTAGTAATGACGTTTGTGTAATAATATTTTCATAAGGCCCCTTTTCTTGTGTCATTTTACCAATCGGACCCAATTTACGAAGAAACAATCCAAATGATGGTACAACAATTCTATCAAATTTAGAAGAGATTCTTATAAAGACTGGGGACATTCTTGTGTTATTGAGGATTTGGTTATATTTTTCATACAGCCCCTTTTCCTGTGATATTAGGCAGGTTAGACCCAATTTCGAGAGAAACAATCCAAATGATGGTACAAACATTCTCTAAAAGTTTGAACAGAATCCGATGAAAATTGTAGACTTAATTATGTTTACGAGGATTTTTTTAATGAAATTATTGTAATGCCCCTTTTTACATGATACTTGTATGATCAGACAGAATCTGTTAAAGAACAATCCTAATGATAGTACAATCATTTTGTGAACAATTGAAAAGTATCTTATGAAAACTATTGACTTTATTATGGTACTAGGATTTAAAATGAAATTTTCAAAGGCACCTTTTCTTGTGATGCTTAACAGAACAGGTCCTAATGTCAACATTAATGTACGGTATTATTGTGCAATAATTCTGTGAAAGTTTGAAAAAAAAAAATGGATTTGGTTACAAGGATTTTTAAAATGATATGTTCATAAGGCACCTTTCCTCGTGTTTCATGATTGTTCAGACCCCATTTTGAAAAGAATGATCCTTTTGACATTACAATCATTCTGTGAAAGTTTTAAAAAATCTGATCAAAACTGTTCTCATTTATTGCATAAATGAGGCTTTTTTATTTGATTTTCATGCAGCCCCTAATCCCATGATGGACCAGACCCTATTTCGAAAGGAACTATCTTTGCAACAGTATAAGGATTCTGTCAGAGTATGAAGACAATCCGATGAAATCTGTGGACTTTATTCCATTAACTAGAATTGAAAAAAAAAAAATCATAAAGCATCTTTTCCCGTGTTTCTTGACGGATCTGATCCAATTTCGAAAGGAACAATTCATACGAAGGCACTATCATACTGTGAAAGTTTGATAGAAAACCTATTAAAACTATGGACTCTATTGTGTTTACGGTTTTTTTTTTTTGTTGTTGTTTTGTTTTTCATATATATATATATATAGAGAGAGAGAGAGAGAGATTTTCAATTTAATTCACATAAGGCCCCTTTTCTCATGTTTCTTGGCGGATCAGACCCAATTTCGAAACGTTTGAAGTGAATACGACGACATTTTGTTTCCTAGAGTGTAAATGAGCTTTTTAACAGATTCTTTAATCAAATTTTCACAAGGCCCATGTTCCCGTGTTTCTTGACGGTGTGGACCCAATTTCGAATGGAATGATCGTTAGAATGGTGCAGTCATTCTGTGAAAGTTTGAAGTGAATTCTATTAAAATTTTGGACATTAGAGTGTATACTAGGCTTTTTTTACAGTTATTTTTAAATCAAATTTTCATAAGGCCCATATTCGCAAGTTTCTTTACGGATCTGACCCAATTTCGATTTTGATCCTTCGGATGGTACAATCATTCTGTGAAAGTTTGGTGAGAAACCGATGATATCTATGGACCCTAGAGTGCACACGACGATTGTTGATAGATTTTTAATTTAATCAACACAAGGTCCCTATTTCCATGTTACTTGACGGATCAGACCCAATTTCCAAAGGAACGTCTCTTATGACGGTACAATTATTCTGTAAAAGTTTGAAGTGAACCCGAAGAAAAATTTGGACTCTGGATTGGAAACGAAGCTTTTTAACAGATTCTTAAATCTTATTTTTATAAAGTCCCTTTTTACCGTATTTGTTGGCGGATCTGACCAAATTTCGAAAAGAACTATCCTTAGGATGGTACAATTATTCTTTAAAGTTTTGAAGAGAATCTGATGAAAACTGTAGACTCTAGTGTATAAACGAGGCTTTCTTAAATTGATTTTATAATTAAGCCCCTTTTCCAGTGATTCTTGACGGATCTGACCCAATTTCTAAAGATGAAACCTTAGGATGGTAAGACATTCAGTGAAAGTTTGATGGGATCCGATGTAAACTGTGGCCTCTAGAGTGTAAACGAGGATTTTTAATAGATTCTTCAATTGAATTAAGGCCCCTATTCTTGTGTTTATTGACGGATATGACCCAACTTTGGAAGGAACGGTCGATATATTGGTACAATCATTATGTGAAAGTTTGAAGAGAATCCGATGAAAACTGTTGACTCTAGTGCGTAAACGAAAATATATTAATTAAATTTTAATCAGGCCGTTTTCCCGTGTTTCTTGAGGAACCTGACCCAATATCCATTTGACGTCATAATCATTCTGTGAAATTTTGAAGAGGATCCGATGAAAACTTTGGACTCTAGTGTGCAAACGAGAAAATGTTAACAGACAGACGCATGGACGCAGGACGGAAAAAGCGTCGCTATAGCTCTTCTAGCCTTTGGCCAAATTAAAATTATTGCTATTGGTGAAAATGATAACAAATAACAATCATGAAATGAAGAAGACAACATCAGATCGTCAAGCTTATTTCAAGCTTTAATTACGACATTTGATCGTTAACTGACGAGATATGCCTGTTCAATATGACGTTCTGGACCATTTAACCACAATAAATTATCGTCAACTAGGGTGGTCCCGTGTTTGATACATTTTCGTTAATATATTGATACTGTTCGAATAATGGTAATTAGATCTGGCTCTTTGATATTGACCACTTTATCTTTATCATAAAACAGTATTAATCTATAAAATAACGTATTTAACGAATAAAATATATGATACATGTTTTAATACAGTACAATTTTTGTCAACGAATCCTTTTGTATTCAAACGGTCAAAGAGATTAATCCAAAATTTGGGTGTATTTAAGTGTAACTCAAACGTTTGCGAAACGCAATGTTTTTTGCGTCAGTGAAAAATGTGTTTCGAAAGCGCTAGGTTTATACTTTATCAATTAAAAAATATTGGATCAACAATCCAAATTACGCTGTTCGAATACAATTTTTTTCATACCAATTATAATTTCAAACATTCAGTATCCATACATTCTTAGGGATATTTCTTGTTTTGCAGAATTTAAGACCTGTCCAAATTCAAAAGTTTTGAAGATGTAAAATTAAAAGTTGATATACTTTTAAAAAATAACTAGCGAGAAGGATAGAAAATATTAATTAAAAGTAGAAATTGCTTGCTACATGCAATTTCTTCTTTTTCTAGAATGTTTTATGAATTACAAAACCATTGGGAGTGTAAAAACCAGGAATTAAACAAGAAAGGGTTAAGAAAATATTACGTTGGTATTTTGTCCTACATCTCTTATCATGGAGAAGTGTTTAATATAACCGATTATAATTGACGTAAAGACTAATAACAAAAAATAAATAAAACAAAATAAAGATAAAAAAAAACACTTAAACTTACCTCGACAATAGACCGTATTCCAATCATTATTACAAGTTGACCATGGCAACACGGCGCTGAATGAACTATAGAGGTAGTAAAGAATCCAAGACATAATCGTCAGGGCATACCAAAGGAAACACAGTACCATTGTTACCATAAGATAACCTGTGCCTGAAAAGTGTCTACCACTTAACCATGATCCGTGACGTCACTTGACGGGTAAAGCCCCGCCCACTGACTCCGCTAACCACGCGGGATAGACCAAACAGGAGATTCCACTGAGACATTAAACGGCCTTATTTGGAAAATTTACGGTCGGTAAAATGTAACAAAGAAATAAAATTGCTGATTGATGACCGAAAGGTCGTAAGTGCAGCTTGATCAAATCGCTAAACCAATAAACGGCTTCGAAAAAATGTTGCAGTTCAAAGTTCAATCCCGGTCTAAATGTCTGATTCAGATTGTAAATAAAGAAAAACGATTAACCAATCAGATAATTCATTTAGACCGTAAGGGAACATTGAAACCCACCTTTTGTGTCAAGTAATTTTTCAAGCTTTTCGACTCATTTAAGATGTAATTAAGAAATGTAAGCCAGCAGCCTTCCGTAATACATTTATTCACATATTGTCGACTATAGATTTTCCAAAATAATGGGGTTTTGCAGTTTTAGTGAGTCGATCAGGTAACTTTGTTACATCAAGGTTCTATAACATTTCTGGTAAGTGTTTGCGCTTTTATTGGCTGTTATTTTATTTTCTTTCGCAGATCGTTAAAATACGATATACTAAAATATTCAACTTTGCAATATTTTTTATTTGATACCTCACTTACAGTTGTTTACAAATGTAAGTAGTACGGTTCCATATGCAAACATACCGCATATTTTCCCGTGCACCCCCCCACCCCCAACTTTGACGTTCTATCACAGACGTTTGTTTAGATCCGTGTTTTAACATCTTACGTGATAATAACAATACATACGAATTTTGATAAGATGTTCGCCTTGACCCGTTTTTGATTTTCAATTACTAGAAATAGATATTAGACATTCGATTAGATAGTCTTTCATGTTCTCTTATGAACGTCTTCCATCCATTCGATGAATTATTCCCATAAGCTCGTTTTTATGGTGGAATGCTACGCATTCCAGCATAAAGTTAATATATCGCAAAGTGAAAGCACGTCAATTTCACATCGAGTTTTCGAATTAATCATATAATATGATCTCTTAGATATTAATACATCTCGGATTACTTCTCATGTCAACTTGTCATTGACAATCATTTAGTTGTAACCGAAGACAATAATACAGTACATGTATAAGACGTTGTAAATAGTAGTTAAGAGACTACTAAACATTCTTTAGTTTGCTTTAATTGGTCGAGAATACGGTAATGCTCAGGACATAATTTTGTTTGTGTGCTTCGCCGTTTCCTTGTCAACCTTCTTTAATTGGTTGAAAAACAGGACTTTTTTAGGCGGGGGTCATTTCTATATATGGTAAAACGTCCCTTTTTTTCATAGAACCTGTATCACACAAAAGAAAAATATTTTGAATGGATGAAAGACATGCGGCCATTTCCATATATTAATAGGTAAAACTTCAAATAGAATTTTGTCAGAAGGTAAATAATCAATTTTTACTGTGACCCTTTATCAGATTGTAAAAAAATTATATGATTAAACATGCCTTTTACGAGCCAATATCATTTGCATGTAATTTACATAATAAACTTTGGCCATAGTCAATCATCCTTGGTATTTGGCATGGATCATGAGTCTATACACTGTAGGGAAAACTGCCTAAATCATATCTATTTCCCAGGTGCGGGGCATGGGGCGGGTTTCGATTCAGGCCTATATGGAAATAAAGAGGGATTAATTCAGACGTCATCTCTCCTACTGATTTAATTACACCAAGATTGTATCTCAGATTGTCATCTTTCAAAATAGGAAAAAAGGGAATGTGAGGAAATTATGCTGACATGTCAACCAAATTGAAACCCCACAGAAAATCCCTAAAAATCTTTTTCTCCTGAACCAGAATTCCTACATCCTTATTTATGCATAGAACATAAGTTCGTGGACTTATACAAAAAACTTCAACACGATCAATATGTGACTAGGTACGGAGCCTTGGATTTTAGTCAGGTCAATGAACAACTAAGAAATCTATTTAAATGACATGTATTTTCTGCCAAACCTTGTCGCTAATTTGGCGCTCAAATTTCCAAATAATAATTGAATATGTGGAAATCTTAAAATCTATTATTTTCTAGAACTGCTTAGATAAGCCCTCCAAAAGAGCGTTTATCTAAAGTAAGCAACCAACGGTCAAGGATCCTCTTGTCCTAAAATCTTATCTGAACTTGACACTATTATTCTTTAGATTCGATTTAATAATATCAACTGTGTATACTTAATTGGCATATAGGTCGTATAATATTGCTGTCAGAAACATGGATCAAAACTCTTGGTAGCCTGTTCACTAATTATTACTAAGCATACGGAGGAAAATGCCATTTCTCCCAGTTACTAATTGCATTTACCGCATTCCAACATCGCCATGCTTTCAGTGCTTAGATTTGTATATATTTGACTTTCGATTCCACATGCGCACGAAACCAATCCTTACATTCGAAATTCGATTTAGCATTCGCTCGAACCCGATTCTAACACCCGAAATTGATAATAAACATTGGATTAGACATTCGCCGCCTGAACCTATTTTGATTGTCTTACAACTAACTAAGAAAAAGGCATTATATAGGACATTCCCTCAGACATGTTTTATCCTACACGCAAAATTAGACATTATATGGGACATTCGTCCGAATCCGTCTTTGAACATATCACATGAAATTGTATATCAGACATTCATCAAGACATTATCCCGAACACGTTGTCGAATGTCTATCACCAGAATTAGACATAAGAGGTTCTTTAAGACTTTTCCCCCAACCCAGTTTTGAATGTCTGCACCAGAAATAGATTTAAGACATTTGATTAGACATTCGCCTAGACCCTTTTTTAGTTGTCTATTACTAAAATTAGACATTAGAAATTCAATTAGACATTCGTTCATACCCTTTTTCGTATGACTAACATCCCAATTAGACACTAGACTCTCAATGAAGATCATCCTAATCTAATAAAGGCATTGCGGAGGGTAACGAGAGAAGTAGCCAATTTCATTGACATGGTCTCTTTGATACTGTAACACTCTGAATACGTTCAACTAAGAAATCCTTGGCGTGTTAAATTGGCTGGAATGAAAAAAAATCGATAAAAATGAGTCCAGAAATTTACCATATGAACAGAGAGTTTTTTGGCTAAGAAATATAGCCGTTAATATGATGCGACGTGCTAAACACCTTACTTAATTTTTCGTCATTTCGAAAATATTCACGAAGTGATCTCTATATACAGTGAACAGAAATCGAAAAGTTGGGTTATCACTGGAAACGCATAGACAGTAGCGCATATGATAGGATAGGTTGCTGGGCTGAAAAACTACGTAGCTTGAATGCATAGCTTGTTGAAGTTTGAAATTTGCCGATGAAGCGGTAAAAATGACGCCATTTTTTCGTGTTTAACAACAATGTCGGTCACGTGATTCCACGCATTGGATATTATAATCGCATATAATCGTTTCGAATGGAACAATCCTAATAATTTCAAAATCATTCTTTGGAAGTTTTTAGAGAATACTATTAAAACTGTGGCTTTTAAAGGGTTAAAGAAGATTTTTTAATTAAATCTTCATTAGGGCACCTTATGCGTGTTACTAGACGAATCAAACCCGATATCGAAAAGAACGATCCTTATGATTGTTCAATCATCGAGTAAAAGTCTGAAGATAATCCATTGAAAACTGTAGACTCTTGACGACTTTCGAGAGATGAAGTATTGGGTTTATATTGTGTACAGATGTACTGTTTGAAGTTTATTCCGTGGAAAATTACTTTTTGGGTTATTGTTTGCTTTGTTGGATTGAAAAATGGTCCAGTTGGCTTAGAAAATATTGTGGAAAACGAAGAAATTGCTTGGTTCACCGTTCTAAAAGATTTTCTTGGTTGTTTTTCTTGGGGGACGTCAAAAAGCGTCTTTGTGTGGAAACTTGTTTAAATTCAAAGGAAAAACCCTGTCCTATACCCATTTGTTCACACGGACAGGCGCACGGACAGTAAACACGCCATAGCGATAGCTCTTGAGTCGTACTTATCTTCATCCCTAGTTTTATACTCTCTATTTTATTGAATTTTAGCCGCAAATATTAATTCATAACCACAAACATACTTGTAATTGACTTACACGGCTTAGCCCAAAAATTAATGAATTTTTTCATGAGCATTTATATTAGAAGAAATAACTATACATTACCTTTGAATAATTGGCAATATTCAAAAGCCTTACATGGACATTTTCCAGTGAATTGCCCTAAGTTGATTTCTAAGTAATACATCGGTCCTCCAATTACAGTCAGAATCAATACAAAGGGAAGTAGGAACGCTCCCCCGCCGTTTCGAACACATACAATGGGAAATCTCCAAATCGAGCTGACCCCCACAGTAAACCCAACGATAGCAAGAAGAAATTCAAATCTACTTCCCCAAGCTTCAGGCCGAGGCTCTGTTTCTCTGTCAGTCTCCATCATGAAACTTTCATTTTCCGAATGTTTGTTTGATCCATTCGATGCCACACTTGTTTTTCCTTAAATAATAAATGAACTTAAATTAAATAAACTCATATCACAAGATGAACATTTAGACTGGTTTAGAATAAAAGATATTTTAAGAAAATTTTAAGTCAAAGGCTTAACACTCCAAAGTCACCTTATATACTTGGGTTGTCCGGAAAGGTAGTAGACAGTCTTTATTTTTCAGCTGATAGTGCCCCTTTATTTCATTTTTCACCTTGATGCCTTATCTTGATTATCACTGACTTCATAAAAATTGAAAATCATACGAAATATATCCCGAGACGCAAAATACTGTTCCTTTAGCAAGTTCCAGTAGGGATGCTCGGAGCACGTTTAAATTGCATACTTTAACCTTTAACTAATGATTTTTTTCGCGGTTCTACGCATTTACGTAATCTAACATTTATTTCAACGCGATCACGTAGAATATATAAGAAGTCTTAAATAAGTAAACAGAGTAGCACACACAATAAATGACGACGTCACATATTTTGGCAGAGAAGCGACATTATTAGTTATACGGTTTCTTGCCTGGATATATGACGATTTATTCCCGGCTGGAGAAAACAATGTCACCCGAGCCGCAGGCTCGATAGCAATTGAATTTCTTCTTGCTAATTTGGAAATTAGAAAGACACTTCATAGAAGTAATTGATTAAAAGCCTGATTGTAAGATTTCGTTTATCTATTAATATAATTCAGCATTTTTCAAAAAAAATGATTAAAGGCTACATGGAAAAAATAATGCATTTATTCGTGTGCATTCCTGTTTTCAAATCAATTTTTGCTTAAAAGTACACTCTCCCACTAGTAAATAAAACAAAAATATTCTCTAATTTAAGGAACATTTCCTCTTAAAAGTCATTGTGTGTAAATGTACCAAAAGACTGGATCTCCTGTGATGAACAGCCGTAGTTCACAGGTTGTAGTACATTGTATTGCTAGTCTAGAACAAAAACACGATCCTCTTTTAAAAAAAAACAACAACATATTTTAAAGTCACGGTAATACATTTTGAATACTCGCGATGACGAGCGGGATTAAATATTAGTTAAATTATGTCTATTCTCTAGCTGAAATCAGTTTCGCGGAATTTTGACAGCGATCGTATGCAATTGTGTTTGTAAACAAAACATGTACATAGCTTATACTAGTGACCTTTGACCTTCAGTTACACGCAAACTACATTCATATAAAAATCGCACATTTCGAGAAAAAAAAATAACATGAAACTGCTGTCTTATCAAAACAAGAACTTTATATAACAAATTGCAACTGATATGTAAACGATTACTCGCTTTATTGTGTGTAAACTCGTCAATAGTACTGTCGAAGCGAGAGTCCAAATGACCGCCATTAGAACATTGAGCTCCTTAGGGAAAATACGCGATGTATCGCCGCAGCGCTTTATGTAAACGTTTATGTCAGGTCTTTATTAACCAATCAAATTGCGACAATTTTCTTTGTAGTATAATAATTGGGATTATTTGGATTGAACGGGGAAACGCTGCTGAATAGTCCAATGATCCTTGAAAATAACAACAACAACGACAGAAAATAAAAATAGATCCACAAATCCTTCTTTACAATGCAAAGGGGTCTATCAATTTGAAGTTCACATTTACAAATGATGATGAGTTCGGTTCAGTTCATTATCGAAAACGACGTTTAGTAAGAGAGGACTTGAAAATCAAGATTAACGAAAATAACCACGAATACTAGAGAATAAATTCTCGCTGAAAATTGGATGAAAATCTTTGTTTTACTATTTTCCAGTGATGCTAAATTCCAAGTGTAAATTCAGGTACCCCATTTATCTAAAAAAAGGGGGGGTACGCGGTGGCGCGCTGATGGAGAAGCTTTGAAACAAAACAAAACAAAAAATGCACCAGTTGTTCAAATGATGGTGTAAAGCTGGTATATACTGTAACTTTGCATGGATCACTAGTAGGCCTGTAACGATTTGCTTTGACTTTTTAACGCACGCTTTTCCCCCCGAATTAATTATCCTTGTATTTTTCTTGTAGACCACAGAGCAGTGTCCAGGGTAAAATGACATATTGTTAAGATAATCAAACATCTTAAAAGAATCCTCAAGTCTGCAACTTTTATAAATGTGTTAGACCTTTTGATTGAGGGTTAAACAAACTGCCAAGAAAAGAAAAAAAAAGAAAGAAAGCTCTGAGAAAAAGTAGCCGTATTTCGACGTCGACGTCAATTGACCAGTCGCGACTGCCAATCAGGGATATATCGACCGATCAAATAATTCATTTAGCCCGAAAATAAAATTTGAACCCCGACATTGGCAGACATTTTTGTTACATGCTACAAGCCATAAATTTTGAAAAATAATGCCGTTTAGATTCGAAGCGGGACTTCCTTTCGAAGTCAATGGGCGTGATCAACGCAATACGAGGGCGGGGCCAGCTATTAGTCAATTACCTGTACATTACAACGTCATGATGTACTCCGCCTTACAAAAACTATGGTAATTCTATGGTTTGTAGGAGAATTAATTTTGCACTCAGGCTCCTAAAATATTTGTGAGTTGACCTGAAATTTAGCTCTATTTCACTAGAAGATATTTTCCGGACTCCCCTCGTATATATTTTTGCTTACTATTGACAAGCTAAGAATCACTTATCGACGGCTTAGATTAACTGTCGAAAGTAGTATTTAAGGGCAGTATTGCACCAGGCCTTTGAGATTTGGTCAAAATATCAGCATGGTGGTCTCTTTGATACAAAAATATTAGGACAATTAAGCTTGAAGACCTAATTCATTTTATTAATTGGAAAAAAAGTTCTTAAAACTTTGAGTTAACCCTCTGTGATATGACAAATAACAAATAGTTGGACCGAATGCATACAGGCATTTACTTATGGAGGAAGTAAGATCTATACCCCCTCTCGAGAATCGTACCCGGAACCGATTAATTGCGAGGTCGACGGTCTACTCTAGGACGACGAACACCATACATATACTTAAGTAAAAAAAATACGAGATTATATGTATATAACATATATTTTACAAGATTAAATTTGAATGAAAAGTTGCAGAAAATAAGTAAATCATTTTGTCATTTTTATTCAATTTCATTAATGGATATGCTCTAACAAAATGGCTTTTTGAGATTTCGAAACGATACTCGTACACAAAAGTCTAACCAGAGGGCCATAGATCATAAAGCGCTTATTTCAGCAATAAATTGGAATTTTCTTCATGAAATACTAGGATCCAAGTTTTTGACCGCAGTAGATCCACTATTAAACATGTCGAAGAGACAAAATGACAAATATTTCAGCCAACTATCCGTATTTTTGAGGGCAAACAGGTAGCTTGCTGAAAGTGCACAAACAAAGCTCAAGGTCTTATCCGTCCGAGACTTCATGGAGACAAACAATTTGACCACATTATGGTAAAGAGAGGTTCGCAAAGTGGCGCATGTCGAAGGTACATTCGAAGGAACTTGTCAGTGATAAAAAAATCGTTTTTCAAGCTATCTTGTCAAGGGCATATAATTCCGAAGCGACTTGCTTCAATATATTTTCAAAATAGTTCAAAATGTTTCGTCTCGTGAACAAGCAGATATCATAGAGATTACTTGGGGCAAATTTAATTTCACTGCAATTGAAATAGTAGGAGAAGTTGTGCACACAAAAGATAACTGATAGTCAGTCATATGGACGGACAGACAGACTGACGGATGGCTTGGGCCATAACATAATTCGACTGTGCGGGATTATAAAGAATCAACCAAAAGTTGCGGATTAGTTCCTGAGATAAGACTAAGTGATAAAGTTTGTTGATGTTGTTGTTGTTTTACCAAAAGTGCTTCTAATATCGAACGTGTTCAAATTGTTTAAGAAACAAAAAACACTATATTCGTTTCAAGACTTAAAATAATAATTGCGCAAACTATAGAGAACGGAAGATTTTACTATAAAAGGCGCAATGTCAAAATTGACTTTAGTTTCAGAGAAAACATTCTGACCAAGTTTCAGGAAAGAAAATAAAATACTAACATCTTAATTGTTTATTTTTTCTGAAATGTTACCTAAAGATCTAGTATTTAATTCTCCACGTCAGGGTGACAAAATATTTTAAATAACATGCTTGGGCCAAAAAATGTAACCTCTAGGGTGATCACAACGTTTTTCTAAGATCTGGCCTAGTGATTTCAGTAAAAAAAAAGAAAGCATATAATAGCGTTTTTGTGCTAGAATATCGGTTGCTATTTATACATTTATGTTAAAACTATTCAGGTACAAATAATACACATAACTTAACAAACTAGTGCATGTGACTTACATGCAAATTTGGGTCGGGTATAAATTTTGATTCTCCGTTTGCAAATATGATTGTGTAAATTGTGTATACACAGGTCACTAAAAGAAAAGAATTCTCATCTTACCTTTACAAAACCAGGGAGGGACAAGGATTCTACACGATTCATTTAACTCATAATTTCCAGAATATTTACTGGATATAAATTACCAGCACAATCGACCAATCAATGGCCCCGCCGAAATACTTTAATGGCCATGCCAGCCGACTATACCCGGAAGTCCTACTTCGACTTTAAACAGAGTCATTTTTAAAATTTATGGTCAACAGCGTGTATAAAAAAGTAAAATAGTTGGTTAGCGACCTAAACGTCGTAACTGCAGCTTGAAAAAGCTGTAGTGAAGACATTTACGTTGCAAAACCAACTAAAGAAATAACAAAAATGGCGACTAATGTTAGAGTTGAAAGCCCAGGTCCGTGCTGAATAAAAGATTTGATTGGTCGCTTGCTTCTTTGATTGACAGCAGCGATAGGTCAATTAGATAAACACCAGTTGTCAATTCATGTTTAACTGTGGCTTTTGATGTGCTATCATTATTCTCGCCAATGACCTAGTCAAAGTATTACACAATCGTTTGACCAATCAAATCATTCATTCAGATTGGAATTAAGCTTTGAATCTGACATTAGTTCTCATTTTTGTAAAACAGTTTTGTTTGTTTGTCGACTTAAACGTCGGAGCTACAGCTTTTCTAACTTCTGTGACATTTTCTAAATCACCTGGCCAAATTAATGAAATTTCAAGTGCTTTTATTAATAATTATCAGCTTAAATCATAGTTGTGCAAGATATGAAAATCATGGCGTTTACTCAAAGCTAAAAGTCACAAGTCAAAAAAATTATATATTATACTTTATCTTGAAGCTTGCCGGATGAAATAAGTGTACGTTTTTCGAACAATAAGCCAAAGCCAGTTTCAAAGTAGAATTAATATTGATACATAATTTGATAATAGTAATTATCAATTTATTTAACCCTTTCCTGTTCAATCACGGGTTTTTACGTCCCTTTCATTTCTTAATTGAGAAAACATTGTAGAAAAAGAAGAAATTGCTTGTTACCAGCAATTTCGTCTTTTTCCACAATATTTTCTACCCTACTGTCTGGAATTTTTTACAATTAAATCCATTTTGAATTTTTGTATGCAAAATCTTTGAATTTGGACTGGTCCAAAATTTTGGAAAACAGGAAAGGATTGAATAAGTTGCTTATTTCGTTGCCAATCTTCCAAGTTGGCCCTATAGAATTAATTCATAAAATAAAAAAAATTACACAAATGTATATGTTCTTCGTAAACAAGGAATGTGTTCAATTCTAGGATTGTATTGCTTTGCGCGATTTATTCTCGCTTACCTGGGTAAAATAAGATTTCCAACTCTGTGCAGTAAAAAAAAAGAAATAAAAAATACAGTGTATTATTTACAGAAAAGAAACATCAGAGACACAGTTGCAAATCAAATAAAGTCGATGCTTTTTACACTTTTACAATGATTCAGTTATTCACAATTTTGAGGAATTTGATTGCTTTACGATAATAATGTCCCTCTCAAGGGGGAAGATCAGTAGCATAAAACAGCTGCTGCCAAAATTAACATCCCGGTTGGGTTTGCCATTCTTTTGAGATTCTTGTCAGTTCGTATGCCCTCAAAATCACTTGCCATGTACCTTCAACATTGGTCACCAGGGTGACAGCAGTGGGGAAATACAGGCTCTACACAATTAGGAAGGTACCATTTGTAGGCCTCTATTAAAGAAGCAAACACGCCCTATAACAACAGTCATTTTGATTTTTATCGGCTAATTTAGAGAAAAACTGGAAGTCTTTATTCAAATAGAGTCATGTAATTTCATTTCATCCTTTAAAACTCAAATGAGCTTTTCCATTCTCAACTCAAAATAATGGGGTAACTGTAGCTACTAACATATGCCATATTTCGTCAAATAGAGGTTTATTTCACAGCTCGAAAAGAAAGTGGAATTTCTATAAAGACAATAGCAAAGAATATTTCCGACTTCCCGATGATTTTACTTTGCATATATCTCCTTCCAACGCCACAACTCACAACGCCAAAATACTATTATATCCATTATAACACGATCTCCGTCCAAAATATGCCTTTTATATTATTTTTCATCAGTATAAATAATGCTCAAAGTAATATTTTTTTTACCTTTGGAGAATTTCACTGATTTAATGAATATGAATGTTATATGAATGTTATTTTAGAGATTTTGAATAATAATGAGTTGAACGTCATGAAGTCATATGTTCATTACTATTTACACGGCATCTGCAGTATGTGTCTATGTATTGAACTTTTGCTAAGACGGTGGTAAGTGATACGATTTTTTTTCTGAAACGTAATTCAAATCTAAAGGATAATAAGACTGAAAATTATCCTAACCCTTATTGATCGAAATAACAATTTGTTTAAGAAAAATACATGTGATTCTATCTATAAGCATATTTGCGCATATGAAAATTGATAAGATCCAATCTGCCCGTCTTGGAAAAATGGTGACATCTTGGTCAGTCCATGTGTTTTATTTTATCTCTCTTATTTGAAAACAAGCGTATTTCAGAAAGCATTATGGGATAGTTCAATGATAATTTAGTGATATTCTTATTCATTGTTAAGTAATAACCTAAAAAAAAGTAATTATTTATTTTCATTGTACTACCCTAGTACCTAAGCAGACATACAACTTTAACACTAACTCGAAGTTTGAGTAAGTTCTTAACCGAGTTTGAAAAAGATTTTATAATCTCATTAATAATCTATTTTAACAATGATATTATCGCTCTTTCAGCTGAGTTTGTTTTCTCTTTCGCAAGTAAAATGTGAGTTTTTCATTTTAAGAACTTTTTTAAATGCGACCAAGGATTTAATTTGGTATAAGAATGCTAAAGGGTATCGATATCCTATAAATTTCAGCCCATTAAAGCATTTTGTTCATAATACTAAAGGCATCAGCTTCGACTCATCCCATACCTTTCTTCTAATTCCATCCATTTTCAGTTAGAATAGTTAAAATATAACAATTAAAGAACACTATTTTTCACATATCTGATGTAAGGCACCTTTGAGCGATAGGGTTAAACAAATATGGGAACATAAAAGTACAAAGGAGACAGTACGCTATTACTAAAGCAAGATTTGCGAGAGATTGATGTTGAAATCGCAAAGGCATTGGTGTGTAATACCGTAATATATCTTTGCAATCTTGCGTTAAAGCGCATTCTTGGGATCTCACCATAGTTTTCGCCAATACTTATATCGATGGGTCAGTGCGAAAAAGTTGTAACTGCCTATATATTGATAGGTAATTACAACTGTTTCGCGCTGACCATTCGATATAAATACTGTGGCGATCTCACTCTTGTACTATGTTATCGTTTTATGCTGACTCGTCCTATTTCCCACAATTAGTGCAAGATAGTTGTTTTTATATAACCTTCCTTAGAAAAAATATAGACTAATGAAATAATAGCTATTTGTGTGTGTGTGTGTGTGTTTGTGTGTGTTTTGTTGTTGTTTTTTTTTTTTTTTTTTTTTTTTTTCGTTATGTGTGCTTGAAAAATGGGGAGGAGTTATATGTATAGCAAATCCTAAGGCACCGCCCTCGGATTTTACCTCTTAGCATATAACTCCTCCTCATCAAGTATTATAGAAGCAAGTAATATGCCAAAAATAGTATTATATCCATTATAACACGATCTACGTCCATAGTATACCCTCATTTTATTTTTATCCATACATAATAGTGCAAAATTAAGAATTTCACTGATTTCATGAATATCAATGAGACGTTGTCTTGGAAATTCCGATTAATAATGATTTGAACTTTGTGTTCAGTACTATTTACAAGGTATCTTCACGACATGTAATGGATTAAATTTTACCTAAAACGGTTGTAAGTGATAGGATTTTTTTCTCAGAATGTAAGTAAAATCACAGCGTTTCTTAGAATGAAAATTTCTTAGCCTTTATGGATCGAAATGACTATTTGTTTACGATTAAGGCATGAGATTCTAATTATAAGCAATTTGCATAAGTGAAAATTGATGAGGTCGAATATACCCTTCTCTAAAAATTGTCGCCATGTTGGTCAGTCTATCTAGCTTATTTTATCTCGGTTATTTGGGGAAAAACGTATTTTAGAAAAGATTATTCCGTGGATCAATGGTGATTTAGTGAAATTCTTATTAATTCTTTAGGATCGATCGGTGAGTAAATGCTTGCCAGTTATTTTTTCTTTGGCATTTTACTACCCATTCGACGGTAAACTTGCGGTTGCTTAGACACCGGCATATTTGAAAGTTTAGTAATCGGCAACAGGCATTTGAATCTTTGAAAAGACCGCAGTGTCGAATCGACAGATGAAAACATGTATATCACAACCTTGACCCTCATTTATACGCTTATGATATTGTATTCGAAAGCAAAGTGTTTACATATATGTTTCCTCATTAATATGCATGCTTGGATACGGGCGTGGCTTTCTCACCAACATTATCCATACACACGGCACAGGACTTTATCGCGAATAAAATTCTATGTAATTTCTTCTTTGTTTATATATACGTTTGACGCTATCGTGTTATGATAATATGTAGACTTCCCCCCGCCCATATATTGAAACTCCGAGTCACAAATGCTTGTAATATAAATGTTTTTAATGTAAAATAGAAGCTTCTTGCATGGTTTTGGCACTAGCATCTGATTCTCACATTGTAAACATATCATCATATAGCGCTCGTACACGTCAAAACTGGCACATTTTTCCTAATGATGAATGCAAAAACTGTGATAATTCTAAGGTTGTCTGTTATTGTAATTTTCAACACACTGCTCGATAACCTGGTATCAGGAGTGAAAGAAAAGTAAGATGAGTAGTTAGACCGACTGAGTACATAGAGTACTTACAGTAGAAAATGAGTGAATCAAAGTTAGATTTTAAAGTACCCTTTACACAACGCCTATGCATCTTTTTTATATATCAGTGTGTATGTTGGGGATGGAGGCAGAGTGAGGTGTTAAATGTCTAACTATCTTCTCGATTCCTTAGTCTAATATTCATCGGTTGGAGATGGCCCTTTATAGAGTCAAACATAATTTACCAAGGGACTTAGCTTAAAGATTTATTATGAAATATATTTTGTATTATAATTTAAGGAATTAAAAGTTCAATTGCAGTTTCCGAACGACACGGCATAGCGCCCCTCGACATTTTACATGTGAGAAAATGAGATCATAGACTTTAACAAATCCTATCTTAAATATACGGTACATTTTTGATTGCATTTATTGAATCGGTAAAGGAGTGTTATCCCCCCCCCCCGGCTACCTGTCCCTGGGTAAATTTCTCTCTTTTACACATAGTGCTAGGGCTTGAATGGGACGGCAAGTTTATGAAATAGAGAACCGCGACTGCTCTCCTGCGGGTGTTCCTAAATAGGTCGAGAAAGGGCAACATTTCTAGCCTTTAAAGAAATAACCGATATGCTTTATAAGTTTGTTCGATTATGGAACTACAACTACGTAACTTTTCACGGATGTTGCATAGACAAAAGTTATTTCAACATTTACCATTTGTCTCTCATCATAACTAAAGTTTGACGTTTAAGTCGTAAAACCAACAAAGTGGCAAAGTATGATTTTATTAAGCAATCATCTTTTTCAAAGGTTATCATGATTATAGTGGAATTTAGAAAGGCTTTGCCTTGTAGGGTGGACAACAGTGTAAGTAATAAAGAAATTGCTTGTTACAAGCAATTTCTTCATTGTCCACAAAGTTTTCGAAGCTACTTTCGTGAGATGCTTCAAAAGCTCTGCATTGAGAGGGATTGGGGTTGAATAGAATGCTTTTGAAGGAGTTGTCTACAGTATGAATAAAGTTTATTCACGAGGCCTTAAAGAACAGTGGTAGAGATTACAATATTCCTAAAATAGTTTAGTTTTAGTTTAGTTTTAGTTTATTAGAAAATATCAAGAAAGTCTTTGACCCATGAGAATTATACAAATATAACACAATAATAAATTCCTAAAATAAGAACTACTTTTTATGGCGTCGGCATTCAATGGATATAGTCGTTATGCCTCCAGTGGCAGTTTGCACTCGTTGAACTATGAGAACACCTCAAAATTTACGCTATCAAGGCTGATGCTAAAAAAACTACTTTTTTCGAAATTCTGCATTCAAGTCAACCGCTTATCGTCATATTACAATTTATTAAATCGAGATTCCTTAACGGTATTTTCGCTGGCGATTAAGTTCATTAGTGATAGCGCAGTTAATGAGCTTATAGTAGTTTTGATGAAAAATACCAAACATTACACTAAAAATACCAAACATTACACTTCTTACTTCTGCTTCGAAAGGAGATACCTTACCTATGTTGTGTATTTTGTCTCAAGAGGCTTGTTCTTAGGAACAGATTACACCTGATTTGATAACCTGTTCTTTTTCAAAAGTAGAAGTGATAGATTTCTGTAACTGGAATTTTGAGATTTTTCTTAACAACTGAGTTATCTACAGTATCACTCTCAATCTCATAACTAAACGTTTTGACTTATATAATCATCAACAATAAATTTTTTGTTGTTTGAAATCATTACAACCGTCACTATGAGACGATTCTAATGAATTCAACTAAAATAGGATTAACTGATCCTAATCCAACATTTATGTGTGTATACAGTCGAACCAATGCTTCATATGTGTAACAAAAAAAAACTGTATTAAGCGATCATTCTCTTAAACGACCGCATTTGGCCTTCCCTTGGATTGAGAAGTTTAACTGATAAACTATACTTTTAATTATATTCTAAATATTTAACAAACTTTTAATTGTATTCTAAATATTTTAATAAACTATACTTTTAATTATATTCTAAATATTTAGAGGAAATACTGGACAAAGTTCATGTAAAAGGTTGAAATAAGTTTAGATAAAAACTGTCTGATTAAAGTTCATTTTACTTTTAAAAAATATAATACAGTCATAAAGTGGATTTTTTTAGGAATGTATGCATGTATTAACAATTTTTCAGTTATTTGAAGCCGAGGTTTTCTGTAAAAGATAAGATCTATCCACCTATGAAGTTTCCACTCGACATCTACTTTTAGAGGCATTCTCAAGACCAAAATTGAACAATCGTGTGTGTCAATCAAAGAATCAATGGACCAATCAAATCATTCATTCAGTCCGGAATTAAGCTCTCAACTCCGACATTTGCCGTCATTTTTATAGAAAAAATTGTCCACAATATTTTCCAAAGTTGTTTTTATTTTTCTTGAGATGCTTAAAGAACGGGATTGAGTGGGAATGGGTTAAGTAGCATGCTTTTGAAGGAGTTCTCCACAATTATGAATAAAGTTCATTAGGATACTCAAAGCAGTGATCATAATGAAGACTCTGGCCAGACTCGTTTTGAACACAATACGCTCTAATGGTGGTAAAAATACCTTGAAAATTAACATGTAAGCAGAGTTTACAATATTCCTGGAATACATAAGAACTATTTTTATTGTGGAGGCATTCAAAGGATTTTGATTTTGAATTAGTGATCAAGTCTCCAGTGGCAGTTTGCACCCGATGAACTCTGAGAAGACCTCAAAATTTGTCTGTTAAATTAAGCTACCAAGGCTGACACTTTGCTAGTTAAAAATAGAAAATTAAAATGGTTATGGTAAGAGAGAACAAAAAAAGGGGGAGAGAAATCATACCTTGAAACGAAGCCATAATTACACCTTATTTACTTTAAACACCCACTGTCTATCACGACTGCTGTCAAAAACAGATGTAGCAGCTAATCCGACTGTCTGCATATTATAATAAACTGTTCTATCCTATACAAAATCAGTATAGGTAGAATCCGACTGCGATATTTTGCCACCTGACGAAGACATCTTTTCGTCTTATATCACAAAATCAAATAATTTAGGCTCAACTTTTTTCTGCCCTCCCCATTCCGACATGAACACATATTTATAAGCTCACAAATAATAAGTATTGACAAAACAGTGTGGAAAATGATGACATTAGTTGTTAGAAGAAAATTCTTGATTTCTCTTAATGTGTTCTAAATAGAAGGACAATGGTTTCAAAGGAAACTTTAACTATTTAAAATCATTGACTGAAAATTTCGAGCAAATTGAACCGGTCTAAAATTATGTCGTCTGGAAATTGCCTTAACCCTTTCCTGTGCAATTCCTTGTTTTACATACCTGTGATTTATACTTGAGAAAATAATGCAGAAAAAGAGGAAATTGCTTGTTAAAAACAATTTCATTTTTTCCCCCAATATTTTCTACCTTACTGGATTGCTTTTTTCCTAAATTCAATCCATTTTGATATTTTTTCTGCAAAACTTTTGAATTTTGACAAGTCTTTTTTTTTCAAAAACAGGAAAGGGTTAAAACGAGTGCTTTGAGCCCTGAATATCAATAGGTAAAAAGACCGTTCACGCCTTCAAAGGCACGGTTTATCTGTCTTCTATACGGCTAAGATTTTGTGTATAGGATAGTTTTAATTATATTCGAAGGATACATTTTTGTAGATATTGTTGCATGTATTCAAACCATTAAAGGAGAATACTTTGTTGTAACGTGACTTGTATACTGGGGAATAGATGGTGGAGCAACGATCTGTAAAACATATTTGAATCAGGATGCGGTGCTATCGTTCGTTGCGCAGCTCGGACTAATTAAGCTAATACGCTTTAATTCATAATGTTTAATTAATTCAAACATCGGATATTACAATATATAAACCTTGACATTAACTTCGCGAACTTTTATTAGCACTGACTTTGACCGACAAGAAAAGTTATAAAAAACAATAATTAAGCTCGTACTTCTCATTCCGACTTTTTAACAGACAGACTGTCTCGAAAGCCCAGAAATTCGAATCCTACGCAACGCAGCCACGTGTCATATTTGACTAGATCCCTGCCGTGGAACTAATTTAAATAAAAAGAAGTGCACTAAGGACATTTCTTTTTATTTCCCATTATTTACTCACGTGCTGGACGGTAGCGATTAGCTACAGCTTCAACGCGAAAATTTGTTTATGATTTGTTTCAATGAAAGGAAGTTTCAAAATTGACCAATCGCAACTGCCAATCAAGGAATCGATCGACTAATCAAACTATTCATCAGCCCAGAACTGAGTTTTGAACTCCCACATTGGCCGCCATTTTTATTTTTATTTATTTTTTTTTTCGGCTTAAACGTCGTAACTACAGCTTATTCAAACTGTACTTACGACGTTTAAGTCGCCAACTAGCCGCTTTTCTTTTTCTTTCATGCTGATGGCTATAAATTTTGCAAAATAACGCCGTGAAATATCGAAGCAGGACTTTCTGTCGCAGACAATGGGTATGGACAACGTAGTTAGTAGACAGGACCAGCGATTGGTCAATTGGTTCTTAGAATAACATATTGGTATAACAGCATAAAGAAGAGCAGTTGGCGAATATAGCTATCTTTAACGATTATGACCGATGAAAAACGACGCTTGTTTATTACCAACTTCTGAGCCATGTTCAAACGCCAATTTTATTCACCCATTTCTCATTTCTTACTCTAGTTCTGTAATCTATCACGAGACCCAAGCAAGATTAGACGGGTATTTTAAGAGAATAGTCTTCTTTCTTTTAATAATTGTACAAGGAGCATTTTGGCTGTTACAAAATGGACAATACTTCTGGAAATGTGTAGAGTTTCACTTTTTAGTTTGTTCTTTGCGTGTGTATATACCGGACATCCTCATTTTATTTCTGCCTCTCTGATATATTGGTGGAATTTATCCCTTTTACACATGGGCCGTTTCATTTTATATACATTTTATATATATGTATATAATCACAGAATCTTTCACATCTGTAAGATTCTTCATTTATAGACTTCTATTAAATAATAGGACCATGGATTAAAACTAGAGCACTGCATATCGAGGGCTAAGAGCAAAAACATAGTACGGCTCTATACAATGTATAGAGCCATACTATGTTTTTGCTCTAAGCCATCGATATGGGTGCTTGTTTTTTGGCCTTTAAGCGCATATAGGAGAAGACATTGACATTCCAGGACTCTATTTGCGCTATGAATAGTTTGTTCCTCGGGATATCGCCAACCTATTTTCCCGACCTTAAAGTCCTGCCCCTCGGCTACTTGTATGATTTTCTTCTAAGAACACAAGGTTTTTGCCACTGAAACCACTTTACTTTCAAGAACCTACGGTGTTTGCCACGGTTACCCTTCGAATCTATTTTTCAATTCCAGAAAAATGATATATTACCGGTTAAAACACTGCTTACTTATTCTTTCTGTGTTGTTGTTGTTTTGTACTAAACCTCGTATCCACGAAATTATATCATTATTTACATATCTCTCTTGGGTCTGCTTATCAATTTCGGATGAGTTTTTGTTTAGAAATCTTAGATAATAATTAGAATTCTACTGCTAAATCATTAACAGTTTGAATTATTTTTACTCTAAGAATTCCAACTCTTTATCATTTCTGTTGCAGGTCATTTTGATTTAACCCTTATCATGATGCATAAAATCATTTCCAAAATTGCATGAAAATCAATGGGATAAAAGCACGGAAAGTACAAGTTTTAGTCTAAAATTGTTTTGAATGTTAGATTTTACAGAAAAATCTAGCTTAAAAGTGACAAACAGGTGTAGGCTAAGATCAGACTGTAATTCATGCAGGCTGATCTTTGTCTATACCTCCTGCCAAAACAGGAATATTCCGGGATGACAAGGGTTAATCAATCCACTAACGGGACTCTAGCCTAGTTTTACCAAAACAAAAAGTACATGGAACCAAAAAGGTAAAGAAATGATCTGAATCCATTGTATTCATGAAAAATGGATATAATCTGTGTAGACACTAGACAATTATTGAAAATCGGTTCAATTGAAAAAAAGGTATTACGATATTCGAAAAAAAATTGTGACTCACATGGATGTAGTTACACTAATTTATTTAGTGCATTTAAATTAACGGAAGTTTAACATCTTTTTAACCATCACATATCAGGAAGTCATGATAAACGTTTATATGTTGTGCCTAATCTTGAGAATATGCCCATTCTTAAGAACGGGCAGACACATTTTGCCCATTCTTAAGAATGGGCGCCCATTCTTAAGAATGGTCAATACGGTTTGTATCTGTTATCGAGCGCGTTTTTTCGATCAATATCGACCAATATATTATGAATCGACCAACCAGTCGTTAATCAATTGCTAGATTAACCAATCAATAAATAAATAATTTAAACGTGCGGGTTGACATACACAAAGCGAAGAGCTTTCACTTCTACAGAACACAATTTTGTCGCACTTCTCTACTACATTCGGAGCATCTCGCACCCCGAGATAAATAAACAGGTTTATTTTTTTAACTTTTACGAGTTCCTGTTCCAAACTTGACTCTAAATAACTTAAATAGTAAAATATTTATCACCTTGTGATAGATAACGCAATGTACTCATGATCCGTCAGGTCGTACCTGAACTATTTCGTACCGTTTATGTTGGGTGGACGTATTGTATCTATCGCTAGATTTGTAATCGTTGTTTTATACTTTAACCCTTTCCTTTAGTGTACAATCCCAGGTTTTTACGTTCCTGCGATTTTATACCTGACAAAACATTGGGGGAAAAGAAGAAATTGTACCAAGCCAATTTCTCCTTTTTCTACAATAATTTTTACCTTGTAGGATGATTGCTTTTTAAATTGCACTCTCGTTAAATTGTCATCTGCAACTTCTTAGGATTTGTACAAATGTAAAATTAAAAAAAAAGGGGGAAAGTGTTGCGTGCTTTTATGCAGGGAATGGTTATAGGCCTAATTCTAGAACTGTTGACTTTTACTTTTTAATGTAGTGACATTGTACTATTGCACCATATAGGGATTTGAAATAGCATTTGATTAAGCCATAGCCCGGGTGGTAGGGTAAAATGTCTATGTGGGTCCACCCTGGTCCAAATAAAGACCCGGGTTCTGCAGTTAAGGAAATTAGAGAATTGTCAATTAATGCCTGGGAGGTAGTGTATAATATGTGTGTAGGTCCACCCGAGTCAAATTATTGACCCGGGTTTTGCAGTTAAGGCAAATTATGATATTGACAAAATGAATGAATTTGAATAGTCTTTTGAATGGTATAGATCAGAACGGAAGTGGTTTGATTTTGTGCTTTGAAAGTATTGAGCAGGTTGTATTAAATCCAAAATGCTTGAGCTAATGTTTTAATCAAATTGCTTTGAAAAAAATGATTAAAAAAATGATATAAACCATAAAACATCATGTTTCATTCACCAAATCAATTGATATCAGTTGTTTTATTTCAATATCAGGTATCACAGCCTCCTTTAGGACCTGACTGAGGTAATCGCTTCCACCAAAAGGTTGATATGTAAAAAAACACTTTCAGATGTTATAAACATGAAAAAATAAGACCCATTAAAACTGCATTTCAATAAGTCACACTGTCACTTAAATTTTGTCTTGATTGATTGATTGCATGGGGTTTAACGCCACTTGTAACAGTATTTCAGTCATATCGCAGCCGTACAGAGCACCTAACAATGGATTTCTGTTATTTCTCACACCAGTACTACCACTACATCCTTACCTGGCCTTCAACTGCTATTCCACTTAGGTTTACAATTATCCACCCATTGGTGAGAGACAAATGTCGGAAAGAATATGTGCCGCCGCCGGGGATCGAACCCATGACATCCCATTTTGAAGTTTGACCGAAGATAAACAATAGGAACACATATTTATTGAATTGACTTCCCTTACATTTTATTTTAAACCACTTTTAAAAGTATTTCAGTCATATCATGAAGGCTTGAGCACCTACCCCTAGATTCTCCCATAGTGCAACAACAACATCCTTTCTGTGCCCCCAGCTGCTCATTAGACTTAGGTTTACAATTATCTACCCAATTGTGGGAGGCAAATGTCTGAAAGGATTTTTGTCCCAGCCGGGATTGAATTCGCGACCTCGCAACTTGGAATGGCATATGTTACTAATTGTGCTATGGACGCAGTCCCCAAAAGTTATATTGTCATAGAAAATATACATGGCAATGTGTTACAGTGCTTTCAATAGTCTTTATTTAAAAATGTGAAGATGAGTGGGAATAGGTTCAAGAGCACATGCCAATTGAAATGCATTGTACAATCCAGGTAGCTGAGTTTGTAACACACTTTTTGCTAAATTCACAAGTTCACTTTGTCAAAATTCAAAGAAGTTGTAGACAACAATGAAATTAGAGTGCAATTTGAAAAGTAACTAACCAACAGAATAGAAACTATAGTTGGAAAAGAAGAAATCACTAGTTACAAGCAATTTCTTCTTTTTTCAAAATGTTTTCTCAAGTATAAAATCTTAAGGACTTATAAAGCAGGGATTGCACAGGAAAGTGTGAAATAAAAGAATATGCCTATTAAGTACATACAAATTCTTTGCAGTCTAATAAGAATTAATACTTTCAGACTCAACGAAGATGGTCAGTAAATATGCTCTCCACACGGAGTTAATTGCTACAAGCTAACATCTGCTGTGTTGACTTGATCACTCATTTATCAATGTTGTCAACACAAAGTCTATTGTTTTTCAGATTTTAATTTCAAGTTCATATCATCCAATGAAATGCAATGTCATTGACATCACTGTTCATGCAAACAATCAATATCTTGTATCCATTAAAGGGGTGATCAAAAGCAATCAGTCATTTAGCTCACCTGGTCACAATAGGCTCATGGTGGGTTTTTGTTATCCTTTAATGTCGGGCATAAATTCAGCAATAACACTTTAGATTTCACAATTTTGGTGGGTTTTCCCAAACTTACAGAAATTATTGAATGGTCATTAGGAAGATCCCTTTGGACTTTGATGACATTCCATCCTATTTCACAGGAAAAGTGTTCTTAATGCCAGTTGTTTCCTCTTTACAATGCAACAGGTGCTTAATTTTGGCTCGATCTTTCTCAAACTTGCTGGAAGTGGTTATATAGTTGTAACAAATTTATCAAGGGTTAACATGTTCAAATATTATGGGGTGTGTACTTGTAGTAAATTGTTACTTTACCCATGCTTGAACAATACTCACGAGTTATTTGTATAAATGTGCTCACTTTTAGTTTGCCTAGGGGAGTTAGTTTGAAGTAGTCTGAAGGTGAAGACCTTCTTTTTGAAGCTTTGTGGGCTAAGCCAGATCGGAGTGTAAATGCATTAAGAAAGAAGTTTGGTGAGTGAAAATCTCTTTTACTATATTTGATTTTCTCACTTTGGTGCCCTATAATTCATCTCTTTGTTTGTTATTTGTTTGTCTAATGTTAACTAAATTTTGTGGCCAAGTTGTGCATAGAACTTATGAGGCTATCTTAAATTTGCAGTTCTTCGCCTCTCTCATGATATTGTACGTGAATGACGAACGTGCAGTTGTACAAAGAAAAGCTTGCTCGAGTTAGCAGACGACAAATACTGCATAACCAGACTGTTTATTCAAATGCGTGAATGGAGAGAGAAAAAGTGTCCTACCGTACCTTTCTACTAGAGAGGGAAGTGTCTTATTTTATTCAGTTAACACATCATAAGGAAATTGCCGTATCTTATTATACTGTCCACAAAAAGAAATGTTACAAACATCACAAATGGTAGCCAACTAAGTTACATCAACTAAAAACTGAACTTTTCATGTGCGTCCGTGGAGTCACGAATTCTGTGTCTGTGTAGTCATTGTAACTTTCAGAAGCAATTGATGTAGAGTTGTGTTGTGCTGTATATGTAGACTTTGTCTTGTTGTTGTGCATAGCAATGCTTTACTACTCTGGCTTTATCCTTAGCTTCATGTCCTCTTTCTTTCACTATCTTCTATCTTCCGCAAAACCAATTATTTGTTAGATTAAAAATTATCTTGAAAGCTCACACGCCGTCTTTGATAGTAACAAATAGTACCTACGTCTTTACAATGGTGGCAGCGGTCTACAACATGAATTAAGTAATTTAATCTCATGTACATATTAAACTGTCAAACATGGCCGGTGAGCAAACTATTGAATGCCTAAATAAATTGATTGAGAGAGGTGAAGAAGTAAGTCAGTGTTTAAATTTGTTAAGAGAAATAACAGAGAGAGAAGAAAAATATGCTGCGAGAAGTGAAAGAGCAGCTGAAAGAGATGCAAAAATTAGGGAGAGAGATTGTGAGCTTAAAATGAGAGAATTAGATTTAAAAGAAAAGGAGTTAGAAATAAAAAAATATAGTCCAGATGTTGCCGTCACTCAAAGTATGAATGTCAAGGTCAAGTTACCTAAGTACAAAGACGGACAGGATATTGAGGTTTTTCTAACTTCATTTGAGAGACTTGCTCTTGTGCATAGTTGGCCGAAATCTCAATGGCCTGTCCACCTTATTCCCCAGCTGAGCGGAAAAGCTTTAGAAGCATATTCGAGAATGGCATATACAGAAAGTAAGGATTATGAATGTATTAAAAAGGCTATTTTGGACAGGTATGGTTTGAATGCATGGGAGTACAGAGAAAAATTTAGAGCATGCAAACAGAATGAAGGAGAATCTTTTAGAGAATTTTCAGTGCGTTTGAGATCATACTTTGATCATTGGAAGGACACAGAATCTGTCAATGGAGATATTGACAAATTGGTAGATATGCTTCTAAGAGATCAACTGATGTTTAGTGCAGATTACTATCTTCAGGTATGGTTAAAAGAACATCAACCTAAGTCAGTCAATGAAATGGTCGGTCTTGCTGAAGCTTATCAACTTGCACATAAGGTATGGAAAAGAAGTACAATCCCAAAAAGCCATATGCAGGAAATTATAACAAAATCAATGCTTGTGAAGGTGACAAAAAAGTTGTAAAACGTGCTTGTTATATTTGTGACAGCACAGATCATCTGATCGCCTCGTGTCCGTACAAATTAAATCATAGCAAAGACCCCGAAAAGAATTTCAAAGAAGCAAATGCTCTCATTCAATCACCTACTAAGAGCAAAATTGACAGTGAAGTTGAAATACCTAT
This sequence comes from Fragum fragum, assembly GCA_946902895.1. Taxonomy (NCBI): domain Eukaryota; kingdom Metazoa; phylum Mollusca; class Bivalvia; order Cardiida; family Cardiidae; genus Fragum; species Fragum fragum. The sequence goes on from OX336371.1 coordinate 43,142,768, forward strand.
TGTCCCAGAAACTAATGTAGATCAAAAAGTACTCTTTAATGGCTTGAAAATCTGTGATGGGTTGGTCAACGGAAGTCCAGTACGGGTACTAAGGGATACAGGGTGTACTGCAGTTTTTGTATCTGAGAAATTTATTACACCAGAATCGTTAACAGGGTTTCAAAAAGATGTAACCTTAGCAGATGGGAGCAATAAATCATGCAACGAAGTACTAATACAAATCCAAACACCATTTATTTCTGGGTCAGTGGTTGCCCTTGTCATGAATAACCCTTTTGCAGATCTCATCTTAGGTAATTATTGTTCTCTTAATTCCGGTAAGGAATCGCTTCAAGCGATCACTAGGAGCATGCAAGAAAACCTAATTAACGATGAAATTAAACAGTCACAAGCTGAAGCAAGATGGAAAAGTGACGACTGTTCCAACGTCACTAACAGGTCAATGGACACTACAGAGGTGAGTAGAGAAATAGTCGATGCAGATGATCTCGTACAAGAACAAATGAATGATAATTCCTTAGATTATGTTAGAAAGTTGTCCAAGGGACCAAAGATTGTTAGCAGAAATGCATTTTTCTTTGAGAAAGACAAAATAATTTATAGAGCCTTTTATAAGCAAGATGGGAGTGAGGTAAGTCAAATAGTATTACCAAAAAGGTGTCGCTATCAAATTATGAGGCTTGCTCATGATATACCACTTGGTGGTCATCTCGGGAATCGTAAGACTAGAAACAGAATACTGCAAAATTTCTATTGGCCTGGAATTTTTAAAGATGTTTCTAAGTTTTGTAGAACTTGCCCTAATTGTCAAAAGAGTGTTGCCAAGGGCAGAGTGAGAAGGTCAACTCTTGTGTCTTTTCCACTTATTTCAGAACCATTTCAGAGAATTGCAGTTGATATAGTTGGTCCTTTGAGTCGCACTAGGCGTGGGAACAAATATATTCTTACTGTTGTTGATTATGGAAGTAAGTTTCCTGAAGCTATTCCTTTGAAATCTATTGATACAGAAACTGTAGCTGAAGCACTAGTAAGTATCTTTGCAAGAGTAGGTGTTCCTAAAGAAATCCTCTCAGATCAGGGAAGTAACTTTACATCATCTTTGATGAAAGATCTATGCAGGCTAATGAACATTAGAAAAATTGTTAGTACACCATACCATCCTGAAGCCAATGGTTTAGTTGAAAGATTCAATGGTACGTTGAAGAGAATGCTTACTTGTTTCGTCGACGATGAACAGCTAGAATCGGACACATTATTACCTTACCTACTGTTTGCTTATAGAGAGGTACCTCAAGACACAACAGGTTTCTCACCATTTGAGTTACTATATGGAAGACATTTAAGAGGTCCTTTAAGTGTTATACGGGAATGTTGGGAAGAGCCAAAAACCGAGGTAAAAAGGGATTCGGTGCCAAGTTATATTGTCAAAACAAGAGAAAAGATTGATATGATGAGAGAAATTGCAGGAAAGAATGAGGTTATGAACAAAAAGAAGCAGAAGGTGTACTTTGACAAAAAAGCACGAGAGCGTACTTTAAAACCTGGTCAAAAGGTAAGTATTTTACTACTTTCTGCAACAAGTAAACTCTTAGCTCAATGGAAAGGACCATTTGAAGTCACTGAAAAGGTTGGTCCAGTAGATTACGTTGTACAGACAGGTAAAAGTAAGAGAACATTGAAGACATTTCACATAAATCTGTTGAAGGAATGGCTTGATAGGCCAGATTATGAAATCAATGGGAAAACGGTGGGTGATACAGATATTTCAATAACAAGTATGACGATAACTCCGACATTAACAGACATTGATAATAGTGAGGAAGTGATAAGCATTGACAATCCTCTTCTAAAACCAAGTGAGGGCGTTGGCAATGCACTCATTAATCCTGATTTAACAATTGATCAAGCAAATGATTTGAAAGGGGTTCTTGATAAATATACTGAAGTTTTAACTGATGTTCCAGGTAAAACAAATCTCCTTGAGCATGACGCTACTCTAACATCTAGTACTCCAGTTCGCAAGAAGGCATACTGTCTGCCGTATGCTCTTAGAGATAAAGTGCGTAAGGAAATTCTAGATATGGTTGAAGCTGGTATAGCAGAAAAATCTTGCAGTCCTTACGCTTCGCCAATTGTGGTAGTGCCCAAGAAAGACAATTCTATCAGACTATGTGTAGATTACAGACAACTGAACAAGGTAACTGTTTTTGATCCCCAACCTATGCCTAAATTAGAAGATATAATAAATAAATTGGTAAAGGCCAAATATATTAGTAAATTAGATCTCACTAAGGGGTTCTGGCAAATACCTTTAGCGGAGCCAGCAAAAGAAAAGAGTGCTTTTATAACCCCATTTGGCCATTTTCAATTTTAGTCATGCCTTTTGGGATGATTAACTCGAGTGCCTCTTTTGTCAGGCTTATGAAAATGGTTCTTTCAGATATGGATCAGTTCGCAGATTCTTTCATAGATGATATTATTATATTTAGTGGAATTTGGTCTGATCATTTGAACCACATTGGGGAAGTCCTTGAAGCACTTAAAAATGCATGTTTGACAGCAAAACCTAGTAAGTGTAGGTTTGGTTTCCAAAAAATGGAGTTCCTGGCGCATATTGTTGGTAATGGAGAAGTACATCCTACACCTGACAAGTTTGAGGTGATCCAAAAAATACCGCCACCAAGGACAAAGAAGCAGGTACGTTCTTTCATAGGAATGATAGGGTTTTATCGAAAATTCATACCACATTTTGCAAACTTGTCAGCAATACTTACTGATTTGACCTCGAAAGGACATCCAAACAAGGTCAAATGGTCTGAAGAGCATCAAGTAGCATTTGATGCATTAAAACGAGCTCTGATTACGTATCCGATTCTGCAAAACCCCAACTTTTCACAGGAGTTCATTCTACAAACAGACGCATGTGATAGAGGGTATGGCTCAGTGTTACTGCAAGAGAAAGGTAAGTGTAGACACCCAATCATTTTTATAAGCAAGAAGCTTCTTCCCAGGGAACGGCATTATGGAACAGTGGAGAAGGAGTGTCTAGCAATTGTTAAATCTTGTCAGAGTTTGAGAGAATATCTGCTAGGTAGGAGTTTCATTGTTGAAACAGATTATTTTCCTTTGCAGTGGCTAAACAGTGTCAAAGACAAAAACATGCGTTTATTAAGATGGAGCCTCATTTTGCAAGAATTCAGGTTCAGAGTTCAGCACATTTCTGGGAAAAACAACATTTTAGCGGATATGCTATCCAGAATATTTGATGATTAAATTTGTTGAGGTTCATGTGTTAAAATTAGTAATTTTATCATTAAAAAGGGGGGCCTATGTAACAAATTTATCAAGGGTTAACATGTTCAGATATTATGGGGTGTGTACTTGGCTAATATACATGTAGTAAATTGTTACTTTACCCATGCTTGAACAATACTCACGAGTTATTTGGATAAATGTGCTCACTTTTAGTTTGCCTAGGGGAGTTAGTTTGAAGTAGTCTGAAGGTGAAGACCTTCTTTTTGAAGCTTTGTGGGCTAAGCCAGATCGGAGTGTAAATGCATTAAGAAAGAAGTTTGGTGAGTGAAAATCTCTTTTTACTATATTTGATTTTCTCACTTTGGTGCCCTATAATTCATCTCTTTGTTTGTTATTTGTTTGTCTAATGTTAACTAAATTTTGTGGCCAAGTTGTGCATAGAACTTATGAGGCTATCTTAAATTTGCAGATCTTCGCCTCTCTCATGATATTGTACGTGAATGACGAACGTGCGGTTGTACAAAGAAAAGCTTGCTCGAGTTAGCAGACGACAAATACTGCATAACCAGACTGTTTATTCAAATGCGTGACTGGAGAGAGAAAAAGTGTCCTACCGTACCTTTCTACTAGAGAGGGAAGTGTCTTATTTTATTCAGTTAACACATCATAAGGAAATTGCCGTATCTTATTATACTGTCCACAAAAAGAAACGTTACAAACATCACAAATGGTAGCCAACTAAGTTACATCAACTAAAAACTGAACTTTTCATGTGCGTCCGTGGAGTCACGAATTCTGTGTCTGTGTAGACATTGTAACTTTCAGAAGCAATTGATGTAGAGTTGTGTTGTGCTGTATATGTAGACGAATGTTATACTTTGTCTTGTTGTTGTGCATAGCAATGCTTTACTACTCTGGCTTTATCCTTAGCTTCATGTCCTCTTTTTTTCACTATCTTCTATCTTCCGCAAAACCAATTATTTGTTAGATTAAAAATTATCTTGAAAGCTCACACGCCGTCTTTGATAGTAACAAATAGTACCTACGTCTTTACAATAGTAATGATGAATATGACAGCTCATCACAACGTACATCATATGGCTCTCATGTATGGTCATAGGATCTGTTATGTGCCTATGTTGTATTAAAAGTGGAACGTTGTAATAGATGTAGCTTGTGGTTATACCTGTGTTAGAAATGACAGGAGCCATGGTTAGGTGCACCAGTCATATGATATCCATGTATCAGAAATACTGTTGAAAGTGGCTTTAAACACCATTCAACAAATAAACCTTGATGACAATTTCCTATAATTGTAGCTATACAAGTTTTGCACATTTTCTTACATGCAAGGAAGATCCTTGTATAGAATATCATAAAAAGGGGCCTTTACCCTTTCCTGTTTGTCAAAATTTAAAATTGTTCAATTTGAAAGAAGCTGCAGACAACGATTAAAAGACAGTGCAATATGAAAAGTAACCAATGTACAAGGTAGAAATTATTGTGGGAAAGAAGAAGTTGCTCGTTACAAGCAATTTCTTCTTTTCCCACAATGTTTTTGCTAGCATGAAACCATGGGGACCTATAAACCAGGGATTGAACAGGAAAGTGGTAATGACAATTGCCTTGTTATGGCTTACAAGTCAAAAATCTTGGCTTAGTCTCTGTGTTTTATGCTGCAAGGGAATTCCAAATATTTTTTCAAGCTATGTGGAAGTCCCAATATCAAATAAAATAGCATATTTCACCAAATATCAAGAGAAACTCTGCCATTCATACAGGTTAACAAAATGTTAGACTGATCCAAGTTTAAAGAAGTTACAGACAAAACTTTCATCAAGACTTAAATTATGATAATCTTTGTCTTTTGGGTAAAAACTTTGTATGTAATGAAGAAAATGGCTTATAACAAGCAATTTCTTTGTTGTCCACAATGTTTATCAAAGCTTTTTAAATGACAGGCATCAAAAAGTGGAATGGTGTGGGAATGGGCTAGGTGAAAATACCCTAGCAACTCAAACCCATTATCACACAACAAATTTTAGACTGGTTCTAAATGAAAAAACTTACAGTTGACATTTCAAATCGGACTAAGATTGGAAAGTAACTGCCAAATAAAGTAGTAAACATCTGGGGAAAAGGAGACATTACATGTTACAAGCAATGTCTCCTTTCCCCTCAAAGTTTTCTGTGATCATATTTCCTCAGGTTGCCAAAAAGCAAAATTGTCTGGTCATGGGTTAAGTAGTCAAATTTGTAGAAAGATTCATAATGCTAACAAAATAGTTCTTTCCATCAAATATCAAGTAAAAAGGGGACTTAGTATCTATAACAGCTTTGAAGCTCATTTTATACTTTTATGCCCCTGCATCGAAAGATAGGGGGCATATTGTTTTACCGTTGTCCGTCTGTCTGTCATTGAGTCTGTCTGTCTGCAAAACTTAACCAAAAAACTTAACATTGCCAATTACTACCAGCATATTCAAAATACATCTCCATAATACGCATCTCCTCATTTCAAAGTCAAGGTCATGTGATAAGGTCAAGGTCACACACCAAGATCAAACACAAAAAACACTCATGTACGGCGGGGGCATTGTGTTTCACAAACACATCTTGTTTGCCTGTACATTTTTCCACCTTTCAGATATTTGTATGGTCATCTTAATGACCCTTTACTCTTAATATTGTAATTGAATATCAAGGGTTCATCGCAAAACTGTAGTAACTCTGTTTTTGGCAAATTTTACAGGAGAGAGGAAAAAACATTCTCATTTTTCATTTCTAATTTACTAAAGGAAAAATTCTGAACATATTTTCCTTTTTTTCATTAAAAGAAAATTATAAAGGAAAGAAATTGGAAAAAAAGTTGTATATAATGAGTTATATGTATATGTGTGAGTTACTACAGTATTTCACTGAAACAGCTCTAAAAGATTCATTGCATTACTGTAGTAACTACAGGTACTACTGTATTGCATACTTATTCTGATAAATTTTATGAAAAAAAATCTGTTCAATAATGAAGTAAAAGATTAATAAAGCTTTTTGAATTGAGATGCCTGGATCAAAATTATATGCATTGTTGATAGGTTACTTGAAGATTGTTACTGCAGCTTGAATATCCTGCTGTAGTTACATAGTTTTGATATCCCTCAGGCAATATATAATCTAACTTATATTAGCCTAACATCAACCTTGCCTACTAATTCTTGCAATAACAAAATCCAAAATAAGTATTTCAATTCAAAAAAAAAATATTTTATTAGTTTGCTTTTGGGCCAATTCTAATTCTGGCTGAAGGGGATTTGTCATTGCGTTGACTCTGTCATGACCCAATTAAATAGTTTCTTATAAATTTTCCACAGAAAATATTTGATGGATTTAAAACAAATTTCACAGGGATTATCCTTGGGTTACCCTTTTTTCTGATTCCTTATGTTAATCTGAAATGATTTTTTTATTGGCATAAAACAATTATGTATAGTGAAAAATCCTTTTATCAGAACCTTTGGTCAGGTTTCAACCAAACTCCACATCAATAAAAAACAACGGGGGCTTTTATAGGCCAGGCTTAATTCTATGATTCTGATACCAATTATGACCATAGAGAGTCATGTCTCAAGTTGCAGAGACCCATGGAAATAATTCTTTTTCCTGGAATAAAAAAGTTTCCTACCATGTATGAAGTGGCAGAGTCTCAAAGTGTCACCCTATATAGAATTAGTGGATTTGGGGTGGGGTGGGATTAAAAATAGCATTTCACAAACCCCTAATGCTGTAGGAATTATCACTTGATTTTCTTTTACATTCTTACAAACTAGTTTCTCTGGCGACTGACAAATGGAAATTTAGACAGGTAAGATTGGAAATCGCGGCTCTCCCCATGACTAGGATAGCTTATAGCTCTATTATTTGGCATTATGCATAAGATCATGGTCCTCTATGAGAACTGCTATGAACATTACTTTTATGGATTGTGAGATGGCTTAGCAAAAGAGAAGAGAAACAATAGGCCTTTAGAGATACAGAGAATATTTTCTTAAACAACTCATTATTACTCAAACAATTTTGTAAACAGTTTATCAATGAACTTGATATCAATATTTGTCACATGGTTCTCCAAAGTTCCCAGGATCTCCTTTGGGGAATGAAGAAATTAAGATTGTTTTATTTTACTGAGCACTCACCAATACATTTTATAGATGTACAAGTTATAGTGAATGGTCAAAGGTCAATTTTGTCTTTACAGGTTATAGACAAAATTGACCTTTGATCACTCACTTTAACATGTACATCTATAGTTTATTTTAAAGTAATTTAGTAGCTATATTATGTAGGTTGTACATCTCCATAAATCATCTGCAAAGAAATAATATATTTAACTGGTTTAAAATCTTGGCTTCATAAGCAAAAGTATAATTAGGAATCTTCTCTTGACCCATAAAAGAAAAGACTTTGAAATTTGATACTAAAAAGTCTTCTTTGAAGCTGTTTTTGATAAATGTGATGAAAATATCTGAAAAAATAACCTTTTGATCCCTATTTTTACAAGCCAAACACATATTTGGACTTTTCTTGAAATATGAATACATGTGTTTTTCTTATCCATCAGTTAATATATTATACTACAGCAAGTGTTCTGCTAGAGTCTATTTGTCTATTTAAGTAATGGTAGTAAACACATACAGGCATTTTGAATGCCTCTGCATTTAGCTAAAAGAAGATCTTTGGTAAAGACTGAAACCTGTAGAAGTTGGCCTAGATATGTGGACTAGCATTTTTTTTTTTTACTTGAATAACTATAGAAACATTAGTGGAAAGATTTTTATTATCAGAAACTTTGGCTATGAGTTGTATTGGGATATATGCTGGTTAGAACAGTATATCAGTAACATTCAATGGGCTTAAAGGTAGGTATCGATGTTTTTTTCATGTCACAGATTTTAATTATTTTTATATCCTCTCTTAAACTGTTTGAAAACAATATGCCGAAAAGTTGTTTTGCAAAAATATGAGGTCGCTTATCAGAAAAAAGCAGGGTATTTCCCTAATAGCCTACGTAGGCTATTAATCTATTTTTAGATTAATCCGAGACAGTTACGAAGATTATCGGGCATTCACGTGGCTCGAATAACCGTTAGAACCTTTATCTAGTTCAAATTACATCAAACCAACGTCATCGTTACGTCATCAGGAGTTATGTTCGCTAGCCGGTCTGTAAAGATCAGTCCTTTCATGTGACATGATTTAGAACGTTGGCTGTTTCGCTAGTAAATTTGTTACCTTCATTTGAATTGGCCATATGCAAATGAGGTCATCCGATGTCGACAGTCGAATTCCGTGATATCTAAAAATAACCTGGAATTCCGCTGAACCTTTCCGATATAACTAGAAAAAGCCACTTTAGGTCTATCAGATAACCACCAAGACAATACCTAAACTAACTTAAAGTATTAAATGTTCTTTTGAGTCTATTTTTCGGCACTTTGTAATTTTTTCTTATCTAGGTTTCAGAAACATCGATACCTCCCTTTAACCCATTAACACACAATGACACCTTCTAACGCTCAAGAGAGGCAGTTGGGAAAACATGGTATGAATGAAAATTTCTTATGTTGCACCATGTTTTCTACCCAGTTAGTTGAAGAAAATCTAAAATTTTGTGAACTTTAAAATGTTGTCTGCAACCCCTTTCACCTTGGGCCAGTCTAAAATTTTGTCGTCTTATAATCGGTTTATTATGCATCTACATAATGCACACAACATCAATTTGGTTGGATGCAGTTTGAAATGAAATCATTGTATGTAGAAGAAAATATTGTGGAAAAAGAAGAAATTGCTTGCTACAATCAATTTCTTCTCTTTCCACAATCTTTCCTCAAGTATAAAATCACAGCAAGGTAAAATCCCGAGTTGGAACAGGAAGGGGTAAGATAGCAACAACATACCAATTGATTTAATATATCATTGAAAGCATCTTGTAAAAGTGATTTTTGCAATTTCAATGTTAAGATTACATGTACCTTTATTTTCACTTGTATGTCATCGATTAGAAGTTAAATCATTAAACTACTTTGAAGAGCACAACTCTATTGAAGTCAGTTGTTTGTTTGTTTGTATGGTAAATAATGCCACACTTTAAAGATCTCCAGCTATATCATCACTTAGTCCACCTATCCCTTTCTTGAACAAATTCTGGTTTTAAGGCATTATAATCTAAAACTTAGAGAACATTGTGGGAAAAGAATAAATTCTTTGTTACAAGCAATTTCCTCTTTTCCTGCAATATTTTCTACTAAGAAGATGTGTTATTTTAAAATTGCACCCTTTTTGTATTGTCTTCTGCAACTTCTTTGAATTATGACAAGCCTTAACTTTTGAAAAAAAAAAACAGGAAAACAGGAAAGAATTATAAGAGTATTCACGAGCTTCCTCCGTATCAGTAGATGTAAGCCTGGGCTTTGAATATCAAAAACATAGATACCTATAACAGGTTTTATTATAAAAAGGGATTTTGCACGCAAAATCCCTTTTTTTCCAATCGCTTTTCCAGAAAAATGATCGCTAAAATCATTAAAAAATGAGTGCATAAAAACAAGGTACACTCTTATTCTTTAAAATTGAGTGTTTATTTTGAGATCGTAAGTATGTAATTTTACATACTCAAGTGCTATAGATATCTATCATAAGACAGTTATCCTAGACGAGAACACACAAGAAAAGCAAGTGCGTTAAGTCACGCGCTTTGAAATAAGTTGATACAATACAAATTGTTTTGTTTGGGTTTGTTTTTGCTCCAGTGAATGACTTTTACACAGTAATAAGTATTAAATTTTCTTTTAAATGATTCTTCTAAGTACAAGATCAATTAAAAATTAATTAACCTCTTAAGTGCGTAATTTTACGCACTATCAAGTTGTGTTGTGCAGGTATAATTTTTTTTTTTTTTTTTTTTGGCAAAGATTTTTTTAAAAAATAAGTCTTTGCCATGTAACAAATCGTTTACCAAAAATTAGATTTAATATTTTCGTTTCTTTCCTTATGATAGTTTCTTGCAGTGGCGCATTTTGAAATGAGAATTTTTCAATAGAAAAAAGTGCTAAGTTATACATAGTTCGCAGCGAAATTATCTTATTTGTGCCATTTCGTATGATTTCAAATACTAAGTGCGTAATTTTACACACTTACAAATCATACTGGTACAATTATTTTAACATTAATATCTTTCATCTTTGAATATGTCAGTGACAAAAAGTTGAACATTTAAAATTGTGACTCCAAATTCTAATACAAGTGTGTAAAATTACGCACTTTGGTATGAAAAAAAAAATCAGGAAAATTAATGTTCACCCAGAAAGAGAGAGAGAGAGAGAGAGAGAGAGAGAGAGAGAGAGAGACCGGTCATATCAACTTGCATTTGATATCAAATCCAAAGTGCGTAACTTTACGCACTTGAAAGTCATACATGTACAACTGTTAGGAATACCGTACATAAATATCTTTTGTCAAGTCATACAGGCATAATCATTCATTTCCTTTATTTTGTAATTAGACAAGGACAGACCAAAGATTGGCACTTAATTAACTTAAGTCGAATCAAATGTTAACACAAGTGTGTAATGTTACGCACTTTGGAATCAAATTTCTAAAAAGTTTGATTTCTCTCTTAAGTACCCAAGTTGACACAGTTATGAAATAACCCATATTCTTTGGTCTATAAATATCGTTTATTATTATTATTACATATACCAAATATGTTTCATCGGATTTCAAATTCAAAGTGCGTAATTTTACACACTTGCAAATTATACAAGTACATTTATAGGGGCATATCATACATCCATATCGTTTATCTAATAATCAGATAGTGAACAAATAATGTTTTTCACTTCATTATTTTTACCCCAAAATGAGTAAAGTCAAGCACTTGAAAATAAATTATTTTTTAAAACAAATTGATTTTCGCTTAAACTGACTTAGATTTCCATAGTTGGGAAATAACTCAGATTATGTGGTCTGTAAACATATATTTATTCATACTATTGATATTAGATCAGTTTTAAATGATTTGAAATCCTCATTAATATAACTAACTACAAGTTAGATTAATTTTATCACGATGGCATTACAAGTTGTACAGCGTTACCAAGTTTTGGGATTAATTCCTGAATGGAAACAATAATCACTAGTCTCATTTCTTAGTGCCATCCAGAAAACAACAACAACAACAAAAGAATATTTTAGTAATTTTAAGAAAAATTAATTGATCTCTACAAAATTACGATAAATGTAAGATTGAAAGGCAATATGCAAAATTTCTCCAATGATTTTTAATGATATTATTACCCAGCTCTGATGAAAGATTGAAAATGGTAGAAATTTCACACTATTTTAACCCTTTACTGGTTTCAAATATTTAGACTGTCCAAATTCAAAGGGATTGCTGACGGGATTATAAGTTAAGAACAGTTAAAAAAGTAGCCATCCTATGTGGTAGAGAATATTGAGGAAAAAGAAGTAATTGCTTGTAAGAAAAAAGTTCTTTTTTTCCACGATATATTCTCAATTATTTTACCACAGGGGCGTAAAATCAGGGACTATACGAAAAAAGGTTAATGGAAAGTAGTAATCTCCAATTCAAAATGAAAGAAACACGGTTCCTTTTTTTTCATTTTGTCTACCTTTCTCTGAATAGATGCATTAAAATGAAACTTGCGTCATTAGATCCAAGTCATATAGAGAAAGAAATTTGTAAGTCTCGTTTCATTAATGATACTGCTAACTTCCTCATTTCCGCCAAGCATTTTTTCAACGTTAAAGTAAAAAAGGAATTCGATAGATCTAATCTTATCGATTTTAATTCAAAATACATTATTAATACATAGAAAGAAGAAAAAATCTAGATTTTGATACGTTTATATCATCTTTTGATTTCCTTACTTTTCTTTCAAAAAAGGGATAGCAGTTGTAAGATTCGCGGGTGATTTAAAATTTGGTATCAATGATAAAATAATTACTAACCTTTTACAACTTCCCAATTTATTATCTAAATTCTCTGGGTAACTATGCCGTCAATGATCACAACTTGTGATTGGTATGTTTGTAGCGTGTGTGACCCGCGACTTTCATCAAAAGTCGGGCGACATGTTCGCGTTACTACCTTCGCCCTAGATTCCGAATCGCCTTAGTTGTAATTCATTTTAACCTTAAAAATTTTGTTCTCGCTCGTTTAACCTACTATATGACATATTAACACATTCCTACACAATACCGCTTTTTGACGCACTTCAAAAAACGCAGTTGGGAAACATCGTAGAAAATGAAGAAATGACTTGTAACGGGAAATCTCTTCATTTTCCACAATGTTTTGTACAAAAAAGTGTACATATCCAAATCTTTATAGACTTTAAATCGTCATCTGCAAGTCCTTTCAATTTGCAACTGTCAAAAATTTTATCGCACGGTAATATTTTGTAATATCCAATATATAATTAATTCTGTTTCCTTTATGTAGAATAAAACTATCGAGGAAAAATGTTAATCGGAAAGACAATTACAGGAAAAATCTAACGGACAAAATGTTACAATTTCAGCTTCGAAAAAAGAAAAAATATAACAGGAAATAAAGTATTTATAACAAATTTTGAATCTTTATTTTAACAGAAATCTGGTTTGAACAGTTTCCCATTTCGTATATTCGGCATTTTTTTTACTTATGATATTTTTTAACATAAATAACAACAACAACAAAAAAACCGCGGCTTTATCGCAGTGGGCAGCGCGTCGTACTGTAAATCATGAGGTCCAGGGTTCGAATGCCGGTCGCTCTAAATATCCTTTTCGGCATTTATCTCCAACAATGAGTGGATAATCGTAAACCTAAGTGGGAAGAGCAGCTGTTCGCTCGGAAAGGATGAAGTGGTAGTACTGGTGTCAGAATTACTTGGAATCAATTGTTAGGTGCTCCAGCCGACGCGATATGACTGAAATGCTATTGAAAGTGGCGTTAAACTCAATTCAATAAATCTATCTTATAAAAAAAGACTGATGATATAAAAACGATACATTGTTTTTGAATTTGTGTAATTAACATTAGCTGACTTTGACCAGGCACGTGTTTAGAAGGGATTATGACACATGACATGCCATTGTATACTGACACGACATAATACGATTCTTATTATAGTCTATAATTTGTCAGTGATTTGAAAAGACAAATAAATATGGAGTATGTATGTGTTTTTGTAGCATTCAAATTACTTTATCAACAATCTTAATACCTTCTTACTATATCTTACATTTATTTTCCCCAAAACACTGTTTCTTTTTTCTAGTTACGATTTTCCTTTTACTTTTTCTCCGTTACTTTTTTCCTGTTACTTTCTCTTCTTCGTTTTTTTTTTAAATCCGTTTATCTTAGACAAAGAAAATGTAAAAGAATGGCATTGAATTGTTATTAAAGACACATTTGAAATAACAAATTCATAAATGGTAAAAGATAAACCGAGGAAGAGTTTTTCTTTTTCATTTAAAGTTAACAACTTGAGGAGCAGTTCTCGAGAAATTGCGAATTCGCGACCCCCGAAGGAAAGGACGACAAAAATTTCTAAAATAAAACGACAGTCTATTTTTCATAGAAAGCTGCAGCTGAGCACCTTAAGCTTTACAAGCGTTTTCTTTACCATCGATAGTTTGCTTAAGCCACTATTAAGGTTTGTGAAAAAAGAGGGTGTTTTGCAAGGACATACTTTGTCAAGTATAGGGATTTTCTTTATAATATTTTGACGAGGTCTTAAAACAAATTTTTGAGTGTAAAATGGTTTGTCTGATTTACGCTTATACTAATTTTTGACAATTTACAAATCCAATGCGAATCCTCTTTGAAGTCTAGCGACAGGGGCCTCTCATAAATCTCCTTTAGGAAAGCAGTGAAATAGTAGAGGAACTAGTATAACATAATTGTAAATTGTGAAGAAAATAAAGGTATTTGTATTGTATTTGTAGTAAAATCATCGCTTTTCCTTATTAAATAAAAATATTTCCTTTCGTTTAAAGCAAATAAAATAACGCATTCATATATTATCAGATAATTCCAACGATTGCGAATGCCCATTCTCTCTCGCTCTCTTACTTGACGGCAGAGTCGGCTGAATGACAAAGGCTTCCGATTTAATATTTTCTTTTGTGTTTCTTATACCAAAACATCTAGCCATTGCAAAATTAGAGCGTGCATTTTTCTTAAAATCTAATAAAATTCTGAATAAAAAAGTAACGACAGATACGATCGTTGTCGCTTTCGGGTTTTTTTTTTTTGGTCGGCTTTAGATAAAAGAAAAATCAATACTATTGGATAAACAGATGTTTACTAGGAATTAATTCTAACGCTTTTGGCATGTCGTAAATTCTTTTGGTACACGACAAACCCCGTTAAAAGTGTGGCCATATGTGGGAAACTTGTAGAAACCCTTATTTCGGTTACAGTTAGTTAATTAAACTAACGTTGTTTCCTTTATTTGAAAAAAAAAAATAATAATAAAATGAAAAAAGGTAAATCAGATACGGCAGAATTGGACCTTCAATAAACACTAAAACTGACCTTTGAATTATCTATCCTAATGAGTATCATTTTAAAAAATTCCCACAAGTGACGCCTTTTGATGCCCACAAAGAGAAAATCTTTGGAAATTGTTGTGTAAAATGAAGACATTGCTTGCAATTAGCACTTTCTTCATTTTCTATAATGTTTTCTTCCAAGAAAGTTAAAAAAAATCACAAATTTCACACCCTTTAAATTATCGTCTGCAACATTTTTTTTATATTTGACCAGTCAAATTTTTTTTTATCCACCAATGGGTAAACAGATTATTTATTCTGAGGCAAAATTTTAATCAGTTTTTTGAAAAATTTGAATTTCCATAAGAAATATTTAATTCCACTGTGCGAAAAGTCATGATGATTATTCTAAGAAGAGATTTTTCAATCCGATATTTTTTTTAAAGTAATAAAAAATAAATGAAATGATAATAATAAAATGAGTAAATACAAATGACATAATATCAAATGAATGAAATATGTTTTCATTGAGGAGATCCGTTTGCAAGCTCTTCGGCGTGAATCTAGGAGAAATTAACAAGTCAATAATAATCGATACTTCTTCCTCTCCTTTAGTCGCGCATTTTAACGATCCTCCGGATATTTGTGATTAAGGCAAAACTCGCAATATGACTAGCGTCGTTGGTTTATAAAACATGTAACTACAGCTTGGTTACCAGTTATTGATAATGCATTGTTCTACTTCTTATCAAGGTTACTTTTTAATTATAAGTAAAGTAATTTCCCTACATATATTTTTGAACCGTCGTGTAAAAAGCATAAAAGTGCTGCGATGATTTTTTTTATAACCTGGTTGGACTTAGTATTCCGAGTTTTTCCTTGACGTAGACTGAAAATGATAATTTTAATCTGATTCTCCAAACATTTTCATGACAAGATATTAAATTCGCGGGGTTTTATCGTCAAATAATACCAAGTTTGAAGTTCCTACATATATAAAGGAAAAACCAAGAGCGAAAACCGGGAACTTTGCAAACATGCATCGGAACTATTCGACGAATCTAAAATGATTTTAATTTAAACACAAAGATTATCCCAGAATGCAACTTTATTTTGCCCCTCTTCAATTTTTAAAACTCTTCTAAAACATTACCATTTGGAAACTTTTTAAAAATGACGACGTCTTAATATTAAACTTCGCACAAAAGGACGCGACAACTTTCTTTATGACTTCATTTATGTCTACACGTTTCATACGGTTTTAATGTTGAGTCTTTTCATTGATAGCTTTTATGGTAACTCCACACCTTAACTGTGTTAAGGGTGGGCTAGGAAGCGAACTCGGGACTTCATACCTTTTCGAGACAGCCATTTATCAGCAGTGGTTTGACGCGAACTTTCGTCGGATAGTTAAAAAGCTGCAAGGTTCGCTAACAGATAGATATTTTGATTATGAGTTGATGAGATTTGTTGTAAAACCACTATTTTACGGGCTAATTTTTTGACTACATTGAATAGTTGAAGGCTATTTCAGCATAGAACTTTCTCCTCGAGAGGAAAGATCTCCCGAAGATGTTCGCTTTTGATCGGGAAATAAAAAGGCACATCGTGTTGGTAAGTTTTTTTTTTTCTTTTTCTCAAATTGATTAATTCGCTAGGTATGTCATGAATATGTCAAAAAGGGACCTTATGTATAGTTGCAATATATTGATCATGCACAGGCTGCGGAATTAGGCGGAAGTCGTTACTTTTCGCTTTTTGACTTTATTTAGCATGTAAATAGAACTTGCGTCTAATTTATTTCCAAAATGACCGATGTGGGGACCCCTTGACATAATCTTTTTGGAATATTAGCGTAACGGAGTTCTCAAGGAATTAATTTCCGCCTGGCGGAACACATACAGTTTTGGTATCTCATTTAACCCTTTA
Source organism: Fragum fragum (assembly GCA_946902895.1). NCBI lineage: Eukaryota > Metazoa > Mollusca > Bivalvia > Cardiida > Cardiidae > Fragum > Fragum fragum. Next base: position 43,159,508 of record OX336371.1, read on the forward strand.
CCAGATAGAAAAATTTAAGACTGGTCCGAAATAAAAGACAAAATTTCAAAGATTACATAAATTTAGGGATGTCATGACTAAGATAGGATGAATTTGTGAGTTAAAGATAGGTAGAGAGAAAGAGACAATGACGAAAATACCCAAAGTATTAAGCTTTTCCTGTTTTACAAAAATCCAGACCCGTCCAAAATCAAAGATTTTTCAGAAGAAAATTTAAAGTAGATTTAATATGAAAATATAACCATCCTGTAAGGGAGAAAATATTGGGGAAAAAGAAGAAATTGCTGGTTACAAGGATTTTGTTCTTTTTCTACAATGTTTTATAAATTCACCGTGAACGGAAATCCAGGGGTTGAACAGGAAAGGGTTAAAATATTTTTATTTACTTGCAGATAAAAAACGTTGTCTGAAAGAAGGAAATGCTGAAAATTTGCTATTCTTTTCTTTTTTCCCCACTAGATTTTTTTTTGGGGGGGGGGAGGGGGGTTAAAATCAATAAATTAACACAACTGAGTGTCAGAAATGAAATTTAAGATTAGGAATTTGATTCCAAGTGCATAACTTTACGTGTTTTTCTTTTGAAGTAAAGAGAAAGAATATACATATCTTTGAATAACACGTTCCAAAGCGCGTAACTTTACGCACTTGTCTTAAAATACTAAGTAAAAATTATGACATGTTAAACTTTGTTTGGTCAAACTTTGTTTGGTCCTTGACTAATTACAAGACAATAGATATTTATGGTATTCCTAACAGTTGTACCTGTATAATTTTCAAGTGTGTAAAATTACGCACTTTGGATTTGAAATCCATTTAATTGGATCTGATAAAAAATATAATTATGATAGATAGTGGAAGACCAGAGAATATTGGTTATTTCCAAAATGGAAACTTGAACCTGAGCACTTTGAAGAAAAACAAACTTTTTAGAAAGTAATTTGATTCTGTACAAACTTGAATTAGAAATATGAAGTGCCAAACTTTCACTGTCTTTGCCTCATTACAAAATAAAGGGTATGAATGTATAATAGTTATACCTGTATGATTTGTAAGTGTGTAAAATTACGCACATAAGATTTAAAATCATTCCAAATTGCACAAATAAGATATTTCCTCTGTGAATTGTGTATAACTAAACACTTTTGTTTCTATTGAAAAATCCCCAATTCAACTAGTGTCACTGCAAGCAACTATCATTAGGATAGGAATCAAAATATTAAATCTACAATTTTGGCCGACGATTTGTCATATTACGGAGACAAGTTTGAGAAAAAATCCTTTGCCTTAAAAATAATACCTGCAAAACACAACTTGTTAGTTCGTAAAATTACGCACTTAAGAGGTTAATTAAAATTTTGTTGATCTTATATTTAGATGAATCATTTAAAAGAAAGTTTATTAATTATTATTGCGTCAAAGTCACACAATAGAGCAATAAAACCCAAACAAACCAATTCGTATTGTATCAACTTATTTCAAAGCGCATAACTTAACGCACGTGCTTTTCTTGTGAATTCTCTTCTAAGGCACCCATCTTGATTCTGTAGCACTTAAGTATGTAAAATTACATACTTGCGATCGCGAAATAAAATATTAATTCTAAAGAATAAGAGTGTTCCTTGTTTTTTATGCATTCATTTTTTAATGAGTTAGGCAGTCATTTTTCTGGAAAAGAGATTCCTTTTTAAGATAAAATCAGTTCTGTATGATTTGTAAGTGTGTAAAATTACGCACTTCGGATTAGAAATCATACGAAATGGCACAAATAAGATATTTCCTCAGCAAGAAACTATCATGAGGAAAGAAACCAAAATATTTAATATGTCACATGGCAAAGACATCTTTTTGAAAAAAGTCTTTGCCTTAATTATACCTGCACTACACAACTTATTAGTACGTAAAATTACGCACTTGTGAGGTTAATTTTTTGTTGATCCTGTTTCTAGAAGAATCGTTTCAAAGAAAAATTATTACTTATTAATGTGTAAAAGTCACACATTGGAGCAAAAAAAAAAACACACACACACACAATAAAAAAACACCAACATAAACAAAGAAACCAAACCAAACTAACAAACAAACAAAAAACCAATTCGCGTTGTATCTACTTATTTCAAAGCGCGAAATTTAACGCACTTGCTTTTCTTGTGTGTTTTCGTCTAGGATAACTGTCTTATGATAGATATCTATAGCACTTAAGTATGTAAAAATACATACTTACGATCGAAAATTAAGAGTCAATTTTAAAAAATAAGAGTGTACCTTGTTTTTATGCAATCATTTTTTAATGATTTTAGCGATCATTTTCCTGGAAAAGCGATTGGAAAAAAGGGATTTTGCGTGCAAAATCCCTTTTTATAATAAAACCAGTTCTATGTGACAAGCAGTGCAGTCATAGAGATTCGAACCTGCAACCCTCAATTTCTCTCAGATTTATAGCCTGCCACTAATGAGACATGCAAAACCCTTGGTTGATTGTCCAACTAAACAGGCTAGCTATGAGGGAAACTTCTTGGCTTATATCTTGTTGTTTTTTTTTTCATTTAACCTATTCCTACACAATAACACTCTTGGATGCCCCTCAAGAAAAACAATTGGGAAAACATTGTAAAAAATGAAGAACTTGCTTGTTGCAAGCAATTTCTTCATTTTAAATTATGTTTTCTACCCAAAAATTTTAAAAGAAATTTAAAATTTCTCAGATTTTAAATTTTTGTCTGCAATTAATTTCAATTTGGACCAGTCTTAAATCTTGGCATCTGGTAATGGGTTAAATATGAATTTTTATTCCTCATGGATTTGATACGTTTGCATTTGGCCTGTAAAAATAGCTTATTTTATATTCACTTGCCAAATATTTAATTACTACCTTTCTTTTTTTATTTGTTTGTAGTTCAATGCTATTTTCAACTGTATCTCAGTTATATCAGGGCAACTGATGCACCTAACCATGGCTTCCTATTGTTTTCCATACCAGAACTTGAACAATCAAGGAGCTACCATATAATGTCAATGAAAAGTACTTTCATTTGGTCATTGGTGAGAGACAAATTAATCACACATGCAATGACACATGTTGAAAATGAATATAGCTGATCTGTGGTTCAAACTCATGACCTTTGGATTCAGGATTAAAGTGTGTTACTGACTAAGTTAACTGAGTTCAGCTTCTTTTAGCTCACCGTACAACAAGGTGCTCATGATGGACTTTTTTATTGTTGAATGTCCAGATTGTCCTCTTGTTGTGTGTTGTTTGTCATCCATTGTCAATTCAGTGTAACCGCTCTACAGGTCACAATTTTGGTACAACCCTACTCAAATATGCTGGATTTTTATGCCCCCGCATCGATAAGATCGGGGGCATATTGTTTTACCGGTGTCCGTCTGTCTGTCTGTCCATCTGTCTGTAAAACTTAACCTGCCTACTAAACATTTTCCTATAACTTCAACCCTGATTAAGTTGCAATGCTAATACTTGGCATGTCGATATGTCTCAACAAGGTGCAACTGGGGAAGGTCATTTCATCAAGATCAAAGACAAAATTTTAACCCTTTGCCCGTTTCTAAAGAATTCTTGTTTAGGGGGCATAGTGTTTTACAAACACATGTTGTTTTTATTGAACTGTTGATGATTTCAATTTTTTATGTTGACATTCCACCCAATATCAAGGGGGGGGGGGGAATTGTAATAATGACCATGTCAAGGCTACCGCTCTAACCTTGCAGTTTGGGGTAAATCTTTCTATAACATGCTGAAAATGTTTGTATGGTCATAGGGATGATCTCCATTCACCCATTTGCAGATGACAAAACTTAAGACTGGTCACAATTGAAAGGAGTTGCAGACGACAAGTTGAAGTTTATGAAATTTTAGATTTTTTAACTTTCTAGGCAGAAAACATTGTGAAAAATGAAGAAATTGTTGTAACAAGCGGTTTCTTCATTTTACACAATGTTTTTCCCGTTATTTTTCCTAAGGGATGTCCAAAAGTGTCATTGTGTGGTAATGGGTTAAATAAACGTGGTTCCAATTCTGTCTATAGCAGGTGAAAAGCCAACTTCCTTGTTCCACTCAACATATCACTCTTATGGCTCCAACCTGCTGAAAATGTATGATTGATGCCTATGGAACATGGTAGCATTTCATCCATTGTCACTGGAAAAGGGGCTTTAGTGACTAATTCATTGAAACTGCACTATAGATCATAATTTTCAGCTCAACTGGCTAAAAGCCATAGGGTTATTGACATGGCTTGGTGTCTGTTGTGCGTCCAGTAGTCTCTCTGTCCGTAAGTTTTACTGTAAATATCCTCTCACCAGAGTACTGAACTAAATTCAACCAAATTCACAGAAATGATCCTTGGGTGACATTTCATCAGATTCCTTCAAAGAATTTTTATCAGTTTGAGAACATGGCTTAAATGGGTGGAAACATTGTATGTTGAAAGTTTTAAAAAGCCACTCAAAACCAGTGGATAGATTTCAACCAAATTTTGCAGGAGGGATCCTTGTGTGACCCTGAATCAGATTCCTTCAAACAAATTTGATCAGATGAAAATCGTGTCTTTAACCCATTCCCGCACGATGACACTCTCTGTCACCCATCAAGAAACCAATTGAGAAAACAGTGTGTAAAGTGAAGCAATTTGCTTGAACCAAGCTATTTCTTCATTTTCCATAATGTTTTCCAAAAAATTGAAAAATTAGAAAATACACAGGATTCAATTTGTTGTCTGCAACTCTTTTCAATTTGCAGTGGCATAAAGCTTTGTCATATGGTTAAGGGTTAATTGGAAGGGCTAATTTCCAAATATTGTGAAAACTTTGAAGAAACTTTTTCTCAGAAACCAGTTGATTGATTTAATTCTTATTTCACAGGGATGAGCCTTTGGTGACTTTCTTATTGCCATATATGGTAGACAGTGAAAACTTTTATTTCTCAGATACAAGTCGACTTATTTCAACAAAATAATCCTTTGGAGACCCTTTAACAGATTTCCTCAATGAATTTGATTATATCAAAAGCATGGCTTTTTTCCTGGTGGGGGGCTTATTTCCAAATATGAAATATATTCTGAAAACTTTAAAATCTTCACCGAATCCTGTGGATGGGGATTTTTAACCAAATTTCTCAGGAATGACCCTCAGAATGACTCTTTGTCAGATACCTTCATATAACCTTGGTCAGTTGAAAAACATGGCTTTTATGTCCATGGCATAGAATGGATATTTTAAAAATTTTGTAAATACCTTTTTATTTGAATGAATTCTACATACCTTAACTTGACTATTGTAAAAAAGTGAAAAATTTTAAGTGCTTCTGTAGAACTATTTCAAAGAATTCATTGCCCAGATTTATTTGCCAGATATGGCAAAGATAATTCAGTTTATATTGAATTCTGTGGCCGTGGCAATATTGCTTTCGGTAGCATGTCAGACTTATAATCAGCTAGGGTGTTCCAGGTTTGGTCCTGGGTTTGCAGCAAATGTGCTTTCCGACATTTGTGGAGGCTCGGAAAGGATGGAGTTATTGTGTACTTGTGAGAAATACTAGGAATCCATGGTTAGATATATATATGAAGTATTGTGCTGTCTTAGAGGCAATGTAATTGTAACTACTCATCTAATCACCCTTTTTGTCCATTATACTTATGAAACATGCCTAAATGTTTGTGTAGTCACCAAAATGACACCTTTATAAAGGATGGTTACTTTAGTAGAATAGATGACACAAGATTGTAAGTGATTTAGCATCCATTTGATACTCTTGTTTGTAACCGATTACCACATAATTTCACTTACCGCCCTGAAGAAATATGATTAAGGAAAATTTGAAGCAAGAGGAGCAAATGGCTTGTAACAAGCAATTTCGCCTTTTTGCCAAATATTTTCTACCTTATTTTGTGCTTATTTCCAATTTGAGTAGACTTTGCAGAATTTCCTGCAGCTTAATTCTATCAGTTTTTACATTATCTAACATTTGTCTGGTAATTGGTTAATCCATTCCTACACAAGAAAATTTGACAATGGTCCAATAATTGAAAGAAGTTGCAGATGATAATTTAAACTCAATGAAACTTTAGATGTTTCATACTCCTGGTTATAAAATATTGTGGAAAATGAAGAAATTGCTTGTTACAAGCAATTTCTTTATTTTACACAATGTTTACCAATTGTTTTTTAAGTGTTGTCAAAAAGCGCCATTGTGTGGGATTGGGTTAAAAGTTGTTTTCCTTTACGATGCTGTCCGGTGATCTTGCGCATCTAAGATAACTTCCATAATGCGCAAGATCACCGGACGCGCAAGATCACCGGACACGCAAGATCACCGGACACGAATGTATCAAGGTTCTACCGTTTTTTGAGAGGCGTAAAACCTCTAATTGTCACGGTTAGAATTCGTTGAATAACTTCACACACTTAATAATGTCACATATGCCTTATTTTTAATCAAAAGACGGGCTTACACGTTGACAGAATACGGTAGAAACAGTCATAGTGACATCGTCATTTCTTAAGGATTGACTGCGTTCCGTCTTCGTGTTTTCTAAGATGGAAGATTGATAACAGAATAAGATTACGAAATATAAGATGTTATTGATCTTACAAAAACAATATGACCATGATATTTTATTTTGCCATGGGACGACCTTTTAAACAGATTATTGGTTCACCGGAAGTTATATCGAACGACTGTAGTGAAGCCGTATAGGAGTGGTTTTTTCTGTAATAACGTTTTATTATGGTATATTACGGTTCACATACAAATTAAATGTTCTAAAATTAATATTTCTTACAGTATTACCAACGAATAGGCCTATTTTCCTATTAAAATCGACGTTTTGCCCATTCTTAAAAATGGGCAAAGCCTTGATTTTACCATCTGCCCATTCTTAAGAATGGGCATTCTCTAGAATGGGCACGACATATATAACGACATTATTTATTACTGCACAATCTCGACACAAATGGATGTTAAAAGGCGAAATATTACCAGCATGAAGTGTGGAAATAACAACCATTCATTAACATTTGCAGAAACATAATCAAAGTATGCGGTAACAAGGAACTACGTAGAGTGTTTTGAAAGCACAATCCAGTGCTCCGTTTATGGAACATTTCGCTTGTAGACCAGTAACTTCTCCTGTCGAACTATACTTGCGTTTATCTATATCTATATATTATTATAATCATTATTATATTGTGCGTCTTTTTGTCATACATCGTCATATGAAACCAATTTTAATATTCTATCCAAGGTAAATTGTATACTCTTGCATTGTAAAACATACATAGGGTGCGACCCGTCATTTTGCGCTATTTACATTGACAAATGAGCACAGGTTTCCAGGGTTCTCCCCAACGAGCTAGGCGAGCCAGTCCAGATTGCACTCGTAGAAAAATTTGCTATAATGTATATAAATTGTATGTCCACCTTACTAAGTGTACATGTATTTGTAAAATATGATAATGCATATGAGCGAATTCAAATATGCGCCGAAAGCTGTGAACTCGTTTACTTACCCTTATAACCACCGAACAATTCCATCACTTATATCAATACCATTTTTATATGCCGTCATATGCAGCGAGGTAGATTCCCATATTTCTGAACGCTTCAAATCGATATAATACAACCATTGCCTGTCTAGTTTACAGCAAATGTTCATCAAGCACATCTCACAAAGAACACGGTTGGGAACACGGTTCCAATACGATATGTTCGGTTATATACGGGTTGACTGGTTCGAGTGTTGAGCTCCAATCGGGCCTCGGGATGAGTTGGTACGATTAAGATTCGAATGTATCACGAGTATGTACGAACAAAGTGCAAACGATTTTCATACGATTGCCATACGGGTCTAAATACTGTCTAGTACGGTTCGGTATGCCCTCGTTTGATTATATACGACTCTTATTCGGCTAACTGGACATTTACAGAGTTTACATACTGTCCGACTGACTTTTGATCGAGTTATGCCCGAATTATCGCACATTTGTGCATGATAGATTTTAATTGACTCGTTTTGATTGCTCGGCTTCATAAACATTTAAGAGAGAAAAATAAAATGGAAGATGGCAGAGTAACTGAACTAGAAAATGATGATAATACTGATAGATATTGAGATTATCTCGGACAGAAAGCGTGGGTGAAAACAAGAACAAATCAATAGAAGGAGGAGAAGAAGGAGGCTAGCTTGGACAAGAGAATGGCTCAACATAAGGCTCATGTGATAGTGTAATATGATACTTTATTTAAATGAACTAAGAAAGGACCCCGGGTGTTACTAAAACTTCCTCCGTGCTGATACTGATTTAATGTAGCTAGTACATTTATTTTTCAAGATAATGCGTACTTGCACCGTATTGGTCGTGTAGCGATCATGTAAAATCGTATAGATGAATCGTATGGTGATCGTGTGACATTCAAGCCTTAATTCGGGTGTTAGATCTAGGCCTTGGGAACGGTTTCAGACGATTCTATACGACTTAAGTACGATATTGACACGGTTAGGATCCCTCGTGGAGTCGACTACATTGCGGTTGAATATATAGTCTCATATGGTCTCTTATGGTATTCACGGCCTTGGACGATCACTGATACGATCATACACGAACATGGCACCGGTTTTTTTTTTTTTTTTTTTAAGTTTTAAAAATCACATTCGGCTTTCAGGGACACACTAGAATGGCCCGAGACTAACACGGATAAGGCCACGGTTTGTTCTGCTGTTTGTACGATTTACACGTGTGGCAAACTGTATAAGCCGTGCGTCCTATGTGAAACAGGTTAGATTAAGCTGCACACTTTGTGCATCATTTAAGGTACTCACGATAAGAATTGCCGCATAATTCTCACCTGGAGCTCTTAGGTGCATCAAGCGCAAACATTACTATGTACACGAAAGCGTGAACAAGTTTATAATCCAAATAAACTTTTTTCGTGTCTTTCTATGTTTTCACAGTCATGTTATCTATGCAAATTCGGTGGTCATGATTGTTAAATTTTCCTCCATCCCTTTTTAGCTTACCAGAGCACAACGTGCTAACGTGGAAGGATCACACTGTTTCAATCGTCTGCGAGCGTCGTCAACATTTTCTTTAAACATAATCTCCTTCTTTACCACTCGGCCTATTTAAAAAAAAGTTTCTTGGATGACCCTTTCAAAACTCGTTAATTAATTGTGTGAAACAAGAGCAACGCCTACGGGTGCCTATGCTCTGCTATTGGGTGATGGATAGTGGATAACAGCACAGAATGCATCTAGGGTTATCTCCCTTGATAGTATAGATTGCTCTGTTGATAGTAAACAAGTGTGCCAAGTTTCCAGTGAATGCCTCTAGTAGAACCAGAGATATCACAAAATTTCAAAGTTTTCGCACGACAACAACGACAACGACGACGACAACGAAGGCTATAGCAATAACTCGAGTTTTCTTCGAAAACAGCCGAGCTAAAAATGGAGGCGTGGCAGGATGAGCTTATAGAAATCATGAAATATTTTTTTGAAAATATTCTCCGCTTGGCGATAAGGACCTAGCTTTACAGCAACGGTGCTTAGAAGACACTTTTGAGAACTTGTTTTTGAAATTTTCATTCGCCAAAAAATTGGGGCATTATAGGGCAAAGCTTATCATGAAGTAATTCTTCAAATATCTTCTTTTTCTAAGCCGCTGGGCCATGTAAGCGTATCGGATTAAGATAACTTATGAAATAATTCTCACGTGAGCGATTTAGGTTCATATTGACCAGCTTGTTGTATGAATGAATTATTGTAAACTTGACTAGACATAGCCTGGATATATAGCAATATTTAAGACTATGCAGACTGTATATCACGAACCACTAAAGGATGACAGAATCCGCTATTCACGAGTTGGCATGGTGATAATTATACTCAAAGTAGAAAGATATGACGATTGACAATAATCATTGGAATGCTATCTTCGCTTGGATCAGGTTATGCTATAATAAGTAAAATAAGGCTCCATTCAACGATACTGCAATAAAATGTTCTCCACGATACATTTCAATTTATCACTTCAGCATTTTTCCCCTTGGATGTCAACCCAGCTGTGTTTGTTTTTGCACCACTGAATGCTTTTGTCACACTTTTCATAAATTATTACAAAAAATATTTATATCAAAGACATGAAATACTTGTTTCAACCAACTAATAACTATTTTCGACCATACTTGTTTTTTTTTTAGAACCCTCGGTTCTGTGCTGCTTGGTGTTCAGGCCATCGCCAACCTATAATTTCGGCTTTCGGCTCCTCGCATGCTTGACTTCTAAAAACTTCATTAGATTCTTACTAAAGGAACCATATTTCTGATCTACTAGTAGAATGTCTCGGTTCTACATCTTTCTTGGCGTAGAATACTTTTCCAAACCGCTTTACTTGAACTACCTTTTGTGTGTTGGTTGTTGGACACGATACAAGTAGGAAAGGTTTGACTTGACTGTCGAGTCTGTCCTAATTTAACGATAAAAGCAAGATCCGAGATCAGCGTAGTTGGGACAGGTTCGCCTGTCTAGTGTTCGACTCACAAGGGCCAAATATATTTGTTACGTTATTGTGGAGAAATAGAAATTGTAAATTTTAAGATTGTATGTTTGAAGAAAATAGCTTCAATATAATCAATCAAATGTTAACGATATATGTTTGTGCTACAATTTTTGTATTATACTTTTGAGAAACCCGTCTCGCACATAGAGAGGCCCGTTGTTGCTTCTTCGAAACCCGAAATGATCTTTCGGACGGTTACGTCAATTTGATATGTGTTAGAAATGTCGGTTTGCGGATAGAGAATCGTGGTTTCAGATCATTCAATCTGTAGCTCAGAGCATTTGTTCGCCTACAAACGAAATACTGTTTTCATAAATAGTTTTGAAATATACCAAGAAAGGCTGACAATTCTACTCCACCGATCAGAGCTTTCTTATTTCTGAAAGACCGAATGGGATGACTAGCTTCTTGCCTATCTCACAGGTAGGAGGGATAACACCGACTTAGGACTTTTTGCTTGTCATAGGTTGACAGAAGCGTGAATGTCTCGTCGGTTATTTTAAGAGAAAATTCCACTGCTGTAAACATTCAGGTCATATCGACATGTGAATAATATGATATTTGGTGAACGTAGACGACGTCCATAACCCACGTGACATTGTTGTCACGTGACTTGTATACTAGGAATTAATTACAGTATACGAAAGAAGGGGGAGTTACAGTCTGGTTCAATAACACCTTTGAAAAGGGAGGCTGAACTTTCACTCGCTTGGCAGCTCGAACTAATTAGCTATAATAAGTTAGCCGCCTCCTCCCAATTTACGCACCTTACCCATATTGGTTACATAGCGAATATTGATGTTGTTTTTCGATGTTTTAGGATGAGTCAAACTGTTAATGATTCAGAATATGGACACTTTAATTTTGTTGTACTATTCTTAAATCCTTACGAAAAATTCCTCTGCTTGCTGCTCGGGCTATCGCCTACCTCTTTAATCACGGCCTTCCGACCACTTGCATGCTTTAATTCTAAACATCCCATAAGATTTTACTACAGAAACCACATTTCTGATCTACTAGTAGAAAGTTTCAATTCTACATCTTTCACTGCGTAGAATACTTTTCTACGCAGCTTAATGCGTCACAAAAATGTCGAAGCTCAAAAATTTCCCTTCCGTTCTAAGTTGGTCGATTGATTCTTTTATCGAAAGCCGCAATTAGTTAATGAATACATTTCGTAAATAAGCAAACATTGAATGGAGAGATACCTTAATGAAACGTCATCTGCCAATATAAAAACGGCATATTTAATTAACATTATCTTCAAGTCACAGAGAGTATAAAAGCAGGTAATTCCAAGACATTTCGAAACCACCATTTGGTACAATAAACATCAAATTCGATGAAGCAATGAAAATTTCAAACTCAAGGAGGTAAGTCAGATTTTAAAATTGAATTTGTTTACTTTATCTGCATTTTTTTTTTTTCACGAAGAGAAAAGTTAATTGATAGAACGGGTTTTATCGCAACTTTTACAGTAATTCAATCATATCGCGGCGGCTGGAGCATGGATTCCAGGTATTTCTCAGACCCATACTACGACACACTCCCGTCCTAGCCCCCTTGTTTATACCACTTTAGTTTTGCAGATAATTGTCGGAAAGCATATTCACCGCGACCCGGTACAGAACCCCGGACACCGTGACTGAGTTCTATGCGCTACCCACTGTGCTATGCCTTGGGCTGTGAAGAGTTAACCCAAGCCTTTGGCGTATAAATATATAGTGAAATATTATATTACGATAGAGATACAACATCTTGTTTATGCTTTGGGCTGCGGAGCAAAATTTATTATGAACTATCAAATTTTCCTACGCAGCGAGAAGCAAATACAATATGTTGTATCGCAATCTTAACGTAATATTCCATTTATTATATGCCTATTTTTTATTAAATAAATACGACGAAATTAACAAATAATGTGTATTTCTGTATTTCTATAAGTATTTTCCTTCTCCTTTACCATTCTGATTACGTTCATTCGTATTATGACGTCATATACAGAAAGAAAATGACATAATTCTATCTACCTTAAATGGAACCCTATTTGACACTGGCACCTTTGGATTTGTTTTTGACGTTATATCTCATGGGTCATTTCTAAAGATTTTTGAGATAAAATTTGAGATAAAAGGTACTGTAGTTTGTTCAAACACAATTCGGAAAAGTCTGTAATCTTTAAATATTTCGCTGTAATTGCATGTTTGTATTGTTTGTTTGTATACTATGCGATACGGCTCTTAAAGCTATGGAGGAAATAAAATAATCAATCCATCAAGTAAATTAAAAAAGGTAAAATTCGTTCGTGACAAAAAAGTGTTCAAGCTTTTAAGTTTCAACATATCCACGAAATATAAGTTATAGTAATGTATAATGACTCAACAAAATTCGACCCTTGCTAGCCTTTGCAACATTCTGACGTTTGTACTTAACAAGTACAGTAGATCTTGTATTAAGCCACCACTCATGGGAAGACCAGAAAGTGGTCGCTGAAGTAAATGATTGCTTAAAACATGTGAAATATATCAAGTTTTGATGTGAATGAATACACAAACTGTAACAGAATTCTCGATAAATCACATGTTGTTGGGATTCATTAGAATCATCTCACCGGGGCAATAATTATGGGTTCCAGCAACATAAAATTATGTTATGCTTTTAGCAAATAAGACCACCTCTTATGTAAGCTTTTGATTTTGTAAGATAATTTTGATTGTGGTCGCCGAATTCAAGTAGAGGTTGCTCGAGTAAGATTTACTCTATTGCAGAATAACGTAACGCAGCCTCAGGAACCTTTCCATGCTTGTTTTGGTGTCCATCCTATATACCCTTGACCGATATTTTTCATTTTCAATCGAATTATTTTGCTTTATTTTGTGAACAAAAAGGAATTAAAATGAACACGAGCTCCACTAAAATAAGGTATTTCCAGAGTTTAATAACGTCAAATTATTTCTAGATTGTAGTAATTTTATCACGCATCCTAGACTTTGATTATTAAATATAAACATATTTTAATGTCCGAAATCAAAATAGAAACGTGCTCTTACAAGGAAAATATATGACAACCACATTTAGAAATTAGAGCCTATCCGTGTTGAGATCACGACGTTAATGTCTCAAACCTAAGATTTCCATGATATCCATGATATACACTAAAGTCATTCACAGACGACTGCCTTGTCGAAGGTCAGGGGGCGTGGTAAACTATCCTCAAATCTATGACGACCGAAATTAGAATAAGATCTAATTGCAAGAGCGTTCTTAAACGCTTAGAGTCGAGAGCAATATTTCAGTTCATTTATATTTTGAAGCAAAAACGCTATAATCTGTTGAATTTTTAAGACTATCTATGAATTTTTGCCGTTTCAGCTACAAACCCATATTTTTGGAGTATATATTATTTTGCGATTGCTCTTGTTCTTCTCGGTTTTAACATACTTTCTTCTCTACGATTCCCGCACCCAAACAACCAGCATTACATAAAGCCAGCATTACGGCGCATCGGGTTTCCTTATCTATTTGCGAGTGATTTCGATAAATTACACAAATAAGAAAAAGTATCTGACTATTTATTGGTAGTATTTGAAAATGTGAAATTATATGCAATGATTAACAAGCATCGAAATCAATATACATAAGTATGAAAATATATGTTATGAATACACGCATACATGAAAGGTAGTAGACAAGGTGAAAGAGATTGTCGTAAGTTTCGATAGAAATAAAGACTTCAATATAATAATATAAATACAAGTGACGAACGACAGACGACGCACAGCACACAATCATAAAAGCTTACTTTGTGCACGCTGTGCTCAAGTGAGCGAAAAACATAAATAAAAGATATGAAGGTTACATACAAGAAAATTCATTTAAGTTAAAATGCAATATGGACGAGTCATCGATGAGTCATCCTTTAGGCACTTTCAAACTTTATGCCGGCCTTATAAAATATAATATTTGTTAATATGAAAGCTCTTTCATATACCAATAACTTTCTTTCTATTTATGTTGGGGAATATTGACTGATCATTGGTGGTTTCATATAAAGAGTTTATTCTTTGTTGATGTTGTTAAATCTATTCCCCATACCTCAATGGAAAATATATGATAATCCTTCAATGTCCATTATTCAACTGTGTGTTTTTTGTGGGTTTTTTTAAACAAAAAATATCTCGTTGAGAATACTTATTTACAACCACGGTGTATTGCTGTCCCCCATAAGGTTCTTTTTCAGTCGGTTAAGAAATGAGTCTTCGTATATGTATGGCTCAAGCCTGTAACCTTCGGCGATCTTTCTGTCCTTAGGCCCCCAAGCTTCCGACGCCGTAAGAGATCTTCCTAATTTCTAGAAAAAGAAACGCATCTATTTGTTTTCATAAGTCTTCGGTTGAATTTGGTTGAACGACAGAAGTCACTGACGTAATTAAAACGCATGAAAAACACAAATAAGACAATAATCGATGAAATCGAAAGATAACGTGTTCACCCAGTAAATACCGGTTCCAGTTGGTTTTAGTTGACTAAATTGGCATTATCAATCACCTTAACGGTCCTTACAACACGGGATTAGTTAGAAGAGAAATATCAAAAATCGTTTGAATAGGGTTTAAACCCGGTTTTTACAACCATAAGTTATATCACGGCGAATTGCTTTTTTCATGTGATTCCTGGGTATCGCCAGCACTAGGCTTTGATCATTAGTCCGTTGCCCTTTCCACAGAGAAACTAAGAACCCGAATCAGCGATATTCCTCCCTCCCCCTAAAAAACACAACAAAATTACTGAGAAAATCATATTCCAGGCCCAACAGCGTGTAAAAATATGACGACTGAATGAATTGGATCAAAATCATTATCCGCATTTCGTCCTCAAATTAGGAAAGAAACTTCGAATTTTTTTAAATTGCGACCCACCACAAATTAAGATTTGTTTAAGAAAAACATGACATCGGTGATCACGTTTACACGTTCGCTAGTCAGTCAAACAATATCGTACAATTTCGTTCGGTCACGAAGATTATCGAAACCATCCGTTAAGTTTGATCATTAGCATCTGTGTATTTAACAGTCAATGCCGAAGATAACCGAACATTTCCGATGAAGAATCGGGTGCATTTGACTCGATCTCAAAATCTGAACAACCACGAGTTGAAATCGAAAATAAAACCTGCAAAATACATTTTCCAAAGAATTTTACCATACGTTTGCATATCGGTAATAAGAAGCCTCGTGTCTTTAGTAGCCAAATAAACGATAGATTGTTTCAACTGTTTTTTCTTATTTGGAGGGAAGATCTGGCTCTAAAGAATTGCAATTTGATTACTTCGTATATCAATAAGTGTTTCGACAGGTGTATCCTGAAAAGTATACTGTCTTCTATCGCTCTCATTCCTAAGTTGTGCTGCTGAATATAAAGACAAGAAGGAGAAATTTTTTATAAAGATCAGACACGGTAAATTTACAGGTTGTTTTTGTCTATACTGGCTGTTTTTTGTCTATACTGGAAAATTGACCAATCGCTGGCCCCGCCCACTCCTTCCATTTGCCTAGCCTACGGAATACCGGTAGGGCCATCGCGTTATTTTGTGTAAATTTGGAACACGAGGCACGAAAGTGCGGTGATGTATACACGAGAGTACGAGAATACGACGGTGTGATCACAAGATCACGACGATAAGAACACGAGAGTACGACGGTTAGGGCAGGAGAAAACGATGGTGAGAGTACGAGATCGTCTCACGTTCTCAAAGTTGTCCTGTCGTGTTCTTGTTATCGTATTCACGTGTTCTCGACCCTCGTACTCCGGTACACATGCCCTTTGGAATAAACTTAAACTCCCAAGCATGCATATACAGATTGTACGTTTCGCGATTAGAGTTACTTTATTTGCCATTTATGGTTGTCAAACCCTTTATAACACAATCTAACTTTAATCACTTTGAAAGAGACTGCTTTAAGAGACAGTGGTGGTTGAAAAATGCGTATCTGGCACTTTCCTTTCATTTATAAGGTGTACTTGCATTTTTACGGCGAGAACAAGTAAGTACTACGACAACAACACGAGTGTACGACGGTGAGAACTCGAGAGTGCGGCGACGAATACATGACAGTGTGACGGTGAGAACACGAGTGTATGACGGTGAGAACAGGAGAATAAGATAACAAGAACACGAAAGCACGATAATAGAACACGAGAGTACGAATTTGAGAACAGGAGAGTACGATAGTGAGAACACGAGATTACGACGGTAAGACGAATTTAGAAGGACGGTGAGAACACGGGGTAACGACGACGAGAACAAGAGGTACAAAGGTGAGGACACGAGATTAGAACGAATAAACAGTGGTTACGAAGTTTAACTCGCTACACAAACAGAATTGCTTCACAAAAATGGCAACCAATGTTGGAGTTCAAAATTAATTTCCAGTCTTAATGAATGATTTCATTGGACCACTTATTAATTGATTGACAGACGCGATTGGTAAATTCCGGAATCATACGAAAAATATTTTGAGTGGCCATTCGACATAAATACAAGTAAATCCACGAAATACCCAATCTAGTATCCTCTTTTTCAAACTGTCTCTTTTTGTAATGTTTATTTTACGGAAGGCTTTGAATACCTTTTTCCGCTTGACGGTACATACGTGTTTAATCAAGATAAAAAGAGAAGAAACAAAACTCACCTGCAGAAGCGGTCCATCTTGCTTTAAGACAACACTGACAGCTATTACAACAAAAGCTGCTACTGGCAATAGCCCAACAAAGAAACCCAAAGCAATGGCGTATGGTGTGTATACGTATCCGTCCCCATAGTTAGGAGCGCTGTACTTTGTGAGCATTAGGGTAAATGTAATCTGTGAAACAAATAAAGATTTCACCCATAACCAGTTTAGAGTTGGAGAATGTTAAAAATCGTTTGTGCTTTTGCGTAGAAGACTTTATTGACATTGAAGAAATTGCTTGCAAGAAGCAATTTCATGATTTTCTACAATATTTGCCAAAGGTTGTTTTTTTTCCTGAAGGGCGTCAAACGCGAGATTGCATGAGAATGGGTTTAAGCAATTAAGGTGTACAAAATGAATCTATTCGTTTTAACTCATATAATCTAACTATTCCATAATAATCCCCTTTTATTTCCCCTTCCGACAAATAAGACCGAAGTCATATAGTAGAAACAGAAAAAAGGTTCCTTTCTCACAACTCTTTTGCTTTCAATAAACTTTATATCCATCTATTTACTTGCCGTCTGTGCTAGAAAGCTGTTGACACTGCTCTTTAAAACATGATTTCACGAGAAGACCAACCGCGGCTGTCAGTCAAATAACCAGTCGACCAATTACATCATCAATTCATTTAGACTATTAATGAAGTTTGAAGCTGTATTTACAATATTCATGTCGCCAATCAACTATTATACTTTTTATTACACGCGACTGGCCATAGGTTTTGAAAAAAATGCCGTTTATAATCCAAGTGGGACTTCATGTTGGGGTCAATGGGCAGATGGCCAACGGAGTAAGTGGGCTGGACGAGCGATTTTTCCATGGCTTTGAATCGAATTCCTATTTCATTCGAGTTAAATAATTTACTGAACGATAATGGTTTGGCCAATATGAAGCATTTTAAGATCGGGGTGGTAAGCTTTGAACATATCAAAGTGTGTTTGTGTGGGTAGGGAATTTAACGTATTTCATACATATAGTCATGGTTCTATGTATGAGGAGTGATTGATATATAAAGCTTTTATTTCTCTTTTAATCCAAAGTTGTATGTACTCTTCAGAATTTTCTTGATAAGACAATTCAAATAAATACTCCAATACGAACAAATAAGCAATTTTACATTTCGAAACCGAATTCTGGAGCTTTGGTAAAACCATTTTCAGTAAGAAATCTAAATCTCCTTTTAGCCTATTTTATAATGAGAGTACCGATTAAGGAAAATTATATTAATAATAATCTGTAGCAGGTTCGAACCTTCCACTTATGGATTCATAGCCCACGACCTTAAACGGATAGCTTTTACTACAAAAGTAACGATATAGGGTAAGATTTCTTATCATAACCTAATGTTCTAGCTTTGAAAGACTATATTTGGAAGTTCTTTCCGAATGCTAACGATGGTCAATAGAGAATATCACGACAGTGTGTTTTCTCTATTTGTTGTTACCGTGTTCGATAATCGTGTGTAGGTATTTTTTATTGGATGAGACCTACACTCGTTTAGAGAATAGGATAATGAAAAATAGAAAAACACACTGTTGTAACATTCTTTTTATTATACATCTTTAGGACATGTCATAAGAAAATCCTCTTAAATGATTAAGAAATAACCAACTTTCCGAAAAAACCCGAACGTCAACACACAAAAAAGTAGTCCGTGTTTAACGATACTCGACGAATACGGTTTTTTTAGTATACGCCGAATGCGGATTATATTTCTGTCGAGTTGAATTAGATAGCCAGATTTTAATTCATATCATTGATAGGTATATAATAAAAAGGAACATTATATGACCAATAGGTCAATAATGTTTCTTATTTACACAAGACTAGATACATAATTGAATAATGTTACTTTATATAGAGAGACACCTTGCGGCTGAAATACTGTACATTATCGATCTAACCCGATCGCCAACGAAACTGACCGATCGCTAGCAACGCCAAATGACCTCTAACACAATAATTTGACTAATATATCAAACGACTCTAGGCTGCATATTTTATTGTTAGGAACATTATATGAAGCGAATCGTTCGTTAGCGAGATCAACGTCGTAAGTACAGCTTGGGTAAGTTGTGGTTCGGACGTGTAACCAATTCCCACATTATAAACCTTTTGAACGCCCTGAAGAAATACAATAGGAAAAAATTGTGGAAAATGAAGAAATTGCCTTCATTTTTCTCAATGTTTTCTACCCGGAAAACTGCAAAAATCTACAATTTCATACACTTTGATTTGTCGTCTGCAACTCCTTTCAGTTGGGATCATTCTAAAATTTGTCTGACAAAGTGGTAAGTCAAACCAACAAAATATCTTGGCCTAAGTATTAGAGTTCAACCTTCAGTCTAAAATTTGTGTAGTATGTCAAACCAACAAAATATCTTAACATAAGTATTAGAGATCAACCTTCACTTCAGTTATATATGTATAATTTAATTTTTAGTTTCGTCTATCAAAAACGAGCGATCTGATAGGTCGAAAAATTTAATTCATACCTCCATGAACAAAATTTTGAGTACGCAGCCATTTTGAATGCTTCCGCACAAAATAGTTCACTACAAAAAGGTATCAATTTGTTAAGTTGTTGCATTTTTCGCTCGATGCTATTAAATTATAAGAAATGAAGATAATATTTTTTGTTTTCATGGAGGCATGAACCGAAAAACCTAATCACACAATGTATGAATCCGCTTCGCGTATTCATACAGTGTGATTAGGTTTTTCGGTTCATACCTCCATGAAAACAAAAAATATTCACTTCATCTCTTAAATGTTTTGATTGGTAAATTGATTAATTGATAGACAAGAGCGATCCGTGATTGAAGAACCAGTGCCAGTTCATCTATCATTGAGTATAATGGATAAACGTGTCATTCTGCCCTGTAGTCGCGCGATTTCCTTATTCGTTATAAGGTTTTAGAACCGTAAAAAAATAAGTAAAAAGGACGAAGCGGAAAGCTATATGTCATTTGTTAAATGTTTGATGTCTTTGATTTAAACCTGTAAATAACGACATAATAAAGGGGAATTATTTAGTAAATAACTAGAAGCCGGAAAGTTGATATGTTTACATTCTAATTTTCAAAATCTTCTACTTTCGTTTTGCATCTATTTGATTTTTCTGAGTAAAAGCTGTAAATCCCACAATAATCGCGTTTGCTTGATGCCTCCGATCCCCCTTAATCGCTCAAGAATGTTTTAAAGCACTGGGCGGCGTGATTAAAGTAAAAATGCATTTGCGAACTGAGCCATATTTGTAATCAATGCCTATCTATGGCCACATGACTACCACATATCACTTGAGATCACATGATTACCAAACACGGGACGGCGAATCACAAAAAAAAAAAAAAAAATACTGTGCTGATTATTACCTTATTTTTCAATAATTTAAAGCAAACTAAAGCATGTTTAGAAGTCTCTAAACGAATTTTTATATCATCCTTTACAAGTGCCATATTATTGTCTTCGGCTACAACTAACTTATTGTCCGTGGCAAGTTGAGATGAGAAGTAACCCGAGGTGTATTCATATCTAAGAGATCACGTGATATGTGTTATCAAGAAACCCGAAATAAAATTGTCTTGTGTTCATTTTGCGGTTTTGTTAAATCTAAGTTGGAATTGCTCCGCATTCCAACTTAAAAACTAAAACTTTAATCACAATGCCTGATTTAAATTAAAGTGAAAGTTTCTATTTTCATTGAGGTATGTAAACCTTCAAACTCAAACACGTATACGAATTAAAGAGAATAGATTTTGTTTTTATTGAGGTTTCAATCTGAAAACTTAATCACACTAATTATGAATAAAGAGAACATTTTGTTTTCATTGAGGTATAGATCTAAAACTCTATCACACTTACATATGAATACCACATACCTCGATGAAAACAAAAAATATATATATTCCCTTCGTTTCTTATGACTTCATGTCATCAAACAAAACAAAGCAACTACTTTACTCGATTTCAGTTTTTTTAATCTACTTTGTGCAAAAGCATACAAATAGTTGCGTGCTCAAAATTCTGTCGAAATAGAGACAACTAAAACTAAATTATATTTTAATGATTATATGTGTCTATAAGTTGAATTATCAAATAATATTCTACAAAGAAATTTCGATAATTCATCGAAAATTGTTAAAAAAGAAAAGAAATACACTTTCTTAAAAATTTAACTGTTTGTTTCGTCTATCAAAAGAGCGTTCTGATTGGCCGAAAGAAATATTCATACCACCGCGATCAAAATTGAAGAGCTAATTCGTATGCACAAAATTGCGCATAAAATAATCCCACAAGAAATGTATCAAATTTATATTTATTTATTTATTTTTTTATTATTATTTTTTTGGGGGGGAGGGGAGGGGGGGTTAAGGGGTGATGTCATTATCATTTTCATGGTGTATTTTACATTACATGAAAATGATACAGTATGATTTGTTCTTTTCGTTTCATACCTCCATGAAAACAAAAAAATATTCTCTTCAAATTTTGACAAAACTACGATGAGACCACACATACACCCTGTAAGAAAAAAATTGAAATTAGAACGATGTTGAAGTTTTTTTTTGTTATTGTTGTTTCTATTTTGTCTTATATGAATATTACAAGACGGGGTCATAAGAATTGTTTTGTTAATCTGAAAAAAAGGAAATATCTTGCAAGCACTTACAAAACTAATGGCTGGTATGACAATACAGTATAAGAAACGACTGAGTCTCGAGATATCTCTCCCTGTCATCAGTTTAATGTCTTTGGAGAATCTGTCTATACCTTTAAAATACAATAATACAGACGTATATAATATTAGTTTTCTTCATTTTCGAATTCATAAAATGTTTCCGTTAAGACAAAATGTCATTGTTATTCCGATATAGTAATGTAAGTGGCAGAAAATGATGATTTAACTTCATTCTTTAATAAATAATAATTGTAATAATTGAAAATCATACCATAAACAAGGGAGATTGACGTTACTTCAAGACAGGCACCAATCAACAAGGCAAAGGCTGAGGCATACCAGTCTATTAGTTGAAATAAGTAGATCCCACCCTACAAAATAGAAGAAAAATAGAGGAATAATGCTATTTTGACCTACAATTAGACTTAAAACCTAGTAATTATTGGTAATAGCAACCAGAATAAATGAATAAAAGGTATTAATTCCAATGTGATATGTAATATAGAAGAGTTCGAGCATTTTTTTTCATCAAATCTTTGACCATTGTTAAATATGCAAATTGTAGTGCTTAAAGAATTGTTATGAAACGGCGTTACCTTGCAAAGTTTATGATCAGTAGCATGTAAAAAAGTAAAAAGAGGGCTAAAAACGTGGTGGCTTTTATAAGTTAAAGCTTCTGAGCCGAGAACACTTGTTGAGTGGCCAAAGTCAGCTACGTGTACTAATTTCAAACCGTGAGATCGTGTGCTCGAGCATCGGACTGACCAAACTAACAAAATATCTGTCTTTCAGATTATACGTGAAACCGAGACTCTGGGTGCGAGTGCTATCCATCGAGCACGTTAAAAGACAGGTGGGGCTGTCAGCAGTTTCGTCCCGTTTCCTTGCAATATTCAACGTAATAACGTTTCGTATTCTGGGGGCGTTGCGAGCATGTTCTATGGTAGCGACGATGAACAAACGGAAATACAAACAAGTAACCGCAATCACAGTCACCAATGTTGTGATTTTAAAGGTATGTGGTTGAAATATAAAGGCTAATTTCCGTCTTCAATCAAATACTACGGGTCAAAAACATAACGTTTTAAAGCTAGTAGAATAAGAAAACTTAACAAGAGGCCCATGAGGGCCTGAGAAGCTCTACTGGTTATCAAGTTTTCCATTAAGGAAATCAGATAAATATTTAAGGAAGTTAATTACTTAAAGAAGAATGCATAAAGGGAAAAAATAGTCTTTATCCCCTTTATTATTTTGAGGAACAATCCTCAAGGACCCTTTCCCGTGTTTCATGACGGATCCACTCCATTTCCAAAAGGAAGTTACCTTATGACCTGTGAAATTTTCATCAGAATCTGACAGTAATTGTGGGCTTTATCACATAAACAGGGTTGTTTTGAATGAAAATCCATAAGGCCCCTTTTCCTATGTTTTCTGATGGATCAATTTCATTCCAAAAGGAACTTTCCTTACAACCCTACAATTGTCCTGTGAAATTTAAAAGACAATTTGATAATGACTGTGAACTTCATCACATACACAAGAATGTTTTGAATGATAATCTACAAGGCCCCTTTTCCTGTGTTCCCAATGCCACAATTATTCCATGCATCTTTGAAGAGAATCCGATAAAACTGTTGACTTTATTGTTTTAACAAAAATATTAAAATCAAGTTCTCAAAAGCTCCCATTTCCCCATGATATTTTGCTGTTGGTTTTATCATTCTGTGAAAGTTAAAAGTGAATCCGATGAAATATGGGGACTTCATTATGTTTACTAGAATTTTTTTTAAAAAATCATAAGTCCCCTTTTCACATGATAGTTGATGGATTGTACCCAGTTCTGAAAAGAACCATTTAAGTGATTGTACAATCATTCTGTGAAATTTTGAAGTGAATCCGGTGAAATCAAGGGACAACATTGTGTTAACTAGAATATCTAATAAAGTTTTTCATAAGATCCCTTTTTATGTGACACTTGCCATAATCAGATCAACTGTCAAAATCAACAATTGTAATGATTGTACAATCAATTTGTGTAATCTGTGGAATTTATTGTGTTAATGAGTTTATAGTTAAATCTTCGTAGGGCCCCTTTTCCCATGATACATTACAGAACAAACCAAATTTCAAAAGGAACAATTCTAATGAAGGTACAATCATTCTTTAAAAGTTAAAGAGAATCAGTAAAAACAGTGGACTGAATTGTGTCAAGAATTTTTTGTAATAAAATTTTCATAAGGCCCCTTTTTCCGTGAAACTTAACAAATCAGACCAAATGTACAAAGGAACAATCCTAATGATAGATAGTTTGAAGAAAATGATAAAGACTGAGGACTTTATTGTTATAATGATGTTTTTGTAATAAAATGTTCATAAGGACCCTTTTCTTGTGTTACTTCACAAATTAGACCGAATTTACAAGTGAACAATCCAAATGATGGTACAATCATTCTATTAAAGTTTGAAGAGATTCTGATAAAGACTGAGGACATTCTTGTGTAAATGAAGATTTGGTAATAATTTTTCATACAGCCCCTTTTCCTATAATACTTGACAGATCAGGCCCAATTTGGAAAGAAACAGTCCAAATGATGGTACAAGCATTCTGTGAAAGTTTGAACAGAATCCGATGAAAACTGCGGACTCTATCTTGGTGTAAAGATTTTAAAATAAAATTCTAATAAGGCTCCTTTTCCTGTGATACTTGAATGATCAAGTCTCATGTTAGCATCAACAATCGCAATTATTGTACAATGATTCTCTGAAAGTTTGAAGAAAATCCAATGAAAGCTTTGCAGTTGGTAACCAGGATTATAGATAAAATTCTCAAAGGCCCCTTTTCCCATGATACTAGACAGATCAGGCCTAATTTAAAAAGAAAGTATCCTCATGATGGTACAATCATTCTGTGAAAGTTTAAAACAAAATCTGATGGAAACTGTTGACTTTATTGTGGTGCAAGGAATTTAAACTTAAATTTCGTAATGCTCCTTTTTCTGCGATACTTGACGGGTCAGGTCTAACGTCAACATCAACAATCATTATAACTGTACAATTATTCTGTGAATGTTTGAAGAAAATCGAATGAAAGCTCTGCACTTGGTAACAAGGATTTATGAATGAAATTTTCATAAGGCCCCTTTTCCCGTGTTTCTTGACAGTTCAAATCCTGTTATGAAAAGAATGATCGTTATGACCTTACAATCATTCTGTGAAAGTTTCAACAAAATCTGACCAAAGCTGTGGGCTTCATTGTGTTAAAAGGGATTTTAATTGAATTTTCATATAGCCCATTTTCCCATGTTACTTGATGAATCTGAACCAATCCTAAAGGGAACTATACTTACAAAAGTATATTTATTCTGTTTGAGTATAAAGACAACCCCATGAAATCTGTGGACTTAAAAGAATTAATTAGGATTTTTTTAATTGAATTTTCCTTAGGCCCTATTTCCTATGTTTCTCGATGGATCAGACCCAATTTGAATGGAACAATCCTAATGATGGTACAATCATTCTGTGAAATTTTGAAGTCGATCAGGTGAAATCTAGGGCCATGATGTTTTAACTAAGATTTTATTATTAAATTTTCATAGGGCCCCTTTTCCCATGAAACTTCGTGGATCAAATCCACTCCCGAAAAGAACAATACATTTAATGTTATAATCATTCTGTGAATGTTTGAAAAGAATTTGTTTTAAACTGTGGGTTCTATTGTGTTTATAAGGATTTTTTAATCAAATTTGCATTAGGCCCCCTTTTCCCTAGGTCCTTGACTGATCATACTCAATTTTGAAAGGGATTATCCTTATGATGGTACAATCATTCTGTGAACGTTTGAAGAGAATCCGATGAAAACTGTAGACTCTAGAGTGTTAACGAGGATTTTTCCATTAAATTTAAAAAGACCCCTTTCCCCGTCTTTCTTGACGGATCATACCCGATTCCGAAAGAAACAATCCTTATGATTGTACAATGTTTTTGTGAAAGTTTGAATAGAATCTGATGAAAACTGTGGACTCTAGAGTGTTAATGATGATTTTTTAATTAAATTTTCAAAAGGCCCCATTTCCCGTGTTTCTTAAAGGATCATACCTAATTTCGAAAGGATTGATCCATATGATGGAAAAATCATTCTGAGAAAGTTTGAAGAGAATCCGATGAAAACCGTGGACTATAGAGTGTAAACAAGGATTTTTAATGGAATTTTAAATTAAACTTTCATAAGGCCCCTTTTCCCATGTTTTTCTTGGCGGATCATACCCAATTTCGAAAGGAACGATCCTTATGTTGGTACAATCATTCTGTGAAAGTTTGAAGGGAATCCGATGAAAACTGTGGACTCTAGAGTGTTAACAAGGAATAGTTTAACGGACGGACGACGGACGGACGTACGCACGCCGGACGGGAAAAAGCCATCACAATAGCTCTAGTGGCCTTCGGCCAGTAGAGCTAAAAATCACTTAAATGATGCTCGTTGGTTAGAACAACATAGCCACCAGTCTTGTGTTTTCAAGGTTTTTATTTTATTTCGTAAAACAACATAATAATTCTAACCCATTCCCACACAATGACTCCTTTGGACGCCCCTCAAGATGAACAATAAGAAAAAGATTGTGTTTTTTTAAAAAAATGCTTGTAACGAGCAATTTATTCATATAACACATTGATTCTAACCCGAATTTTGAAAAGAAAATCCATAAATTTATAATTGTCGTCTGCAACTCCTTTTAATTTTGACTATTCTTTAATTTTGTAGTCTGGTAATTGGTTAAAGTAACTTTGCCGGTGATTCTACAAAGTGACCCTAGTATTACTTACATTTGTAGTGTAGATGATTCCTGAAAGCAGCATGAGGATTGCGAAACAAATGTTGATTGCGATACTGCGTTTAGCAAAACGAGTTGGTAGGAGGTCGCGTAAAGAATCAAGCACCGTCTCCACCATTCCAAACTGAAAACATAAAATTATAAACGGGATCTTGTGCATGACCTTTTCAACCACTACACGTTGGGCCAGGTAAAGACTCACCCATACAGCCTGATTAGTCTTCAATGTATGGAAAACGGACGACACTGACCCAAAGATTCTTTCGGTGGTGATCGGATTGACCAATTGCTGGCCTAAATCTCCGATAGCCCTGTTGATTCCGAGTGAAATTTCCGCTTCATATTTTAGTATAATTTTACCGTGTTAATTTTGAGCATTTAGAGCAAGTAGCATGTAACAATAAGTAGAACGATTGGTTGGTGACATAAACGTTAAGTAAATCTTTAATAAGCTGTAACTACGACGTTGAAATCGCCAAACCAACAAAATATTCTTGATATTATTGGCGGCCAATGTTTGGAATCTAACTTTAATCCCGGTCTAAATAAACGATTCGATTGGTCGATTGTTTCTTTGGTCATCAGCTACGATTGGTTTATTGCCTATATACTATTCAGGATTCTCAGTATCTGCACTTCGTGTACATGTGCAGTCGTTAGAAAATATCATACAAGGGCTCTAGGATCTTTCAGGATATGTTCCTTGAGACAAGCTGGCTTTGCCGAGTCCAGAATAGAAAGGTAAGTAAACCAGCTTCGATGAGCTTGGTAACGTTCTACTCTACTCGATGTTGAGATCAGCAAGTATCAAAGAAACTCGAGTGACACTTTCTTGTTCTCAGAAAAGCCCTCGAAAACATTCTTTAAATCCCATAAACAATAAAAAAAAGGACCAGATGAAGTCGTTGAAAAATTATTCTATAAATATGTTATGCAAGAACATCCAAGATGCCTGTTCGCTTATATAGTAAACAAATATTTATGCCAGAAAGGTGTTACCCTGATCATTAAACTGAAAATTATAGACCAGCTAATTATTATGTAAATAATTAGTCGCTATTCCTTCATTGAATATGTTAAAAATTTTGGGGAAAAAATCATATATTTAGAAAATATATCAAGACAACACATACCTTAACTGCAATGCCTTAGGGGATATCCCATGTAACCCGTTAAACAAATACTTGAAAAAAAGATTTGATCACGAGAAGGTCAAGCAGAGGTCGCATTTAAATAATAATCATATATACAGTTGAATGGTCATTTCATATTCAGAAAATCACCAAAGGTATGGTCAGCCCGCGCATACTTTTCGCACATCCAAGAATGTTTCTCCTAACGGTCAACAAATCGTCGTTGTCTTTCCAAAACGTCGTACCTACGGCTTGATTCAACGATTCGACGAAGTATTCTATAGAACTTACCGCACTGTCCAGCATGACAAGAAGCATCATGACAAAAAACAGAACAGACCATAACTGTGCAAGGGGCATCAGGCTGCAAGCAGTTGGGTAAGCGACAAATGCCAGTCCGGGACCTGAATTGTAGTAAATACTTGATTGCATATGCAATAGTTTTGACTTCGAGCGAACATTTTTTGAAAAATTTTCTTAAATTCAGTATTGCCTTAATTCTCGCAATTCTGTATGAATTAGTTGATGAGGTAATGTCTATGTCTTTGGCATATGCTTAGTTACGTAATATACGCTTAATTGAACTTGTCATCCACACAGTTGACCAATCGCTGGCCCCGCCCAATTACTTCTTTGATCGATAGATCGATTGATTGATTGGCTGATTGAGGTTTAACGCCACTTTTAACAGTATTTCAGTCATATCGCGGCGCATGGGGCACCAAGCAGTGGATTCCTGGTATTTCTCACACCAGTACTACCACTACATCCTTTTCCAGACTCCAGCTGCTATTCCACTTCGGTTTACGATAATCCACCCATTGGTGAGACTTGCTTCTTTGACCACGCCCACTGATTTTATCAGGAAGTCCCACTTGGAATTTAAACGGCATTAATTTGAAATATTTATGACCAGTAGCATGTAACAAACAAGATGGTCCTATATCGCTCCCCTGAGTATGATTGCTCAAGGCTTAATGATATAATTTTCAAAATATCATAGCCCTCATCTAATCATTTTGGAGAAGAATATTTTTAAAGATTTTCTCCTTTATCCTAGGTATAGTGAAAACCAAACATGTTGAGCTTATTTCAAGAGTATTGTAATTCTTTGAAATAATAAGTAGAGGGTGAATAGGCATTAATACATACCATATATCAAAGCTCTAGGCCTAATGGTTTAGAAGTAGAACATTTTCTATGATATCCTTCTTTATTCCTTTCTTAGATTGCACAGAAAAGGTCTTATTTTTAGAATACAGTATAACTTTGAAGTATGTTAGTACAAGGTCAATAGGCTCGCGGCTTTAGGGTTTGGTAGAAGATACGTTGTATGAGTTTAGATATAGTTATGACGTTTAGGCTGACTTGCCGTAAATTTATCAAAATAACACCGTTAATCGAAGTAGAACCTTCCATCGGAGTCAATGGCAATATATGAGTTGCGAAAACGTAATACATTAATTTCAAAAAGTAGAACAAACAATTCAGCATGTCTTGTCTCGAAAAAAAAAACTTAAGCGAGAACATAATCAAAAATAGCGAATTTATTTCCTTTTCATTTTGGTTTCAAATAGATGTTTAACATGAGTTTCCATATCTATCATAATAATCATGTGGCAGGACATTACTTTTTGTCCTACCGTTTGGAAAGTGAGGCGCACATGCACAAAGGTTGTTTTTAAGAAGCAAATCTCTTAAACGATCGCTGCTATACTATATTCGTCTTGCTTTTTTAAATAAAGTGACTTTAAGCTACGGCACGGACTTAAAGCCTTTGTGACATTCTCTTGCACTTCAGTTCAACCCCCATTTACATCTGTAATTTGCTCGGTAAATGATTTTGAATACATGTAATATATTAAAGTTCTTTTTTAGTCTAGCCGTGTTATGCAGGCCCCCCACTCACAAATTGCGACGACGGATACTACGTCATAACAAAAGCCCTCTGGCTTTCAGCCAATGGAGCTAGAGAGAGAGAGAGACAGAACGAGAGAGACAGAAAGAGGAAGGCAGAAAGAGAGTGAGAGAGAAAGTGAGAGAGAAAGGGAGGGGGTAGAAAAGCATGCAATGCGAGTATTCCACATAGAGCAATCTCGTTATGTAAATATGCGCTGTACAATTTCCAGGTAAAGCGAAAGAGAGGGAGGGAGGGGGGGCGAACGTTTACCGGGTTAACATTATTATGTACACCTCTCAAAAGCGATATGCAGAATGTATATCCTTTGGGTAGAATTTGGGGATAAATATATATATAGAAACATAATCCGAGCTCGACCAAATTGTTCACAGACTGTGCGAATATGGTCCTATGAATTACCAGTTAATTTGAAATAACAAAACATTCGAATGGTTCGTAAAACCGACAGCTCCGGTTATCAGCTATATACAGCAACTTTGTCTAACCGGAACGTTTCAATACTGTAACTTTAGAATAAGTAATACTATTTCGGAATAAAACAAACACCACATTTTTTATTAACAATTTGATATAATTATACATGATTTTACATTGTCCAACATATTATAAAGCTCGTTTCTTTATTCTCATTCACTCATCATCTTTTGATAACCTTGCTAAAATCAGAACATCCCCGCGAAAGTACTGTTCATTATAAAATGAAATGAGACGTGTGATTCGGTTCGATCGAATTTTCATGTGTCAGGAGATTGAATTTATTGCGTTAGATGTTTTTGCATTAAACTCTGCGTGGGTTGAAATTTTACCGTGGTTAATTTAGCCTCAGATTGCTTCGCAATCTCATACTAAAATGACTTTGCTATTGCGATTTACAAGTGATCTTTACTTTCGATCCACAATACTCCGAGTTTTGTATTTGATATTTACTTTTGAAAAACTGCTCACAGTTTGGTTATCTACGGTGGCTTAGAGGTGGCATGTGCGAGGTTTCTTTATTTCTTTTTATGAAAAAAAAAAATCTCCAATAAAATTTATACACTTATTTGATTTAAAAAAATCGATTTAAAGACCGGTTATTGTGTTTTATAATTAGACCTAAAATAACAAAAAAAAAACTTTTTTTTCCAATAAATTGCCTGGTAAGAGAAGTAGCCTAGTTGATAATTATCTCGTGGGAATGACTTAATATCTAGAGCGCAACACATAGACACCGATTTTGATTAGCTGTGTACCTCGTTCCCACGATATAGCAAATCGTTTTCTTTTTTCCTCTTGTTTTCTTCTTTCGAAAGGAACGATCCTTATGATGGTAAAATCATTCTGAGAAATTTCGAAGAGGATTTGATGAAACATGTGGTCTCTACACTGTTAACGAGGAATTTGAGGAGATTTTTCAAATAAATTTTCATAGGGCCTCTTTTCCATGTTTCTTGGCGTATCTGGCCTAATTTCGAAAGGAACAATCCTTATGATGGTCCAATCATTTTGAAAATGTTTGAAGACAATCCGACGAAACTGTGGGCTCTAGAGTGTTAAAAAGGAAAAATTATCGGACGGACGTCTGACGCGTGGATGCCGGATGGGAAAGAACCATCCCTATAGCTCTTTTGTCAGTAGAGCTAAAAACGCGGGTGTCACCTCTATGCCACCGTAGTCAACTTCATTCATGGTCTGATAATCATTCTACACAATAAGTGTCGTCTCATATTTTTCTAAAATATGTCCATGATATCTCGGCGGTCCATTCTACAATGAGTGCTGAGATATCTTCTACGCAATAGAAAAAACAGACACGATCAGGAAATGATTTGCCAAACGTTGGCATCCATAACCTTGTCCCACAATTCGCAATATAACGATATCTTGTATTGTATTAAAGATTTTATTCTTTCAAGGTACCATAAATACTTTCAGCCAGGGACAAATTTTGGGCGGGTCCATCGGAAATGTAAAACGTAATTTGTCAGACAATGTTCCGAATGTCTGAAAAATGAATAAGGTAATCGGAACTCGAGTATTTTTGTTGATCAGAAAAATCCCTGGTTAGTTTGTGTAAGATGAGATTTGTAAGATTTCTTCTTTTTTCTAAACGATTTATACAGCTATGTGCAACATAAGCGAGGTTTTGCTGTGTTTCATAAATGAATAAAATCAGTAAATATCTGCTTTTCACATCTTTAGTCTTTGAAATGAAGTTTAAAGGGGGGTATCGATGTTCTGAAATCTGCATTGGAAACTTTTCCAAAATGGTTAAAAATAAGCTCAAACGAACATATGATATTCAGATATAAGACAAATATTTTTTCCAGATTTGAAATCTGTTAGGCCCAGAGTGGCTTTTTGTAGTTACAATGTATCTAGGGAAGATCCACCGGAAATCCATTTTATTTCAGAATCACGGTATTCGGATGTCGACGGTGCAGGATCTCGTTTGCAAATGATCAAAATTCAACAGAAGATAAAGTGACAAGGGAAACAATAAACGTGCTGACTTATATCAGCGCAAAACTAAAGTAAGTGTCTATATCTATATAAACTTTTACGATAGAAAAGGGCTGATCTTTATATAATTTAAGACTACTTTTGGATGACGTCACGATGACGTGGTTTTTAGCGAATTCAAACTGAATGCATGATTCCTGTGGTTATACGCACCACGTGATTATCCCAATATTCACTGCAGCTGTCTCGTAATCTTAGAATAGATTAAAGCCTACGTTGGCTATTTCGGAAATACCCGGATGTATTTTTCAGGATATTGTATTCAGATAACATATGAGTGGAAATGAAGATAATTAAAATCATTGAAATAATAAAAAAAACAAGAGCCGTTGGAGACGGATTATGCTCCCCGAATAAGGTTTTTGTCACAGAACTGTGGTATATTCTGATTACAGTTAAAGGGAGAGTAATATGTTTATCCTACTTTGATTTTTTAATAGGGTTATTTCCCTTATTCTTTATAAGTACTCTTTAGCTTAAAAGATTACACTTAGTCTATGTTTGTATGTTGCACATGTTTAGTAAAAAAGACTAAATAACAAAATGAAAGATACCAGAAATAAAGCCTAAATGACCAAACTATGTTGTTGTTACTCTCCCAATACACAACAAATTGGCGACGAGGTTAAGTAAGACTCATCCGGTAAAATAAAACTCGGAAATGGCTACTTACGGTCAGATTAATGAACTTGACCAGTCTTCAGAAGATTGAGTTCAATATGTAGAACGTCTCGGACACTATTTCCTAGCCAATGATATCGACGATGCAGACAAACGAAAGGCCATTTTTCTTTCTGTTTGTGGAAGTAAAGTCTACAAACTAATGTGTGATTTATTGGCACCAGCAAAACCTGGGGAGAAGACATTCCAGGAACTTTCAGATTTGGTTAAAAATCATCTACAACCCAAGTCATCCGAAATAGTACAAAGATATAAATTTCATTCTTGTTTTCGGAAAGTGGACGAATCTGTATCAGACTACGTTGTACATTTAAGGAATTCGTCAGTAGATTGCAATTTTGTGGCAACTCTATAGCCGATGTTAAGAGATAGGTTAGTCGTTGGTGTAAATAACGATAGAATCCAAAGACGGTTACTCTCGGAACATGAATTAGAGTTCAAGAAAGCTCTTGAAATAGCTCAGGGGATGGAACAGGCAGGCAGAGAAAAATGCGGCTGATCTTCAACGGAAGGAAAAGGTTTCGGTAAACTCGGTGAAGCAATCAGGGTTTAAGAAAAAGGGTCATCAAGAAACTTTAGGAAATGAATGTTGGCGTTGTGGAGGTAAAAATCATGCACCGAATGACTGTTTCTTCAAAGATGCTGAATGCTATAAATGTAAGAAAAAAGGTCATGTTAAGAAAAAGTGTAAACAAACTGAACAACAGAAGGGTACTAAACCTAAGTCAAAGAAAAAGACCCACTATCATGGAGAGAAACAGAAATATCTTGATGAGGACAGTAATGACTGTAATGAGTATTCTTTTTATAGAATTGGAAATTCGAAAGAGAAACCTATTATCGTTAATATGAAAATGAATGGGTATTCGATTCCGGTAGAAGTTGATACAGGGGCATCAAAGTCGGTCATATCAAAGAAAACTTTAGACCAAATAGGGGGAGAATTAGTTAAGACTAATTTAAGGTTAAGAACTTATACAGGTGAAGAGATCAAACTTCTTGGCGAAACAATGATTGATATTTCACAGGGAAGTGAAAATAGGACTTTTTCAGCCATAGTTGTTGAAGGGGATGGACCAAACTTAATGGGTAGAGATTGGTTGAACCGTATTAGACTTAACTGGCATGAAATTCTTTTACATTCAGGAGAGTCTGACCTACTTAAGGGTTATGAATTGATTTTTGATGGGAAATAGGCACCTACAAGGGGGCAAAGGCAAAAATTGTTTTGAAAGACAAAGTTCAACCAAAATATTTCAAAGCACGCCCTGTACCATATGCATTAAAAGATAGGATAGGCCTTTAATAAGACCGTTTAGAACGGGAAGGGACAGTTACAAAAGTTCAATATTCAGAGTGGGCTGCTCCAATAGTTCCCATTGTTAAGGAGGATGGTAGTATAAGAATATGTGGGGATTATAAAGTTACTATAAACCCAGTGTCTTGTCTCGACAATTACCCAATACCAAAAACAGAAGATTTGTTTGCTAACTTGAAGGGAACGTTTTTTTCAAAACTAGATCTGAGCAATGCTTATCAGCAAATTGAACTTGAACATAGTTCAAAACCATATACTACTATTAACACCCATAAAGGTCTTTATCAATATAATAAACTTTGTTTTGGAATTTCTTCAAGCCCGGGGATTTTCCAAAGGGTTATGGACAGTATTTTGCAAGGTCTTGAGGGGGTAAGAGTTAGAGTGGATGATATTTTAGTTGCTGGGAACTCAGTCGAGGAACAAGAGTTTTTTGGGTCTGATTAACTACTATTCGAGGTTTATACCAAATATTTCTACAGTGCTAGCACCGTTATATGAACTTTTAAAGAAGGGAGTACAGTTTAAATGGGATAGCAACCATGAAAAAGCTTGGAGTACATCCAAGAACTTACTCAGATCTACTGGTACATTTTGATCAAAACAGAGATATAGTATTAACCTGTGATGCTTCAGCCTATGGAGTAGGAGCAATATTATCTCACAGAATGGATGACGGCACAGACAAACCAATAGCATTTGCGTCCAGAACACTAAGTGAAAGTGAGAAAAACTATAGTCAGATTGAAAAAGAAGGGCTAGCAGTGATATTTGGTGTTAAGAAATTCCAACAATATTTATATGCCAATAAGACATTTGACTTGGTTACAGATCATAAGCCGTTATTAGGACTGTTTAAAGAAGATAAAGGTATTTCAATGTTATCATCTGCAAGAATGGTGAGATGGTCATTAATTTTAGGGGCTTATAACTATAGACTCGTACACAAGTCGGGTAAAAGCATAGGAAATGCAGATGGACTGAGCAGATTTCCTCTAAAAAGTGAAAGTGTGGAACCACCAGTTTCAGGGGAGACAATTCTGCTGATGAACTTTTTGAATGAAATTAGTCCTGTCACCGCAAAACAAATATCGGGTTGGACTTATAATGATAAACTATTAAGTAGAGTGAAAACTTTCATTCAACAGGGATGGCCAGATATATTACCAAGTGATGAGTTAAAACCATATTACAACAGGAAAAATGAGCTAAGCTTGGTGGATGACTGTATTCTTTGGGGTACAAGAGTAATAGTTCCTAATCAGGGAAGGAAACCGTTACTAGACCAGTTACACGAAGGACATGTGGGGATGAGCAAAATGAAAGCTCTTGCTCGTTCATATATTTGGTGGCCATTATTAGATCAAGAGATTGAAATGACAGTTAAAAAGTGTAGTGAGTGTTTGCAGAATAGTAATATGCAGCGACAGTCTCTTCAACCATGGGAGTGGCCAAAGAGACCTTGGTCTCGCTTGCATATCGATTACGCAGGTCCGTTTATGGGGAAGATGTTCCTTGTCATCATTGATGGGTATACAAAATGGATGGACGTTTATCATTAACATTCTTCGGACACTGAGATTACAATAGAGCACTTGAGACAATCATTTGCTATACACGGTTTGCCTGATACAATAGTTTCGGACAATGGACCATGTTTTGCTAGTAGTGAGTTTTCAGAATTCATGGACAAGAACGGTATCAATCATATTAAGTCGGCACCATATCATCCATCTACCAATGGTTTGGCCGAGAGAGCAGTTCAAACATTTAAGTCTGGGATGAAAAAACAAAAACATGGATCAATAAATACTAAGGTATCGAGGTTTCTACTACAGTACAGAACTACGGTACAATCGACTACAGGACAAACTCCAGCTGAATTGTTATTTAACAGGAAGCCAAAGACAAAATTCGACCTAGTCAAACCAGATATTCGAAAGAAGGTGGAGAAAAACCAAGTTCGCCAGAAGAGAGATCATCCTGATAGAAAGCATAGGGAATACCAGAAAGGGGAAAGAGTGTATATTCGAAATTTTGGTATTCGAGGTGAAAAATGGTTAAGTGGATGTGTTCTAGAAAAAATAGGTTCAGTGGTATACAGAGTGAAATTAGGTAGTGAAAATATGATAGTGAAAAGGCATGTAGATCAAATGCAAAAGTGTTATGATCAGGGTAATTTTGTATTACCAAATGAAAAGGAAGAAATTGTAATTAGGCAAAATGTGTCAATTCAAGATATGTGTGTTAATGATAGAATGATTCAGGAGTCAGCAACAGCTCAACCAGAGATTCAAAGTGATCCATTCGAGGTTTCTGAGAAAGAAACAGTACAAGAAGAGAGACCAAAGAGACCACAGAGAGAGAGGAGAAAACCAGAACGATATAAAGATTTTGTTTGTGATTAATGAGGAAAGATAACTCGGACAAAATTGCAAGGTTGCTGAGACATGAAACAAAAAGTATAAAATGTGGATTGTGACTTCTGAACTTTTGAGTCAAATTATTCTCATTTTATTCTTATGTCTTATTGAGAAATCAAACAGAGATAAAAATATAAATGAGAATAAGTTGTGGGTAATAATAATAATAATAGTTTCAATAGAAAAGCTAGGCAAGTTTTTCATTGGTAATATTTTAGTTAAAATAAAGTTAAGAATTATAAGGTCATTAAAGTTTATTAAAAGTAATAAATATATTATCATCATGAAGAGTTGGTAAAAGTTAGAGATTTTTGCCACTAGGGATTTTCACTTTTGAAATTTTTGAGTTTTAAAATTGAAAATATTCTAAGGGGGAGGATATTTTGGTATATTCTGATTACAGTTAAAGGGAGAGTAATATGTTTATCCTGCTTTGATTTTTTAATAGGGTTATTTCCCTTATTCTTTATAAGTACTCTTTAGCTTAAAAGATTACACTTAGTCTATGTTTGTATGTTGCACATGTTTAGTAAAGACTAAATAACAAAATGAAAGATACCAGAAATAAAGCCTAAATGACCAAACTATGTTGTTGTTACTCTCCCAATACACAACAAGAACTATATGCCATTATTTGACAAAACTTTTTATTGAATGCAACTATAGTTTGAGAGTTCAGTTCACAAGAAATTTGGAAGTTTGACAAACATTGAAGGAAGCTGTTTGGCTTCACAGGCCTGATTCTAGTAAAATTCAATATCATTATATGGGAAAGGGTTAAATATTTTACCTTCACTATCCAAGTTATCAATGAAAAAAGTCTCCATACAAAAAATGAAACTCTAACTTGAGTAGTCTTGCAGAAACAATAGACTGATTTATTTCAGAATAGGATATAACAAAATGTAAAGCTACATGTCATTAATCCCCCTAGCATGGTAAGGCTCATTGGGTCAAAAATTTAAATAAAAATTACCTAGGGCTTTTAATGAACAACATTTATGTAAAGTAATAAGAAATTTTGGCAATTAGTGAAGGAGAAATAATTGAAAATTAATGACCTTGACAATTTGACCTTGACCAATGACCTTGAACTTAGTACAAACAGAAAGAAGTCCATGTCATAAGCAATGCACATGTAAAATATGAAAGCTATATCACTTACCATTGTTTACTTATGGGCTCTGTTAAAGTTTTTTTTTTAATTTTGACCTTGAGAAATGACCTTGACCTTGCCAGATGACCTTGAACTTAATTCCAAGAGAAAGGTCGTGTCACTAGCAATGCACATGTTAGATATGAAGGCTATATCACTTACCATTGAAAAATTATAGACAATGTTCAAGTAAAAACTTTCAAATTTTGACCCTGAGAAATGACCTTGGTCTTGACAGATGACCTAGAACTTAGTACCAACAGAAAGTCCATGTCAAAAGCAATGCACCTGTGAAATATTGAGGTTATATCACTTAACAATGTAAACTTATAGACAATGTTTAAGCTAAGATTTTCTAAATTTTGATCTTCAGAAATGACCTTAACCTTGAATGATGACCTTGAACTTGGTACAAACAGAAAGGGTTTGTCACAAGCAATGCACATGTGAAATATGAAGACTTCATCTGTAACCAATCAAAAGTTATTGCCAATTTTAGTTTTTGCGGGGAAAAAAGACAGATAACGTAAAGGTAATAACATTAAGGCCCCTTTTCCCATGACGCATTTTTTAAAACGAAAATTCCCGTTAGTTTAAGGTCAGGGGGATCTACTTTGCTACTCAAATATGAAATTTCATGAAATTCTAACAATTAGTCTTGGAGAAATTGGCAAAAAACTAGTTTTTACATTAAGGCCCCTTTTCCCATGACGTAGCCTTGAAATAAGAAAAATAAAATAACAGGTCTAGGAAATTTCCTAGGAAGATTATATATGAAGTTTCGTCCAATTAGGCCCAGGGGTAGCTGAGATATGACTTCGGACGGACGGACGGAAGGACGGACGGACGGACACACAGGCCGGCGACTATATGCTCCCCCCGACATATTTTTCGGGGAGCATAAAAACCACATCGACACCTCCATTTAAAGTAGATACTGTGTTGAAGCACTGAATTAAGTCATATCTGATTGATGTAACATTATTATCACTAAAGTTGACGCGGAAAGATTTTCTCACCACTTGATGTTGCTAATACTCCAACTGGAACACCTGCTTCTTTAGCCATAAAACCAATCACAGAAAATACGACCAGGGCTGCGTAAACGGCGGTAATCACATCTATTACACATACGATTAATGTGTCTCTGTAAATAAAAAAAATACCGTGGACAAGTACGAAAGAACCTTGATAACTTCACATGTTAAATCTTCACATTCAAACTTCATTCAAACTAACTTTAAAGTGTGGAGTGAAGTGTATGAAATAAGAATTGTGAAATTTCAAGCGTACAGTATAAAGAGTTGAATTTGAATTATGTAGTGTGAAGTTTGACAAAAAGCATAAAGATTGAAGAAGTTTAAAGTTCAAAGTTTGAAATTTGAAGTGAGCAGTTTCAAACTTAAACTCCAGACTTCAAATTTTAAGCTTCACAGTTCACACCTCACACTTAGAAGTATGTATTCAGATCAACGTGCGAAGTTGAACTTACGAGATAATCATGAGTTTAAGAAGTCACAGTCGGTCTTTCGTAGTCAAGAATAAGAAATACATTCAATTTTCCGCTCGACGTTATTAGCTCAGCTGACTATCTTATATTTATTCGTTTTATGTTTGTTGTGGATTAAACGTCGTTTTCAACATTTGTCCAGTTATATCACCGCAAAGTTCAATTTTTCATGTGCTCCCAGGGTTCCACCATTTCTAGGCTGTGGTTCTGTAATTGCTTTCCTATAGAAACCAACTCGTGGCGGGTGACGACGCGGTGATACGAACCCACAGCCCTAGAAATCGCCCTAGAAAGTCATTTGTCCGCTATTCTGACCACAAAGCCTCACAAGACAGACCTCCGTTCAAAATGTATTCATATATCAATAGATGGACGCAGGCACATACATAATGGTTATATGAACCAACTGAAAAATATCGTGGTATCTCATGTAAGAAATGTGTTGTCTCCAAAGTAGCAGCGGTAACGTACAATTTGAATATCACATATCATCATTTTGAAAACTTTAAAAATTGACTACAACAATAAAAAGGTCGTTGGGCGTGCAAAATGTCGTGCTGTCTCGACATTTTGAATGTATAATTTGGATATCACATATCATTTTGAAAATCTCCAAATGACTATAAATATAAAACATCGTTGGGCGTGCAAAGCTGTAGTCACGACATTTTACACGCCCAACTACGAAATTGGTTTTTTTTTGTTTGTATGGGATATAACACCGCATAGAACAAATTTTCAGTTCTATCCCTTCGAAAATCACTGATCCAGGTACTTGCGTGGTATTACAATTACAAGGACTGGGCTCTGAATTGTTTTACAAACAGGAAATGCCAAAGTGACGAACGTCGCTGTGCCAGATTATGGTCTCGTAGCCATAACCATGGCACCTAGTAGGTCATCTACAACAAAAACAGAATGATTAGGTAGCCTAATGTATTTTTTTAAATGAAAAGGTACATTGATAAATTTGTCCAATTAATTTAAAGCTGGGAAGTCACTGATATTGTCCCGCAGAATTAACAAGGGGACCTTAATGGTTCTGGATAGAATTTCTCAAGGCTTAAATATACAT
Organism: Fragum fragum; assembly: GCA_946902895.1. NCBI lineage: Eukaryota > Metazoa > Mollusca > Bivalvia > Cardiida > Cardiidae > Fragum > Fragum fragum. Next base: position 43,200,043 of record OX336371.1, read on the forward strand.
GTATAAGGAAATATCAGAGCTATATCCCTAATCGTTTTGTAGAAAAAGATTCTTTAAGATTTTCTCCTTCAATCCAAGGTATATATTTGATCCCACAATATAGCTCTAAATTAAAAGGTAATTCTTTGAAGTATTTTGGTAGAGGTTCAATAGGCGTTCATTTCATGCAACATATCAACACTCTATGCCAAATGGTGTAGAAGGAGAAGATTTTCACAGATATTTTTTTTTATTATTATCGAAAATCAGGGATTGCACAGAAAGGGGCTAATTTTCAGAGTACATTAATTCCTTGAGGCTATTTCGGTAGACAGTCAAAAGATGATGATTCATGTCAAATATCAAAGCCTAAGGCCTTATGTTTTGGGAAAAGAAGGTTTTCAAAGATTTCCTCCTTTATACCTATGTAAAATCAGGGCTTGCAAAGAAAGGGCTTATTTTCAGAGTACGTTAATTCTTTGAAGATTTTTGTTAGAAAGTCAATAGATGATGATTTATACCAAATATCAAAGCCTGGGGCCTCAGGGTTTTTGGAGAAGAAGGTTTTCAAAGATTTCCTTCTTTATTCTTATGTTAAAAAGGGAACGCACAGAAAAAGGACTAATTCTTAGAGTACGTTAATTCTTTGAAGTATTTGGGTCATTAGATGATGATTTGTTTGAATGGGGTTTTACGCCGCCTTCGAAATCTTTCAGTTACATCGCGGCGGCTGGAGCACCTAACAATGGAATCCTGGTGTTTCTCACACCAGTACTACCATTACATCCTTTCCTAGCCTCCAGCTGCTATCCCACATAGATCTACGATTATCGACCCATTGGTGAGAGACAAATAGTCGGAAAGGATGAGTGCCGCCGTCGGGGATAGAACCCGGGACCTCTAGATTGACAGCGCTACCAACTGCGCTATGACGACGACTCATTAGATGATGAAACATATCGTACATCAAAGCTCTAGGCATTATAGTTTGGGAGAAGATTTTTAAAGATTTTTCACTTGGTTGCAACCAAAGCTCTTCATGGATTTGAAGTACATGTATTTGCAATATTTTGAAAGAGCATTACAAAAGGATCATTTCTGTGAAGTTTGTTGATATTCCATGAATAGTTTAGGAGGAGAAGATATTTTATTGATTGTGAACGGACCCACGAACAGATGGACGGAAGGACGGACGAACGCAGAACAATGGACGATCACAATAGCTCACCAAGAGCGCTTCGCGCTCTCGTGAGCTAAAAAGCAAGATTATAGCTGTTACATGCTATGGTTACCTACTTTAATGTTGGTTGGTTAAACTTGTTATGAGCAGCCATTGTGATTGCCCCTCCCCATAGCGGTCCAAGCGAGTAAAACACCTGAACAGATGCGTCAAGCCATACCTGAAATAGAGAATAGGATGGTTTAGAGATTAGTCTGTGTATTGGATTATTGCTAAATCCTTTTTTCTATTCTTGCAAAATGTTCTTTTATTCCCTTCGAGATTTATTCCAGATAGGATCATAAACTTGGCTTTTACTGAAGCGATGTTACAAGTACTATTCGATAGAATTTGTAGAATATTGAAAAAAAAGTCATCTCTGAAAACATTCATTGAATAAGTATTATTGCAAGAACGTTCTTTGGATGAATTTTCCTTTTCCACTAGATTCTTTCGAAAAAATCTAAAACTTTTTTTTTTTGTTCGGGGGGAGGGTCAGCAATAATTGGTACCAATTGATTAATATAAATAACATAAAATCTATCATTTAAACCTTTTGCTTAACCCAGTCCAGAATTTTAGACTGGTACAAATATAAAGAAGTAGCAGACGACAGTTTTAAGTTGGTTGCATTTTGAAAATCTCTGCATTTCAGACTGATCAAAGAAATTTGACAGGCACGAATTTACGGGTATTTCTAATAAATACTGAATATATATAAGGCAAATCTTAAACATATTAGTTATCACAGTAAATAGAAGCAAATCCTAAACATATTCGTTATCACAGTAAATAAAGGCAAATCTTAAACATATTCGTTATCACGAAATTGATTTTTTAAAAGTAATATTCAGCGTAAACGCTTTCTAGATTTTCCCAGAAATTTTCATTTAATGTTTAACCCGTTTCCACACAAAAATTTTTGGACTGGTCCAAATTGAAAGTAGTTACAAACGCTTATTTAAACCTTATGAAACTTTCGTTTTTTTTCAACTTTACAAGCGATTTCTTCATTTTACACAATGTTTTCCAACTTGTTTTTCATTGGGGCGTCACATGTCTCCATTGACGTTGCTCCTTAGTACTTTATGACATTGGAATATAGTTTCAATAAATTTCAATGTAGCTTAATTTTGTTTTATATGCTACATCAAAAACTAAGGTGACAAGACAAGTTATGAAGCCCTACCTGATAGTCGGATAGTCTTGTTGAGTCGAACTTCAAAAAGAACATTAACCCATCTATGGAGCCGTCAAGAGTAATTCCCCTTACCAACAGTATGGTTAATAACACATAAGGAAAAAGTGCCGTAAAGTATACAACCTATGAAAAAAGACATGCATGTAATACCGTTTTCACTTCAATCAAGTAAGTATAAACTTTTTTTCTGGCATTTATGTTATTGGTTTCATTTTCAGCATTGAAAAAGCGATGGGTCGTGAGTGTAAATCAAAGGATCAATCGACCAATCAAATAATTTACTTGAGGTGAACTTGAAATCCGACTTCTGTCGACATTTACATGAAGCACTTTTATTGGTTTAGTGACCTAAACGTCTTTATTACAACTTATTTAAGCTGCAGTTACGTCATTCAGGTCGCGAACCAACTGCTTTATTTTTTGTAGGATGTTTCAGAATAACGACGTTTGATATCGAATTGGATATTCCTTATGGAGTTCCGTTGGTGTCGCCAGCGGAGTCAGTGGACGGGGCCAGCAAAACGTCAATTGGTACGGGCGGAATGATCTTCAATCTGAAAATTAGTAGTTTATATATAATTTAATTTTTAGTTTCGTCTATCAAAACCGAGCGTTCTGATTGGTCGAAAAAAATATTCATGGCTCCATGAACAAAATTTTGAATACGCAGCGATTTTGTATACTTCGGCACAAAATAGTCCCATACAAAAAGTGGATCAAAATTTTGTAAAGCTTTTTTTTTCGCTCGATGCTATTAAGTTATAAGCAATGAAGAGAATATTTTTTGTTTTCATGGAGGTATGCACCGAAAAACCTAATCACATAATGTATGAATCCGCTTCGCGTATTCATACAGTGTGATTAGGTTTTTCGGTTTATACCTCCATGAAAACAAAAATATTCTCTTCATATCTTAAATGTATTTTGTTGGAAACCTGATACATACAATTCTGAAGAGGAATAAAATTACTTAATATTTCCTCTGATGACGTATATCATCTTTTCTCTTCATACCTATAAAGCATTTTACTTTGTTTAAGTGGGCTTATCATAAGGATAAATCATCATACCTTTCCCAATGATTTAACACCATTAATCAATGCGAGATTTGTGATCAACCAGGCGATGAAGAGTGGGATCAGCAAATGAAACTGTACACTTCCCATTTCTTCTAATCCGCTAGATTTACGTAAAACGTTGTTCCTGGAAATGAAAAAAAAAGCACTCTCTCTCTTCCCTTGTTGATACAGTTAGTGAAGCTTTACTGATAATGCGTAAAAAAATTTCTACAAACCATTTGTTAATAATCTGAAATATTTTTTCTATAAACTATTCATATTTATAATCTCAAATTGATTTTATAAAAATGTGAATATCCAATATACTCATTAACAACGTAAAGTAATGAAAAGTACAAGCAAAATCGCAACGATCTCGACTGTATGTGTCTAAAAGTTGTTTTTTGACCAATCAGAGATTCCAAAAGTTCTTATTGTATTTTGTCCGTGTGATGAAATTGTGTTTTTACTCTTTGTTATAAACCCATCTGACCAATCGGTTCTATTAATCAAAGAACTAATCGATCATTCAAATACTTCATTTAGATCGGAAGTGAACACTTAAGTCCGACATTGGCCGTCATTTATGAGGGGCATTTTGTTAGATTGTCGACTTATAAAGGCTATAGTTAATCCAAAACTTTACTTTTTGTTACACATTATTGGCCATAATTACAGAAAAAAAACGCCATTAAACATCAAAGTAAATTTTCTTGTTTGAGTCGGTAAGTGTAGAAAGCGGGACCAGCGATCATTCAATTGTTTGATGCTTGTAATGCCGTTTTTACATCAAGGAGAAATTCTTCTTTCGTGTCATTCCTGGGTGCCACCATTACAGGTTCGGGCTCTCTTCTTATCAAGGGATTTAAAACTATGAACAGTAAGGCAACTGAGTTTCGAACCTTTAACCACCGATTCCTCTAAGCTAAAGAATCCATAATCCTAGTCCACGAGAAGGACCTTAATTAATAAAACATGTATCAGATTATGTGATGCCATTTTGTTATCATTTTCAACTTCTTTTTTGTAGTTGTTTTTCTCCTTTTTTTGGGGGGGGGGGTAGGGCTGTTGCTGTTGTTGTTGTTTTTGTCGTTACTGTTGTTAATACTCTAGATGAGTTTTATAACTAGTGAAACCAAAGTGTCATTATGAAAAGCGTTTAACTGACGGATCGTTGGTCCCGCCGACTGACTCCACTTGCCAAGCAACTGATTCCAACAGGAAGTTCCGCTTGGATTTAACGGCTTGTAAAATATATGGCCACAAACATGCAACCAAAGTTTAAATGGTTGGTTGGCTATCTAAATGTAGTAACCACAGCTTGAATAAGCTGTAGTTATGGCTCTTAAGTCGTCATGCCAACTAAAGTGATCCACATAAATGTCAGCCATTGTAGAGTATACTTCAGGTCAAAATAAATGATTTGATTGGCCGTTTTTTCCTTTGATTGACAGTCGCGATTGGTCATTTTGTAAGAAAGAATGTAAAATCTCACGTCCAAAATTCAAGGGCGGGGTTGACTGTCCTGTTGCCTGTTAAATTTCCGGGAAGGCTTTCGTTGAATATTGAAGTATTAAAACTGTCGAAATCGCCTCCTCTTCCATAAAAATCTGAAATTCAAAAAATATGAGTCATTCTTTTCAACCAAATGCACGACGTTAAAAATTTAAACCGTTCAAAGGTGAAAGAAGTTGAAGACGTCATTACTAAGTAGACATAAATTTAACAGTACCATCAAGAGGTAATACATTATGAAATCATGAAAAGGTGCTTATCAAAAGCAATTTCCCTTTGTTTCACTATGTTTTCCGTTTGATTATTCATTTTTGTTTTGGTTTAGTTTAGATTGGGTTTCCTTTTTTCTTGGAATGGGTGGGTTGAGCTCGTGAATCTTTTTGGGTGAAGCGCATATAGTTAAAACTGCAACTAGCTTATCATGCGAAAATGTATGACTTCTCTGTATACATGTACTTCTTTGTATGGAAACGAATGTCATTGTCCATTCTCAGACATAGTAAAGTTACCGTTTTCTGGCAGGATCGTTTCCATGGAAATATTATCAAAAAAGTAAAATATATAAAAATATCTGTCTTTTCAAAAAGGAAAAAAATAACTTGATTAAAGTATTTAAGTCATGTGTATTTATTACAGTTGGGAGTTAGGCAATGAGTCAGTGCTTATAGTCGGTGCCCGAGCAAAATGTTGTAATTACAGCTTTATTAAAGCTGTAGTTACGACATTCTGCTCGAGCACCGACGTTATGTAAATATCATGTTTACGTTTATTACCATACCATTATTGATAAACATTTTCATCCAAAATTTCAGAAATATGGAATAAATTTAATGTTTAATATAAATCAAATGTCGAACTTTTTCTCAGGTTTTGTTAAGATAGAATATGTAAGGAGACTGTATATGACTGTTCATAACTCCAAATGTATTTCAGTTAAGGGTCTGGTCATATCAAAGACTTAGCAATGCCTTTTGACTAGTTACCTTTAAATCAAAGTTATGTTTTTTCACGAAATTGTAAAATTATTTGAAATCTCACGACTAGGCTTAAGTGCATTGTTAATTAACGGATCTTTGGTCCCGCCTACTCAGCTCAAATCGGAAGTACCACTTCGGTATTAAACGGCGTAATTTTGCAGTAACATGTAACAAAATAATAAAAATATTATCAGGGATCCAGCAGTCGTGGATACAGCTTGAATGATCCCGGTCTTACAAACCCCTATTTCGAAAATAACCGTTGTGCTTGAGGAGAACGCACTTTCTTCCCTTTACCACGATTCGAGCCATTTTTCTCCGATCATCCTTAGTTTTAGACATACATGGGGTGCTTTCCCGACGGGCTGCGATACGATACGATTTACTACGCCTTTTCCCGGATTTTGTTCCTAAGTCATCCGAGTTCAAGAACCGAGCTACTACGAAACAGTACTATCGTCTGTCCCGACTTCTTAGTACGATAAACATCGATTTACTCGCCGAAAGACCTCGATCGACTACGAGTTTCAATTCTTTTTTCAGGATTATACCCCGATTTCGTACACAAGGTATAAAAAGTGCAAAAAACAGTTATCATATGGATATTAGAGTGATAACATGCTAACAGCAACAGACGACATTATAATTGCAATCGTGTGTTACCTCTACATTCAACTTAAGGAAAGAGAAAATGCTTCAACTGAACAGAGTCTTAAAGAGGCTGAGCTTGAGTATAATCAACGCTAGATACATCCTAAGGGCCAGGAAGGTTCTCTGTTATTCATGGTGGAGCTTTGGTGCTCAATGGGGGAGGCATATCTGTTGTAGCCGTTTTCTACGAGCCCTTTTTGGTCAGATTGTATTGGGTTATAGGGATGCGTCTCTTTCAAATGTTTTGAACTGAAAGAATTGTTTTCAAAGTTGATTCGCCTTTTCATACTCCTCGAAATTCGCAGTACTACTGTATTATGACATCTTAGCAGTTCGTAGTTATTCGTTGTGGTTGTCTGTAGCTCGGGATTCTGGTCGCGTATCTCGTGATTGTTCAACGGCGAGAATCGGTGGTTACTCGTTATACATCGGAATTATTCATGTGGTTCACCGCCGAGGTAGGTACGCCGACATATGAACGATTCTGTCGCCGAATAATGCCGATTTGCTAACTACGAACATTGACGACCTAATACGAGGTTCACCGAGGTGCGCCGATTTCGGCTCGACTTTCGAAATCGGAAGAAAAAATTGCGCATGTTTGTCCCGATTTATTTTTAATCCCGAATTGATGGCGATTTTTAGTCGGGAGGCAATACGACTCTCCAGAAGATAGCCGATTTCGCACCGATTTTGAAATTTTCAAAATAAGGATAAAATCGTGCCTGTGAGATTGAAGGAGGTAAGCTGTATTAACGATATTTTTGTCGCCAAACCAACACGAATGCTTGTTATCATGTCGGTCATTGCTGGAGTTAACTTCCGGTCTAAATGAACGATTTGATTGATTCTTTGAATGACAATTACGATACGTCGATTGACTCACCCCGACAGTAAACTGTGTTCCAGTCATTAGTGCACGTTGACCATGGGAGAACAGAGCTAAATGAACTATAAAGGTAATACAAGATCCAACTCATGATTGTCATACAGTACCATAATACGCCGAGTACTAGCGTCACCATCAGGTAACCTGTCCCTGAAACGAGACAAAAAAGGGCTTAATGAACTATGAAGGTAACACAGGATACAAAAACTGATTGTCATATAGTACCATAACACGCCGAGTATCAGTGTCATCAGCAGGTAACCAGTCCCCGAACCTAGGTCAAACAGAGCTAAATGAACTATCAATGTGATACAGGATCCAACATATGGATGTTGTAGAGTACCATAATACGCCGTCTACTTGTGTCACCATCAGGTAACAAGTCCCTGAAACGAGGTAAAACAGAGCTAAATGAACAATAAAGGTAATACAGGATCCAACACACGATGGTTATATAGTACCATAACCCACCGAGTACCAGCTTCGTCATCAAGTAACCTGTACCTTAAACGAGGTAAAACAGAGCTAAATGAACTTGAAGGTAATGTAGGATCCAACAAATGATTGTGAAATAGTACCATAAAGCACCGAGTATCAGTGCTACCATCAGGTAACCTGTCCCTTGAACGAGGCAAAACAGGGCTTTGTGAACTGTAGGTATTACAGGATCCAACACCTGATTGTGGTCAGTCCGAATAGCTCAGTTGGTAGAGCAATTGACGTCAAATCTCAATATTACAGGTTCGAGCCTGTGTTGACAATATAAACCATCAAACTAACTGTTTTTCGGATGGGGTGTTAAACCGATGCCCAGTGTGATTGTGCTATCCATCGAGCACGTTTAAGAACCGGCGGAGCCCTCAGCAGTCTCATCCCGTATCATTGCACTATCCCTCGTAACAACCAAACGTCTTCTAGGGCGTCGGTCAAATTGACATGTGCTACGATAGCGACGATATATAAACTGAAATACACGTGTACGCAAAACTGTCATAAAGTACCATCACGTCGAGTACTTGTGTTACAAGCATGTAACCAGTCACTAAACCCTGGCCAAACAGAGCTAAGTAAACTATAAAGATAAAACAGAATCGAACAAATGATGGTCATAAAGTTACATAGCACGCTGAGTACCAGCGTAACAATCAGGTAACCATTCCCCGAAACGAAGTCAAACAGGGCTTAATGATTTGTAAAGGTGACACAGGATCCAACACCTGATTGTCAATAAGTACCATAAGACGCCTTGTAACCAGCCTCACCATCTGGTAACCAGTCACTTAAACAATGTCAAACAGAGCCATATAAACTATAAAAGCAATACAGGATCCAACACATGCTTGTCATGGAGTACCATAACACGCCGAGTAACAGTGTCATCACTGGAAACCAGTCCCTAAAACGAGGTAAAACAAAGCTAAATGAACTATAAAGGCAATACATGACCCAACACATGGATGTAATGTAGTACCATAGCACAAAACGCACAAGCGTCAACATCAGGATACCAGTCCCTGTAACCAGGTAGAGTAGAGCTGAATAGACTAAAAAGGAAATACGGGACCCAACTAGAGGCAAGTAACAGTGTCACCATCAGTTTACCAGTCCTTTAAACGAGGTAAACCAAAGCTAAATGAACTTTAACGGTAATACAGGTTCCAACACATAAATGTCATGTTGTTCCATAACGCGCCGAGTACCAGCGTCTTCATTAGGTAACCAGTCCCTGAAAACAGGAAGAAAAAAGCTAAAGTAAATATAAAGGTAATACAGGATCCAACACATGAATGCCTTATAGTACCATAATACGCCGAGTACTAACGTCACCATCAGGTAACCAGTCCCTTAAACGAGGTAAAACAATTAAATGAACTAGGATCTAATACATATTTGTAACTTATAAAATACTGAACAAATGTGACCATGAGATTATCAGTGCTTTAAACGAGGCAAACAAGGACCTAAAATGATATGGCTTCAACAAACTGTGTGGATAAAACAGGATTCAGTTACTACTATAACACAAAATTACCAGCGTCACCATAAGGCTGTAAGTCCCTGAAATATATCCATTATTTAACATGCTTCATAATAAACAGGGTGAAGACTTGTTGTCATCTACGACCCGTAATTCAGTGAAATTGCTTAAAGCATGTTAAAACAACTTTTTAACATTATCAGAAATAAGTCTACATGGATTATAAGAAGCAGAAGCAATAGTAAATTAGTAACAAATCAAGCTTTTGTGTTTGGATTTAACCCTTTCTTGTTTGGCAAACTTTTAGAGCTGTGCGAATTCAAAGATTTATAGACGAAAGTTTAAAGTTGATTTAATTTTAAAAAATACCTATTCAGTAGGGTGGAACATATTCCAAACAATTTCTTCTTTTTCTATAGTGTTTTCTCTATTATAAAATCAAAGCAACTTAAAAACCAGGGATTGAAGAAGAAAAGTTTAAGCGAACCAAGAGGACCATGATGGTCCTATATCGCTCCCCTGAGTATGATTGCTCAAGGCTTTATGATATAATATTCAAAATGTGTAAGTCCTACACCTAACTATTTAGGAGAAGAAGATTTTTTAAAGATTTTCTCCTTTAATCCTAGGTATGGTAAAAACCAAACCGTGTTGAGCTAATTTCAAGAGTACTGTAAATCTTTGAAGTAATAAAATAGAGGGTGAATAGGCATTAATACATACCAAATATCAAAGCTCTAGGCCTAATGGTTTAGAAAGAGAACATTTTCTATGATATCCTTCTTTATTCCTTTCAGGGTTTGCACAGAAAAGGTCTTATTTCCAGAATACAGTAATACTATGAGAGCATTATTACACACCAAATATCAAAGCTCTCGGCTTTATGGTTTGGTAGAAGAAGATTTTTAAAGATTTCTTTCTTAAAATCTATGTAATATCAGGAAAGGCACAGAAAAGGGCTAATTTTCAGAATACAGTAATTTTTTTGCGTATTTTAGTAGAGGGTAAATAGATAATGATGTATACCAAATATCAAAGCTCTAGGCCTTATGGTTTAGGAGAAGAAGATTTATAAAGTTTTCATTCTTTATTTCTTTGTAAAATCAGGGATGGCAAAGAAAAGGGCTAATTATCAGAATACGGTAATTTTTTGAAGTATTTTGGTAGAGGGTCATTAGATGATGATTTATACCAAATTTCAAAGTTCTCGGCATTATAGTTGTGGAGAAGAAGATTTTTAGAGTTTTCCTTTTTTTATTTATATGTAAAATCAAGGATCACATAAAAGGGCTAATTACCAGATTACGGTAATTTTTTGAAGTTTTATGGTAAAGAGTCAATAGATGATGATTCTTACAAAATATCAAAGCTCTAGGCCTTATGGTTTGGAAGAAGAACATTTTTAAAAAATCTTTCTTTATTTCTATGTAAAATCAGAGATCACACAGGAAAGGGCTAATTATCAGAATACAGTAATTCTTTGAAGTATGATGGTAGAGAGTAAAAAGAAGATGCCGTTAAACAAACATCAAAGCTCTAGGCCTTATGTTTTTGGTGAAAAAAGATTTTTCACCAAAAAATACTTCTTTATTTCTTTGTAAAATCAGGAATCACACTGAAAAGAGCTAATTTTCAGAATGCGATAATCCTTTGAAGTATTTTGGTAGAGGGTCAATAGATGATGATTTATACAAAATATTAAAGCTCTAGTCCTTATGGTTTAGGGGAAGAATATTTATAAAGTTTTCCTTCTTCATTTCTTTGTAAAATCATGGATAGCACAGAAAAGGGCTAATTATCAGAATACGGTAATTCTATGAAGCATTTGGGAAAAGGTCAATAGATGATGATTGATACCAAAATTCAAAGTTCTCGGCCTTATGGTTTGGGAGAAGAAGATTTTTAGAGGTTTTCCTTTTTTATTTATATGTAAAATCAAGGAATGCACATAAAAGGGCTATTTATCAGAAAACGGTAATTCTTTGAAGTTTTTCGTAGAGAATCAATAAATGATGATTTATACAAAATATCATAGCTCTAGGCCTTATGGTCTGGGAGAAGAAGATTTATAAAAAAAAGTATTTCTTTATTTCTTTGTAAAATCAGGGATGGCAAAGAAAAGGGCTAATTATCAGAATACAGTAATTCTTTGAAGTATTTTGGTAGAGGGTCAAAAGATGATGATGTTAAACAAATATCAAAGCTCTAGGCCTTCCGGCTTGGGAGGCGAAGATTTTATAAATTTTTTCACTCCGTTGCCATGGCAACCAGAGTTTTTCATGGATTTCAATTCTTTGAAGTATTTAAAAGAGTTAACCTAAGGATCATTTCTGTGGAGTTTGGTTGAATTTCCATGTTGAGTTTAGGAGAAGATTTTTTTGTAATTGTGAAAGGACGGACGGACGCCGGACGATGACCGATCACAATAGCTCCCCCAGAGCACTTCGTGCTGAGGTGAGCTAAAAAAGGCTGAAGTAAAGAGTTATTAAAGTTATCAATGTGTTTTTTTTTTATGTCACAGATTTCGATTATTCCCTCTAAAATACTATTTTCATACGAAGCCGCCGTCATAGCTCAGTCGATAGTGCATCAGACTCCTAATCTTCAAGAAAGGAATGTCATTGGTTCGATCCCCGCCGGCAGCATGCATCCTTTCCGACAATTGTCTCTCACCAATGGGTGGATAATCGTAAACCTAAGTGTGATAGCAGCTGGAGGCTAGGAAAGGATGTAGTAGTAGTACAGGTGTGAGAAATACCAAGAATCCATTGTTGGGTGCTCCAGCCGCCGCGATATGACTGAAATACTGTTAAAAGTGGCGTTAAACCCCATTCATTCAATCAATATTTTAATTCAATATTCTGAAAAGTAGTTTTGTGAAAAGTAATTTACCAAAACAAACAATAGGGCTTTGTTTCAAGACGTTTGCGCCAAAACGTAGCCTATTGAGTGCACACTATTTTTCTAAGTTTTTACCTTTTCTTTAATGCTTTCAGGTGGATTATCGAGAAATAACAGTAGATTATCATTTGATAAACTCACCGCCTATCCAGTGAAATTATCAAAAACTTATGCCCTGCTTTCGTTCATTTCACCCTATCTGACGTAATCTAAGCAGAGCCAAATAAGTGACGTCATCATAAGCGTTGCATAGCAGTCACGTGCAAAATGACGCGCTTTATAAAAATTTGTCATATAATTTTCGCATTTTGTCTAATTTTTGCATTAAAGAAATAGAACAATCGTTTGTTTTTCGAGTAAGATCGATTGATATTTCATTTCGTGAACAACAAAAGCATTATTTTCAATCGTGTTCACTCAATGAAAATTAAACCGATCTTACACTGAAACAAACGATTATCCTCTATTTATTTAATGCTTTCAGGTGGATTATCGAGAAATAACGGTAGATTAACATTTGATAAACTCACCGCCTATCCAGAGAAAAAAATATAAACACTCTGCTTAAGTTTCTAAGATTATGACTTTTTGAGATTTGAAAACAAAATTGACAGCTCATGGATCAAAATCACAATAATAAAATACAAAACATGTTTAACATTTTCTCAAATTTAACAAACGCGCCTTATCCCATTCAGAATAAATCTCGCTTTTTACGTCCATAAAGAAAGAAGCTTTGAACAAAATTGTGGATAATGAAGAAATTGCTGGTGACAAGGCTTTCTACTATAAAAGACTAATGATGTCAAAACTTTATGATTGTCGTCTGCAATTTCTTTCAATTGGACCAGTCTTAAATTTCGTTGTGTGGTAATTGCATATTTTACCTAAGTCACTTACAACGCTGGTGTTATAGGGCTAGACCGGTGCTACCGTCGACTTTAACAAAGCCGACAAGTAGATCCCAATAGACTGCATCAAAAGATTGGCTGGTGGGCACTTAATGACGTAAACCCAAACAACGAATCTGATTGGGTAAACAATATGGAAGAAGCGGGACGCGGAGTTCTTGATATATTTTACATGAAAAGGATGACAATTTCGATTGTTGATCTGAGAAATGTTTTAACATTAAAACTGACTAATTTAAAACTACAAAAGTAAGATTTTCATCGTATTGGATGGAAATCCCGCGGCGTGTCCAAATTTTCAACAAAACATGCTGCGCAAGTAGAAGCCTGGTATTCGATTTTAATAAGGAAACAAGAGGCCCATGAGGGCCTGAGACGCTCTACTGGTTATCAAGTTTTCCGTGAAAGAAATCTGATATTTAAGGAAGTTAATTGCTCAAAGAAGAATGCATAAAGAAAAAAAGGCTTTATCCCCTTTATCATTTTAAGCAACAATCCTCAAGGCCCCTTTTCCCATGACAGATCCACTCCATTTCCAAAAGAAAGTTACCTTATGACCCTACAATCATTCTGTGAATTTTTCATCAGAATCTGACAATAATTGTGGACTTTATCACATAAACAGGATTGTTTTGAATGAAAATCAATAAGGCCCATTTTCCTGTGTTTTCTGATGGATCAATATCATTCCAAAAGGAACTTTCCTTACAACCCGACAATTGTCCTGTGAAATTTAAAAGACAATTTGATAATGATTGTGATCTTCATCACATAGACAAGAATGTTTTGAATGATAATCTGTAAGGCCCCTTTTCCTGTGTTTTGAATGCCACAATTATTCCATGCATCTTTGAAGAGAATCCAATAAAATTGTTGACTTTATTGTGTTAACAAAGATATTAAATTCAAGTTCTCATAAGGCCCCTTTTCCTGTGATATTTTACTGTTGGTTTTATCATTCTGTGAGAGTTAAAAGTGAATCCGATGAAATATTGGGAATTCATTATGTTTACTTGAATATTTAAAAAAAATCATATGGCCCCTTTTTACATGATACTTGATGGATTGTACCCAGTTCTGAAAAGAACCATTTTAGTATTTGTACAATCATTCTGTGAAATCTTGAAGTGAATCAGGTGAAATCAAGGGACATCATTGTGTAAACCAGAATATTTAAGAGAGTTTTTCATAAGGCCCCTTTTTATGTGACCCTTGCCATAGTCAGATCCACTTTCAAAATCAGCAATTGGAATGTTGGTACAACCAATCTGTTTAATCTGAGGAATTTATTGTGTTAATGAGTTTATAGTGAAATCTTCAGAGGGCCCCTTTTCTCATGATACATTACAGAACAAACCAAATTTCAAAAGGAACAATTCTAATGAAGGTACAATCATTCTTTAAAAGTTAAAGAGAATTAATGAAAACAGTGGACTGAATAGTGTCAAGAATTTTTGTAACTAAATTTTCATAAGGCCCCTTTTTCCGTGAAACTTAACAAATCAGACCCAATGTACAAAGGAACAATCCTAATGACAGTTTGATGTAAATAATAAAGTCTGGGGACTTTATTGTAATAATGATGTTTTGTTATAAAATTTTTATTAGGTCCCTTTTCTTGTGTCACTTAACCAATCAGACCTAATTTACAAAGGAACAATCCAAATGATGGTACAATCATTCTATTTAAGTTTGAAGAGATTCTGATAAAGACTGAGGGCATTGTTGTGTTTATGAGGATTTGGTAATAATTTTTCATACAGCCCCTTTTCCTATGATACTAGGAAGATCAGGCCCAATTTGGAAATAAACAATCCTTATGAGGGTACAAACATTCTGTGAAAGTTTGAACTGAATCTGATGAAAACTGCAGACTTTATCTTGGTGTAAAATTTTTAGAATACAATTTTCATAAGGCTCCTTTTCCTGTGATACTTGAAGGATCAGGTCTCTTGTCAGCACCAACAATCGTGATTATTGTACAATGATTCTGTGAAGGTTTGAATAAAATCCAATGAAAGCCCCGGACTTGGTTACAAGGATTATAGTTAAATTCTCAAAAGGCCCCTTTTCCAATGATACAGATACAGATCACGCCTAATTTGAAAAGAAAGAATCCTCATGATGGAATAATCATTCTGTGAAAGTTTAACAGAATCTGATGAAAACTGTTGACTTTATTGTGGTACAATGATTTTAAAATTAAATTTCATAATGCTCCTTTTCCTGTGATACTTGACGGATCAGGTCTAATGCAAACATCAACAATCATTATTGTTGTACAATTATTCTGTGAATGTTTGAAGAAAATCCGATGAAAGCACTGGACTTGGTAACAAGGATTTATAAATGAATTTTTCATGAGGCCCCTTTTCCTGTGTTTCTTGACAGTTCAAACCCTGTTATGAAAAGAACGATAGTTATGACCTTCCAATCATTCTGTGAAAGTTTCAACAAAATCTGATCAAATTGTGGGCTTCACTGTGTTAACAGGGTTTTATTAATTGAATTTTCATATAGCCCCTTTTCCCATGTTACTTGATGGATCTGAACCAATTCCAAAGGGAACTCTTCTTACAAAAGTATAATTATTCTGTTTGAGTATAAAGACAACCCCATCTCATCTGTGGACTTACAAGCATTAATTAAAAATTTTTTAATTGAATTTCCTAAGGCCCCTTTTCCTATGTTTCTCAATGGATCAGACCCAATTTGAAAGGAACAATCCTTATGATGGTACAATCATTATGTGAAAATTAGAAGTCAATCAGGTGAAATCTAGGGCCATTATGTGTTAACTAAGATTTTTTTATTAAATTTTCACAGAGTCCCTTTTTTCATGAAACTTGATGGATCAAACCTACTTCCGAAAAGAACAATCCATTTAATGTGATAATCATTCTGGGAATGTTTGAAGAGAATTTGTTGAAAACTATGGACTCTATTGTGTTTACGAGGACTTTTTCAATCCAGTTTTTATCGGGCCCCTTTTTCCCGTGGTCCTTGACTGATCATACCAAATTTTGAAAGGAACAATCCTTATGATGGTACAATCATTATGTGAAAATTTGAAGTCAATCAGGTGAAATCTATTGTTGGCTCTAGATTATTAATGAGAATTTTTTATTAAGATTCTCATAAGGCCCCCTTTTCCTGTGTTTCTTGACGGATCATACCAAATTTCGAAAGGAACATTCCTTATGATAGTACAATCATTCTGTGAAAGTATAAATACAATCTGATGAAAACTGTGGACTCTAAAGTGTTAACGAGGATTTTTTAATTAAATTTTCAAAAGGCCCTTTTTCCCGTGTTTCTTGACAGATCAGACCAATTTTCGAAAGGAACGATCCTAATGATGGTACAATCATTATGAGAAAGTTTGAAGAGAATCCGATGAGAACTGTGGACTCTATCGCGTAAACGAGGATTTTTAATGGAGTTTTTAATTGAATTTTCATAAGGCCCCTTTTCCCATGTTTCTTGATGGATCATACCAATTTTCGATAGGAACAACCTTATGTGGTACAATCATTCTGTGGAAGTTTAAGTGAATCCGATGAAAACTGTGGACTCTATCGCGTAAACGATTATTTTTTAATTAAGTTTTAATAAGGCCCCTTTTCCAATGTTTCTTAACGGATCTGAACCGATTTCGAAAGGAACGATCCTTATGTTGGTAAAATCATTCTGTGAAAGTTTGAATTGAATCTGATGTAAACTCTGGACTCTTGAGTGTTAACAAGGATTTTTAATTAAATTTTCATAAGGCCCCTTTTCCCGTGTTTCTTGACGGATCATACCCATTTTCGAAAGGAATGATCCTTATGATGGTACAATCATTATGAGAAAGTTTGAAGAGAATCCGATGAGAACTGTGGACTCTGTCGCGTAAACGAGGCATGTTAATTGAATTTTTAAATAAATTTTCATATTGCCCCTTTTCCCGTGTTTCTTGACGGATCATACCCATTTTCGAAAGGAACGATCCTTATGTTGATACAATCATTCTGTGAAAGTTTGAAGAGAATCCGATGAAAACTATGGATTCTATCGCGTAAACTAGGATTTTTAATTGATTTTTTAATCAAATTTTCATACGGCCCCTTTTCCCGTGTTTCTTGACGGATCATACCCATTTCGAAAGGAACGATCCTTATGATGGTACAATCATTCTGTGAAAGTTGGAGAGAATCCGATGAAAACTGTGGACTTTATCGCTTAAACGACGATTTTTTAATTAAGTTTTAATTAGGCCCCTTTTCCCGTGTTTCTTGACGGATCTGACCAATTTTCGAAAGGAACGATCCTTATGATGGTACAATCATTCTGAGAAAGTTTGAAGAGAATCCGATGAAAACTGTGGACTCAATCGCGTAAACGAGGATTTTTAATTGAATTTTTAATCAAATTTTCATACGGCCCCTTTTCCCGTGTTTCTTGACGGATCATACCCATTTTGGAAAGGAACGATCCTTATGATGGTACAATCATTCTGTGAAAGTTGGAGAGAATCCGATGAAAACTGTGGACTTTATCGCGTAAACGACGATTTTTTAATTAAGTTTTAATTAGGCCCCTTTTCCCGTGTTTCTCGACGGATCTGACCCAATTTCGAAAGAAACGATCCTTATGATGGTACAATCATTCTTTGAAAGTTTGAAGAGAATCCGATGAAAACTGTGGACTTTATCGCGTTAACAAGGAAAAAATTAACGGACGGACGACGGACGGACGGACGGACGCCGGACGGGAAAAAGCCATCGCTATAGCTGTAATGGTCTTCGGCTAGTAGAGCTAAAAAAAACTAACGGGCCAGGCTTTCCGTGTATGTACAAAAGTCGACATTGGTACAAGTGTAGTATAGGGCTAGAATGTACTCTTAAGCAATCGACAGATCGCTTTAACCGGTCATTGACTTCAAAGGCAACGCCCACTGACTCCAAACGGATGTTTCGCTTCCATTTCAATAGGTATTATTTTGCGACATTCTATGCCCGAACCGTGTAACGAAAAAGAAGAATGGTTGGTTGGCGACCCAAACCTCGTAAATGTGGATTGAATAAGCTGTACTAGACGTTTAAGTTACAATACCAATAAAAAAAAGCTTGACAAAAAGGTCCGCCAATGTTAGAGTACAATGTTTAAAGAAAACATAATATATTTCAAAGCAACAGTGTGTGCTCTTTGAATCGAATACAAAATGATGATGAAACAAATATACATTTTATCGTGTAATTTTAAAAGGAAGCAATATGAAACTTATTTAGTCGCAGCCTTAGTTATCGAATCTATTTCTTGCAAATGTAGGCTTATAAACTCCTTAAGCCTTGTTGATAGTCAAAATTCTTTGTTGTTGTTTTATGCTAAAACATGCAATTAGTAAAATTGTTGAAATTCTAGTTAGCTTTAAACGATGCCAAAGTATAGCACCGAATTTTAAATCATAAGCAGACCTAACTATGCAATCATATTTGAAAAAGGGTACCATCCATGATTAATTGAATTTATCACTTTATTTCGATCAGACTTGAAATAACCGTACATCATAATTTTAAATAAAAATGGAAACAATAGACCAATATTATAGCTTTTTAAGTCTATGAACTGGGACTTCCTTTTGAAAATGGCTCTATGCATAATATCTGGCCCACCAAGTGACGAATCGCGGCTCTCGATCAAATAATTAGTCGACCAATGAAGTTATTCATTATGACTGGAAGTAAACTTTGAACTCATACATTTGCTGCCATTTATGTGAAGTTTTATTTTTGTTGGTTTATTTGGTGACTCAAACATCGTAACTTCATCTTATTCAAACTGTAGTAACGACCTTAAGGTCGCTAACCAACCTTTCTACTTTTTGTTGCATGCTAATTGCCATTTTTTATTCATTTCTTTTTTTTTATTCTTATTTTTTTTTCAAAATAACTCAAAATAATTATGTTTTAAATTGAATTAAAACTTCCTTTTGGAGCTAATGAGCGGGACCGACGAAGTGAGTTAAAATGAAAAACACAGAAGGAAAAATGTCAAATAAAAGTAAAATATTCACCCCCCCCCCCAAGAAATCTCAAATTGAAAAGCAGATCTTTGAAAAATAACAATTAACAATTAACAAACTAACAAACAAATCAGCCACGCTGATTGGTTTAAAGAAGTTATCGGAAACGTGACTATGGGCCGTAAACATTCAAAGCTAAGAATGCCTACAACGAGAGCCTATTTGATTATGCAATCAAGCCACTAAAATAAAAAAAAGACACAGCTGTTTTGGCCATAAAGTGTTTAAAAACCGTTTAAAATCGAAGTGAAACTTCCTGTTGAAGTCAATGGACGGGGCCAGCGATTGGTCAATTTTTTTTTTGTTACCAGTCCAGTGAAAAGTAACCTACTTTGAAGTTCAAAGAATATCGTCTCAGATCATACTGCACAGACTTACCGGGGTCGATACTTTTCGGTCTTCTTACATTTTCTGAATGTAGATTGCTTATTCCAACTAGTAATAATTTTTTTCTTAAACCACTACCTCTGATTACGCTCTGCTTGATTCAATCTCTTTTCAACAATTTGTTTTACAGAATAAGCGAGAGGTCCATTTTCGCCTGAAGCGTCACATTTCTATTTCAGCATTTCGTCGGTACTAAGGCAAATTGTCATAACTACAGCCTTAATAAAGATGTAGTTACGACATTTTGCTCTCGCACCGCTGATATGTTTGACCGTCAGCGATCAGTTTGTCAGGTTAACCGTAATTCATAGTTCAACCAGAAGCAAGAAGAATATAACAATAAATCATCCTGTACGGAAAACTTCAGAATGGACACTTATTACAATGTACTAAATGTAACGTTTACTTATTTGAAGCATAAACATTTTTCGTAGAAACATGGTGATTTTTTAAAGAAACGTGTCTTCGTTAAAGTTATTAATTCAATAATTTTAAAACGATTGACCATGTGAAAATGCTGGCTAGCTTGAAAGTGGCGAATTGCTGACCACGTCGGCTAACCGCCCACAAGATAGTTTGTCTAACATACGATATACGTTTTGATGATCTTTTGGCAGAGACATAAAAAATATATTGATTGGCGACCAAAACGTCGTAACTACAGGTTATGTCGCCCATGATATATCAAATCTATGTTTAGGGTCAATATTTAACTTCCGTCCTAAATGAATAATTGGACCGATCAATCGATTTTTTGAGTGACAAAGACGAACGGTCGAAATTCTGTATGACAAATATTGACTATAGTAGGGCATAACCCCCTTTATTATTAATCAGCACAAAATCAGCCTTGCTTAATCGAACACCTTTATTAAAGAACTATTTCTATCAAGCGATCATAAATTTCCCTACAAAGATGCATAAGCTTTTGAGGAGTTGAATATCTTGTTTTTAAAAAAGTAAGGTAACTAAATCCTATGTTATTCGAACTCATTAGAATCGTCTCAATGAAACGATTCTAATGCGTTCAAGCAACATAGGATTGAGTGGGAAATCTGCAATAATTTATACAAGCAGGTTAATCGAACCTTCATAATCATGTCCCAAAGATGTATTAAACGATCATTCTTTTCATGGACCGCTTTTTGGCGTCCCCCAAATAGTTTAACCTTATGTTTTAAGATAGTCTTTCGGTTAGATTTTTATACAATAAGTGATATGCATATTTTTCATGTGCTAGCAAGTCAGGATAAGATGAGAAATAAACAAGAAAAAGTATAACATGTAATGACATGTTATACGTAGGCGTTGGCTAGGTTTGAAGAAGATTGGAATGAAGTTAACAGCATACAAATGATTTCGCATTTAGAAACATTATCATTATTAGGAAACGTTACCATGATGGGGTAAAACATTTGTAGGTTATTCTCTTGTTGAAATGGTCAATCAATGTTGGAGGATGTTTTTTTAATTAACTGAAGATATGTTTCGATCTGCCATGGTCATATTTATGGACAAATAAACAATTATTACACGAAAGGGGTTGGAAATCAAAGGAATGAATCTGCCATGTTTGGTTAAAAGTTGGAGATGTTTAAAGATAATGCTTTAGCATAAACGTTAGTCGTTCTGATGACGGAAACAATGCCAACAATGTTGATAGGTGACTGTTGTTTGGTCAGTAGAGGTTATAAATGCGGATTAAGGCGCGTTTCCCTTTTTTTCCATAGGATGGAAAACATGTTGATTGATAAGTGAATCGTTTTATTAAATGTGAGCATTCGTAGACAGAAAGACAGACAGACAGTCAATAGGAATGCAATGTGCGGGGTATACAGATGTCATTACGGTCGTATTTTCGTGATTTGAAATGGTTCCTTCAAAGTTTTAATCTGATTCATGCAAATGACATACGTTTTACATTGATTTGGATATCTAAAAAAGGGTCACCCAAGAATCATTTCTGTGAAATTGGGTTCAATTCTGATCAGTATTTTCTGAGAAGATTTTTAAAGTAAAAGTTTACGGACGCACACACGACAGACACAACTCCATGACAATAGCTCGGAGGCTTTCAGCCAGTGGAGCTAAAAACAATTTAAACTTTTCAATATGCGCTATTCAAAATAAACATAGAAAATGCGGGCTAAAGCTTGAAGAATTTCTATCTTATCAAGGGCTACTCAAATGCAAGGTAGTGAACTGATTGATTGAATGGGTTTAACGCCTCTTTTAACACTATTTCAGGGGTGGCTGGGACACCTTACAATGGATTCCTGGTATTTCTCAAACCAGTATTATCACTACATTCTTTCCTAGCCTCCAGCTGCTATCCCACTTAGGTTTAAGATTATCAACCCATTGTTTAGAGAGAAATGTCGGCAAGAATATGTGACGTCGCTGGGGATCGAGTCCATGACATCCCATTATTGAAGATTAGGAGTCTGACCTGCCTTGACTGCACTATGACGGCGGCCGGTAGTTATCGGAAGAAAGGTCACAGCCTTGAAACAATTTTTCATTATGGCCCTATCCTAACCTTAACCTGATTACCTCATGTCACAACAGTATCTCATCAGAGGTTGATTGATAAATATGACCTGTGTGAGGTCAAGAAATTAAAACATAATTTGACCTTATGACCTAGACCTTTTACCTAATAATCTGACAAGTTTTCCTCATCTAATAGTCTCACACACATCTAACTTTTAAAAGGTATTTAACCTTTCCCCGCACAATCCCCTGTGTGATTTTATGCTTGAGAAAGAATTGTGGGAAAAGATGAAATTGCTTGTAACAAGTAATTTCTTCTTTTCCCAAAATTTTTTCTAACCTTTACGTTTAGTTACTTCTCAAGTTAGTCTCACACTCACTGTAACAAAGCAATTTCTTCTTTTTTGAGCTTTTATGTTTAGTTACTCCTCAAATTACTTTCACTCACTGCATATTCTTTCAAATTAGACCAGTCTAGAATTTTGAAAAAGATATGGGTTAATGAAAAATGTGATTAGTATAGTTGCCATAAGATTGCAACAGATACAGAGAAACACACAACAAATAATACTGAATTTGCTAACATGACTTTAATACGAGTGCCATTGTCACAATTTTAGATTAAACTGATAATGCAAATCTCTCAAATAACAAGAGGACAATGATTGATATCTATTGCTTAAGTGATCATAATAACTCCAAACTCTAATTTGCAGAATTTTAGTAAAGAACCATAAGGCAAAATTTGAAAGCTCTATGTTTATCTATGCCTTGGTTGAGGACTTTCAGATCTCTATATATATCTCCTTGTAAAATCTTGAAACTAAGAACATTGGGCTTATGTTGATTCCAAAGTAATAATTTGAAATATTTTGTTAAGTACAATAAGGTGATTCAGAATGACATATTTTAAAAGTTCATGCCCTTTGAATAGACAGAAAGATTTTGCCATATTTTCCTCTTCATGAAATAGCAGGCTATCCACAAAATAGTGCTTATGTTGATCTTACAGTAGAAGTATGAAATATTTTGGTAGAATTTTCAGAGCTATAAGACAATGTGGTAGGAAAATTTGTATACCTTTGACTTTTTGTTAGGGAGGAGAAAATGATAAAAGGTGTTCTTTCTTGCATAACAATTGCAAGTTTTCCAAGAATTATTTTCTTTGATTTGTTTTGTTTAAATGGGTATTTTCACCGCTTTCAACAATCTTTCAACAATCTTTCAGCTACATTGCGGCTGGAGCACTTAACAATGGAATCCTGGTATTTCTCAAACCAGTACTACAATTACATCCTTTCCTAGCCTTCAGCTGCTATCCCACATAGGTCTACGATTATCGAACCATTGGTGAGAGACACAAAGTCGAAAAGGATGAGTGCCGCCGTCGGGGATCAAACCCGGGACCTCTTAATTGATCTTTTCTTAGAAGTGCACATATTTTGATAAAGAATTAAACAGTGATCATTTCTTTGAAGTATGGATGAAATCTATTGGCTGGTCTTGAGAAAAATTTGTAAAACTTTGAACAGACTGGCAGACACGTAGAAATTGAGATGATAAAAATTCACTTAACATTCAATAGCATAAACAACCGTTGGAGATCATAAGACTGTTTGTACTCATTTGACTATTTAATTCTAATTAACCTTTTAATACACAATCCCAATTCTTACATGTTGAAGAACTGAAGCTTTGGAAAACATTTTATGAAAAGGAAAAACTGCTTATAACAATCAATTTCTTCATTCTCACTTTTGCAAATTGCATTAATTTGTTTGAAAATGTCTGCATCTTCTTTTAATTTGGACCAATCTAAAAGATTTGTTGTCTTTTAATTTGCTAACGTTAAATGTGAACTTTAGCCTGTTCATTAAATATTGAAAGTAGCAATTGCCATTATGATCTCGACCTTACAAAACTCATAAAAATGGAAATGTCTTAAATCTTAATTTGGAGATCAAGGAAGTTCTACATTGAATATGAAAAGAGTTGAGAAAAAAAAGTGTTTTATATGACTAGAACCTAAAAATTATCAATTTAAACTTATATACAAGAAAAGAAAAGCAGTAATAAAGTTTTTCTAACCCACTTCCATATAATCAAGCATTCTACACAATCAGTATTGATACCTCTAGAAAACATTGTGAGAGTGAAGAAATGGACAAAGTTTGATTACAGAGAGGACTTAAGACAAAAAGAATTATACAATGATTAATTCTTGAATGATAGCTTCCTTCAGAACCATATCACAGTTAATTGGGAGACACTTCTCCAGTTCTTCTAGTTACTGGTTTTCAACACACGAGACCATCACATATTTTATCTTTTGAAATCATTACTTCCCTAAAGTCATGTAACTCATCAGTAAGGGCAATTCCATCATCTTTTTCTTCAAATGCCACAATTTTCCCCCTGTATTTTTGCTATGGAGTGTCAACTTTCTGTGAATAGAAACAGTATGAAATATTGCATCTCTCATTTTCAAAACTGAAAATCAAGGAGTAATTAAAATAAGATATGTTTGTGAAATAATGATGACCCCCAAAAAGCCAATTCCCTTTGGAAGTCTCACCTTATCCCATTACAACATGACAGAATCTAAGACTGGTTCAAATTGATAGAAGCTGCAGACGACAAGTTCAAGTTGGTGAAATTAAGAAAATATTTTTGTAGGATAGAAAACATTGTGGACATAGAAGGAATTGCTTGTTAAAAGATTTCTTCTTGAGATGCATAAAAAAGGCGGGTTGAGTCGGATTGGGTTAATAGATAACCTTCTAACGTAACGATTTAAGATTTCAAACTTAGTTTTGTGTGAATAACGTTGTTGGTATTGAAGAAATTATATTTTACAAACAATTTCTTCATTGGTACTTGGTGGAAATAAGGTTTGACATATCTGGATAGTATTAGATATAGGATTACAAAACAGTAGTGTATAGTAACTTAATATAATGTATTTATCAACTAAGTAATGTTTTCCATAAAATGTATATCGATTTACTTCATGTTAATTCTTTCATACTTGAATTCAGATAATAGAAAGGATGACACATAAAGTCATTAAAATGTGTTGTTTTTTTGTTGTCTAATTTTTTCAATTTCTTTTATTTTTTTTTTTTTGGGGGGGGGGGGGTATAACCTCTATTCTGACTCTGAAAAAAAGAAGTTCTTGATGCCCAAAGTGTAATTTACCTCAAAACCCAGGGGTTTCTTTTTCTGTGGTAGGTGGGTTTCATTTTGGAACAAGAGCCATGTCGGACATGACCATCCCTGGCCGTTAAAGCTTGATAGTAAACTGAAGTCCAAGTCTTTAAAAAAAACAATGGGCAATAACTCCAAAATTATGCAAGCAAGAGTTGTGGTTCTTGTGCACTGCACTTCTCCTCAATGAGATCTATCTACCTATGAAGTTTCAAGTTATTCTACTTTCAGAGATATGCCCCTGACAAAATCTTAGTCTTTAAAACAAAAAAGGGCAACAACAAAATTATGCAAGCAAGAGCTGAGGTTCTTGTGCACTGCACTTCTGAATGAGATCTATCGACCTATGAAGTTTCAAGTTGATAGCAATTATACTTTCAGAGATATGATCCGGACAAGTTTAGTAACGGAAGGACGGAAGGATGGAAGGATGAAATGACAGACGAAACGGCGGGGGATAAAAAGTGATGGCAAAAGGGAAGGCCCTGGTGCACACTTTTTACACTTCCTAGAAGGCGCCTATTCATGACAGAACACTTTTTTTTTCAAAATAATACTCTGTAACATCAGCACAAATGCCTAAACAAGAGAACTGCATGCGACTGCCAATGCTGGCCTGTCAACTGCTTGATAGAGGGAAAAAAATCCAGTCGAAAAAGGGCGAGGAAAAAAATTCAGTCGAAAAGGGACACAATTTGTTTGGTAATACATTGAGAGTTATATCTCTTGTTGGTTTTTTCTCTTTAGATAGAGAACATATATTCCGAGTTTCAAGTGAATGGGATTAATAATACCAGAGCTATTTCAAAATGTTAAAAATTTCGGACAACACTGATGACAATCTGGCTCTATAGCAATAACATGGGTTTAAGCTGGAAACAGCCCAGCTAAAAACTCACCTTAATAACTGCTTTTGAAGTGGTTGGTATACATTTTTCGTCATTGAACAGTTGCACGACAACATTTATTTCTCTATGTAAGACCCTACTACATTCGTTTTATTAGCAAGCTCTCTCCAAAGGGACACCCTGCATGAGCCCGTCTCATCTTTCAGGTGAATGGATCTTACAGGGGTATCCTGACCTTTTAAATTCACCATCTTTTCCATGTCAACCTGAAAGCAATAGAATCATGTTGTTAGTAAGTGTTTATCAAATTTATTCAGTGTATACATCCAGATATTTTTTTCAATGCATCTGACAAAAGATCACCTAAGCATTGTTTCCGCGAAATTTGGTAATACACTAGTCAATGATTTGGGCAAAGATTTCCAAAGCACATATTAAACAAGAGGACCATGATGGTCCTAGATTGCTCACCTGAATTGTCTGCTGTTAAAAAAAATGCAACTAGAGACAAATAACAACAATCAGTTTCATGAATGAGCCAAAACTGACTTCTATATTGTAAACAAAGAAATTGTCATTATGGCCCCTTATCCTGTGATTTCCTATAGAACCTTCTCATAATCTATAAGGTTCATCTTTATGAACAAACAATTATCCTGACCAAGTTTTATGATGATAAAGCGAAAATTATGGCCTCTAGAGAGTTAAAGAAATTGTCAATAAGGCCCCTTTTACTGTGTTTTCCAAAAGAACCTTCCTATAATCAATAAGGTTCATCCTTGTGACCTAACAATTATTCTGGCCAAATTCAATGAAGACTGAGCCTGAATCGTGGCCTCTAGAAAGTAAACAAAGACATTGCTAATCAGGCCCCTTTTTCCTGTGCTTTCCAATAGAACCTTTCGATAATCTATAGGGTTCATCCTTTTGTCCCATAAATCATTCTGGCCTAGGTTCATGAAAATTGAGCCAAAATTTTGGCCTCTTGAGTGTAAACAAAGAAATTGTCATTAAGGCCCCTTTTCCTGTGTTTTTCGAATAGAATCCTCCCATGACCTAACAACTATTCTGACAAAGTTTCATGAAGATTGGATCAAAACTGTGGGCTCTAAAGGGTAAACACTTCAGTTGTTGACGCTGCATGCCGCATGACGGACGGCAGATTTTCAAGATAACAAAAGCTCAACATGAGCTAAAAAGCAACCATATAAACCATGGTTTTCAACAGATTAAATTCTTTTACAATCGTTGAAGACGGGACATATTATTGGATCAACCATGGCGTCCGGCATCAGGCGGCGTGCACTTTTTGTCCAGAGTATAGCTGTGCACTTTTTGTCCAGGATATATCTCTAAAAGTAAAAAGGCTATGATCATGAAGCTTCATGGGTAGATAGATGTCATCAAGGGGAAGGGCAGTGCATAAGATACATTACTCTTCCTGGCGTTTTTTTTGAGTTATTGCCCATTGGTTTTTTTTTTCATACTTGGATCTTGTCCAGAGCATATCTCTAAAAGTATTCAAGCTATGATCATGAAACTTCATTGGTAGATAGATCTCATCAAGGGAAAATGCAGTGCACAAGAAACATAACTCTACCTGGCTTATTTTGTCCAGAGCATATCTCTAAAAGTATTCAAGCTATGATCATGAAACTTCATTGGTAGATAGATCTCATCAAGGGAAAATGCAGTGCACAAGAAACATAACTCTACCTGGCTTATTTTTTGTGTTATTGCCCTTTGTTCTTTTTCATACTATGATCTTGTCCAGGACACATCTCTAAAAGTATATAAGTTATGATCATGAAACTGCATGGGTAGATAGATCTCATCAAGGGAAAATGCAGTGCACAAGAAACATAACTCTACCTGGCTTATTTTTTGAGTTATATCCCTTTTTTGTTTTTTTCCTACTTGGATCTTGTCCGGAGCATATCTCTAAAAATATTCAAGCAATGAATAAGAATCTTGATGGAAACATAGATCCCATCAAGGGAAAGTGCAGTGCATGAAAACAATAACTCTACCTGGCTTATTTGTTTTAGTTAATTCCCTTTATTGTTTTAATACTTGGATCTTTACCGTACTTGGATTTTGTAAGGAAGATATCTCTAAAAGTATAATAACTATGACCATGAAACTTTGTGGATCGATAGATGACATCAATGAAGAGTGTATTGTACAAGAACTGTACCTCTACCTAGCTTATTTTTTTAGTTATTCCCCTTTGATGTTTTTCATCTTTTGATTTTGTCCAAAGCATATCTCTGAAAATGTAGTAGCTATGATCATAAAACATAAAACAAAAGATATTATCAAGGGGAATTGCAGTGTAAAAGAACTGTTACACTTCTTTGCCTATTTTTGAGTTATCCCCCTTTGTTGTTTTTTCATACTAGATTTTGTCTGGAGCATATCTCTGAAAGTATGATAGCTTTCATCATGAAACTTTATGGATGGATAGATATCATCAAAGAACATGTCGTTTTTTTTCAAATCTCTTATAGTGTAACAGCCTATGGTTTTCGTAACCTAATGATAACAAGAAACAAGATATGTTTGTGAAACAATGTGCCTCCGAAACAGGAATTCTTTAGAAACGGGTGATTTTTATAGTTGGTTGTTTTTGTATCAGGGAGAAGGGTTAAAATTTTAACCTTGACATTGATGAAATGACCTTCCCCAGTTGCGCCTTGTTGAGACCTATCTCCATACCAAATATTAGCATTGTAACTTAATCAGGGTTGAATTTATAGGAAAATGTTTAGTTGGCAGGTTACGTTTTGCAGACAGACAGACAGACAAACAGACAGACGGACGGACACCGATAAAATAATATGCCCCCGATCTATCGATGCGGGGCATAAAACACAAGAACCATAAGTTATCTTTGTTATTTGTTAATCTTTCTTGAAATTAGACTTAAATTTTAATCCCCTTCCCAAGTCAACAACCAGCAGTGTTACAGGCGTATTTTGTGACAATTTGCCACCTTTTTTCCATTGTATCTGACAAGGGCTTCCAAAGGATTTTTTGGGGGTGAAATGTATTAATCAAGGAAGTGCTGTCTGTGAATGAAATTTACAGTTGTCACTAAACATCATTTAACCTATTACCACCATTTTTTAAACTGGTCAAAATGATGAACTTTTGACATTCGGTGACTGTATGGGTAGAAAACATTTTAGCAAGATGTGTTTGTGAAACAACATGCCTCTGAAACAGGAATTCTTTAGAAACGGGTGATTTTTATTGTTGTTTTTTTGTTTGTTTGTTTGTTTCAGAGAGAAGGGTTAAAATTTTGACCTTGACCTTGATGACATGACCTTCCCCAGTTGCGCCTTGTTGAGACCTATCTTCATACCAAATATTAGCATTGTAACTTAATCAGGGTTGAAGTTATAGGAAAATGTTTAGTTGGCAGGTTAAGTTTTGCAGACAGACAGACAAACAAACAGACGGACACCGGTAAAACATTATGCCCCCGATCTATAGATGCGGGGCATAAAAACAGCAGAACTATAAGTTATCATTGTTATTTGTTCGTCTTTCTTGAAATTAGACTTAAA